>OX422214.1:15145445-16345445 GCA_949130495.1 Sambucus nigra
CGATATTCGGCTTCCTCACAAGGCCGACAAATAGTCAGTTGATTTTTACCACTCCAAGAGATACAACTAGAGACCGAAAAGGTATAAAAACCATAGGTAGATCATCGAGTAAGGGGGCACCCAGCCCAATCCGCAATAGAAAATGCAAGAGATCAAGACTACTATGTTTAAGAATGAGAAAACCAGTAGAGACAGTACCATTAAGGTAATGGAGGATGCGCTTAACCATTTGAAAATCTGCATTAGTGGGTGCATGCATATGTTGGTAAACATTGTTCACAGCAAAGCACAAATTTGGTCTTGTCACACAATTCGTCGATACATAGTAACATCATGAAATAGAGCTTTAGCATTGGGTATGCCACCAGATTTGGTAGCAAGTGGAGTAGAAATTGGTTTGCAATCAACCATTTTTGTACTACGAAGTAAATTCAATATGTATTTGGATTGTGAGATAAATAGACCATACTAAATGTGATGCACTGAACACCTAAGAAGTAATGGAGAGAGCCGAGATATTTCATGGAAAATTGAGGACCAAACTGGGTAACGAAGTTGTCCAATAAAGAAGGTTTTTCACTAGCTAGGATTATATCGTTGATATATACGAGAAAAACCATGGAATGAACACCGTCATACAAAAAGAAAAATGAAGAATCAGCAGGGCTGCAATTAAAATCATATTCAATGAGGTAAGAGATAAATCGATCAAACCAAGAGCATGAGGCTTTTCTAGGACCATATAATGCTCGGTGAAGCTGACACACATGATTAGGTAATAAAGTATTAACAAAACCAGGAGGTTGGTCCAATAAAACAGTGATGTCAAGACGCCCATTTAAAAAGGCATTTTTAATATCAACTTGGCGAGAGTCCAGTCTTTGATAGTTGCAATTATGAGGACTGTGTGAATAGTTATGAGTTTAATGACCAGGCTGAATGTTTTATGAAAATCAGCCCCTTCTTGCTCATTATAAACCTTTTCCACAAGTCGATCTTTCAACCGATCCAAGGAACAATCAAAATGAATTTGGATTTGTACACCCAACGACAATTAATGACATTCACGTGAGATTGCTGTGGAACAAGGACTCAAGTGTCATTGTGAGAGATAGCCTTCATTTCATCAAGCATACCGAAGTATCAACCAAGGTGACTAAGGTCACTTATTATGGTTTTTGGTACATCAGGGTTAGCAGTGGTAGCAAGGAGTAAAGCATATTTAGGTTTTTGGTTTAACAATGCCAACTTTACTGCGAGTTGTCATGGAGTGTGATGGGTTTATGGGGTATCTGTGCGTTCATTGTCATTTAGCAATGAAGTAATAGTCAGAGTAAGAGGTGGTGTAGAATTGGGTAGAGTAGTTATTGGGGGTGTGGAAATCGTACCGATTGTGAGAAGAGACAAGAGACGCTTTCTCTATAGTGTTGTCACACAGCTGTCTGCCTAGAAGATCCACTCACTTTGTTGTGTTGTCACACAAGATAAGCACGCCGCCCGCCTGCTGGTCTGGCAAATTGAAGTAATGAGGGTTGAATTAAATTGCCTGGAAAGTTCTTGGGCAAAGGGTAAGGAAGGAAGAGGAGGATTTGTGTCAAAGATATCTGTAGGGCGAAGCCAATCATGAATGGTAGTTGTATTAGAAGAGTCATCTTGATATTGTACAGGCTTATAAAAAGGAAAACGACATTCATAAAAAATAATGTGATGGGAGATTTAAACATGCCCACTTGGAGGGTAAAGGCAACGATAACCTTTGTGTTTAGAACTATGCCCCATAAACACACAAGGAAGAGATTGTGGTGCTATTTTGTCAATTGCATAAGGTCGAAGATAGGGATAGCAGAGGGTGCCGAAGATACAAAGAAAAAAGTATGTGGGTTGTTTTTGGTGGAGTTGGTACGGAATGGCCATATTGAGAGTTGGGGAAGGCAAACGGTTAATGAGAAAGGTGTAGGTATCTAAGACCTCGACCCAATACTTATTGGGTATAGAAGCGTGGAGCATCATGGTTAGCCCAAGTTCAACTATATGGCGAAGTTTTTGCTCGGCTATGTTGTTATGTTCTATAGTGCCTAGACATGATAATTGATTAAGTATGCCTTTACAAGCAAGATGATAAAGGAAATATTGTTTGGATAATTCACCCCCATTATCAGATTTAAAAAATTTAATTTCCTTTTGAAATTTTTTTCCACCATAGCTTGATATAGCAGAAACACTCGCTAAAATTCAGCTTTTGCTTAAGATGATACAACCAAGCATATTGGGAAAAATCATTAATAAAAATCACATATTAATGAAAACCTTGATTACATGAAATTGGAACTGGACCCCACAAATAATAATGAATTTTATGAAGAGGGTCAGAAGACATAATACTAGAAGAGAAAAATGGGAATTTGGAGCTTTTACTCATCTCACAACTCATACATAAAGAGATTTTTTTATTAACTAAAATAAAATAACTTTTTCG
Organism: Sambucus nigra; assembly: GCA_949130495.1. Classification (NCBI taxonomy): domain Eukaryota; kingdom Viridiplantae; phylum Streptophyta; class Magnoliopsida; order Dipsacales; family Adoxaceae; genus Sambucus; species Sambucus nigra. The sequence continues at coordinate 15,147,922 of OX422214.1, forward strand.
AAGAAAAATAATAATTCTGGACTGAGGATGTCCTAGCTGACTGTGCCAAGTTGCTTTATCAGCCACCCGAGATCTGTTTGAGAAGAAGACCTTTGCTTTTTCATTTGCCAGGACATACAATCCATCTTATCTCCTCCCCAATGCCATCAACTAGTTCATTCTTCGATCCTAAATAAGAAAACTATATTCATTAAATTCAAAGTAGCACGGATAATCTATTGTGAACTGAGAAACAGAGAGCAATTTTTTTTATATCGGGTACCACAACATTTTTAATTGGTAACAAAGAAGCATAGTTAACCTCACTAATATGTGTGATGGGTAGATGGCCTCTATTACCCACGATAGCATACTCAGATCCATTATATGGCTGTAAATTGCATAGTGTACCTGGATTATCATTGATATGTGATGTGGTTCCAGTGTCAGGGACCCATTCTTCATTATTGGGATCATTTACATGAAAAGAAACCAAGGCTTGGGGAACGTTCTCATCCTGAAAACTATTATCAAAATGGTGCCAACACTTTAGAGCATCATGTCCTCTTTTCATACAAATTTGACAGTATAAAGTAGGAGCCAAGGTTCGTCCTTAAGCAGGTGAAACATTTTATGGTTCTCTCGAGGGTGGTTGATTATTATAATGAGGCATGTTGTTGTCTTGCATAAAATCATGATCTCTTAACTTGAAGGATGAAGAACCACGCCTAAATGATGGCTGATTTCTATTACTTTGTCCCACAAATGCAAGATTTGGAGCAACATTCTCAGAAAAATGTTGTTTATTCCTTAATTCATGGCTTTGTAACAGTGGAATTAGATCAACATATAATGGAATGAGAGGTTTTAACATAGCAGGGGCAAAATACTCGTACCTTGGTCCAAGACAATTGAGAAGCCAAAATACCTTCTTTTCATACTGGATTGGCTTTCCAATAGCATTTAATTGATCACATACTGACTTGAACTCTTTGATGTAGTTAGATAACGAGGGGAATCCTTCTTCTTCTCTTGAAGTTTGAGAAGCAATTCAAATTCCCTGGCTTTAGAACCTTGAGAAAATGCATTTTGTAACCAGACCAGACATCATATGATGTTTTAAGACCAACCACAGTTAATGCTTCTTCGGAAATTATTGCGATAATCCAAGCTTTAGCCAATCAATCTGTGCCAGTCCAAGCTACCAGATATGGATTTGGTACGTGGTGTTGTTGGTAGTATTAGTAATCTCAGTTAGATAGCGACTTTATTTTGCCGGTAATGAAACCAAGTAGATCTTGACTTTCAATCAAAGACAAAACTTTTGTTTCCTAGAGAAGATATTTGGTTAAAGAGAGTTTGAGGGAAACAAAATTAGCCACATTCAAATTAGTTGGGTATGCTCTTTGAATTTCTCGGGATCAGACTCCTTGGAGAATATGCTCTGATACCATAAAGAAAATACAAGAGACTATAATGAAAAGTGTTATTTTCGGATTACTTCTTCTCATATGATCAGGTAAAATATATAGAAGGTTAGGATAAGATTTACATTGGTAAGTTACAGATATTCTCGGAACTGTTGTTACAAGAATTATGGAAAGCATGACATCTGTAGCTGACAAAGTAAATTAGTCATTGATCAGTTGTAGTTGATACACTATTATTCACAAATAAACATTAGCGGCATAAGACGAATTCACCATGCAAATTTGGTTTTACCTTCTGAAGATCCCCAGAGGCTTCTCTTTCTATATCATATTCTAGGTAAGCACTAGACATTGACTGATAAAGTGTCTTAATTGTCTATAACTGGATTGAAGTCCGAGAGCATATTATTTTCGTGCAACTTCAAGATCTAGAAAGTCTACATATAATGACTGCCTTAATATAATTACGTCTCGTCCCACTGGATCATGCATCCAGAATAAAACTACAGTCCGCTGCATCAAAGATAAATTAAAATATGCGAAGTTAGTGAAAAGGGGTGAAATGTGACTGACTATGTGATTCATTATAGTTTTAAAAAGGGTAATATTGGATCCATCCACAAATTTTATAAGTGCATCCAGTGAAAAATAAATAATAAGTGAATCTATAAAATGGGACATTCACAAAGTGGATGATGCTTACAAATTACTATTCCATTTTGGTGGATCAACTTATTATTCCCTTTATGTAATTTAAGTTATGGGTGTGATTATTTATCTCATTTTATTTATTTATTATGATCTATGTGTATATTTATTTATTTTATAATAATAAAAAATAAAAAAAATGACAAATAAATATAAAATAACATTCAAAAATATTTGTCTTTCTTTTTTTTTCTCTTTGTTGGTCCTCTTGCCCTAATTTCCTATGATAAATTTAATATTCAATTGCTAATGCAATGATGCATTTTCTACTTCATTCATGTTTTTAGTCCTCAAATTATTGAATATTGGGAATAAATGCATGAATTACACCTTGAATATCCATGAGCACTTAAGCATATCTTATAAATGATTCAGTGGGACAATTATAACTTAATAATATTTTATTTCTTTGTATACACTAAAATTGAGCGAGCTTCGTGCTTTTATATGTTTGTGAGTGTATATACATTACTCTTTCCTTCTTTAAAACGTCTAAGTTATCGGTAATCTCATTATTTTTTTTCTTCATCATTCACTAATTTAGTGTAATATGAACTTTATTACATGGGCATATTATTTAAGGATCGTTTTGATTCTAGAATTGCATAACATTTAAGGAATGGGTCATACACCATTTCTTGTTTATTAACCCATATTGACCTTCACATAACCCGTAATATACCACTACTCAACTCCTTTGAGCCTAAATATTGACCATTCGTTTCATAACCCAAAATTCCATAACCAACTCCATATTGGAGTTTTTAAACTGTATCAATATTTTTCATACCTCTATTTGAATGATGCTTGGGATTCAAGGATGATTTATTCATGGTTGCAATTAAGAATATGAGTTCCTTTTATTCTTGAGGAAAAAAACAAAACAAAAGGTCAATAAAATAAGTAAAAAGTTAAAAGAAATAAACGAAAAGGGATTAGATAAAGTAAGAACCTCATAGTAATTTTTAAATAATAATATTTAAAATCTAACTCCATTGTTACATCCATTTTTTTTATGGAAATTATATTTCAATTTTAAAATTTTCTAAGAGTTTTTCATTATCCCAAGTCTTCTCCCTGGACACTTTGACTTGTAAATATTCCCTTTCTTTCATAACCTTAACCGTTAACCAAATGCTAAGTCCCATGTGATCTAAAGATAAATTTGATTCAAAAGTCATAATAGTTTTAATAATTTGGTAAAGTACATTTCACCTCCCTTAATGAGCGGTATCCTCTCAAAAGATTACATTTTTTTCATTTTATAATTATCGTTCTTAATTGATGACATGTATGAGGGCTTGCTTCTATATTTGTTTGCTCATTATGCATGCATGTCTCGTGTGTTACACCCCATTCTATAAACTTTTATTTATTTAGTGTAATATCCACAGAGGTTTGAATGAAAGCATGCTTTGATTTTTATCTGGAATATAGGCATTTTGACCGAATAATTTTTTTTACATGTGCATGAACACCACTCACAATTGGGGTTTCAATTCTATGTAGTTATTTTAATTTTGGATTATTGAGAAAAAAATCTCATTTTCTTTTTATTAATAATACGTTGAAACATTTACTTATTGTTCAACTTAGTATATTGGTCATCAGGAAAGTTTTAAGAAAATCTGAAAATCCTCACGAGGCAACACTCATTTACAAGGATAACCTAGGGGTTTAACATCTTATTTCATTATGTAAATACAATCGAGCGCCCGCAAAAGTGGCACTTTGTAACACCCTGTATTTCTGAGTATTCAGATTTTGATTAATTCAATAATTTTTAGAATTACACGTGTGTGTTAATTTAGTTAAATTAAATATTATGTTTCCCTATTTTGTTGGTTCTTATTTTGTTTCATTACTAGGGGTTTTGATATGTTACGAATATTGTATATTATTTCTCGTTTTACTTATGCATTCTAATACAATTGTACTTGTTAATTTATGTATTTAAGCTCAAATAACACAAGTGAAAAAATATTTTACGATTTGGGCCCTAACGTGGGAAAATATTTTTTTACCGCCAGTGCGACATAACACAAACGCGACCCAATTAACACAAACCACAATGTGTAAGTGCCCAAAAATATGTTACTAGACTAGAGCCAATAAAAATTATTGAGAGCGATTTAAAGAAAAAATGGATATAGAATGTGATCCATGTATTTTTATTTTTATTTTTATTTGTTGGTCATATTGAGTGGTTCACGGGATATGTATCATTTTTGAAGAAAATAATGAAGGGTGGTAGGAGACCATTAAGAGAGGGTATGATACTAATTAAAATTATAAAAATATATGCAATAGTTGATAATTAAAATTTTCAAAGTAGGATTTAATTTTATATTCCTATTAAAATAAATAAATAAATAAAATATTAAAACAAAAAATAGGAAATATCAAAGAATATTTTGAGAAAAATACATTAAGTACATAAACTATTAAATTTAAAGAAAAGCCCTAAAATCTTCTATCTACTTTAATATTATATAAAGAAAGGCTCTAAAAAGGACCTCATTTTACATACTTCAAAATGGACATTTTTTTTAAAAATAGTAAAGAATATATATTTTTGAACTTTTTATTTTAATGGTGTTTAGAAATTTCAAGGTATCCATTAAAAATCAACTCAAAATGAAATTTTTGCTATTTTAAAAAAGTGTATCAAACTATGTGAGTTTTTAAGTTTCATAAAGTCTACCATATTTTGACAATAATTTTTTTTTTGAAATTATAAAAAAAAAAAATTGAATTAAATTTTTATGAGTTTCTTGAAATATTAAAATGCTACAAAAATCAATTCAAAAATATTTGTTTTACTATATAAAAAATGATTTAATATTTAGGTGTGTTAAATGAGATATTCTTTATAGTCATACTAATATTATATCTATCTCTATATATTAGATTAATTAAGTAAAACTTAAATTTTTTTCTTAGAAAGAAAGTAAAACATACATAATTGAATGAAGAGGGCTCTATAATTACATTTATAGGTGATAAAAAATATCGATTATGTAATTTTAGGACTTAAAATAATATTGATTATGGATATAGGACAACAAACATTTCATTTTCATTTTTAGTTCCTATTTTCAAATTAAAGGGACACGTGGCATGCTGTGATTGGTTGATGTTTTATTAATATGGATCCGCGCTAGCGGATTTATTAAAAAATAGGAACTAAAACCATAAATAAAATATTTGTTGTCCTATTTTCAAAATACATATTACAATAACAGTTATCAGCATCCGTTACAATAGATGAACAAAAATACTAACTAGGAAAATCTTAGGATCTCCCGTCATAAATTTATCACTCAATCACTTTTGTAGATTTACAATTTTTATAGTTTAAATTGCCCGCTCAAAATTTAATATAACATAGTTTATGTTCACTAATGTCATTTTGTAATAGTTCTACACAAAAACTTTTACGTGCCAAATTAAAAAAAAATTATATCCTATTTAAAATATATTTATTTGGTTAAATCTGAGTATATATAATATTAGCTACATGCACAAAACAATTGAATATTATGTCACACAGGCACAACTGTGAGAGGATTGAAATTCAACAAGACAATGGCACACTTATCCCAAAAAACATAAAGTTTTGTTATGTCTTCATTCAATAAGAGTCCCACAGAAACTAAAAGCACACAAATAAGGAATCATATTTTCACTTTTTACTGTCATCAATGGATAACGTGCACATCCAGTGGTGGAGCCAGGATTTGATGCTGGGACGGACTAACACGGGGGGTTCAGGGGCGGGAGGCCCCGAGCCAATTTTTTGTGAGGTTATTTAAAAAAATTTGACAAAAATCATCAAAATTCCTATTAAGGGTGGGCTGAATTTAAATTTCGGGTGGGCTGAATTTAAATTTTAACACTACCTTTTTTTTGAATAATTAAGACTATTTTTTTTAGGGGCGGGCTGGTGCCCCCCCTAGCCGACCAATAGCTCCGCCCCTGTGCACATCATTTTACACAGAGAAAATCAAAGGACGATTGCAACTTTATTCGTATTTATAGTTTTTTTTGTTTTTTTTTACGCTAATGTAAAATCTTTTCATACAATAAATATTATAATAATTGTTCCCAAGAAAGAAAAAAAGAACTTTTAAAATGAAATAAAATATGGAGACAAAAGGGAAAGGGGAAAAAAATTCTTGAGAGCAATCCTTACAGGTAGTCTAAATATACACATTTGTAGTGTAAAAATAAACAGTTAAAAGGGAAGAAATTGTTATATGTTAGTCTAAATATGCACTTTAGTGACCTTAAATGACGTCGGATAGAATTACTGTTCCTCAAGTGGAACATCGTTTTCCGCCTAAAGTGGGGACCACTTCTTCCTAAAACGGAACATCATTTTTCGCTCAACACTTCAGCTAATTACCTCAACCAACCATAACTTCTATAAATTACAAAAATTGCCCCTATTTAATATTGGACCAAATTACCTAGCCACCACCAAACCTATTAAATTTTCAACTCCTATAAAAATCAATCTCGGCTGTAAATATTATTCATCTTTTTTTCCTCCATTTTTGGCGCATTGTTCCTTACTTTGAAGTTTGAAGAAGAGGTATTTTTACATTTTTTTTTCGGTCTTTATTTAGCCATAAAATGTCTTTAGCCATTTTTATTCCAAATTATTTTTTACATCCATTGTATAGCCATTTTTGATAGTCGATAAAATAATAACAATATAGGCATATTTTGTAAGTCAAAATAATAAAATCTGACATAGTATTTTTTTGGTCGTTAGTAATTTTTTTTTTTAAGTTAGTAATTAAAAATAATGATATTTGTAGCTAGTAAAAGCCCTTTTTAATGTAAAAGCCTTATTTATCTTCCCCCGCCCTAAATGTTTTTTTCACATCAAATTAGAAAACACCTCTTCCACCAAGTTTATCTACCATATGAGGTAATTAGTTTCCTAAAAAAATTTCTTGAAATTTTTTGTTATGTTAATGTTAATGTTATATTTAATTAGTTATTAGTTCATTTTTTTTTATTTAGTAAGGGCAACCCTTATGTGGATAGGGAAATATTTTGAAAGTATAAAAAATTAAAAATTAGCCAAATATATAGTCAGAAAAATAATAATTATATAGGAAAATATATTGCAAGTATCCAAAATTAAAATTTAGCCATTATTTATTAGGATAGCTGAGGATAAAAACATAAATAAGAATAGTTGGGTTTAAGTTTTGGACGGAAGATGATGTTCTGTTTAAGGCATTTTTTTTCTTTAGGGGAACATCATGTTCCGTTTAAGTTGGGTCCACAAAAAATCGAACTACTCCAATTCTATATTTGTTATTTTTTATGCAATTTTAAACTGCAATGGTGGGGAGTAAATCCAAAAAAAATTGTAAAGTTGGCAATCGCAATGGTTGCAATGGTGAGAGGCAAATGCAAAATAGGGTAGAAGAAATGGTAAGGGTTTGGCAAATTTACTGAATGGTTAATGAATCAGTAAATATTCCAACAAACTTGTATTGTTCGTAACAACTTGCTACGAACTTCTTTTGTTCGTAGGAAGTGCCTACGACCATCAGAAGTTCGTAGGAACTTCCTACGAACAAAAGAAATTTGTAGCAAGTTGTTGTGAACAATACAAGTTCGTTGGAATATTTTTACTACATGTAACTTAACGGTTGTTTCATCATAAATACAGTCCAAACAGGTTATCAATTTATCATTCTCCCCCCCCCCCCCCCCCCCTTTTAGCCTGAAATTCTCTCCCTTTGTATTTTCTTAATCCCATTAAAAAATATATATATTTATACCGAAAATATGTCGTCTTCTCAACCAATTGCTTCGAGTGAGTATTTTTCGACAATCCAATATTACTCCATTTGAAGATGAAGTCTTATGTACTGTTTATGCTAAATATACCACCTGAAGTATTGAAGGAAACTCGATGCCGTTGGGCACATTTTGGGATATCGTAATGAATGAGTATAACGTCGCAAATGAAATTATAATTTCTCGTACGAGATCCATGTTGTCGACACGTTACAATCATATATCGCATCTCATAATGATATATGGTGCGAAGCTTTCTCACCAACTAAATAATATGGGAATCGGGACGAATGAGTTCCAAGTGGTTACAGATGCATGAGAAGTGTACCGTGCTGAAATGAAATTTTTTTACGTATGATAACTGTTATCAAATTTTGAAAGATTTACCAAAATTTGACTTACGAAATACAGCGGGGAATGATGACAGCCTTAGACCCGTAGGCAAAGATGACATTCTGTGGGTACGAGACGTACCGGATAGACCCCCAGGTAGGAAAGGTGAGAAACAACATGCACGTTAATGAGTACGTTCTGACAGCTTAGATTGTAACAACGTGGTACTTAAAATTTCGAAGAATTCAATGCAATGTTTAAAACCAAGCAGGGGTGGAAGAATAATCGTGCCCATAAATTTGACTCACAAATGGATGCGTTCAGTCAGATGAAGCGAGCTAATTAACTCACCAAAAAGCAAGATCAGCTCGTGCGCCTAGGACGAGAGAAATCGTACATCATGGAGTTGGATATGAACCATATGAATGAAATACAAAAGCAGTTTCATTTTAAAAGGTTCAACGACCTAACGGCGATGGTTGTTGCGACCGAATCTGCGATATCTGAGTTGTAGTCGAACTCTGTCGGTTCGTCTGGTCCAAGCGGTTCAATTAATGACCAGTAGTGTTTTTAATAGATGTATTGAACCCTCGTAATTATATTTCATTTTTTTATTTCGGTATATGGAGAGTGATTCACTATCCATCTTAATAAATGAAATGCCACCCTTATATAGATGATATGTGAGTATGGTTTAATAATTTTTCTCTTATATAATATTGTCGGTTAAACCATTATTTTATATAGAATAACATTTATATGATCACTACGACAATCCTACAAATACAAATTGAAAATAGAACAAATAAAATATGTAACCATGGTTAAAATAAAAAAAATACAATAAATTCATAAACCGACCATTTCATCACCGTGGGTGTTCCAAATGTGCTTTACCAAATAATTTTGTAACTGTTGATGTTTAGTTACATCTCTTATCTTAGCATCCCGTATGAGGTAGTCGTAGAAATTAGTTTGTCCCCTCATAATTATAGGTGTTTCATCATTGTGTTCGTACTCATTTTACCATGGAAAGTCTCTACGTTCAACGTCAATAATCATATTTGCATTATAATGCAAGATTTCATAATGGTTGATAGTGACGCCATATTCCATAATTTACAAGGTTCCCGAACAAAATCGAATCGAGCTTGTAATACACCAAACGCACGTTCCACATCTTTTCTGCACGCTTCTTGGTACTTGCAAAATAATTTCTATTTTTCTGTAATACCATTTTAGTTCCTAAATGTTTTTACTATTGAAGCGTATGGAGGGTAAATGCCATCTCCAAGGTAGTAGCCCATATCATAAGAATTTCCGTTAACATTGTAACTAATGGGAGCTGCCTTCCCATTGCGCAATTCCTGAAAGACATTAGATCGGTGCAAGACATTCAAATTATTGCGAGAACCAAGCACCCCAAAGAATGATTTCCAAATCCAAAGATCGTACGACACAACCGCTTCAAGGATTATAGTAGGTGACTCTTTATGACCACTATATTGAGCGTGCCATGCTGTTGGACAATTTTTCCAACGCCAGTGCATGCAATCTATGCTACCTAGCATTCCTGAAAAACCCCTACTAGCATTTTGTTCTAGTAACCTTGTGACGTCGCCTTTGATCGAATTTCTGCCGTACTGGGGACCAAAAATCCTAACAATTGCCTCTGTGAATCTAATAACTGTTTATAATAGAGTGGTTTCACTCATGACGTGCTGCTCAGATCACACGTCATGTGAACCCCCGTTAGCTAATAGTCGAATTGGCCCCAACACTTTCTTATGGGAGCTTAAATATGTACGACCACAAGCATCATTCTTCTAAACAAAGTAGTTATTGTAATGACAAACAGATTCAAAGATGCAATTGAAAATACTATAACGCATCCTAAATCCCCTTCGAAAAAAATACTCATTATACCTTATCTTCACCAAAGTAATCTTTCCATAGTGTTGCATGACCCCTTTCTCTCCTACGATTAACTCGATGTCTGATTTCGAGCTCTTTCCCATCGCGAATTATATTTTATTCAGCACACCACCGCATAATCTCCATCATAATTATAATCTCCTCGTCTGAATCATCAGATGATCCATATTTATTAAATTGAGCATATTGTAGCATAAGATTTCGGCCCTCATCGCTAGAACTGGAGGAGTCCATGATTTGTTGTATTATAATTTATCAAGATTTACCAATCTATTTATAAATGTGGTATGATGGTCAGTATTGGGATGCGTACCTGGTGTCATGGTCAATTTGTGTCGTCGTAATTACAAAGGTATGTGTGGAAGTTGCTATGTGTACTAGGTAAACAAATAAATGCTAGCGTAAGAATTGGGATGCTGACATTTGAATTTGTGCCTGGGTGAAAATTGGTATGTGTACCTGGTGGTGTCATGTTCAATTTGTGTCGTTATAATTACAGAGGTATGTGTGAAAGTTGGGATGTGTACCAGGTAAATAAATAAATGCTAGCGTAAGAATTGGGATGGTGACATTTGAATTTGTGACTGGGTGAAAATTGGGATGTGTACCTGGTGTCATGTTCAATTTGTGTAGTCATAATTACAAAGGTATCTGTGGAAGTTGAGATGTGTACCAGGTAAATAAATAAATGCCAGTGTAAGAATTGGGATGCAGACATTTGAATTTGTGCTTGGGTGAAAATTGGGATGTGTACCTAGTGTCATGTTATATTTTTGTTGTTATTATTACAGGGGTATGTGTGCAACTTGGGATGTGTACCTGGTTAATAATTATATGCTTGCATAAGAATTGGGATGCAGACATTTGAATTTGTGCCTGGGTGAAAATTGGGATGTGTACCTACTGTATATGTATTTACTATTTACAATTACCAATTTATATTAACTATATAAAATTACTACGTCAATATAGATTTATTAGTACAGTTATATATAATATATTTACAATTACCACTGTATATTAACTAGTACCAAATTACTACGTCAATATATATTTACTAGTACAATTATATATAATAACTGTATGTATTTACTACTACCACTATATATTAACTAATACCAAATTAATACGTCAATATATATTTACTAGTACAGTTATATATAACAACTGTATGTGTTTACTACTACCACTGTATATTAACTAGTACCAAATTAATACGTCAATATATATTTACTAGTAAAGTTATATATAATAACTGTATGTATTTACTACTACCACTGTATATTAACTAGTACCAAATTAATACGTCAATATGTATTTACTAGTACAGTTATATATAATAACTATATGGATTTACAATTACCACTGTATATTAACTAGTACCAAATTAATGCGCCAATATATATTTACTAGTACAGTTATATAGTAATGACAAAGTTACATAAATTTGCACTGTAAATAAAAATTAACTTGTTTGGTTAAAAGTTGTCTATATAAAGGTTTGGAACGATTCTTCCCATAGTGTTGTTATCTTCTACCATATTCTTACAATTACAAGATGGCATCTTCTCCCTACAACTCATCCATTTACATCATACACAGATATTGCTGGTAACGATTGATATGGGAAGAAACTAATTTTTCAAACTCAACCAATTAATACATCTCGACGTTTTCTTAATGACTTTGGTCATATATTCTTAATATCTCCCACTTCGGAACTTAAATACGGAGTTGAGTACCATTGGGAACAACTTACATGACTAGATAAATATGATGAAAGGTGTGACACTACACCAAAAAGGCTAAATTGGCATCCTTTAGCCGGCCAGCCTTGTCACGGTCATTGACCGTGACAAAAAAAACACGCGTTTTTTGTCATAGTCATTGATCGTGACAAGGCCGGAACAAAGTCTTTTCACGGTCATTGACCGTGATAAATACTTATAATATTGTCACGGTCAAGGACCGTGACACGTCCGTGACAATTTGTTCAGTAAAAAAAATCCTATGCTTTCTTTTTTTCCACCGTTTTTGGTTTTCCCTCTCTTTCTCTCTCTAAGCGATTTCGAGCTCTCTCTCTCTCTCTCTAAGGTATGTTTTTTTCCTCTCTTTCTCTTTCATTTCTATATGTGTGTGTATATATGTTTGTGGTGGTGTGTGGTGGGGGAGGGGGCACGGGATGGTGGGGTGTGTGTGTACGTGTGAGTGTGTGTGCGTGTACGTGTGCGTGTGTGGTGGGGGGAGGGGGAGGGACAGGGGGTTAGGGAGGGGAGGGATAGGGGGCTGGGTGGGGGACAGGGGGTGGTGGGGTGTGTGTGTATGTGCAGGTGTGTGCGTGTGTGTGTGGTGGGGTGAGGGGGCAGGGGGTGGTGGGGTGTATGTGTGTGTGTGTGTGCAGGTGTGTGCGTGTGTGTGTGGTGGGGGCAGGGGGTGGGGTGGTGTATATGCATGTACGTGTGCATGTGTGTGGTGAGCGAGGGGGTGAGGGTGGGTGGGGTGTGTGGTGGTGGGGGTGTATGTGTGGTGGGGGTGGGGTGGGGTGTGTGTGGTGGGGCAATCTCAACAATTGAAACGGACAAATTGATTAATAAAATATGTATTGCCCCTTTCATATGCAAGTAGGATTGCCCCTCATTAACAAATAATTGTTGAGATTCGAAATAACTTTAATTGTATAGATTTAATAAAATAAATTGTATAGCTTTAATTGTATACTTTTATATGAAAGTAAATTAATAATTAGTGCCCATTTCATATGAAAGTAGGATTGTTCCTCATTGTAAATTAGTAAATTAATAATTGTATACTTTAATTGTTAGTTTAATTGATGAAATGAATTAATTGAGTAGATGAATTAGGAGTACAGGATACACATTTATTGTTGCGGTTGGATTATAGTGGATCGATGTTGGGTTGGTTAATTTTAGAAGTGGTATGACCACTGGATTAATATCCATATGGGGGTGGAATTTTTCAACTTTTTTTTTAAAAATTACTTTGTATCACGAACAATATCTATATAATAAAGTAGAAAACTTATATATGTCATAATCTTCAAGTATGATGTCATCAAGATAATTTTTTTTGTATTACCCTTTTTACCCTTGAAAAATTTGGACTCCCTCCTCTTTTGACACACTCTAATTCATTTGCCCCCCTTCTTCAAAATTCAAAAACATGGGTAAGAATGTAAATGGAATGGACTCTCCAAAACTTCTCACATTTTGTCAACACCGCGTACACATTAGCAAGACATTCTAAAAACCCAACTCTCCGCCCACCTCTGTTTCCTCCCGCCCACCTCTACTACCCGCCTCCTCATCCATCAGGTACTCATCTTTATTACTTGGTTCTCTCTCTGAAAAATAGTTATCCTAGGGCTTTGTGTTTTTAACATATTAGGGATCTGAATTTCTAACATCCAACAGGTAATCTCCCCCACGTGCACATAGAGACACTTACTTATTTTCTTCATCTCCTACAATACATATTTGTTTATGTGTATTTCTTCATTTTAGGTCTTTCTTAATTTTGATTTTGGTTAATATCTATTTCTATTTATGTTTTGTGTTGGGATCTAATTAGTTTTTGGCTTTTGTCGTTTATTTTTTCTTTTGCAGGCCTATTACTGGAGCTTCCATGAATCATGCATATGTATGTATGCCGTTTTCACGATTTTACTGTTTAAGCTTTTAGTTCGTGGATTAAATTTTGTTTTGCCCTATTATATGTTAGTTTAGAGTTGTTACTTGAGGTTTTGGGTCAATGTTTACATTTATTTATTTAAAGATTTTATCTAATGTATCTACAATTTTGAGTTTGATGTTTTTTGACCATTTAACATCTAAATATGCATATTTTCAAAATAGCTAATTTTCTCTTTTAAGTTTTAGGTTGAGGAGGGACTTTCTAAAGTTTGTATTATTTTTTAATTTCATTTCATGTTTTAGGTTTATATGGATCTTGATATTTAACTTCTGAATATGTATGTATGATTTAATTAATGAATTTACATTGTTTTTTTGTTGGAAGCCATAAATTCATAAATCTTGGTAAGTTTTAAAGTCTTGAATTCTTTTATCACCCTCTTTACATTGTTTTTTCACTCTCTTTACATTTCTTTAATTAATGCATTTACATTGTTTATTTGTGGTCTAACCAAATCTTTATTTTGCTAAAGCAGAGGGAAGTGTGAGCATCAAAACCAAGTCAATAAAATGTCCAACGAATCTACTATGTTGTGTGGTCCAGTTTGTGTAGAAGAGGAAGAGCTTCTGCTATTACTCTCATCAAAGTTTGTTCTTTTTGCTTTTTATATCTCGATATATATACATATATAGTTGAAATACTATATTGCTATTAGTATAAAACTGATTTCTTATATTTTCTGTACGACTTCATCGGACATGCACGAGGTCTGACCTTATCGGACAACTTCCATATGTAAGTGCACATATTTTCTATATTAATATGGATGCATATTTAATATGTTAATACGGATGCGGTTCCGGTGCATGTAGTATGTTAATGAGGTTGGAAATTACTTACTGATATATGTTATGATCGAGTAATAAAAGAAGGTTTATCCTATTGTTTTGGAAATTACTTACTGATCATTTTACTTCAATGTTTTGGTAATATTTTTTTTTAATTTGGTTTGTTGAAGATTTAAGTTGTGTGTGATTATGCGCATATTTGGTTTGCTACATAGTTGTGACCGTTGCAGAAAGAGTTTTTGGGACCGTAAAGCTTTAGAAGACACTCAAAGAAGAGCGTCGCTATTTTTGTTTCTCCCGAGGCGCAAGAAAGATGGCATGTTTGACCTCATGTATGGTAAACGGGATTTTGTGCATTGGTGTGATTCAACGAAAACTATTTCATCATTTTGCTGTATGTTTGTGCTCCATTTCAGTCTTTCATCTATGAAAGAATTTAAGGTGGAGTCCCAAAAGCCCCCCAAGTTTGAAAGCCATTATGAGATGCCAATGAAGTTACAGCCCTACCTCATCAAGCGAATGCGCAGAGATGGTAATCAATAAAGCTATTAATGCCAATGGATTTGCTTTTTGATTCATACACGGTAATATTCCTATAATCAGGTGGTGTCGAGCAAGCATGCTTTAATTCATATGTTTATATTCTTATAATCAGGTGGTCTCGAGCAATGTTTTGAGCGGCCTTAGAGCCTATAATGCACGAGAGGGGTAAGGTCGGTGGCTGGGCACAATTGCCAAGGTGAAGCCTCTTTCTAGCTACGAAACATTCCCAGACGAAGTCATACTTGGCCACTTCTGTCATACCTGCTACAGAGGAGTTTCCCCGATATATTCAAGGTGTGGTACGATGCAATAGGGGTGATGCGAATGTAAATAAGTATTTTGTTCATGTAAATAGATATAATTAGGACTGTTTGTTCTTTAGGACTGTTTGGTCATTCTTTTAGGACAGTTTCAATGGGGTAATTTTCTATGTATGCACATATTCTTCGGAATTTATGAGACCAATATACTTAATTCCTTTTAATTGAAATATTCATTGTAAAAGTTATAAAATGACTTTCTTTCGTTTGTTGAACGAATTTCTTAATTCCTTTACGAGGGCAGTTTAATTAATTTGTTTTTCTTTTTTCTTAAAGGTTTGTGGCCCAAAGTGTGAACATCTAGCAACATTGAGAGGTAATTTCTTAATTTTTCGTAGTATTGTTTAATTTATTCAGATATTGTAAGTTGGTTAAATTGGATAGGAATTTTAGATATCCTAATGCATTGTTTAATTCATTCAAATATTGAACAAGTTGAATGTATTATTTGTTTTTATGTGTTTTTGCAAGTTTCCATTTGGGGAAGTTTCGACCTCTTATGCCTCATTTTTTTAAATGTCTACGTACTAAACTGGGCAAAGCAAATGACTTTTTGAAATTTTGAATGAATGTCTACATACCTCTTTTGGGACTTATGAATTAACTCTGAAATTTCCACGTTTTGTATGTCTTTTACCTTAATGTTGATATCTACATTTAATAGATATTAAAAATATTTCAATAATATGTATGATTGGAGATGCGTGCAAGTGCATTTTTGGATATAGGCATTGTTTCAGTGATTATTAAATGTATTACATCATATCAATCAATACCATTTTGATTTTAGTTTCTGCATGGAAGGTCGACAACAATGGAAGCAACTGCCATTACCGCTGGGCCTGTGAGAAACATTACTGTAATGGCATATCACCGCCGGGCCTATGAGATTGTGTCACACAATAGTCCTACAACCATATTTAGATTGGTACAATCATATGGTTTTATAGATCTACAAAGTAGTTGTGACACCCCGACTAATTAAACACCGGGTAGCTACTCCTTTATAAAATTAATTCAAAATGCCAAGTTGGCTCAGTTAATAGCATCACTGTCGAAAACGTTTTATTATTACTAACCACCTAGTATTTAAAAAGTAAGTGCCAAATTTTTATTATATCTGATTAACATGCAACAAGAGTAATGAATAACTAAATAACACCATTCACCATACTGAAGTAAAAAGAATAACCATCACAATATGTAAATAAACTCTGGAGGAAAAACTCCTCAATATAAATCCCACAACTAATAAGTAAACTGGAATAAATAACTAAAACTGAATACTGAGCAATACATGCTAGAGTCTGAAAACTGAAATGTAAAAATGTCTAATAGAATTGGGCAACATGCCCTACAACTGATAGATGCTGAGACTGGAATCCAAATGAGAGAGGCGTCTAAAAGCAAGTCCCTGTAGCTTCCACAAACAGCTACAACTCGTCACCTGAATGAGAATCCTATGCTTGGTGTCCTTGTGGCTGGGCACCTAAAATGGTTTTACAAGAAAATATATTTGAAAGCAAATGGGTCAGAGACCGAAAGTGGAAATCATTTTAAAAACCTGCAAGTGCTTTAAAAACATTTAAAACATTAAATGCAAAGTACATGTTAGGACGTGCACTCACATTAAATTCTCACCTCTCGACTAACTGTGCACTCCTAACGTAATTACCCATCTATATCGACCCATACTACTAGCTAACTGACGACATAACTAGCTAGACTGCCAAAGGTCCTACCCATATTACTAGGTTCCGTTTAGCATAACAACGCTTGTAATTAAATAGAGGTTTAACATAAACTCAGTTACTAAGTATGCCATAGATATAACTATGAGTTAACTCATTATCAGTCTCGGAACATTACCGTAATTATTTTCACAACATTAACATGAAGGTTCCCATTAAATTAAGCGTATATTATTCACATCATAAATATACGATACAAGCACCCCGAGAACTAAGCTGCGGCGCACACATACTCTGCTATCCATCCCGGTACATCACGTACATAAGGATTACCTATTCCGAATCTCTCAGGAATAGTTTACCGATAACAACATCACAAATAATGGAGGCGAACACAGTCACCATCACATGGGTCACGCACATACCTACGCTCCCATGATCAGCGGACTTATTAATATCACAATAAGTCTTTCAATGATCTATGTTCATCAAGGTACCAGTCTATATCCCCCCCCCCCCCCCCCGTAGGCACACAAGAATTAGAGGGTCCTAAGTGAACGTAACCTCCCCCGTGATAGCAAGTATGGTAGGTATGTTATACACATAAACTATATACTAAGCATTCACACATCTTAGATATCACCATTTTAATAAGGTATTTTCTACATCATTATACCATTATACCAAACTTATATATATTTCAAGTCTCCCGTTAATATAAGGTTAAATTGCCGACACGTCTCACGCCGTAATCCCTTATCCTTAAAATCTATCTCAAATAGACTATTAAGTTCCGATTGTTCCAAAATATAACATTTTTATTCTTAAGGTCTTTACTTCTGCTCTAAACCTTATTTCATCAAATTACACAACTTTACACTATTAACCCAAACGTTACCTCACTAACGAATTTCAATAATCTAGAATAATTCCTCGAATTGTATTCTAATTAAAGTCCACTATAATAATCACACCTACTGGTCTTCCTCAAGGGTGAGGGTATTCATAAGGGCTACAAACGTATTCTCCGAGGGTTTCCACCATTAAAATCAAATTAAGGAATATTTTACTCATTCTGGGAAGGTCGATCGATCGACCTATGAATGTCGCTCGATCGATCTAGTCGATCGATCGACTGATGAATGTCGATCGATCGATCGAACAGGTATGGCTACGGACTGCTTCGTTTTGCAGATTTTAATCCATCCCAAAACTAATTTCTAACGTATGATTCTCAGATATAACGTCATAGTAATGCCATATAACAATCCTACAGTATTACTAACGTCCATAAATCAATAATTCAACATCTAAAGGCTACCTATGGATCAATCTTCATAAAAACCTAGTTTTTCCAGATTTTCTCAAGAACATGAACCCTAACATAATATCATCATCAAATCCCGGAATTTAATTCGTTTTTCTTTCACCCAATCATGTATTCACATCATATTAATCGTCACCAACTAGTCTACATGCAATTTATCCTCAAAATTCAGACCTAAGTTCAATTAATCATGGGTTTTTCATTCATCTTCCAATAACAATTATAAATCTTAAATTTGCTAACATGGAAAGAACATTTGCTGAAGTTAAACATAATTAAACCACTTGCCTTGGTTTGATTTCGGATTTGGTGTTGATTTGGTGAAGAATCTCTGCAGAATTCCTCTATCTCTCTCTCCTTCTCCAAGCTTTCTTCTTCCAAAGATGGCTATGGTGGCTAGGGTTTTCTTAGGGAAAGTTGGAAGGCTAAATGATAACCTACGTAGCTTATGGGGTTAATAAAGGTTGGTTGGGTCAATCCTTATCAGATTACAACTCTCCATTTTCGTCACTTTTAATTACCCAAAAATACCAAATTACTAAAATACCTTTTAAGTTGCCTGTATAGCCTAAAAATACCCCGGGACCCAAACTATACCCCCGGCTAGTGTTTTCTGACTATCTCGACCCTTCCGGACGCGTTGGCGCACTCAAAACGACCATACGGGTTATAGATTTTTAATTCACTTTTAATATCAAAATATCATACCGTGACGCGGCAGTCCCACGCGTCTCAACAAAATTTCTAAAATGCCGTATATAAATCCCACGACAAATTTTATAATACCAAGTTCATATATAATCATATATGCACATAATCAAATACCAATTCGCATCACATTAGTATTATTAACCCGGATTAATTTCCAATTAATACGCAATTTAATTAATTAATCCCAAAATAAATATAGTCAAAAATACGGGGTATTACATACTTCCCCCCTAATAACTGAATTTCGTCCCGAAATTCGAAACTAGAAAGTACCTGCTAAAAACAGTTCTGGATAACGTTCGCGCATCTCATCCTCGCGCTCCCATGTGGACTCCTCGACATTGTGATGTCGCCACTGAACACGTACTAACGGAACTATCTTTGACCGCAGTTTCCTCTTGCTTCGGTCCAAAATAGCAATTGGCCCCTCCTCGTAGGAGCTATCCGGCTGGAGATCGATGTCCTCCACAGCAATGTGAGAATGAGTCAAATCATCTCTAAGGTATTTCCTCAGCGAGGAAATGTGAAACACATCGTGAATTCGATGCAAGTGCTCCGGTAACCCAAGTCTATACGCAACCGGTCCGATCCGCTCAATAATAGGGAAGGGCCCCACATACCTCGGTGCCAACTTCCCTTTCTTCCCGAAACGCATAATCCCCTTCATAAGAGATACTCTGAGCAGAACTTGGTCCCTTACTTGGAACTCTCTGAAAAACCTCTTCGCATCAGCATAACTCTTTTGCCTGTCTTGAGCTACCCGAATGCGACTCCGAATCAACTCAATCCTTGCCGAAGTATCCTGGATCACTTCTGGCCCAAGTAATTTGTTGTCCCCCACCTTCAACCAACATGCTGGGGAACGACAAGGTCTACCGTACAATGCCTCGAACGGAGCCATGCCAATCGTGAACTGATAGGAGTTGTTGTAAGCAAACTCCACCAGTGGAAGGTACTGCTCCCATCCACCCCCGAAGTCAATAATGCACATGCGTAGCATGTCCTCCAACATCTGGTTGGTGCGCTCTGTCTGCCCATCGGTCTGCGGGTGATAAGCCGTACTCAACCGCAATTCTGTGCCCATGGCCTCCTGGAAACTCTCCCAAAACCTCGAAACAAATATCTTGTCTCTGTCAGACACGATATTCAGGGGCACACCGTGAAGTCTCACAATCTCTGAAATGAAAAGCTGAGCATACTGTCCCGTAGTGTAGTCAGTCCTTACGGGTAAGAAGTGAGCGACCTTGGACAACCTGTCCACAATTACCCAAACGGAGTCGTGACCCCTCTGCGACGTAGGCAACCCCGTGATAAAATCCATGGATATGTTCTCCCACATCCACACCGGAACCTCCAACGGCTGTAGCAATCCTGCTGGTCTCTGATGATCCACTTTTACAAGCTGACAAGTGGCGCATTTCGAGACAAACTCAGCGATATCTCTCTTCATACCGCTCCACCAATATTTTCGTCTCATGTCTTGGTACATTTTGTCCCCTCCGGGATGTACCGCGAACCGTGAGCCGTGCGACTCTGCCATCACATTATGCCGCAATTCTTCCCCTTCCGGAACTACCAATCTCCCATTGAAGCGCAATCCCCCGTCTGAGCTAACGGTATAGGACTCGGCTCCCTCTGCAAGTAATCGAACTATCTGCTCCTGACAGAACGAGTCATCGGCCTGTGCCCGTACTACCTTCGTGACAATCTGCGGTGTAACGGTCATCACAGACATGAAAGATCGGGCCACTGCATCCTGGTGTCCCAATTCCTTCCACTTAGCCTTCCATACCTCTGCCACTTCATCTGCTGGCCTGCGGCTCAACGCGTCTGCTACCACGTTAGCCTTACCCGGGTGGTACTGGATGTCGAACTGGTAGTCTTTCACAAACTCAAGCCACCTACGCTGTCGCATGTTCAACTCTTTCTGCGTGAACAGATACTGTAGGGACTTGTGGTCCGTGAACAGCTGAAACTTCTCCCCCAAAAGATAGTGCCTCCAAATTCGTAAGGCAAATACCACTGCCGCCAACTCTAAATCATGCGTGGGGTAATTCTTCTCATGAGGCTTAAGCTTACGGGAAGCATAAGCTATGGCCTGTCTCTCCTGCTGCAAAACACCTCCAAGCCCTTGCAAAGACGCATCGGTGTAAACCAAATACTCAACTCCCGGTCTCGGCAATGCTAACACAGGTGCTGAGGTCAACTTGTCCTTCAATTCATCGAATGCCAACTGACAGGCATCACTCCAAATGAACGGCACACCTTTACGAGTAAGATGTGTCAAAGGACCTGCTATCTCCGAGAAACCCCGAATAAACCTCCTGTAGTATCCTGCTAGACCCAAGAAACTACGAATCTCCATTGGTGTCGTGGGCTGTCCCCACTCCCTCACCGCTGACACCTTCCCCGGATCGACAGATATTCCCTGGTCGGAAATAATGTGACCCAAGAACTGGACCTCCTTCAACCAAAACCCGCACTTCTCATATTTTGCATATAGCTCATTTTGACGAAGTGTCTGCAAAACCAGCCTCAAATGCTCGGCGTGCTCCTCCTCTGTCTGAGAGTAAACCAGAATATCATCAATGAAGACAATGACAAACTGATCTAGGAAATCCCTGAACACCCTGTTCATCAAGTCCATAAACACTGCTGGAGCGTTGGTCAAGCCGAAAGGCATAACCCGAAACTCGTAAGAACCATATCTCGACAAAAACGCAGTCTTTGAGACATCCTCCTCCCTGATACGCAACTGATGGTATCCCGACCTCAAGTCAATCTTCGAGAAGAAAGAAGCTCCTCTCAACTGGTCGAATAAGTCATCGATTCGAGGCAACGGATACTTATTCCGTATCGTGACCTTATTCAACTCTCGGTAGTCCACACACAACCTCAGTGAACCGTCCCTCTTCTTCACAAACAAAACTGGAGCGCCCCAAGATGAGGTACTCCTACGAATAAAGCCCTGCCCTAACAGCTGCTCTATCTGATCCCGTAACTCTCGCATCTCAGCTGGAGCCATACGGTACGGTGCACGTGCTATAGGTCTCGTACCCGGTAGCAAATCTATAACGAAGTCTATCTCTCGACTGGGTGGTAAGCCTGGTATCTCTTGAAACACATCGGAATACTCCCTGACAACCGGGATCGAATCCAAAGGAATCACAACCTCCTTAGAGGTATCCTCCTCTATGTAGTACAGATGAGCGGTCGATCCTCCCTCTGGGCGAGGCATCGCCACTATAAACATCTCCTGCCCCGGAATGGCAAAAACAATGCTCCCGCTGAAGCAATCAATCATGGCCCTATATGATACGAGCCAATCCATACCGATGATCACATCGTGAACATGCATGTCTAACACTAACATGTCCGCAGGCAATACCAAACCACCAACCTCTACCCCCACTCCCCGGCATATAAAGAAAATAAGTGACCCACTCCCTAATGGTGAGTCGACACATGTCACTGTGCTCTCTGCCGTAGCTAACAATCCTAAAGCTTTCGCGAAGTGTGTAGCAATAAAACAGTGTGTAGCACCCGTATCAAATAACACCCGACCCATAGTGCCATGGATAGGAAACGTACCCTCGATCGCGGGCGGTGCCTGTGGAACTGCAGCCTGGTTGACGTTGTAGACACGTCCATACTGTAGCTGCCCCTGCTGAGGTGCTGGAATAATTTGCGGTGGTGCGGGGAGAGCGGCGGGAAACAAAGGCCTCTGTGGCTCCTGGCGAGCACCCTGCTGCTGCTGCTGTGGGGCCCTGCCCCTATCAGGACAATCCTGTCGCTTGTGGTCAATCTTGCCACAGACGAAGCACTTCCCTGGGAAGTTCCCTCCCTTCTGTCCCTGCTGTCCCCGGCCCTGGTGGCCGTTACCGTTCCTCCCTTGGCCCTGCTGGCCCTGATTCCCGTTCTGCCCCTGTTGGCCCTGATGGCCGTTTGGACCCTGATGGCCCTGGCGGAAACCTCCCTGTCCCTGCCTGTAGTTCCCTGACCGAAACCTCTTATTATCCCCCTGCTGGGTACCCTGCTCAGTCTGTCTCTGCCCCTGACCAGATTGTGCCCCGCTGGCACCGTGTCCTCCAGTCCTGCCCTGATGGCTAGACTCCCCTGACCGCTTGCCCTCGGCCATATGAAAACGGTGGTCCTGGCAGTGCAATAGTGCAGCGTTAACCACATCAGAATACGTGGCCAACGATAGGTTCCCTAGCAGATGCTGACGGATCCTCCAATTCAACCCATCAGTGAACTTCTCTATCTTCTTCTTCTCTATTGGAATCTCGTCTGGAACGATATTCAACAGGTTAGTGAACTCGTCCTCATACTCGGCCACTGTCTTGCTCTCCTGCTTCAAACTCATCAGTTTCCTCCTCATCTCTGTATGAACTGCGGACGGAAAATACTTGCGGTCAAACCGTACCCAGAACTCCTGAATGGTGAGGGTATCCCTCTCCTCCGCGGTGGTAATGGACTCCCACCACTGCAGCGCAGATCCAACTAGCTTGAAAGTAGCTAGCACCTGCTTCTGAACATCTGTGCACTCATGCATCCTCAAATGCCTCTGCATGTCCTTCCTCCATTGGCTCGAGACTACCACGTCTGAGCTACCTGCAAACTCTGGCGGATGCGCTTTCTGAAAAGCGTCGCGTACACGTTCCCAAGCAGACGGGAATGCATTAACCTGGACGGGCGCGGCAACCGGCGCCTGAGGTGGTGCCTGCTGAACAACGGTAATCGCGGCATTCACCGCTTGAGCTACTATAGCTGCAACCTCAGTGGCGTTCAACATGCCCTGAATTGGAGCGGGCTGGGGTTCGGGCATTGCATTCCTGGGAACTCGTCGTGTACGTCGTGGAGGCATCTGAAATAAGAACAAAGTTTATAAGTCTACAGTTAAACTTTAAAATAGCTGAAGAACGAAACGTACACACAAAAAGAGTACAACAGTCCTAAAATATAGGGCTCTATATCAAAGGAAACGTAGCGGAAACATAATAGCCGTACAGATCCTAAAGGACACTAGAACCTGATGCTCTGATACCACTTGTGACACCCCGACTAATTAAACACCGGGTAGCTACTCCTTTATAAAATTAATTCAAAATGCCAAGTTGGCTCAGTTAATAGCATCACTGTCGAAAATGTTTTATTATTACTAACCACCTAGTATTTAAAAAGTAAGTGCCAAATTTTTATTATATCTGATTAACATGCAACAAGAGTAATGAATAACTAAATAACACCATTCACCATACTGAAGTAAAAAGAATAACCATCACAATATGTAAATAAACTCTGGAGGAAAAACTCCTCAATATAAATCCCACAACTAATAAGTAAACTGGAATAAATAACTAAAACTGAATACTGAGCAATACATGCTAGAGTCTGAAAACTGAAATGTAAAAATGTCTAATAGAATTGGGCAACATGCCCTACAACTGATAGATGCTGAGACTGGAATCCAAATGAGAGAGGCGTCTAAAAGCAAGTCCCTGTAGCTTCCACAAACAGCTACAGCTCGTCACCTGAATGAGAATCCTATGCTTGGTGTCCTTGTGGCTGGGCACCTAAAATGGTTTTACAAGAAAATATATTTGAAAGCAAATGGGTCAGAGCCCGAAAGTGGAAATCATTTTAAAAACCTGCAAGTGCTTTAAAAACATTTAAAACATTAAATGCAAAGTACATGTTAGGACGTGCACTCACATTAAATTCTCACCTCTCGACTAACTGTGCACTCCTAACGTAATTACCCATCTATATCGACCCATACTACTAGCTAACTGACGACATAACTAGCTAGACTGCCAAAGGTCCTACCCATATTACTAGGTTCCGTTTAGCATAACAACGCTTGTAATTAAATAGAGGTTTAACATAAACTCAGTTACTAAGTATGCCATAGATATAACTATCAGTTAACTCATTATCAGTCTCGGAACATTACCGTAATTATTTTCACAACATTAACATGAAGGTTCCCATTAAATTAAGCGTATATTATTCACATCATAAATATACGACACAAGCACCCCGAGAACTAAGCTGCGGCGCACACATACTCTGCTATCCATCCTGGTACATCACGTACATAAGGATTACCTATTCCGAATCTCTCAGGAATAGTTTACCGATAACAACATCACAAATAATGGAGGCGAACACAGTCACCATCACATGGGTCACGCACATACCTACGCTCCCATGATCAGCGGACTTATTAATATCACAATAAGTCTTTCAATGATCTATGTTCATCAAGGTACCAGTCTATATCCCCCCCCCCCCCCCCCCCCCCCGTAGGCACACAAGGATTAGAGGGTCCTAAGCGAACGTAACCTCCCCCGTGATAGCAAGTATGGTAGGTATGTTATACACATAAACTATATACTAAGCATTCACACATCTTAGATATCACCATTTTAATAAGGTATTTTCTACATCATTATACCATTATACAAAACTTATATATATTTCAAGTCTCCCGTTAATATAAGGTTAAATTGCCGACACGTCTCACGCCGTAATCCCTTATCCTTAAAATCTATCTCAAATAGACTATTAAGTTCCGATTGTTCCCAAATATAACATTTTTATTCTTAAGGTCTTTACTTCTGCTCTAAACCTTATTTCATCAAATTACACAACTTTACACTATTAACCCAAACGTTACCTCACTAACGAATTTCAATAATCTAGAATAATTCCTCGAATTGTATTCTAATTAAAGTCCACTATAATAATCACACCTACTGGTCTTCCTCAAGGGTGAGGGTATTCATAAGGGCTACAAACGTATTCTCCGAGGGTTTCCACCATTAAAATCAAATTAAGGAATATTTTACTCATTCTGGGAAGGTCGATCGATCGACCTATGAATGTCGCTCGATCGATCTAGTCGATCGATCGACTGATGAATGTCGATCGATCGATCGAACAGGTATGGCTACGGACTGCTTCGTTTTGCAGATTTTAATCCATCCCAAAACTAATTTCTAACGTATGATTCTCAGATATAACGTCATAGTAATGCCATATAACAATCCTACAGTATTACTTACGTCCATAAATCAATAATTCAACATCTAAAGGCTACCTATGGATCAATCTTCATAAAAACCTAGTTTTTCCAGATTTTCTCAAGAACATGAACCCTAACATAATATCATCATCAAATCCCGGAATTTAATTCGTTTTTCTTTCACCCAATCATGTATTCACATCAGATTAATCGTCACCAACTAGTCTACATGCAATTTATCCTCAAAATTCAGACCTAAGTTCAATTAATCATGGGTTTTTCATTCATCTTCCAATAACAATTATAAATCTTAAATTTGCTAACATGGAAAGAATATTTGCTGAAGTTAAACATAATTAAACCACTTGCCTTGGTTTGATTTCGGATTTGGTGTTGATTTGGTGAAGAATCTCTGCAGAATGCCTCTATCTCTCTCTCCTTCTCCAAGCTTTCTTCTTCCAAAGATGGCTATGGTGGCTAGGGTTTTCTTAGGGAAAGTTGGAAGGCTAAATGATAACCTACGTAGCTTATGGGGTTAATAAAGGTTGGTTGGGTCAATCCTTATCAGATTACAACTCTCCATTTTCGTCACTTTTAATTACCCAAAAATACCAAATTACTAAAATACCCTTTAAGTTGCCGGTATAGCCTAAAAATACCCCGGGACCCAAACTATACCCCCGGCTAGTGTTTTCTGACTATCTCGACCCTTCCGGACGCGTTGGCGCACTCAAAACGACCATACGGGTTATAGATTTTTAATTCACTTTTAATATCAAAATATCATACCGTGACGCGGCGGTCCCACGCGTCTCAACAAAATTTCTAAAATGCCGTATATAAATCCCACGACAAATTTTATAATACCAAGTTCATATATAATCATATATGCACATAATCAAATACCAATTCGCATCACATTAGTATTATTAACCCGGATTAATTTCCAATTAATACGCAATTTAATTAATTAATCCCAAAATAAATATAGTAAAAAATACGGGGTATTACAGTAGTCCTTATGTACACAGTGTAAATACATATGGTTTTGGAGATCTGCTAAACCATATGATTGTAGGTCTACCGACTGCTGTACATAAGAACTTAGGAGGTCTGCCGATTGTTGTACACGACTGGGGTATGTTGCGTGTGTTGTAATTTCAAATGTGTTGATTGATTTCTAAGGAAAATGCAAACATGTTAGCGATTCGTTAGAGATTTTTTGAGTTCATGGCTGAGAAGGATATATTTCCAGATGTTTAGGTACTACAAATCTAAATGTATATTTGTTGGTGCTTAACTTTTCTCTCTTGGATTGTGACTTGCACAATAAGATTTTTCACTTTTTCTTCATATGCACATTGTTGGTTACTTTTTTCTAAATAGGTGAAATGGCATTCATGAGAACCCAAAACAACACTAAAGTCCCCAATAAGAAGTCAAGGAAGATTAATGCTAAGAAATTTTATATCACTTTTAAGGTTTCAACCCTCACCACTTGAAAGAGTCCTCTTTTTAGGCATGTCATCGACACAAGGTATAAGCCATGCACATACAGCTTACATATGATAGACCTCATTTTTCAGATCATTTTCAATACTTTATAAATTTCAAACATGGGATCTGATCATCGCATATGTTTAGTGGAAATGCTAAGAAATTTTGTAACTGAGGTTTTCATTTTTAAAAATAGTATAGATATATCATAATCTGCTCATTAATATTTAATACAAATAATTGGTCTGTAGAAACACTCCACTGATGCTCGAGCCTCTTCTTTTATTAGAATTCTTGAGCTTATGATGTAAAATTTGGAACCTCCACTATTATTTTTTGTGGAGAATGCTGTTGGATTTGAGACATCTGATACACATGGGAAAATGGTTGAGACACTGGAAAAAATTCATTTTATTACATAAGAATTGCTCCCATTGCAGTTCAGCATGTCATATTTTAGGCCGCCTTACTCCCGCCATGCAAAGAGAAAACCTTTATCTTTTCAGAACACAAATCTCAACCAACAATTGCTTTGGGGCCCAACCCCATTACTTGGGCATGATGAAAACATGATTATAGTTGCCTTTTATGTTTATAACTTCTTGAGGAAGATAAATTTGAGATCTCTAGAATGTTTGGATTCTTATGATAAATTCCGATTTGATCCTAGGTAATTTTTTCTTTGTAATTTTCTTTGTCAATCAACATGAATTATTGTCGTTAGCAGTAGATTAAATTCACTAACCTTCCTATTCGTGACAGTTGATATAAAACATACTCGGGGGCGTATACACAGTTTTTGGATGGTTGATATTTAACACTCTCGGGGGATGATACGGGTACACCTGACATGATATTTATATTGATGAAACTTTTTGCTTCATTGCGCTCTATTTGCTTCACCGACATGCATTATTTTTTACAGACCTGTATTTTTTTTATGAATTTTGCTTCACTGACCTTCATTGCTTCACTGACCTACATTATTTTTTACGAATTTTGCTTCATTACCCTCTATTTGGAGTTTATTTTGATGAAACTGAGATCACTCTTCTTTATTGATAAAGGTTGATGATGTTTGGGATGGAACAAAATAACATTTAAAAACATTTTTAATTCCATAAACTGTATGAAGACCTGGCTCTTTCAAAATAAGTAGAGAAAATCCCTCTACCCAAGGGCCTAACTTACTGTTTTTAGTATATACTGACACTAACAAAGGGTGAATTGTAGGTATGTCAAGGCCTTTTGAAAACTAACTAGCGTTATTGACTGAATTTTGGGGTGAGTTTCTAACGAACTTTGTAGCAGTAGCTCCATGTAGTTTCTTAATTATTTTTGCACAGATACAAAGGTTAACAATTAGTATGGAATTTACTCCATTAGTTCCAGGTCGCTA
This sequence comes from Sambucus nigra, assembly GCA_949130495.1. NCBI lineage: Eukaryota > Viridiplantae > Streptophyta > Magnoliopsida > Dipsacales > Adoxaceae > Sambucus > Sambucus nigra. Next base: position 15,177,150 of record OX422214.1, read on the forward strand.
GCCATTTTATGGAATTATATTCTGTTAGTTTGGTGTATAATTATCACATATATTTATATATAATTTTTTAGGCCACGCGTTCCAACAACTATGGAACTTAATCATAACTGCCTTGGGCAGTGTTTACCTCATATTAACTCTAGTTCTTTAGTATCACAAGTTTCAGATTTACATCTAATAAATCATAACTGCTGTGGCCACGATATATTTTCATCCGTGTTTTTTCACTGATGGTTCTGCATTTATTCCTGTCATTTTATTTGTAGATTCAAAACATGCTGGAAAAAGGTGTCGATTATTGCAACTGAGGCGAGTTAAGCTCAAGTGGATGGTGATGAGGTCTCACCTTTCGAATTTCACAACCTAGTAGATAATAAAGATATCTTCATAATGGAGACTATTAATAGATTTTGTAAATTAGGTGGCGAGCTTCGGGGACAATCGAAAGTATCAAAGGGTCACAAGTGGTCAATGACTGCTTTAAAGTCGCAACTCTTTGGTTTACCGCCACGATACAAAGACTGTGTTCGGGTAATACATCAAGCTTACCTCTATTTCTTTACAACTGTACTACTTATAAGTTGCATGACATCTCTTGAGGAAGTGACTTTTGGTGCTTCTAACATCCATCTAATGGTTTGGTAAGATAAAAAGTGTAAAGGGTGGTTGAGGTTCCCCGCTCAGGTAAGGATCTGCATCAGGAAACGCTGCAAATCCTTGAAAGAGGATGTATTTAGACCAGTGGTTCTCTCTCTTATATGGATGCTATCGGAGTTAACCCATATTGATAATTTTGTGACAATAGAAGCAGAACCTTCACTATTTGATATTTAAATGTTTTATGACGTGAAATACGTGGCCTGCTGCCAAGTATGGTGGTCCTCTTGCTGACTTGGATATTGTACATGGTAGACAAGAATGTCAAATGATATATCCTGCCTTCTATTATTTCCGACATTAATTTGATTTGTTTATAGTTTTACTTGGGCATAATGTTCTTTCATTTTAGTTATGTTGAACACTTGATGTCTCTTGCATAAGGTAATTGTGCTTTAGATTTATGAATTTGTGGGTATTATGTGTTGTTTGTTTATTTAGATTTTGTAATTTATGAGTTCCAGATTCTGAAACTTTGTTATTTTTTATTGTTTATCTCATGCCCAAAAGGAGATAAACCCAGGGGTGATTAATTGAGCATCCAAGGTGGTCCATGATTTTAGGAATGCAACAGGCGTTGAAGAGGATCGCTTCAATAAACAAACAATTCTGAATCGCATAACTTGGAAGAAATTGGCGGAGAACAACTACAGTGTGAATTATGATCCGGCAACGTTCAAGAACTTTATTGAATGGATGGGGATTGTTCTAATGTAGCGGGATAGTTACAAAACAGAGAGTGGGAGCAATGTCGAAACAAATCTATGCCCCTTTCGAGCCTGAGGTAGCAGAAGTCCCGCAGCTATTGAAGGCATTAAATTTTCTTGAAACTGGTTTTAACAATATTGAATGGACATGAATTGCTCAAACGTAGCAGGGAAGTTACAAAACAGAGAGGATTGTCTCTCTATAAATGTAACGGTGCCATATGCTCTTATTTTGGCACACAATGCCATAACAATTTTTTTTGTACTCCTTGAGATATTTTTGCAACGTTTGTTTTTAATAAGATTTTTGGTATGTAATACAGTTTGGACATAAAAGGGGCCTTGAAGAAAGTCATAGAATGTTTGAAAACTATTAAAATATAAGACTCGGGTTGAATCCGGAGGTATACACGGTGGTGGCAAAATATTTGTTGATAATATAGAGGAAACAATCATATGTGGGAGGGGAGCATAATAAATACTACTCTTTTCATCCCAAATTAACAATTCTTCTTTTCTTTTGGGATGTCCAAAATTAATAGTTCACTTTGTTTTTTTAAATGTAATTAGTGAACCAAATTACATGACAATGAACGACTCTCAATCTTGGCCATTGATTGTGTTTGTTCTCAAAAGTCATTGTTTTTCAATATAACAACTATTAGTTTGGGATGAAGGTAGTATATGTGTGTTGTACGAATGATAAGCATGTTACATAGACAAATATATCTAAGTAAATTTAAGTATATTAAAGTAAAATTGACCCCGATTAAATAATTTTTGAAAAAATGTCTGGTCCTTTAGGAAAATTGGTAACGATTGATACTTTGGAAAATTATATATAATACAAAACTTTATGACTTGACCTCACGATTCATATTTGGGAGAATTGTCATCTTGCCTTCAGGCACGGGCATACCCTAGTATATATATATATATATATATATATATATATATATATATATATATATATATATATATATATATATATATATATATATATATATATATATAGTATGATAATTAAATGAAACATACTTGAAATTACATATAGTGCGCATAGATACTAGCCTTCTAGTTCTTATGCGTACGCATTCAATAACCCTTAGACCCGTTCGAGAGTCATTACCCCTGTAATGAGATCTCTCGAATTGTCCCGTTTGGACAGTTTGGGACTGCATAATTTCTGTATATCAACAACGAGCTGTGGTCAATTGTCCAACACGCGCCAAAGCGTCTAAATAGTAGTGTGGATGACTTGTCCGCTCCTACCGAATATCAATCTATTTTTTATGATAACCCGAATATTAAACAATTTTTCAATTTGTAATAAATATTCCAATTTGTACCGAAACATCCATTTTTAATGCTTTTAATTGATTTGCACTTTATCATTTTCACTCTTGTGTAGTGTGCATGTGTGTGGGCAGTAGGGATGGGGGTGGGGATGTTTCACTCTTGTATATATTATGAGCTAGATGTTTGTTGATGTAAAAAATTAGATCACTCTAATTCTTCAATCACAGATAAATAAATAAGACAAAGATTTTTAAAGTGGTTCGGCTAGGAATAAAGCCTACGTCCACTGTTATGTTATTGCTGAGTGTTTGTGGAATTCTTGATTACAAGTTCTCTCAAGAAAATTCCGGTCCCCTTGAATGGGATTGATACAAGGTATTTATAGCCTCAAGGCTGTACATGAAAGGTCCACTACATTAAATGATATACATATGAATAGGTAATACATTTAATGCGGCGTGTGCGTCAAGAATCTAATGAATAGTTGAACAGTTGTCCGTCTGATAATTGATGACACGGCCGAGGTGCAGTTCGGACCGCCTTAGTTGCTCGTCGATCAAGAGTTCCTCGGAGTGCTTAGAGTATCTCGGGATGAAAGAGTTCCTCGGATGGAGTTCCTCGGCATGATAGAGCTCCTCGGTGTATTCTCGTTGCTCGGTACCAACCATGGTTGTTCAGTAAATGATCTTCCTCGCTGTTATTGTGCCACGTAGATCGACACGTGTCTTCATACTATTCGTCCACATCAGCATATTAATTTTGGTATCAACAATGTTGTTGTTTTGGAATTCATAATTGAGGTGTTTAACAGTAACAATTCATTTTTATTTGTAGTAATTGTACATAATTGTACACAGTTGTCACGGACTTGTCACGGTCATTGACCCTCATTGTAAATTAGTGTGTGGGGGGGGGGGGGAGGGGGGTGGTGTGTGTGTGTGTGGGGGGGGGGGGGTGAGGGGGGCAAGGGGTGTATGTATGTGTGTGTGCAGGTGTGTGTGGTGGATTATAGTGGATCGATGGTGGATTATAGAAGGAGTACGGGATACACATTTGGTATTGATATTGCTGTTGGATTATAGTGGATCGATGTTGGGTTGGTTAGTTTTAAAAGTGGCATGACCATTGGATTATTTTCTATACGGGGGTGGGATTTTTCAACTTTTTTTGAAAATTACTTTTTATATCGAACAATATATATATATATATGATAATTAAATGAAACATACTTGAAATTAAATGAAACATACTTGAACTCACCCTTTAGAGGAGATGGAGGAGATGGGGGGGGGAGGGCAGGGATGGGGGGGGGGGGGTAAGGGTGGGGGCCTGCGTGTGTGTGTGTGTGTGAATGTGCGAGGGTGTTTGCGTGTGTATGTGCGCGGGTGTGTATATGTGTGTGTAGTGTGCGTGTTTGTGCGTAATGTCCCTTGTTAACGAATTGATTGGTTATTAAATTTTTTAGTAAATTAATATATGATTGCCCCTCATTGTAAATTAGCAAATTAATATATGATTAATTATGAAAGTAGGATTGCCCCTTATTGTAAATTAGTAAATTAATAATTTTATACTTTAATTGTTAGTTTATTTGCATGTCTTCTTTTAATTCATTTTGATATGTACTAATAACATTTTTTTACAGCAAATGTTTCCTTCAGGTATTAAGGCGAGGATGATGATGCCTGTTATGATGATGTCGTCTGGGCTCGGTGGTAGCGGAGGCGACGAGGGCTCCTCGGACCCTCGGCTCCCCAAATATGGCAAATTGGGGATGGCCATCGAGAACAAGTCGGGGCTATTAGTGAGATCCCTCGAGCTGGTAAAGACGATCATCTGCCCGGGGTACATTAGTTTGAAGGAGGTGCCATATGAGCTCAAGTTAGGTGTTTGAGTGGCACTACAGGTAATGTATTTATATTTATTTTTATATTTATATTCATATGAATATTTCAATTTCGATTTTAATTTCATTTTATATTTATATTTATATTTATATTTATTTGCAACTAACATTGTATTTGTTGGACAGGAACAATTCAGCCTGGATCCAAAGCTACGCGATTCTGTCTTGGAGCAGTTGAGGGAGAAACACAAGACGTGGAAAAAAATATGCGGGCCCGATACTTTGGGAAGACACGGGAGTCCATTATCCAAAGGCGTGAATCCGTCCCGCCGAAGGAGCCAATCTCATTGGCACAATGGTAAAAGTTCGTTGACAATGAGATCGGGGAGCGACAATTGGGATCTCACCAATCAGGGAGGGAAAATCGGGCAAAAAAAACGGACGTGCACTACTCCGGCCGGAAGTCTTATGCCGAGGTGGAGCATAGGATGATGGTAAGATTTAATTTTTCTATAACTACAAAAATATATTATTCTGAATTATTTTACTTTGCAGGGCCGATACTAATTTTACTTTATTTTATTTCAGGGGACAGGGAGTGGCCCTGGGGGTAGGCCACATAGGCTCGATACTTATGTGGCTCTTCGGACAAAGAAGGGGAAGGACAAGGAGGTGTCCCCGAGAATCGCGGCCACGATTGTAAGTAATTCGACAGTTTACTTTTTGTTAATTACGTTAGAATTTTTTAATTTACTTATTTTACTAATCATGTACTTTTTGTCATTTCAGGCAAAGCTTAAAGAAGTGGGATCATCGGATTGGAGATGAACGACACCAAGTTGGCTCGAACGGTGGACTCGCAGACGCGAAGCTGTCCCGTTTGGAGGCGACGGTCCAATATATGTTCTCATTCATGAAGTGTTCGTTGGGCGATGGAAAACGTAAGGAAAAAGGGAAGGAGAAGGTGGGGAGAGGGGGTGCGGGAGGATGAGGTGCAGGATGACGTGGATGTGGACCTCGCTGCTTCATCTCCAATACGTGCGGACTTTGATGATCCACTTCCCTATTTGTCTCCCTTCGATCGACCGATATCGACGCTTGGTTGGCTGAGCGTGTTTATACTGGACATATTTGATGTCCAGCGGATAGGGCGGGGGTTGAGGGACCCAAATATCGTCCAGGGTGGACTAGTTCATGGACGTGAGCTTCAAGACATCGAGTCCAAGGTGCTCATCACGCATGTGATACCCGGGAAGGAGAACTCCCCGTAGTGGTTGCGCGAACAATGTGGAACGATGTATATCAGTGGATGTGTCAATTCGTATATCGTGTGCCCTACTCACCTCCTCGAATTTAACCTTACCCAGGACATGTAGTGACATTATTTGAATTAAATTGTATTGTTTTTTAGTTGGTACATTTAAATTGTTTTTAAGTTGGTACATTTGAATTATATTTGGATTATATCGTGATGCATATTGTTTTTATTTTGAATGTATATTTGCATCATCTCTAGTTTATTTGGATATATGATGTTTGAACAGGTACAACGTTGCTATAACATGTACAAATATACTGCTGGGCAGTGGCAGTGGCCATACTGCTCAGCAATTTTTTTTCAATTCAGCCCAGAATTGTCACGGTCATTGACCGTGATAAGTCCGTGACAAATAAACTTATCATGGTCAATGACCATGATAATTTTTTGAAGAGTGTCACGGGTTTGTCACGATTTATAACCGTGACAAAACTTGTCACGATTTATAACCGTGACAAAACTTATCACGGTCAGTGATCGTGACACGACGTGACAATTATAACGACCTTGACAAAAACAATTATCTCGCCCAGAATTATCACGGTCATTGACCTTGACAAGTTGAACTTGTCAAGGTCAATGACCGTGAAAATTCGACAGATTTGGTGTAGTGTGACCTCGAGGTGCTTTGACATTATCATCACTTGGCCGTGCCGAAAAATCGTGCTGCTGCACTTTGGCCCATAATGTATCCCGAAGATGCGGATATTTTTTGTCTTGATTTGTTGGAGGAAGAGATATGAAAAATGGAGAGGCGCTTACAACGTTATTACAGCGCACAACGCGCTATGTTATCAGATCATCAGATCCAAGAATAATTATTTAATACATATAACGACTTAATGATGGCCTCAGATAACGATATTTCCGACTACACAAAATTTTGGGTATGATTACTTTTCGGAATGCATAACTGAATACGATGGGGAAGACGACGAACCAAATATATCGAACTACAACAAATAATACGTTGATTCTAATACGCAACGGTCTTACTTACCAAAATGTTTAGTGCTCAATAGAAAACCATTTTGCTGTACTTTTATAAGGTTCGGCCTTAGTGTTTGAACTAGTTAACTATGCGACCTAATAATCATTTATTTCATGTACGAATGTTTGTACTAGTGATTTATTTATGCCGTAATAATCATTTATGTCCTAATAATCATTTATTTCACGTGATAAATGATCAAATTTTATTCATAATATAACTATTGTGACTAAAATTTGAATTTCATATTTTAAGTGTCGGAATGCATAAATTTATTAACTTTGATTTTATAGAGTCACTTTTATTTTAAAATATTAATAAAGTATGAGAGAAGGCTAATAAATTGGTTGCTTCATTCCAATGCGGTAAAAGAATAATATAATGCAACAAAACATAAAAGAAAATGCAATTAAATTTCGACAACTATTCTTAATAAATTCATGAAATTTGTAAAATACAACATTATACATCAAGGGCGCTCAGGACCGAACTCATAATCCTCACCTAAGTCCACATGTGAACCCGTAGTTGGGTCAGACCCAAATAAATTTCCCCAACTTTGTTGCGACTGATATGCGGTGATCGGGTCAGAGGGCTGTGGTATGTAAACCCTCAGATGGCTAGAACTCGTACCATCGTGTTCAAACCCAGGACTAGGCATAGTAAGGCGTGCTAGTCTATGCTCCAACTACTCAATGAGGTCATCACGTGCTTTGAGTTGATTCTCTCGCTACCGTATCTCGAATAATAATAAATGACGGAGATCTCAATTGTTATCTACTGCATCGATGTAGGACTCGCGCCATTCTAACTGTGTCAAAGATTGAGCTGGAGGTGTGTTGGTGGAAAACTAGTGTTGTGGGACATCAACCGTATATGAAGCCCCCTCCGGTAGGACGATGCCCATCGTCCAATTCTGTCTCGGTGGTTGGACGTGCATAGAACCACTCGCCGAAAACTGAGTCTTATATACATGCAGTTCATTTGTCGGTGCTGGTGCTCGTGGGATTCGCAACGTTAAAGGTTCTACTGAACCAACTCCAATCAAATCAACATTTACATATCTCCCAATCAGCGGTAGTATAGTCCCGAGTAATACTGCCTTCTAGTAGGCATTGTACTCTTCTTGGAATACATCTCTAATGAATTGATTTGCGACAGGACAATTTTGGCGAGCTACTGCTTGAAATTCATGTATGGAGACACAACACAAACTCATAGGTGGGTTGTGTGCTCACTACACCAAATCCTGTGAATGGTCACGCCGAGTGGGTCACGGCCCAAGTCCGCGACCAGCTCATCACGGACTTGGGCCGTGACCCACTCAATATTTGGCGTGACCATATTTATTACCACACTAAATTATTGATGCTTGTAAAGTGGTCACGGACTTGGGTCGTGACCACTGTTGTCGCGGACTTGGGCCGTGACTAGGTCGTGACCATCTTGGCGCCAAACTCGCGCCAAAATTCCCTCCAAGCTTGGTCGCGGGTGGGTCACGTCCCAAGTTCGTGACCCATGACATGATGACGAAGAGAATACACACATTGAGGGTCACGAATTAGGGCCGTGACCATTTCTGGGTGTGGGTCACGACTATGGGTCGTGACCAAAGATCATTCAGGAAGCAGGGTTGATCTGAAGAGGGTTGTGCATAGTGGGTCAGGGCTCTAGACCGTGACCAGGTGTAAGTGGTGTGAGTCACGGCTATTGGCCGTGACCAATACTCAAGCAGGTAGTAGGGTGGAAAAGGGTCATCAATGGGGGGTCACGGCTCTAGGCCGTGACCAGGTGCGAGCTAGAAATACCCTAGTTTCATTTATTGGTCACGCGCTTTGTGGGTCACGGCTCTAGGCCATGACCAGATTAATGACTTAATAAATAAAACGATGGTTAGTCATTTGCAATTTGTAAGGGCTGTGTATCAAGGCTAAGGGATTTCATGCGATTTGGTGTCATTTCTAAGGGCTAAGCGATTTCAATTGGATTTCATTGGGATTAACCCCTGGTATGTATAGATTTCTTTTCATTTCATTTGGATTTCGTGATTTCTATTCAAAGCCCTAAGTTTTATGTGTGTGTGTGTATGTATTGATTTATGTTTATATAGATTTATGTTTATATGTGTGTGTGTATGTATTGATTTATGTTTATATGTGTGTATGCATAGATTTATGTGTATATGTATGTTTATGTGTGTAACTATGAACAAATAAATTATTTTTTTGTCAATAAAACCTAGATTTATGTGTATATGTATGTTTATGTGTGTGTATGTATAGATTGTATGTGTGTGTATGTATAGATTTATGTCAAAAAAAATATTAAGGTTTAGTAAACCCTAAATTGTATATGTGTGTATGTATAGATTATGTCAATAAACCCTAGATTGTATGAGTGTGTATGTATAGATTATGCCAATAAACCCTAGATTATATGTGTGTGTGTGTGTATTTTTTTGACAAAATATAATTAAATGGATTTTTAAGGAGTAAAAAAATTTACATCCACCTTGTCGTGATTTTATTGGGGGTTATATGCGTGCCACATATTATATTGGGGGTTATATACATGTCGTGATTTTTTGCACTATAGTGAGATATTGTTAGCTTGGTTGTTGGATACTATGTTGAATTTATTATATTGATACTAGTGTTGATAAATGTATATGTTATTAAATTTATTGGGTGTGCTCTTGATTTGCCTATGAAAAAGTATATCACATATGCTTGTCTTGTTTATGTGTATATGTATGTTTAAACTCTCATAACTTTCAAACCTAAACCTTAATAGCAGGACTCGTATTCATGCCCTCGTATACCTTTCTCAGGAAAAATGAGGCACGGTGATAAATACTATCAACAAGAGTGGGAGAGGTTGCAATTAGACCGCACACATAACTCTTTTATTAGAGTGCGTCATATAGAGGGTACTCCTATTTATAGGTACGGAAATAAAAAGATTGAACAACTTAACTACCTATTAAATCATGGATTTGATATCCAGCAAGATTACTTGTTCGATCGTATTCTATTTTCTCTACCAGAAAACTGGGATGACGCTATACAAAATATATTTCACACACATAATCCCGACATAGCCCTGGCCTTGGTTACGTTGTTGGAGAAGGCGAAAAAAAATCCACCCGTTATGGATACAACTGCATACAGAGAGCATTGACATAGACTGTGATGTCTCGCGCCACATGCACGTAAAATTGAATCTTGCCAACAAGTTGAGAAATAGGGGATTCATAGTTCATGTCACTGACATCTACACATCAATCATAGATACCCTTCCTTCTAGATGGCCACGTGCAAAAATTCGTAGGTTCTTAAAAACTAATACCTAATGGATGGAGATCAGACACATTGAACTTATTCTAAAGTCATACTTTGAAAAGGTATCTATCTATCTATATATATATATATAACTAATTAAGATTGATTAATTAGTTATAATTTCATATTACTATAATTATTTAGTCACTTATATTTTTTAATTTTTGTAGATAATGTTGAGAGGAAACAACCCAAGGGTACCAAGTGCCGATGTGACACCACAACGAGGTTCACCATCTCGTGCAGAACCCGAATTTTCAACACCAATGGCTGAGCAATTCACAACTCCACCAATGGTTCACTCCTCACCAAGTCCAACTCCAAGTTCTCCTACACCCCAATCCAGCACTCCCGTTGCTTTAACGCCCCCATCCAACACTCATGATGCCTCCCGCTCAAATGAAAAGAAGCCTATTGGCTTCTCCCTTCTCGGGAATAACCCGACGGGTGATAGGAATGACGTGCTGAACTTTAAAGCCCGGTGTTTGTCGCTGGGAAAAATGAACGTGGGAGTCGGTGGACCAGACAATTGGAACCTTGTTGATCAAGCTGTCAAAGATGACATACATGACCAACTTTGCAAGCATTTCTCATTTCCTGACCGTTCCAAGAATAAGGTTATATCTCGAGTTGCTGAAGGATTGAGGACATACAGGAGAAACCTTCGGAAGAAACATTTCCCCAAAGAGGCAGCGAGCTCAGATATTTTGGCTTTGAAAGAGAAAGTGCCTCCCAATGTTGAAATGTCGGTGGATCAGTGGAATAAGTTTTTGGAGAATGAGGCGAAGGAAAAAAAGTTGGTCCAGAGGGAGTAAAACAAAAAAAAAAATAGGGCACAAAAAACTGATATTTATAGGCTAGGATCCAAATCATATGAGGATTTGAAGAATGAATGGGAGAGTAGGACAAAAGATGGTCCTTATTCCGGTAAAAACCCAAATCGATCCAACTTATTCCTTCATGCTCGACGGGACAAAGATAATAAATTCCCGCTGCACTTGGCTAAGACACTGGAATCAATAGGGGCCATCAGCAGTCAATCAGATTCGAGCCCTACTGATGAGTTTGACCTTGAAAATTATGCCCTGACTAAGACCTTTGGAAAGGACAAAAGGGGGAGGACAAGAGGTGTTGGCTCACATATGCCAAAAACAAAACTTCAACACATTGCACCTCTTGTGGACGAGCTTTCTTCGGTCAAGAATCGTATCTCATCCCAAAAGGAGCACCAGTTGAAGACCGATGGGGATGTCCATGAGATTAAAAATTCCCTAGGATTATTGACAAATCAAATTGGGAAACTTGTAAATCTTTTTGAAAGTTATAGGCCCCCAATGCCTCCTCAAGGTTACCCTTACCCTACTCCTACTCAAGGTTTCACACATCCTTCCCCTCCAACATTCCCCTCTCAAATGCCTCATCCTGCAACATTCCCCTCCCCTGCACCTCCGCCAATCACGGGGCTCGGATCATCGTCAACAACTCACAGTGACTATGGAGAAGAGTACTATATCAAGGACATGAGCAATTCGAGGTTTGTTGGCGTGTGCATACTCATCTCGAGGGTTCCTGGAACTCTAGTACATCACCGACCTTTGGAGAAGGGTGAGGCTAAAATAATGGTCGATGAAATATACAACGGCTGCGGAGATGTACCTGTGTACGTTAACAGCGGGGATGGGATGGAATTGAGGAATTATGCAAAATCTTTTATTACTTGGCCACTTTATCTGTTGGACAAGATTTAATAATATTTTCTTTCGTTTCAGTTGTAATAATTTTTTTTTGTTTTAGTTGTAAGAATATTGGTTTTGCTTCAGTTGGAATGATATTTTTTTGTTTCAGTTGGAAGAATATTGGTTTTGTTTCGTTTGGAATGATATTTTTTTTGTTTCAGTCGTAAGAATATTCTTTTTGTTTCAGTTGTAATAATATTTTTTAACCTATTACCACAGGGCTGAAATTTGAAGATTATTACATGGATTTCCCACAATACAAAGAGTGGATGGGAGAGACTAACCGGATATCAATTAATCATGTAAAAGGCGTTTATGAATTTGTTAAATACGCTTCCAAAAATCTTAAAAGTGAGAAGATTCCGTGTCCGTGCACTCATTGTATTAACGGAAAATATAAGTCATTGGAAGTTGTTGAGTTGCATTTACTAAAGTGGGGAATCTGTCAAGACTATATAATATGGACATACCATGGTGAAAAAGTTGTACCTTATGTTCCAGAAGAATTATCGGGAGCCGACCGTGTAACGGAACCTCAAGGAGTAGAAGTGGTACATGATTCACCAACACATCGTCCATTGACCGACTTAATTGATGATGCTTACGGACTCCACAACCAATAAAACCACCAACCTATGGATACAAATAATGCGCATTATGACCAAGTAAATGAACAAATTGATGCTGAACTACTAGGAGATCGGGAATACATACGGTTGAAAGCCGATACGGCTAGACCGTTGTATAAAGATTGCGATGAAGATCACTCGGTATTATATACAATGATTGGTTTGCATAATTTGAAGAGTCAATTTGGTTTGTCTGGAAACAGCGTAATCGAAATTCTTAAGTGGGTTAAAGAAATTCTCCCAAAAGAGAACATGTTACCAGACAATTATCCTACCATAAAGAAGAGTTTGAAGGGTTTAGGTTTGAAATACAAATATATTCATGCTTGCAAGTATGATTTCATATTGTACCGGAATGAGCACGAAGAGAAGGATGAATGTCCTGTATGCAGTGAGCCTAGATATATGGTTTGTGAGAATGGAAATGGCAAACATGCAAAAAATCGCAAGTGCTCGCAAGTCCCACAAAAGGTTTTGAAGTATTTTCCACTTGGGCCACGGTTAAAACATTTTTTACTGTACCGTGGATAGCGGAGGCCATAACATGGCATGCTCGATGCGAGGTGGGTGGGAATTTGATGCGTCATCCGGTTGATTCACTCATCTGGCAAATTTCAAATGCACAACACCATGAATTTGCAAAGGAATCGCGCAACGTTCGTCTTGCAATCTCAACCGATGGGTTTAACCCTTTCGGTAATTTAAGTACTAGTCAGAGTTATTGGCCAGTTCTTATGGCGCCTTTAAGTCTTCATCCGACATTATGCATGAGAAAGGAGTTCAATTGTTATCTCTGATGATACCCGGGCCGAAGGCTCCCAGTGATGATATTGATATATTCTTAGCACCATTAATCGAAGAACTTAAAGAGTTGTGGGATAAAGGCGTGGTGGCGTTCGATTCTCATAAGGGTGAAGAGTTCACACTTAAAGCAATGGTGATGTGGGCGATCCACGATCTTCCTGCTTACGGGACATTGTTCGGTTGTAATGTTCATTGTTATTATGGATGTCCCATATGTGGGGAGGAAACTAAAGCCTGTTGGTTAAAACAAAGTGGTAAGTTGAGTTACACGGGTCATCGTAGATTTCTGCCGACCAGTCACCCTTTTAGGAACGACAAGTCTAACTTTTTGCTTGTCGATCACGAGCGAAGAACGGCACCTATTCGACTTTCTGGTTAGCAAATTGAAGAGAAGGCGGTGGCTGCGACTGCGGGGAATAGGTACGTAGGCAAACACCCCCAGTTTGTAAACCTGAAGCGTAAAGCTAGGGAGGATCCGAATGACCCTAGTAAAGAGAATCCATGGTCCAGGCAATCAATATTTTTTTATTTGTCATATTGGAAAGATCATCGTGTAAGGCATATAATTGATGTGATGCACACAGAGAAGAATGTTGCAGAACATTTGATAGGAACATGTCTGGGTGGATCTCATTCCAAAGATGGAGAGCGTGCCCGCCGAGACCTACAGGATGTGAAAATAAAGAAGAGACTGTGGTTAAAAAAATGATCCAATGACAGGAAGAATTTCTATCCCCCGGACTGCTTTCACTTTGACTACTAGTGAGAAGAAGATCCTCTTAGACACGTTGTTCAACTTGAAGACTCCAATAGGTTATTCTAGTAATTTACCTAGGGTAGTAAGCTACCAAGCAAATGACTTGAAACAGTGTAAGTCTCACGACTGGCATGTAATCATCCAATTAATCCCATTGTTATTTCGGCATTGCTTCTCTGAACACAAAGATCTCCGTCAGGCTTAAAAACATGACGTTAGAGGGTGAAAACTCGAAACAGCCCCCGAACGGCCCCGTGGGTGGCACCAACACCTCCCACGGGACCAACGTAACTCGTAGGAACTGATCCCGCAGCCGCGGGTCTCCCGGTTTGAGAATACGACGGTAATTTGCGTATTTCAAGACTTAGGCTTAAAAACATGGCGTTAGAAGGTGAAAACTCGAAACAACCCCAGAACGGCCCCGTGGGTGGCACCAACACCTCCCACGGGACCAACGTAACTCGTAGGAACTGACCCCGCAGCCGCGGGTCTCCCGATTTGAGAATACGACGGTAATTTGCGTATTTCTAGACTTAGGCTTAAAAACATGGTATTAGAAGGTGAAAACTCGAAACAACCCCGGAACGGCCCCGTGGGTGGCACCAACACCTCCCACGGGACCAACGTAACTCGTAGGAACTGATCCCGCAGCCGCGAGACTCCCGGTTTGAGAATACGACGGTAATTTGCATATTTCTAGACTTAGGCTTAAAACATGGCGTTAGAGGGCGAGAACTCAAAACAGCCCCCGAACGGCCCCGTGGGTGGCACCAACACCTCCCACGGGACCAATGTAACTCATAGGAACTGTCCCCGTAGCCGCGGGACTCCCGGTTTGAGAATACGACGGTAATTTACGTATTTCTAGACTTAGGCTTAAAAACATGGCGTTAGAGAGTGAAAACTCGAAACAGCCACAGAACGGCCCCGTGGGTGGCACCAACACCTCCCACGGGACCAATGTAACTCATAGGAACTGACCCCGTAGCCGCGGGACTCCCGGTTTGAGAATACGACGGTAATTTGCATATTTATAGACTTAGGATTAAAAACATGGCGTTAGAGGGTGAGAACTCGAAACAGCCCCCGAACGGCCCCGTGGGTGGCACCAACACCTCCCATGGGACCAATGTAACTCGTAAGAACTGACCCCGCAGCCGCGGAACTCCCGGTTTGAGAATACGACGGTAATTTGCATATTTCTACTTGGTTACTAATAATTTTAACTCATATATGCAATTATTCTGCTTGATTAAATTTTTTGTAAAACTACTTGGTTACTGATATTTTTTTTTATGTATCCCATCATTTGTAGGATTTTTGCACGCGGAACAAACGAAGGAGGCAATGGTCTACAACATGAAGATTGTTTATAGGTTGTGGACAATCAGGATTTTGTCAGCCATGCGGGCTTTTATTGTTTAGTTTTATGGCCGTGCAGGCTTTTATAATTTGATTGTTGAATTTTATGGCCGTGCAGGCTTTATAATAAGTAGGTTTTACATTAACAGGTTTTGGAATGTCAAGAAAATAGAGGAAACTCTGCCCAATTTTTTTTTGGTCTGTGAATTATTAAGACGTGTAATATTTATAAGTTTGTATATATATTTGTTTATTAACAACGTTCTCGATTCGCAATTTGTGATTTTTTTATTGTTTTGCCAATAATAAATATTTGTAACACCTCGTACGCGTCAAACGTTACACGTAGCAACTGATGGTGCACTCACAGGACCCCCAGTTTTAGGATTGGACCAAAAAAATACATTTTTTTTAATTATAGTTAAATATGGTCATGGACAAAGTCCATGACCATTTTTATTTTTCCGTCACGCATAAAAATGGTCGCGGACTTGGGCCGCGACCATTTTTTTCGTCACGGTTGTGGGTCACAGACTTGGGCCGCGACCATTTTCCGCGACCAATTTGTTACGGTTGTGCGCCACGGATTAAGACCGCGACCAATTTTTTTTATATTTTTTTGTCACGGTAATGAGTCGTGGACTTTGGCCGCGACCAATTTGTCACGGTTGTGGGTCACAGATAAGGGCCGGGACCATTTTTTTTTAAAAAAATTTGTCACGGTTGTGAGTCGCGGACTTTGGCCGCACCAATTTGTCACGGTTGTGGGTCACGGATGAGGGCTGCGACCCGTCACGACATGGGTCACGGCCTAAGTCCGCGACCATCTGCCTTGACCCCTCTCGGCCGTGACTATTTTTTGGTCACGGACTTGGGCCGCGACCCACGAAAATGGTCACGCCCGAAATGGTCACGGCCCAAGTCCGCGACCCATAGCTTTGGTCAGGGATTTTGGCTGTGACTAATCGCCAGTTTTGGTGTAGTGGCTATACATATTTGCCCAGTCAATTGTCGGATGGCCCGATTACCCAAGTTCCAAAAACCCTTAAATAAGGGATCCCAAAAAAATATCCAAAAACCTGATAGATGATATGCATAAAGGATGACATCGGTGTCACAGTAAGCAGAAGTCTCATATGGTTGCCATATAATGGACTCGGGTGATCGCATCTCAAGATGATGTTGACTATTTGAGATATTAAACCGATGTTCTCCCTTGACATTCTTTCGGTTCCCCCTCGATCAATGGAATATGCGGGGCCACATATCGATGGACGGATCGACTAGCATTGGACATGCCGTGGCCATGTACTCGTGATGTAAATATTGCAAAAAAATGTCAATACATTTTATTCATTAGAATAAGTTGACTATTATTTTAATGAGAAATAAATTCAGATACGCGGCCAAATAAGATTAAACAAAAATATACCTCGAGTAATTTTCACATGCATTCAACGCTAGTCAACGATCGACGACTCGCTTTGTCCAAAGACCATATAATCCAGGCATAAATAGCCGAACCCCAGTCGTATGTGGAGACGACAGTAATATCCTCCAAATAATGTAAAAGGCCGATGTCAGAAGTGGAGTTGGCATTTGAAAAAAATACACTCCCGATAACATATAACCAAAATGCCCGGGCTATGATTACGCACATGTAATCTGGTATATTTCCAGCCTTGACAAAATTTTCTATATATTTTTTAACGTCGAAAACTGCAATCCCCGCACCGGTAAATCTCTGGATATGAATATCGGGAAAAATTGATTTATGGTATTTGCAAAATTGGTATATTTTTCATTGGGGAGATTTATAATGGGTCTCCCTTATCTAATCGGAATGCCTGTACGTAATTTAAAGTTATTGTCATATATTTAAATAATTATGAATATAAATACAATAAGGGTGTGTTTGATAAATAAGATGGAAAATAAACGCTAAAAGTCAATTTTCATGGAATTAAAAACTTGGAAATATTTTCCATGGAAAAAATTTGATGGTGTTGTTTGATTGCAATTATTTTCCAGGTGGAAAATGTTTTATTCTCTATCTTTTGTGTTTGATTTCCAATATTTTCCATGGAAAAAAAATAGAATATATATATATATATATATATATATAACAGAAAAATAATAAAAATCCTAGAAATTTAATAAAAATAACCTGAAAATTTAAAAAAAAACACAAAAAATGAATAAAAATCCAAAAAATAAAAAAATATAGAAAATGAATACTAACCCCAAAATGAATTTTAAAAAAACAAATATAAAAAAAATGAAAAAATGTATTAAGAAAAAAATATGAATAAAAACCAACTCAATCATGTCCCCCCCCCCCCAATTGTTTTTTTCTTCTTAATTCTCTTGTTTTTTTTTTTAATTTTTTTTCAAATATTTGCCTTTTTATCAGTTTCTTAGGGTATTTATTCATTTCCATTTTTTTAATTTTTTGAGCGCTTTTTCATTTTCTTTTATTTTTTTCTTAATTAATAAATTTATGATTTTTTAATAAATTTCTAGGTTTTTTTGTATTAATTCGGGGGTTAAAATTTATTTTCTATATTTTTATTCATTTTTTATATTTTTTTCATTTTTTTTTTGTTTTTATTGATTTATCTATTTTTTCTAAGCTTTTTTTTTATTTTCTGTTTTTTTAAATTAATGACTAATATTTTTTTATGTATTTTTTTTCATTTTCTGAACGTTCTTTTAATTTTTTGTTATTTGTTTCCTTAACTAATAAGTTTCTGACTTTTTAATAAATTTGTGGCTGTTTTTTAAACTTAATTCTGTGGTTAATATTTATTTTCTTTTTATTATCCTCTTTCTATATTTTTTCCCCTTATTTTTGGGGTTTTCTTCATTTTCTCGATTTTTCCCATTATTTTGGGGGTTTTATTCGCTTTTTGTATTTTTTTCATTATTTTTGGGGTTTTATTCACTTTTTGTATTTGTTTTCATTATTTTTGGGTTTTATTCACTTTCTGGATTTTTTTTCATTTTTTTGGGTTTTTTATTCATTTTCTAAATTTTTTTTCATAATTTTTGGGGGTTTATTAACTTTCTGTATTTTTTGCATTATTTTTAGGTTTTTATTCACTTTCTGGATTATTTTCATTGTTTTGGGGTTTGTATTCATTTTTTGGATTTTTTTCATCATTTTGGGTGTTTAATTCACTTTCTCGATTTTTTTTCATTATTTTTGGGGCTTTATTCACTTTCTATATTTTTATCATTATTTTTGGATTTTTATTCACTTTCTAGATTTTTTTTCCCATTATTTTTGGGTTTTTTTTCACTTTCTGGATTTGTTTTCATTATTTTTGGGATTTTATTCACTTTTTGTATTTTTTTCATTATTTTTGGGTTTTTATTCAATTTCTGGATATTTTTTCATTATTTTTGGGGTTTTATTCACTTTTTTGTGTTTTTTTCATTATTTTTGGTATGACAATTCTTTTCCTTGGAAAATGAATAACAAGGTGGGAGGAAGTTTTTTAATTCCACCTTTTTGTGGAAAAGATGGTTACTTGACTTGTTTTAAGGAAATCAATTCGATGGAAAATTTAGTTTATCAAACATCCAAAAGAAGGAAAATGATTTCATATATTGTATTTTTCATGAAAAATTAGTGTTATCAAACACACCCTAAAATACAAGAAATATATTGAAATAATTATGAATATAAGTACAACGCAATAAAATATATATAATTACCGGAAAACATTGTGAAGTCGACCGGAGTGAAGGCAAGCTCGAGGTATTGTAGTTGAAAGGTATGCGTCATATCCCACCAATGTTCGGTCATTGCCGTCATAATACATTGATCGGAATTGGGCATCACCGTAGAAAATATGTTCGACATATAAGCAGCAATGTCGATAATTGATTTGATCGTCGATTTTTTCTCTCTGATCAATTTGTACAATTTCATTGGGCCCGTTCAATTCCCACGGAATTCGAATTTATTTCTGTTTATAATCAGAGTTTCCCCATCCGACGCGTGTGTTACTACGTCGTAAATACGGGAATAGTTACCGTAAACGGGGTTCGATGGTTCAATCGGCGTGGAAGGAGTGGGAATTGATGTTGAAGTGGACTCAAATTTTTTAGATTTCCCGATATTGAAATATTTTTTCTATTTTCTACCTTCCATAATGAATAAAATGGAAAACTTAAAATAAAATAATTGAATTATTTATTATGAAATTTGGGATGATTTGGAATATTTAACAACTGAGGGTTTAAAAATAATTGAACTATATAATGAATTGGGAAGAGGATGAAATTGACAGAAGGAAAAGAAAATTATATTTGGCAGTGAGTTATGGTGTTTATAAAGAGAAAAAGATGAAGATGATTATATTTGGTGAGGATGTCTGAAGTGAGAGGAAGATGGAATATATATAATAGAAGAGGAACTAGCCGTTTTCTAGCCGTTATAGTACCGTTACCTTCCTATGAACTTCATTTGTTCGTAGGAAGGAATAACAAACTTCTTTTGTTCGATGAAACTTCCTACGAACAAATGAAGTTAGTAAGAATTCCATTATTGCAAACCATCTTAGTTGGCAAAAGGTAACTCCTTAAATGAAAATGAAGAGGCAACTTTACCTAATGATGAAATACAAGAGGCAACTCTCCACCACTACATATGCTCTAAGGGTTGCTCTCACAATCACTCTCCAAATGATGAAATACAAGGAGGGCTGTTACACGAATGCGAATGAAGAGAGATGATACATCAAGATCATTATGCTCTCCCTTTGATTACCTAATCTCAGCACTTGTTACTGGGCTCATAGTGTCGGCCCAAGGGGTAGGCCAATGAGGCAACCGCCTTGGGCCCCCAAATTTGACATAAATTTTTAGGGCCAAATTTTTTGTTAGTATGCCGTATAAATTTTTAGGCCCAAAATTCCTTAAACTAAAAACCCACTAACACCCCTCTATTCTTTATACCCAAAATAAACCCTACCCTTTATCATTCCAACCAAAGCTGCAGCCGTTTCTCTCTCTTCTCTCATTCTCTTAAGTGCTTTTACAAAATCTTCAAGATAGGAAAAAGAAAGTCAAGATCAAGAGGTTTTAATCCAAATATATTCAAAATCAAGAGGTTTATTTTTTTTCATATAATTTTTTTTTATCCGGCATTAATTAATAAATCAGGTTGTACTCTTTTTTAATGTTGTTAATTTTTTTATGTTTTTTCTTTTAATAAATTAGGTTGCATTTTTTTAGTTAACTTAATAAAATATGTTATTAATCTGTTATTAATAAAATCTGTTAATAAAATTAGGTTACGTTTTTTAGTTAATTTTTTTTTTATCCGGCATTATTTAATAAAATCTGTTATTAATCTATCATTAACTAAAAAAAATATTAAAAAAGAGTACAACCTGATTAGTAACATTTTTTAAGTTAAATAAAAAAAAAATCATGATTGAAGCACAACAATTAGCAATGGATATGGAAATTGAAGCGGTGTTTCGTGAAAAACGAGTCATTCAAAGAAAGAAGCAATTTGATGAGAGTGTTACTAAAGAGGTGGAACTTTCAGCCGAAGAATCATTTCGAATCAATTACTTTTTACATGTAGTGGATCAAGCTATTTCTTCACTCAAGAGTAGGTTTGAACAATTCCAATGTTATGAAGGATTTTTTGGATTTTTATTTGATTTGAAGAAGCTTAAGTCCATGGATGATGATAGTTTGAAGACTCAGTGTGACAACCTTGATGAAAAACTCAAACATGGAAGCCATTATGATATTGATGGTAATGACTTATTTTTGGAGTTAAAATTGTTGAGAGAATACTTGCCAAAGGAAGCGAAAAAAGCTGTTGATGTGTTGAATTATTTGCATACAATGGATGAGACTTTTCCAAATGCGTGGATAGCTTATAGAATATTATTGACTACACCAGTCACCGTTGCAACTGCAGAAAGAAGCTTTTCAAAGTTGAAATTAATCAAATCTTACCTTCGATCAACAATGTCACAAGAGAGGTTGAATGGACTAGCATTATTATCAATTGAAAAGGATATGGTGAAAAAACTTGATTATCTAAGCTTGATTAGTGATTTTGCAACAAAAAAGGCGAGAAGATCATATTTTAATTAATATTTTCAGTTTATTATCCTTGTTTTGTTTACTTTTTTTTTTTTAGGGGGAGGAGGAAAAGTTGAGTGATAATTGTAGATCTTTTAGTTTCATTTAACAAGTTTAACTTGTGCCCCCAAAACCTAGTGGGCCGGCCCTAAGGGTTCACATGAACATATCACGAAAAAACCACTAAAGGAGTGGGGGAAAAGAAAGTCACCATCAAATCAAAGAAGTTAGAAGCACGCCCTTGGAGATCCACATCTGTTGGAAGGTGGTGAGGGATGCAAGGATGGATCCTCCGATCTTGATGCTGGTGGGTGGGAGGAAGAGCAGTAATTTCCTTGCTCATTCCGTCAGCAAACATAGTGGAACCACGAGTGAGCACAATGTTTCCATACAGATCAACATCCCACTTGATGATAGAGTTGTAAGTGGGATACCATTCCGATGAGAGATGGCTGGAATAAGACCGATAGTAATGACCTGACCGTCGGGCAATTCGTAGCTGCTCTTTGTCACGGACAATTTCCCGCTCAGCAGTGGTGGTGAACATGTGTGAGATCAAGGTCCAGACGAAGGATCCTTGACGCAGTGCCATCACCACAATACCGGTTGTACGACCACCGACGTAAAGAGAGACAACGGCCTGGATGGCAACATAACATAATTTGAGTCTTCTTTTCTCTTTTGGCCTTGGGATTGAGAGGTGTTTTTCAGGAGCTCCATGTCGTCCTAGTTGCTCACGATACCGTGTTCAATGGGATATTTGAAGATAAGAATACCTACCTCTTTTGGATTCACCAACGTAAGCGTTCTTCTGTCCCATTCCAACCATAACACCAGTGTGACCAACAATACTGGGAAAAACTGCTCTTGGAGCATTATCACCAGCAAACCCACCCTTCAACATTCCAGTTCCATTGTCACAAACAAGGGGCTCAATATCCTCGGCGTCGCCCATTTTTTACTGATGAGAGAGAAAATCGAGGAAGGAAGAGGAGGACGGCTGAATTTTCTCTCTCCAGTTTTTTTTTTTTTTTTACGTATTTATAATTTCTTTGTAAGTGTCCGTTTTATTGCCGCCAAAGAAATCTTCATTAATTATTTACTTTTAATCATAAAAGAAAATAATATTTCATATCATGTTATTTTTATTTTGATCGGATTCGTTTTTAATTAAAAATAAACAATTTGTGTTGTGCTACTTTTGTTTCGATTGTTTTCGTGGTAGTTAAAATAAATAATGTTTTATGTCATGTCAATTTTATTTTTCCAAGATTAATTTTTTATTTTAAAAAAATTTATGTTTTGCCAATTTTACTTGGGTAATATTTATGATACATAAAGAAAATATTTCATCATGTCATTTCGAGACTTTGAGATAGTTAATAAAATTCAATCACTATGAAATTCCACAACTATAAATACAACCCACACCCCAGAATCGAGGGGAATGTAATTTCGAGACTTTGAAATACAATGACCTTTCCATGGATGTAGGCAATTCATCGAACCACGTATATACTTGTGCTGTGATTGTCATCTTTTTATTCATTCTTTAATTGTTTTATGGAATTCTTTTAATTGTGATTAACTTGTACTTATAATTGGCGTCGTCCATGGGAACAATTTTCCTTTCCACAAAAGCAATCTCTACAAAGAACAGTTACGATGTTTCAATAGCCAAAAAATTCACCCCAGCTTGAAGACGTGCGAGCTGGTTTGGCTCCACTAAGAGTTAAGTCTAAGGTTCGTCAGGAGGAGAATCCAAGATTTCGCCCTTCGAGGAGAGCCTACGTAGATCTCGCGACTGGTTATGAAGCAAGGCTCCAACAGCAAGAGGAGGTAGCTCACCTCCAGACTGAAAAAATTCTCGCTTCAAATGACGACTAGAAGAAGTGGAGAAAGAACTATGCCAGGATCGCAAGGGTCGTGCTCAGACTCATAGCCCTCAGGCGAGCAAGACTCGCAATTGAGGAAGGAGTGTCAAGCGCAACCAAGAATGGTCAAAGCATGAAAATCATCAAGAAGGATTCCACAAGGATGGCATAAGAAGTTTGGTTCGAAGAGAAATAGACCAATACCCTCCTCATCGAGGGGCAAGGTCCACAGAGGAGTTGGCAAGTAAAGTTAAAAGTCTCCTTTCTTGAGGAATGTTGAAAATGAGGAACCCCTAAAGAAGTTTGGGACCACCCTGATTTTATATCTACGATGACAACTGTTCCCATCGACCATGTTCGGCAGTACAAACAGGCCATGACTCTCTGGAGTCATAATGACGTGCTAATGTGTTGAATTTTCACCTAATCTAGGCGACAGCCCAAACCCGGTTTCTCAGATTTCCTCACAAGTCCATCAAGAGCTTCAAGGTACACGCTAAATCCTTCGTTGCTCGCTTCATCACCAGTAGCTCTCATCCTAAGAGAATGGATTCACTGCTCATGATGAGAAAGAAGCCACATGAGTCTTGGCACGAGTACATTAAGCGCTATTGGGAAGTTTTCAATGGAGTGAAAGATTGCTCAAAGAAAGTTACCTTAACATCATTCAAAATAGGTCTACTTCATACATCCATGCCGTATCGATCTCTTACCAAACAAGAAGCTGATATTATCGATGATGTCATGTACCTAATTGAGAAATACGTCAAGGTGGAGGACGTGGTCCACACCAGTTAGGGTGAGACTGTTAGCGCCAAGAAAAAAGGGGGGGACAAGGAGAATAATCCCAAGAAAGGGAGAAAGAAGCAGAATGGTGCGAGGAATGGGGGCAGGACATATTCCTCTATTACATGTCAAGCTGTCAATACAATTTTCAAGGAGCTGATCTATAAGATTCTGGCAAAGATTAAATATCAACAACTTATCAAGCGTCCAGAAAATCCGAGCAATAGGTTGATTTACAATCACTATGAATGTGGATTTACAATGAACAGACAAAGACTCACTCAATGAATAGATCCCCACGAGTCTTAACGCTCTTCTAATCTTCAACCACTCCTCTCACAGTGCCCACGTAGAAAGTCCTTCTTCCACGATACCTGTCCACAACACACGCGTCCACTTATGTCTCGGTGTCCACCGATTGTCTTTGATTCGTCTACGATGTCGAACAAGAAGTCCTTCTCTTTTCTTCACCGCAAAATCCTGATGTTCAATGGTAGAACAAACATTCTTGGTGCAGTAATATCACTTAAACATATAAGAAAGATAACTCAGATCTTTGCAAACTCTAAGGATGTGTTTAAGCTTTTTAAATCTTAAAAAACATGTGCAAACCACGTACTGGATGATAAACTATTTTTCCAGATGCACACCTACGAAACTCTGACAAAAACACGTTTTAAATAACAATTAAGCGCCGCGAAGAAAAGAGTGTCGCTCGAACAAGATTGCCATGTCGTTCGCGCGACATGAGCATCTCGCTCGAATGAGCTGGCATGTTGTTCGAACGACACTGTGTCAGTTTGACTTTCTTTGACTTTTTGTTTAAAACGTCTCTTTTAAAAGAGATCCAAATTACTCAAACTCTATTTCGAGCTTATCAGAATAAAACGTAATGTAAACCTTTAAAACTCTTTTTAAAAACATTTTAAAATATTTTTCTTTATAAAAATACATCCTTATCTTTTATAAAAACAATTCTGAGCACCATTAATTATACACATTCATACCTGAGTGATCTCGGAATGCAATTAACTTTGAAGACGATTAAACTTGCACCAATTAAACTTCAGTATGATTAATTCTTTGAAGCTTTGCCGCATCGTCTTCAATTTCTTCAATACGTCATAGACCAAGTGGGATTGTGACAAAATAAAATCTTCCTATGACATATTACAAACACAGTTTTCTTCACAGAATTAAGTCAAAACAATATAGGGACTCAATTGGAAATTTATGCCCTTACAATTATTCTTTAAGAGAAAATTTCTAATGAACTAATACAACCTAATTAATAAATATGAACTAACTACGCATGCAAGGACAAAAACTTTTTTATTTAAACTATATACAAAAAATTGTATTGGAATACACTCCCCGAACCTTCGGTAATTATGTTGGGTATAAAACTTTCACAAAATTTAATATTTAACTAGAAGAAAACTTTGATTTCATCAAAAATTATATATATGGGGATTTTAATCCTCACGGTACATAATCAAAAATAGTTTCAAAGTGGGAGACAGAGTTGTCAACAAGCATATCGCATCCTTAAATACTTCGGCTACTTACGACAAACGAAGCTTAAAGGGCTACGACAATTATACCGATAAAGTCTCAAGCCTTCAGTTTATTATTTATTTTAGTTAGGATTTTATATCCCTACATAACACCTAAGTTGGGTTCATGTATCCTAACACGTGAAAAACCTAGTCATGCATAGTGAAGCTACGATTAAACATGGATTCTATGTTGCATGGATTCATATTAACATAAAGAATAAAAACAAACATATATATAATCCTTACAACAAGATAATAAATAACTATAACATAGAAAGTAATCATTCTTGACAGCAATAAGGAGAAGAATACTTATATTGAATATTTGCATGCAAAACAATGAAAAATTATGAAATCCTGATGTAGAATTTGCCTCAAATGTTTCTTGCTTCCTTTAGCTCTCAAAACTAGGTCTAAAAACTTTCTAACTAATCCCTATTCAAGAAATAACTCCATTGGATACAAAGTTTACAAGTGTTTTAATCATATCAAACTCTCATTAAAAATAGGTTTGAAAATAATTTTTACACACAAGCATTTCGAACCGGTTTGACTGACGCCCGAACTAGCTCTCTTTTTAAAGTGATTCTATGCTCCTCCAAACCAGTTCGAATGATGGATGATTAAAACAATTCCCCTATATTCTTCTCAATTTTAATTGATTGTAACTTCTCAACCGTAACTCAAAATCCAGTGTCGTTTCTTACATTGTGCTCATAGAGTCAAGCTCTTCAACCTTTGGCTACAAAATTACATTTATGCCCTTAGACTTTTCTCCTTCTTTTCTTTCTTCATTTCGATTTCTCTCCCACATTCACTTGCACGAAATACATGTAAAACACATGAGAAATACAAAATTACATTTATGCCCTTAGACTTTTCTCCTTCTTTTCTTTCTTCATTTCAGTTTCTCTCCCACATTCACTTGCACGAAATACCTGTAAAACACACGAGAAATACACAAAATAAAAAATACTTGCCAAATAGGGTCAGTAGCATTTATATTAGATAAATCCATCCTATTTACACCGCACGAGACTATAAAATAACCTAATTCACAAGGATAAATATCAAATATTTATGCCAAATCAGACCCCCTAACTTAGGAGGGTGCTCGTCCTGAGCAATGTTAAACACTTCTAAAATAATTTATTGGGATAAAATACCTTTTTTGTGGGCAAGAGATTGCATTTAGCGTATGCAACAAGTTGTTAAATCCCTAGGCTACTCTAGTAGGAGGAGTGGTACCTCGTGAGAGTTTGTAGTGAATTTATAAACAAAAATCATTTTTCGACTCAAGAAAAATATCAAAATAATTAAAAAACACAAATTTCAATTTCTTCAAAAAAATAACCACTTTAATTTTTTATGCAAGACTCTCAATTTGTAAGTGTGTGTGTGTGTGTGAAAAGATGAAAATTAAATAGTTAATATCCATCGATTGATCATTACGTTACTTTTTCAAAAATTCACTTTGTTTCAAATTCTCACAAGATGCTCTCACAAATGAATATCTCGGAATGCAACTATTTCTCTCGATGTGCACGATATAAAGAGTAAATATAATGGACACGAATTCATGCACACAAAAAAGATGGAATTTTTATAGTGAAAATATATCATCAATAGGTTACGGTAATGGAAAAACGGGAAACATCATCTTTTATTCGGACCAACTAATCTCTCTTATTATCTTTTCGAGTTTTAGCTCTCCACGTAGTAATTAATTTCGTTTTTCATACCCGGTTAGGACTTTTTCGGGTTAAGGTGTTTTGGTTAAAATAAGAATGGCTAAAAAATTCGGAGTTGGAAAATTCTCTTATGATGTCCGTTGGCACTTTTTCGTGCATTTGCTCATTTTTCTCTTTTTTTTCTTTTCTCGCTATTTTTTTGTTTGAGCATTATTCTATTTTTCGTGCCCCTTTTTGTGCACTTTTTGGACATAGCCAATTGGGTTTTTCGGGTTGACAAACGAAAAGGAAAATTTTTATTAGACTCAAAGTGGTTAGCAAAATAATATTTTCACAACTTTTTATGGTTAATATTTTTAGGTAAACAAATGATTGCCTAACTTAATTTATTCAAATTACTCATTATTTACCATATGCGCCTCGAGATTGAATTTAATTTAAAGTATTTTTAGTGCATTTTTAAAGACGACATCTCTCTCTTTTCCCATAACTGATCAAAACAAAAATTTAGAGATCTTCAACGACTAATTTAAAAAGCAAGAGGACTTCATTACGTCCTCTTGCTTTTTCTCGAGGTTGGATTTCAAAGGTCTCCTAGACCCACATGATGATCCTCTCGTCATTACCACTAGGGTGCACGGATGTGAGGTACCGAGGATCTTGGTAGATAGGGGTAGTTCTGCAGACGTGATGTTTTGGCCATGTTTCAAAGCCTTAGGACTTAGTCGCTCTAGGATCGTCCCATACCACCATCCCCTGATTGG
The DNA here is from genome assembly GCA_949130495.1 of Sambucus nigra. Lineage (NCBI taxonomy): Eukaryota > Viridiplantae > Streptophyta > Magnoliopsida > Dipsacales > Adoxaceae > Sambucus > Sambucus nigra. The sequence goes on from OX422214.1 coordinate 15,205,385, forward strand.
TTTCAGTAGAGAAAAATTTCATATCCTAGGGATGTAGAAGGCCGATGTAAGAATGGGAAATGAGTGGATGAAATGGATCACCAGGAAGATCAACTTTTTCGTGATGGATGAAAACGTCTTCTCAGCCTACAACCTCATACTAGAGGGGGTAGCCCTTAAGGAATTTGAGGTTATGCCTTCGACAGTTCACCAGATAATAAAATTCCTGACTCCTTATGGGGTAAGGGAAGTTCAGGGTGACCAGACGATGGAATAAGAATGCTACTTCAATGCAACCGAAGAAAGAGAGGCGCACAAGAAAGAAACCACTACTTACAATATTGATACCCTTGACCCCAGGGATGAGACAAAGTTAAAGAAGGGAGAAGTCACAAAAGAAGTAGAATCCATCATCCTCAATAAGGATGAGCCAGAAAAAACCATCCAGGTCGACAAAGCTCTAAAGCCAGATATAAAAGAAGAGCTTATCAAGTTGTTGAGGAGAAGATAAAACGTCTTTGCATGGAGTCATGCAGACATGCCGGGAATCGACCCTAAAATCATGTCTCATAAGCTCAAGTAATAGATGATGCTAAGACGATAAAGCAGAAGAGGAGAATTGTGACACCCCGACTAATTAAATACCGGGTAGCTACTCCTTTATTAAATTAATTCAAAATGCCAAGTTGGCTCAGCTAATAGCATCACTGTAGAAAACATTTTATTATTACTAACCACCTAGTATTTAAAAAGTAAGTTGCCAAATTTTAATTAAAGTCTGATTAACATGCAACAAGTGTAATGAAGAATAATAACACCATTCACCATAATGAAGTAAATGGAATAACCATCACATAATGTAAATAAAGTCTGGAGGAAAACTCCTCACTATAAATCCCATAACTGAAATAAGTAACGAAAATACTGAATACTGAATCAATACATGACAAAGTCTGAAAAACTGAAATGGAAAGTTGTCTCTAATAGAAATGGGCAACATGCCCTACAACTGATAGATAATGAATCTGGAATCCAAATGATAGAAGCGTCTACAAGCAAATCCCTGTAGCTTCCACAAACAGCTACAACTCGTCACCTGAATGAGTATCCTATGCATGGTGTCCTTGTGGCTGGGCACCTAAAATGGTTTTTACAAGAAAAATAGATTTGAAAGCAAACGGGTCAGATCCCGAATGTGGAGATATTTTAAAAACCTGCAAGTGATTTAAAAACATTTAAAACATTAAATGTAAAGTACATGTTAGGACGTGCACTCACATGATATTCTCACCTCTCGTCTAACTGTGCACTCCTAACGTAAGTACCCATATAAAACGACACAAACCACTAGCTAAGTGACATCATATCTAGCTAGACTGTCATAGGTCCTACCCTTATTACTCGGTTCCATTAACATTATAACGATCTCAGTTAAATAGGTGCTTAACGTAAATTCAGGTTCTTATACAAAAGTAATACAACTCGTTATAGATTAGCCCTCTATGTTATTCCATAGTTACACACACTACCATATGAAAGTTCCCAGTTTATTAAGCGTATATTTTCCACAACATAAATATACAATATAAGCACCCCGAGACTAAGCTGCGGTGCACACATACTCTGCTATCCATCCCGGTACATCACGTACATAAGGATCACATATTTTGAATCTCTCAGGAATATTTTAGATAACACAAATCACAAATAGTGGAGGCAAACACAGTCACATCACATGGGTCACGCACATACCTGCGCTCCCACGATCAGCAGACTTATTAACATCCCAATAAGTCCTTCTCTGACCTATGTTCATCGAGGTAACCAGTCTAAATCCAGGCAACACAAGGATTAGAGGGCCCTAAGCGAACGCAAACCTCCCGTGATAGCAAGTATGGTAGGTATGTCATACACACAATTCATATACCAATACTAAGTAAGCACACATCTTAGTACTTCCGTAGTTTAATTGTAGTACTTATCACATTCTTGTACCAATCTTAATATATATACAACTTATATAATCTCGGTCTATAATTACACGCGCCATAATTTATTCTCACGTCGTGGTAAACACTCACGTCTCAATCCCATATTAACCATTATTTAAATCACTCGTATATAATTTACTCCTCATAATAACCCAAATGTCCCAAATCTATCAATATATCATCAAGGGGTGTTATCTCTAACCTCGGACAAGTTTACGGGACTCTCAAAAATCAAAACAGGCCAAAAAGGCCTAAACTGTCAACTCGTTCGAAGTCTCGTTCGAACGAGGCTGTTCGAACGAGATTTCAGTTCGTTCGAACGAACTGTACCTTCTAACGAGATCTCGTTTGAACGAAGTCATCGAACGAAATTCCCTTTCGTTAGAAGCGACTGGTCAACTCATTAGAAGCTCGTTCGAACGAGCTCGTTCGAATGACCTGGGGAGGCCTTCTAACGACCGACCAGTATCAATCCCAGAATTTCTTAGTTACGTTTTTCACCATTTCTACTCCTCAAATATCCTCTAAAATTAGTCCCAACGATTGTTTTAAGGTTTCTAATCAATCCTAAACATATTATAGTCACATCCTAACACGTTTTAAAGGATTAATTCATCCTAACATCAATCAATTTACAAATCTCTACACTTTTCTCCCAATTTTTCAAGAACATGAACCCTAAACTTTTAAGTCCTCAATTAGTCCATTCTAAATCCGTTTTTCTTACATCCAACATATATTAATACCAGGATAATCATCTCTATATGATTCTACATGCAATTTGTCCTCAATATTCAAGTTCTAAGTCCAAACAACCTGGGTTTTCATTTATCTTCCAAGAACAATTGTAAATCTTCAAATTATCTAACATGGAGGAAACATTCTCTGAATTAAAAGAAATTAAATCACTTGCCTCGATTGTCTCTGAATTTGATGTTAATTTTGTAAAGATTTTCTGCAGAATTCCTTCTCCTTCTCTCCCTCTCTAAGCTTTCTTCTCCAATGGCTATGGTGGCTAGGGTTTGTTTTGGGAAAACTTAGAAAACCTAATCTAACAACCCCCGTAGCTTGTTGGGTTAATATGGGTTGGTTAGTGGCTTAGTGGGTCAATTCCCAATCAGATTAAAACTCTTAATTTTCGTCACTTTTAATTCTCCAAAAATACAAAATTACCAAAATACCCTTTATGTTGCCGGTATGGCCTAAAAATACCCCGGGACCCAAACTAAACCCCCGTCTAGTGTTTTCTGACTATCTCGACCCTTCCGGACGCGTTGGCGCACTCAAAACGACCATACGGTTAATAGAATTTAAATTCACTTTTATAATTAAAATAATTATATCATGACGCGACTGTTACACGCGTCCCAATAAAATGACCAGATTGCCGAATCTCAATCTCATGACAAATTTCATAATTCAATATTCATATAACATCGTATATACTCAATATAGTCAAATACCAACTCACATCTCGCTAGTATTTTATCCGGATTAATTTCCAATTAATTCTCATTTAATAATTAATCCCAAAAATAAATATAGCCAAAAATACGGGGTATTACATACTCCCCCCCCTAATAACTGAATTTCGTCCCGAAATTCGAAACTAGAAAGTACCTGCTAAAAACAACTCTGGATAACGTTCGCGCATCTCATCTTCGCGCTCCCATGTGGACTCCTCGACATTGTGATGTCGCCACTGAACACGCACTAACGGAACGATCTTTGACCGTAGCTTCCTCTCACTTCGGTCCAAAATAGCAATCGGCCCCTCCTCGTAGGAGCTATCCGGCTGGAGATCGATGTCCTCCACAGTAATGTGAGAATGAGCCAAATTATCTCTAAGGTATTTCCTTAGCGAGGAAATATGGAACACATCGTGAATCCGATGCAAATGCTCCGGTAATCCAAGTCTATATGCAACCGGTCCGATCCACTCAATAATAGGAAACGGCCCCACATACCTTGGTGCCAACTTCTCCTTCTTCCCAAATCGCATAATCCCCTTCATAGGAGATACTCTGAGCAAAACCTGGTCCCCCACTTGGAACTCCCTGAAAAATCTCTTCGCATCAGCATAACTCTTCTGCCTGTCTTGAGCTACCCGAATGCGACTCCGAATCAACTCAATCCTTGCCAAAGTATCCTGAATCACTTCCGTCCCAAGTAGTTTGTTGTCCCCCACCTCTAACCAACATGCTGGGGAACGACAAGGCCTACCGTACAATGCTTCAAACGGAGTCATGCCAATAGTGAACTGATAGGAGTTGTTGTAAGCAAACTATACCAGTGGAAGGTATTGCTCCCATCTACCTCCAAAGTCAATAATGCACATGCGTAGCATGTCCTCCAACATCTGATTTGTGTGCTCTGTCTGCCCATCGGTCTGCGGATGATAAGCCGTACTCAACCGCAATTCCGTGACCATGGCCTCCTGGAAACTCTCCCAAAAGTGCGAAACAAATATCTTGTCTCTGTCAGACACGATATTTAGGGGCACACCGTGAAGTCTCACAACCTCTGAAATGAAGAGCTGGGCATACTGTCCCGTAGTGTAGTCAGTCCTTACAAGTAAAAAGTGAGCGACTTTGGACAACCTGTCCACAATTACCCAAACGGAGTCGTGACCCCTCTGCGACGTAGGCAACCCCGTGATAAAGTCCATGGATATGCTCTCCCACATCCACACCGGGACCTCCAACGGCTGTAGCAGTCCTGCCGGTCTCTGATGATCCACTTTTACAAGCTGACAAGTGGCGCATTTCAAAACAAACTCAGCGATATCTCTCTTCATACCGTTCCACCAATACTGGCGTCTCATGTCTTGGTACATTTTGTCCCCTCCGGGATGTACCGCGAACCGTGAGCTGTGCGACTCTGCCATCACCTCGTGTCGCAATTTCTCCCCTTCCGAAACTACCAATCTCCCATTGAAGCGTAATCCCCCGTCTGAGCTGATGGTATAGGGCTCGGCTCCCTCTGCTAGTAATCGAACTATCTGCTCCTGATAGAACGAGTAATTAGCCTATGCCCGTACTACCTTCGTGACAATCTGTGGTGTAACGGTTATCACAGACATGAAAGATCGGGCCACTGCATCCTGGTGTCCCAACTCCTTCCACTTTGCCTTTCACACCTCTGCCACCTCATCTGCTGGCCTACGACTCAACGCGTCTGCTACCACGTTAGCCTTACCTGGGTGATACTGGATATCGAACTGGTAGTCTTTCACAAACTCAAGCCACCTAAGCTGCCGCATATTCAACTCTTTCTGCGTGAACAGGTATTGTAGGGACTTGTGGTCCGTGAACAGTTGGAACTTCTCCCCCAAAAGATAGTGCCTCCAAATCCGTAGGGCAAATACCACTGCTGCCAACTCCAAATCATGTGTGGGGTAATTCTTCTCGTGAAGCTTAAGCTTACGGGAAGCATAAGCTATGGCCTGTCTCTCCTGCTGCAATACACCTCCAAGCCCTTGCAAGGACGCATCGGTGTAAACCAAATACTCAACTCCCGGTCTCGGCAATGCTAACACAGGTGCTGAGGTCAATTTGTCCTTTAACTCATTAAATGCCAACTGACAGGAATCACTCCAGATGAATGGCACACCCTTACGAGTCAGATGTGTCAAAGGACCTGCTATCTTTGAAAATCCTCGAATGAACCTCCTGTAGTATCCTGTTAGGCCCAAGAAACTACGAATTTCAGTCGGTGTCTTGGGCTGTCCCCACTCCTTCACCGCGGATACCTTCCCCAGATCAACAAATATCCCCCGGTTGGAAATAACGTGTCCCAAAAACTGGACCTCCTTCAGCCAAAACCCGCATTTTTCATATTTTTCATACAACTCGTTCTGACGAAGTGTCTGGAAAACCTACCTCAAATGCTCGGCGTGCTCCTCCTCTGTCTGGGAGTAAACCAGAATGTCATCAATGAAGACAATGACAAACTGATCTAGGAAATCCCAGAACACTCTGTTCATCAAGTCCATAAACACTGCTGGAGCATTGGTCAAACCAAAAGGCATAACCCGAAACTCGTAAGAACCATATCTCGACAAGAACGCAGTCTTCGAGACATCCTCCTCCCGGATACGTAACTGATGGTATCCCGATCTCAAATCGATCTTTGAGAAGAAAGAAGCTCCTCTCAACTGGTCGAATAAGTCATCGATTCGAGGCAACGGATACTTATTCCGTATCGTGACCTTATTCAACTCTCGGTAGTCCACACACAATCTCAGTGAACCGTCCCTCTTCTTCACAAACAAAACTGGAGCGCCCCAAGGTGAGGTACTCCTGCGAATAAAGCCCTGACATAACAGCTGCTCTATCTGATCTCGTAGCTCTCGCATCTCTGCCGGAGCCATACGGTATGGTGCGCGTGCTATAGGCCTCGTATCTGGCAATAGGTCTATAACAAAGTCTATCTCTCGACTGGGGGGTAGGCTTGGTATTTCCTGAAACACATCCGAATACTCCCTGACAATCGGGATCGAATCTAAAGGAATCACAACCTCCTTAGAGGTATCCTCCTCTATGTAATACAGATGAGCGATCGATCCTCCCTCTGGACGAGGCATCGCCACTACGAACATCTCTTGCCCCAGAATGGCAAAAACAATGCTTCCGCTGAAGCAATCAATCATGGCCCTATAATCAGCGAGCCAATCCATACAGATAATCACATCGTGAACATGCATATCTAATATCAACATGTCTGCAGGTAATACCAAACCACCAATCTCTACCCCCACTCCCCGGCATATAAAGAAAATAAGTGACCCACTCCCCAATGGTGAGTCGACACACGTCACTGTGCTCTCTGCCGTAGCTAACAATCCTAAGGCTTTCGCGAAATGTGTAGCTATAAAACAATGTGTAGCACCCGTATCAAACAATACCCGACCCATAGTGCCATGGATAAGAAACGTACCCTCAATTGCGGGCGGTGCCTGTGGAACTGCTGCCTGGTGGACGTTGTAGACACGTCCATACTGTAGTTGTCCCTGCTGAACTAGGACTGCTGGAATGGGTGGCAATACTGCCATCTGTGGCGGTGCGGGGAGAGCGGCGGGAAACATAGGCCTCTGCGGCTCCTGGCGAGCACCATGCTGCTGCTGCTGTGGGGCCCTGCCCCTATCAGGACAATCCTGTCGTTTATGGCCAGTCTTGCCACAAACAAAACACTTCCCTGGGAAGTTCCCTCCTCTCTGCCCCTGCGGTCCCCGACCCTGGTGGCCGTTACCGTTCCTCCCTTGGCCCTGCTGGCCCTGCTGAAACTGCTGCCCATTCTGCCCCTGTTGGCCGTTTGGACCCTGATGGCCCTGACGGAAACCTCCCTGTCCCTGTCTGTAGTTCCCTGATCGGAACCTCTTCTGATCGCCCTGCTGGAAACCCTGCTCACCCTGTCTCTGCCCCTGAACAGATTGTGCCCCACCGGCACCATGTCCTCCTGTCCTGCCCTGATGGCTAGACTCTCCCGACCTCTTGCCCTCAGCCATATGAAAACGGTGGTCCTGGTAGTGTAACAAAGCAGCGTTAACCACATCAGAATACGTGGCCAACGAAAGGTTCCCTAACAGATGCTGACGGATCCTCCATGTCAACCCGTCGGTGAATTTCTCAATCTTCCTCTTCTCTGTTGGTATCTCATCCGGAACGATATTCAACAGATTTGTGAACTCGGCCTCATACTCGGCCACAGTCTTACCCTCCTGCCTCAGACTCATCAATTTCCTCCTCATTTCCATGTAAACAGCCGACGAAAAGTACTTGCGATCGAACCGCACCCAGAAGTCCTGAATAGTGAGAGTATCCCTCTCCTCCACGGTGGTAATAGACTCCCACCACTGCAGTGCAGATCCAACTAGCTTGAAAGTAGCTAGCACCTGCTTCTGAACGTCCGTGCACTCATACATCCTTAAGTGCCTCTGCATATCCTTCCTTCATTGGCTCGAGACTACCACATCTGAGCTACCTGCAACCTCTGGCGGATGCGCTTTCTTAAAAGCGTCACGTACACGCTCCCAAGCAGACGGGAATGCATTTGCCTGTACTGGCATGGCAACCGGCGCCTGAGGTAGTGCCTGCTGGACTACGGCAATTGCGACATTTATTGCTTGGGCTACTATAGCTGCAACCTCAGCGGCGTTCATCATGCCCTGAACTGGAGCGGGCTGGGGTTCGGGCGTTGCATCCCTGGGAACTCGTCGTGCACGTCGTGGAGGCATCTGAAATAAGAACAAAGTTTATAAGTTCTCTGTTTATAAACTTAATATAGCTGAAGAACGAAGCATACACAAAAGAGTACAACAGTCCTAAAATATAGGGCTCTATATCAAAGAAACTTAGCGGAAACATAATAGCCGTACAGATCCTAAAGGACACTAGAACCTGATGCTCTGATACCACCTGTGACACCCCGACTAATTAAATAAAGGAGTAGCTACCCGGTATTTAATTAGTCGGGGTGTCACAAGAATTTATTCTCGAGAAAAATATGAAGTCATAAGGGATGAGGTCAAGAAGCTTAAAGAGGCTGAATTTATTAGGGAGGTCATCTATCCCGAATGGCTGTCTAATGCGGTCATAGTCCCCAAGGAAAATGAGAAATGGAGGATGTGTGTGGACTTGACTGGCCTCAATAAGTACTGCCCTAAAGATAATTTCCCTCTTCCCAACATCGATTAGATGGTGGACTCTACTGCAGGCCATGAGCTAATGAGGTTCATGGATGCATACTCAGGACACAATCAGATCTTCATGAACCCTGAGGACTCAGAAAAATAAGTTTCATTACTGATAAGGGGACTTACTATTATAGGGTCATGCCCCTTGGTCTAAAAAATGCAGGGGCAACCTATCAGCGCCTTGTGAATAAAATGTTCGAGGAATAAATTGGGAAGTCTAAGTAGACGACATGCTGACCAAGCATTTGAAAGATAAGGATCATGTGGCCGACCTTGAGAGGACCTTCGACACGATGGACAAATACTGAATGAAGCTCAACCCAGCCAAGTGCATTTTTGGGGTCGGAGCTGGAAAGTTCTTGGGGTTCATCATCAATCAATGGAGTATTGAGGCCAATCCTGAGAAGATAAAGGCTATGTTAGAAATGAAGACCCCCAAGACCATTAAAGATGTTCAGAGGCTCACAAGGTGAGTGGTTGCTTTCAATAGATTTGTATCCAGATCCATAAACAAATGTCTATCATTTTTCAAATTTCTCAGAAAGTCCTTCGAGTTGAATGAAGAATGTGACAGGGCTTTCAAAGAATTAAAGTCCTACATAGGGTCTCCATTGCTTTTATCTCGTCCGGTGCAAGGCAAAAAGCTGTATGTGTACCCAGCAGTCTTAGAGTCATCCATCAGCGCTGTGATAGTAAGAGAGGAAGACGAGGTGCAAAAGTGAGTGTATTTTAATAGTAAAGCACTTCAAGGAGCAGAGAAAAGATACCCTAGGATTGAGAAGTTATCCTACGCATTGATTCACGCCTCAAGGAAAATGAAGCCATACTTTTAGGACCATATAATGGTTGTCCTAACTGACTCTCCTCTTAGGAAGGTCATTCACAAGCCAGAAAAATCGGGGAGGCTAATGGCCTGGGCAGTTGAATTGGGAGAATTTGATATTATATACTAACCCAGGATGGTTATCAAGGAACAAGCCTTAGAAGATTATATGGCTGAATTCACCTGGGAAGAGGCTAAGACTAGAGATGAAGATCTTAAGAAGATAGACAACCAATAAGAAAGGATCGTTGACCCTCTCATAGATAAGGCTGAGACCAGCAAAGTTAGAGAAAAAGTTATTGAAAATAAAGAAGGCAGATACCTCTTTAGATAGGGTTCCCTATCTGAGGGTAATGTGATACCCCGTACTTTTGGCTATATTTATTTTTGGGATTAATTAATTAAATGTGAATTATTTGGAAATTAATCCGGGTAAAATACTAGCGAGTTGTGAGTTGGTATTTGACTATATTGAGTATATATGATGTTATATGAATATTGAATTATGAAATTTGTCGTGAGATTGATATACGACAATTTGGTCATTTTATTGGGACGCGTGTGACAGTCGCGTCAGGATATAATTATTTTATTTATAAAAGTGAATTTAAATTCTATAAACCGTATGGTCATTTTGAGTGCGGCAACGCGTCCGGAAGGGTCGAGATAGTCAGAAAACACTAGCCGGGGGTGTAGTTTAGGTCCTGGGGTATTTTTAGGCCATACCGACAATATAAAGGGTATTTTGATAATTTCGTATTTTTAGGAATTAAAAATGACGAAAATTAGAGAAGTAAATCTGATTGGAAATAGACCCACTAAAACCACTAACCAACCCTTAATGACCCAATAAACTACGGAGGTTATCATTGAGGTTTCCAACTTTCCCAAAGAAAACCCTAGCCACCATAGCCACTTTGGAGAAGAATGGAGAAAGAGAGAGAGAGGAAATTCTGCAGAAAGAGAGAGGAAATCACCATCAAAATCAGAGATCGAATCAAGGCAAGTGATTTAAATTACATTCTTTATGCGGTGAATGCTTTTTCCATGTTAGAAATCTTAATAATCATTCTTATTTAAGAGATAAAGGAAAACCCATGAAATTGGAAGTTATTAGTTTAATTTTGGGTATAGGTTTGCATGTAGAAACGTTATTGGAAGATTTAATTCAGAGATTTCATATTTATGTGATGTATCAACGGATTAAATTCTGGGAATTGATGATGATAAAAATCTAGGGTTTATGTTCTTGAAGAAAATTGGGAAAAATGTAGAAACTTGTGATTTAATGATGTTTAGGATGTATTAATTCCATAAAAGATGTTAGTATATGACCTTAGCATGTTTTAGGATGATTAGAGAACTTAGAACAATGTTGGAACGAAGTTTAGAGGATATTTGAGGAGTAAAAATTGATGAAAATCGTAACTAAGAAATTCTGGGCCGAAACTGGTCCCTCGTTAGAAGACCTTCCCAGGTCATTCGAACGAGCTCGTTCGAACGAGCTTCTAACGAGTTGACCAGTCGCTTCTAACGAGGGGAGACTTCGTTCGATACCTTCGTTCGAACGAACTGTATTTTGTTTGATACATTCGTTCGAACGAGATGTCGCTAGAAGGTACAGTTCGTTCGAACGAAGTGGAATCTCGTTCGAACGAGACTTCTAACGGGCTGGCAGTTTAGGCCTTTTTGGCCTGTTTTGATTTTGGGAGTCCCGTGATCTTGTTCGAGGATATAGGTACCCTTCCTTTGTTGATGTATTGATAGGTTTGGGACGTTTGTGTTATTTTGAGGAGTAAATTATATATGAGCGATTTAAATTAAAGGGATAGTTGGGTTGAGACGTGAGCGTCCACTACGACGTGAGAGTAAATTATGGCGCGTATGATTATAAACCGGAATCGTATAAAGTGTGTAAATTATATATTGGTACTAGAATGAGAATAGTACTACGATTAAACTACGGGATTACTAAGACGTGTGTTTACTTAGTATTGGTATATGAATTGTGTGTATGACATACCTACCATACTTGCTATCACGGGAGGTTTGCGTTCGCTTAGGGCCCTCTAATGCTTGTGTTGCCCGGATTTAGACTGGTTACCTTGATGAACATAGGTCATAGAAAGACTTATTGGGATATTAATAAGTCCGCTGATCGTGGGAGCGTAGGTATGTGCGTGACCCATGTGATGTGACTGTGTTCGCCTCCATTATTTGTGATGTTGTTATCTGTGAACTATTCCTGAGAGATTCGGAATATGTAATCCTTATGTACGTGATGTACCGGGATGGATAGCAGAGTATGTGTGCACCGCAGCTTAGTTCTCGGGGTGCTTGTATTGTATATTTATGATGTGAATAATATACACTTAATTAATGGGAACCTTCATGTTACCGTGGTGAATATAATTACGGTATTGTTTCGAGAAAAACATAACGGGTTAGCTGATAGTGAAATATATTGCATATTGAACATCTGAGTTTACGTTAAACCCCTATTTATTTACGAGCGTTATAATGTTAATAGAACGAGTAATAAGGGTAGGACCTATGACAGTCTAGCTAGATGTGATGTCACTTAGCTAGTGGTTTGTGTCGTTGTAGATGGGTACTTACGTTAGGAGTGCACAGTTAGACGAGAGGTGAGAATATCATGTGAGTGCACGTCCTAACATGTACTTTGCATTTAATGTTTTAAATGTTTTTAAAGCACTTGCAGGTTTTTAAAATATCTCCACATTAGGGCTCTGACCCGTTTGCTTTCAAATTTATTTTCTTGTAAAACCATTTTAGGTGCCCAGCCACAAGGACACCATGCATAGGATACTCATTCATGTGACGAGATGTAGCTGTTTGTGGAAGCTACAGGGAATTGCTTTTAGACGCTTCTATCATTTGGATTCCGTATTCAGTCTTCTATCAGTTGTAGGGAATGTTGCCCATTTCTATTAGAGACATCTTTCCATTTCAGTTTTCAGACTTTGTCACGTATTGATTTAGTATTCAGTATTTTCATTGCGTATTTTCAGTTGTGGGATTTGTAGTGAGGAGTTTTTCTCCAGACTTTATTTACATTATGTGATGGTTATTCTATTTACTTCGTTATGGTGAATGGTGTTATTATTCTTCATTACACTTGTTGCATGTTAATCAGACTTAAATTAAAATTTGGCAACTTACTTTTTAAATACTAGGTGGTTAGTAATAATAAAATGTATTCGACAGTGATGCTATTAACTGAACCAACTTGGCACTTTAAATTAATTTAATAAAGGAGTAGCTACCCGGTATTTAATTAGTCGGGGTGTCACAGGTGGTATCAGAGCATCAGGTTCTAGTGTCCTTTAGGATCTGACGGCTTATTATGTTTCCGCTAAGCTTTCTTTGATATAGAGCCCTATATTTTAGGACTGCTGTACTTTTTTGGGTATGCTTCGTTCTTCAGCTATTTTAAGTTTATAACTGCAAACTTATAAACTTCATTCTTATTTCAGATGCCTCCACGATGTGCACAACGAGTTCCCAGGGATGCAACGCCCGAACCCCAGCCCGCTCCAGTTCCGGGCATGATGAACGCCGCTGAGGTTGCAGCTATAGTAGCCCAAGCGGTAAATGCCGCAATTGTTGTTGTTCAGCAGGCACCACCTCAGGCGCCGGTTGTCGTGCCAGTACAAGCAAATGCATTCCCATCTGCTTGGGAGCGTGTACGTGACGCTTTTCAGAAAGCGCATCCACCAGAGTTTGCAGGTAGCTCAGATGTGGTAGTCTCGAGCCAATGGAGGAAGGATATGCAGAGGCACTTGAGGATGTATGAGTGCACGGACGTTCAGAAGCAGGTGCTAGCTACTTTCAAGCTAGTTGGATCTGCATTGCAGTGGTGGGAGTCTATTACCACCATGGAGGAGAGGGATACTCTCACTATTCAGGACTTTTGGGTGCGGTTTGACCGCAAGTACTTTCCGTTCGCAGTTCATACGGAAATGAGGAGAAAATTGATGAGTCTGAAGCAGGAGGGTAAGACTGTGGCTGAGTATGAGGCCGAGTTCACAAATCTGTTGAATATCGTTCCGGATGAGATACCGACAGAGAAGAAGAAGATTGAGAAATTCACGGACGGGTTGACATGGAGGATCCGTCAGCATCTGTTGGGGAACCTTTTGTTGGCCACGTATTCTGATGTGGTTAACGCTGCTTTGTTACACTGCCAGGACCACCGCTTTCATATGGCTGAGGGCAAGAGGTCGGGAGAGTCTAGCCATCAGGGCAGGACTGGAGGACATGGTGCCGGTGGGGCACAATCTGTTCAGGGGTAGAGACATGGTGAGCAGGGTACCCAGCAGGGGGATCAGAAGAGGTTCCGATCAGGGAACTACAGACAGGGACAGGGAGGTTTCCGTCAGGGCCATCAGGGTCCAAACGGCCATCAGGGCCAACAGGGGCAGAATGGGCAGCAGTTTCACCAAGGCCAGCAGGGCCAAGGGAGGAACGGTAACGGCCACCAGGGCCGGGGACAGCAGAGGCAGAGAGGAGGGAACTTCCCAGGGAAGTGTTTTGTTTGTGGCAAGACTGGCCATAAATGACAGGATTGTCCTGATAGGGGCAGGGCCCCACAGCAGCAGCAGCAGGGTGCTCGCCAGGAGCCACAGAGGCCTATGTTTCCCGCCGCTCTCCCCGCACCGCCACAGATGGCAGCATTGCCACCCATTCCAGCAGTCCCAGCTCAGCAGGGGCAGCTACAGTATGGACGTGTCTATAACGTCCACCAGGCTACAGTTCCACAGGCACCGCCCGCGATTGAGGGTACGTTTCCTATCCATGGCACTATGGGTCGGGTATTGTTTGATACGGGTGCTACACATTGTTTTATAGCCACACACTTCGCGAAATCTTTAGGATTGTTAGCTATGGCAGAGATCACAGTGACGTGTGTCGACTCACCATTGGGGAGTGGGTCACTTATATTCTTTATATGCCGGGGAGTGGGAGTAGGAATTGGTAGTCTGGTATTACCTGCAGATATGTTAGTATTAGATATGCATGTTCACGATGTGATTATCGGTATGGATTGGCTCGTAGCTTATAGGGCCATGATTGATTGCTTCAGCGGGAGCATTGTTTTTGCCATTCCGGGGCAAGAGATGTTTGTAGTGGCTATGCCTCGCCCAGAGGGAGGCTCGACCGCTCATCTGTATTACATTGAGGAGGATACCTCTAAGGAGGTAGTGATTCCTTTAGATTCTATCACAGTAGTCAGGGAGTATTCGGATGTGTTTCAGGAGATACCAGGCTTACCCCCCAGTCGAGAGATAGATTTTTTTATAGACCTATTGCCAGATACGAGGCCTATAGCACGCGCACCATACCGTATGGCTCCGGCAGAGATGCGAGAGCTACGAGATCAGATAGAGCAGCTGTTAGGTCAGGGCTTTATTCGTAGGAGTACCTCACCTTGGGGCGCTCCAGTTTTGTTTGTGAAAAAGAGGGACAGTTCACTGAGATTGTGTGTGGACTACCGGGAGTTGAATAAGGTCACGATACGGAATAAGTATCCGTTGCCTCGAATCGATGACTTATTCGACCAGTTGAGAGGAGCTTCTTTCTTCTCAAAGATTGATTTGAAATCGGGATACCATCAGTTGCGTATCAGGGAGGAGGATGTCTCGAAGACTGCATTCTTGTCGAGATATGGTTCTTACGAGTTTCGGGTTATGCCTTTTGGTTTGACCAACGCTCCAGCAGTGTTTATGGACTTGATGAACAGAGTGTTCAGGGATTTCCTAGATCAGTTTGTCATTGTCTTCATTGATGATATACTGGTTTACTCCCAGACAGAGGAGGAGCACGCCGAGCATTTGAGGCAGGTTTTGCAGACACTTCGTCAGAACGAGTTGTATGCAAAATATGATAAATGCGGGTTTTGGCTGAAGGAGGTCCAGTTTTTGGGACACATTATTTTCGACCGGGGGATATCTGTTGATCCGAGAAAAGTATCCGCGGTGAGGGAGTGGGGACAACCCATGACACCGACTGAAATTCATAGTTTCTTGGGCCTAGCAGGATACTACAGGAGGTTCATTCGGGGATTTTCGAAGATAGCCGGTCCTTTGACACATCTGACTCGTAAGGGTGTGCCATTCATCTGGAGTGATGCCTGTCAGTTGGCATTTGATGAGTTAAAGGACAAATTGACCTCAGCACCTGTGTTAGCATTGCCAAGACCGGGAGTTGAGTATTTGGTTTACACCGATGCGTCTTTGCAAGGGCTTGGAGGTGTATTGCAGCAGGAGAGACAGGCCATAGCTTATGCTTCCCGTAAGCTTAAGACTCATGAGAAGAATTACCCCACTCATGATTTGGAGTTGGCAGCAGTGGTATTTGCCCTACGGATTTGGAGGCACTATCTTTTGGGGGAGAAGTTCCAACTGTTCACGGACCACAAGTCCCTACAGTACCTGTTCACGCAGAAGGAGTTGAATATGCGGCAGCGTAGGTGGCTTGAGTTTTTGAAGGACTACCAGTTCGATATCCAGTATCACCCGGGTAAGGCTAACGTGGTGGCAGACGCGTTGAGCCGTAGGCCAACAGATAAAGTGGCAGAGGTGTGGAAGGCAAAGTGGAAGGAGTTGGGACACCAGGATGCAGTGGCCCGATCTTTCATGTCTGTGATGACTGTTACACCGCAGATTGTCACGAAGGTAGTACGAGCACAGGCTAATGACTCGTTCTGTCAGGAGCAGATAGTTCGATTACTAGCAGAGGGAGCCGAGTCCTATACCGTTAGCTCAGACGGGGGATTACGATTCAATGGGAGATTAGTGGTTCCGGAAGGGTAGGAATTGCGACACGAGGTGATGGCAGAGTCCCACGGCTCACGGTTCGCGGTACATCCTGGAGGGGATAAAATGTACCAAGACATGAGACGCCAATATTGGTGGAGCGGTATGAAGAGAGATATCACTGAGTTTGTTTCGAAATGCGCCACTTGTCAGCTTGTAAAAGTGGATCATTAGAGACCGGCAGGATTGCTACAGCCGTTGGAGGTCCAGGTGTGGATGTGGGAGAGCATATCCATGGACTTTATCACGGGGTTGCCTACGTCGCAGAGGGGCCACGACTCCGTTTGGGTAATTATGGACAGGTTATCCAAAGTCGCTCACTTTTTACCCGTAAGGACTGACTACACTACGGGACAGTATGCCCAGCTCTTCATTTAAGAGGTTGTGAGACTTCACGGGGTGCCCCTAAATATCGTGTCTGACAGAGACAAGATATTTGTTTCGCGGTTTTGGGAGAGCTTCCAGGAGGACATGGGCACGGAATTGCGGTTGAGTACGCTTATCATCCGCAGACCGATGGGCAGACTGAGCGCACAAATCAGATGTTGGAGGACATGCTACGCATGTGCATTATTGACTTTGGGTGTGGATGGGAGCAGTACCTTCCACTAGTGGAGTTTGCTTATAACAACTCCTATCAGTTCACTATTGGCATGGCTCCGTTTGAAGCATTGTACGGTAGGCCTTGTCGTTCCCCAGCATGTTGGTTGGAGGTGGGGGACAACAAACTACTTGGGCCGGAAGTGATTCAGGATACTTCGGCAAGAATTGAGTTGATTCGGAGTCGCATTCGGGTAGCTCAAGACAGGCAGAAGAGTTATGCTGATGCGAAGAGGTTTTTCAGGGAGTTCCAAGTAGGGGACCAGGTTTTGCTCAGAGTATCTCCTATGAAGGGGATTATGCGTTTCGGGAAAAAGGGGAAGTTGGCACCGAGGTATGTGGGGCCGTTTCCTATTATTGAGCGGATCAGACCGGTTGCGTATAGACTTGGGTTACCGGAGCATTTGCATCGGATTCACGATGTGTTCCATATTTCCTCGCTGAGGAAATACCTTAGAGATAATTTGGCTCATTCTCACATTGCTGTGGAGGACATCGATCTCCAGCCGGATAGCTCCTACGAGGAGGGGCAGATTGCTATTTTGGACCGAAGCGAGAGGAAACTGCGGTCAAAGATAGTCCCGTTAGTGCGTGTTCAGTGGCGACATCACAATGTCGAGGAGTCAACATGGGAGCGCGAGGATGAGATGCGCGAACGTTATCCAGAGTTATTTTTAGCAGGTACTTTCTAGTTTCGAATTTCGGGACGAAATTCAGTTATTAGGGGGGAAGTATGTGATACCCCGTACTTTTGGCTATATTTATTTTTGGGATTAATTAATTAAATGTGAATTATTTGGAAATTAATCCGGGTAAAATACTAACGAGTTGTGAGTTGGTATTTGACTATATTGAGTATATATAATGTTATATGAATATTGAATTATGAAATTTGTCGTGACATTGATATACGACAATTTGGTCATTTTATTGGGACGCGTGTGACAGTCGCGTCAGGATATAATTATTTTATTTATAAAAGTGAATTTAAATTCTATAAACCGTATGGTCGTTTTGAGTGTGCCAACGCGTCCGGAAGGGTCGAGATAGTCAGAAAACACTAGCCGGGGGTGTAGTTTGGGTCCCGGGGTATTTTTAGGCCATACCGGCAATATAAAGGGTATTTTGATAATTTCGTATTTTTAGGAATTAGAAATGACGAAAATTAGAGAAGTAAATCTGATTGGAAATAGACCCACTAAAACCACTAACCAACCCTTAATGACCCAATAAACTACGGAGGTTGTCATTGAGGTTTCCAACTTTCCCAAAGAAAACCCTAGCCACCATAGCCACTTTGGAGAAGAAGCTTGGAGAAAGAGAGAGAGAGGAAATTCTGCAGAAAGAGAGAGGAAATCACCATCAAAATCAGAGATCGAATCAAGGCAAGTGATTTAAATTACATTCTTTATTCGGTGAATGCTTCTTCCATGTTAGAAATCTTAATAATCATTCTTATTTAAGAGATAAAGGAAAACCCATGAAATTGGAAGTTATTAGTTTAATTTTGGGTATAGGTTTGCATGTAGAAACGTTATTGGAAGATTTAATTCAGAGATTTCATATTTATGTGATGTATCAACGGATTAAATTCTGGGAATTGATGATGATAAAAATCTAGGGTTTATGTTCTTGAAGAAAATTGGGAAAAATGTAGAAACTTGTGATTTAATGATGTTTAGGATGTATTAATTCCATAAAAGATGTTAGTATATGACCTTAGCATGTTTTAGGATGATTAGAGAACTTAGAACAGTGTTGGAACGAAGTTTAGAGGAGATTTGAGGAGTAAAAATTGATGAAAATCGTAACTAAGAAATTCTGGGCCGAAACTGGTCCCTCGTTAGAAGACCTTCCCAGGTCGTTCGAACGAGCTCGTTCGAACGAGCTTCTAACGAGTTGACCAGTCGCTTCTAACGAGGGGAGACTTCGTTCGATACCTTCGTTCGAACGAACTGTATTTCGTTTGATACATTCGTTCGAACGAGATGTCGTTAGAAGGTATAGTTCGTTCGAACGAACTGGAATCTCGTTCGAACAGCCTCGTTCGAACGAGACTTCTAACGAGCTGGCAGTTTAGGCCTTTTTGGCCTGTTTTGATTTTGGGAGTCCCGTGATCTTGTTCGAGGATATAGGTAACATTCCTTTGTTAATGTATTGATAGGTTTGGGACGTTTGTGTTATTTTGAGGAGTAAATTATATATGAGCGATTTAAATTAAAGGGATAGTTGGGTTGAGACGTGAGCATCCACTACGACGTGAGAATAAATTATGGCGCGTATGATTATAAATCGGAATTGTATAAAGTGTGTAAATTATATATTGGTACTAGAATGATAATAGTACTATGATTAAACTACGCGATTACTAAGACGTGTGTTTACTTAGTATTGGTATATGAATTGTGTGTATGACATACCTACCATACTTGCTATCACGGGAGGTTTGCGTTCGCTTAGGTACCTCTAATCCTTGTGTTGCCCGGATTTAGACTGGTTACCTTGATGAACATAGGTCATAGAAAGACTTATTGGGATATTAATAAGTCCGCTGATCGTGGGAGCATAGGTATGTGCGTGACCCATGTGATGTGACTGTGTTCGCCTCCATTATTTGTGATGTTGTTATCTGTGAACTATTCCTGAGAGATTCGGAATATGTAATCCTTATGTACGTGATGTACCGGGATGGATAGCAGAGTATGTGTGCACCGCATCTTAGTTCTCGGGGTGCTTGTATTGTATATTTATGATGTGAATAATATACACTTAATTAATGGGAACCTTTATGTTACCGTGGTGAATATAATTACGGTATTGTTTCGAGAAAAACATAACGGGTTAGCTGATAGTGAAATATATTTCATATTGAACATCCGAGTTTACGTTAAACCCCTATTTATTTACGAGCGTTATAATGTTAATAGAACCGAGTAATAAGGGTAGGACCTATGACAGTCTAGCTAGATGTGATGTCACTTAGCTAGTGGTTTGTGTCGTTGTAGATGGGTACTTACGTTAGGAGTGCACAGTTAGACGAGAGGTGAGAATATCATGTGAGTGCACATCCTAACATGTACTTTGCATTTAATGTTTTAAATGTTTTTAAAGCACTTGCAGGTTTTTAAAATATCTCCACATTCGGGCTCTGACCCGTTTGCTTTCAAATCTATTTTCTTGTAAAACCATTTTAGGTGCCCAGCCACAAGGACACCATGCATAGGATACTCATTCAGGTGACGAGCTGTAGCTGTTTGTGGAAGCTACAAGGAATTGCTTTTAGACGCTTCTATCCATTGGATTCCGTATTCAGTATTCTATCAGTTGTAGGGCATGTTGCCCATTTCTATTAGAGACATCTTTTCATTTCAGTTTTCAGACTTTGTCACGTATTGATTTAGTATTCAGTATTTTCATTGCGTATTTTCAGTTGTGGGATTTGTAGTGAGGAGTTTTCCTCCAGACTTTATTTACATTATGTGATGGTTATTCTATTTACTTCGTTATGGTGAATGGTGTTATTATTCTTCATTACACTTGTTGCATGTTAATCAGACTTAAATTAAAATTTGGCAACTTACTTTTTAAATACTAGGTGGTTAGTAATAATAAAATGTTTTCGACAGTGATGCTATTAGCTGAACCAACTTGGCATTTTGAATTAATTTAATAAAGGAGTAGCTACCGGTATTTAATTAGTCGGGGTGTCACAGGTAATTTCTTAAAAGAAGGTGTTGTGTGGAGCCTCTTCGTGGATGGGTCCTTCTATAAAAACGGAAGTGGGTTCGGATTGATAGTGTCAGCGCCGAACAGCATGAACATCGAGTATGCCCTAAGATTTAACTTTAAATCCACCAACAACGAATCACAATATGAGGCCCTGATAGAAGGCCTCTCTTTGCCTTTGGTCAGGGGTCCTAGTGTTAGTCAACTCTTGGTGCATAGCGATTCAAGGTTAGTAGTAAATCAAATACTAGGAGTATATGAGGCCAAAGACGAAAGGATGGCCAAGTATATCGAGAAGGTGAAATCAATGCTGAAAAGATTAAAGTAAGTAAATTTGAAGAGGGTCCCTCTGCTAGACAATAGCCGAGCCATTGCACTTGCAAGACTAGCCTTAACAACCAAAACAAATATCAAAAGAATAGTGACGATAGAAATTCTGCTTCGGCCAGCGATTGAAGATAAAGAAAGAACACTTAACTTTTGCCTAAATGTGAACATGGAAGCCTCATAGATGGACCCTCTGTACAGATATATTAAAGAGGGGCAGATGCCAGAAGAAAAATCCGAGAGGAAGAAGCTGAGATATAGGGCTGTAAGATTTACTGTCATTAGGGATACCCTATATAAGAAAGGGTTCCCACTCCCATTACTCAGGTGTGCTCACCCATCTGAGGTTACATACATCTTACAAGATGTGAATGAGGGGTCTTGTTCGAGTCTCATCGGGGGAATATCATTAGCCAAGAGGAAAGTCACCCAAGGATACTAGTGGCCGACCTTGGCCAAGAATGTTGTGGCATATGTGAAGAAGTGTGAAATCAGTTTGGTAGGACCCCTATCATCCCCATCAGCCTCATCAACCTCTGACTTCCATCACCTCACCGTGGGCATTTGCGGTATGGGGAATCAATTTGGTAGGACCCCTACCCAGGGTAGTAAATAACTATCGATATTTGATTATCACGATCGATTATTTTTCAAAATGGGTGGAGGCCGAGCCGATGATAACGATCACTGATCAAAAGACCTTCAAGTTTATATAAAGAATATCATATGCAAGTATTGTCTCCCCAACACCTTCATCTCAGATAACGGTACTCAATTCAAGAATATTTCCCTTGTGAAGTACTGGGAAAGGTTTGGGATCAAGTAATTCTTTACTAATACCATTTCCCCTGGTCTTACATTATCTAAATTCTTCGATCCTTGTATCTCCCCACACAAGGAAGCGTTTACCTCCATATTAATAAAACGAGACATTATTACCATCTATATTGATCGTCCAAGAAGAATTCCCCAAGAGTGCAACCAATTATTCTTGTAAATTAACTTTTCCATTCAATGTCCTCTTTTCCATTTCACCTACTTCATCCAGTGTAAGGTTCGCTAATTAATTAAATTTCTTTTCACAAAGTGACCTCTGTCCGACCCTCATGTGTGAGTTCAGAACAACATCCCATCTTATCCTGAACATCTGATGAAGGAACTTATGGTCAAATCATACGTATGCGCCTTCTTTAGACAAAACATTCCACTTCAAAGTGTGGTGGTTGCCTCTCACCATCGTAACTCTACTCTTGCGAGCCAAGAAAAATTTTACCCAAAATTTTCACTCCCGATTTGCCGTACTTCGACATATGCCCAAACCTTTGGATATTTTACCTTTATTGGCTAACACATGCCATTTCCACATTTCTAGAATTTTCATTGCTCGTTTTCTTCAATGTTTCGTCTGACTCTCTCTCCCATTCCAACCTTATTGGGTGAGTCGAATTTGATCCCATTTTATTTATTTTTTATTTTTTAACTATAGTGATTTCTGGAAGTCATATGTTGTGCCTTAACCGTCTTTACCGTTATGGCCTTCCGTGCCATAATAGGGTTGACCTCAGCTATGATCATCATTCTTGAATATACCTTATAACTTTAGCTGAGCTTTACCTCCTGTTGTCCGCCCAACTGTACTCGCCTGACATACTGCATCATTCGGCACACGAACACACCTGAATGCAAATAAGATTCACTATCATATACATTATAGCAGGAGAACGAAACCTCACCAAAAGAAATCAACACTCCTAAACATAGGGATCTATATCAAAGAAAGGTACGCTGGAAGAATAATAAGCTGCACAGATCCTAAAGGACACTAGAACCTGATGATCTGATACCACCTGTGACACCCCGCCTAATTAATTACTGGGTGATCAGTCCTTAATTAATTAATTTCAGAATATCAAGTTTGTTCAGACAATGCATCACTGTCGAAAACTCAAATTTTAATTTAATAAAAACTAACCACCTAATATTTAAAAAGGTTGGTGTCAAAATTTTATCTTGTTATTAACCGACATCAGTAAAGAGTATTATCTAAACATCATCATACATCACAATAGTACAAGGTAAGAACTGACTGAAGTAAAATAAAGAACTGGAATAAACACATCCAAAATTCCATACAGTAGTCCACTAACATGAAATCAAAGTCTAATGAAATAATAAAACAACTCTAAATCTATGAATGTAAAATAGGAGGTACAACATGTCCAACTAAAATAAATTACTCATATATAAGGCGAAATAGACTCATAAGCGTCTACTAGCAATATCACGTAGCTTCCACAGCAGCTACAGCTCGACAAATGAATGGAAGATCCTAAGCCTCGTGTCTATGTGGCTACCTAAAATAATATAATAAGAAAAGAGATTTGCAGAAAAATGGGTCAGAGCCCGAGTAGAAAACAGTTTAAATTTCGAACGAACTCAGCAACTCGTTAGAAAGGTAGTTGGAAATCTCGTTAGAAGTCTCGTTCAAACGACCTGGGCAGGTCTTCTAACGAAAATTCTGAATAGACTCAGTTCTTCCAAATTTCAATTTTTCTCAACATTCCAAACCTCAAACTCAATCCAAATTTCGTCTAACATCAATTTAAAGGTTTCTAAACTAACCCTAATCATTATGGGGCAATTTATAACACAAATTAGTATTCAAAACTTTATGTTTTCAAAAGGGAAAATAATAATTTCTAAAATCTCTAAGAATCCTCATATAATGAAGCCATCACTTTAAATATTTCAAATCCTTAAATTAAATTCAGGATCTATACATAAAATCTCCAGATTTAATAATCTACAAATGGGGTAAATCCTCTACATGCAACCCATCACCAAAATCTAATGTTCTTCTACGATTAAACCTAATGAAACCCAAATTTCCATAATTTATTATCTAAATCATTAATAGAGTTTAACAAAAACAATATATGCTAAATAAACTAGCAAGATAAACACTTACCTCAGAATGAACTTCTGATTCTTGGGCTAAAATTGGTATGGGAATGATCCTCTTGACATGATCTACACGCTAGTGTACTTTTTGGTGTGAAAGCTTGAGTTCTTGGCTTAAGGTTCCAATGGAGCCTTCTTCTTCCTTGGTTCTCTCTCTCTTTTCTCTCTTCCTCACGTAAGGTGAAACTGACAAGCCACTAACCCTCTGATTGGGCATAAATATTGTATATTTATCCCCCTAATTTCAGTACTTTTGTGAACCCGAATGATGTAACATATATGGATTTGATTCACTTTTATGCTTCTAACCTTCTTGGCGAGTATTGCGTGTTTCGTGCTTCTCCTATTAGTTTTACAGGTTAATTATGCAAGCAGTGCAAAGGAGGAAACAAGACTGTGCAAGAAAAGCTAAGAAGGCATGTTCAAGGGCATGTCGGTAATTTTGCAGCCCGATCCGGAAGAAGAAGTCAACTGGGAAGTTGAAGAGCTTGGAACAACGAGCACATTGGAAGAAACGGTACCCAAATCCGAGCTACGGTTGAAAAGTTATGCTCAGTTGAAGTTGAAGAAAAATCCAAGAAAAGGAGAGAAAAAACCAGAAAAAAATCTAAGTGTTGAGAGCAAGTCCAGGCTGGTACATGCGAACCCCACCCCGAACCAGTTCGGGGGGGCGAACCGGTTCGCTGTACCCCCGAACCGGTTCGCTGTACCTGACACGCGAATTTTGTCTTTCATTTGGATTGGTCTCCAAGTCTCCTATTAGGTTTAAAAGACTCCAAACTTGTAAAAAACGTAGGCATGAACCTAGGAGCAGCTTTTAGAGTTATTTGGAGAGAGTTTTTGATAGAGAAAAAGGAGAGAAACATCTAGGAATATCAAAGGCACAATTTACTTCAAGAATTCATTGTTTCGGGTTTGTTTTTACCAGTTTTAATTCAAGATTCTTGTTCCTCATTATTGTTCTTGCATGCTTAGTTTTCTTGATTGATTCAACTTGTTTTTGCATTTCCAATACGTAGTTACATGTTTATAGCTAGTTTCATCATGAATTCTTACTCATGCAACGTCATTATTTCATGCGTTAGTCAAGTTAACATGTCCGGCTAGGTTTTTCAAGGTTGGGATGCATGAACCCAACCTGATGTGTTAGTGCATGTGTATAACGTCGATCCGCTGAATTTAATGATTAATTTAAATCGTATCGCGTAATTTCTTAAGAATTGTAGATCTTTATATCTCGTTTGCCTCTGGGTACTCGTGATGATTTAGAGTACAATTTGAATGTAATTACCGCGATGCCGATTTACTCATCCTCAGATTAGGTATGACGCGGGCTTGAACCTCGTATACATAATGCTTGGGAGTACTAAATTCCGGGTTTGAATTAATCGGATAAATTTTATGATCAACGTTATCACTACACTACACTAGGGTTGGGGGATTGTATTCCCATCCTGTTTTCTCATCATTTAGTTAAAAGTTTCAAATTAATCCTTCATTCTTAATCTAGATAATTTAGTTAGTTGCATTTTTCATTATATTTTCACAATTGCATTTAGTTTAACCATTCCCAAAAAGCCAAATCAATCTTTTTCTTTTCTTCTTAGAGTCATCGCTAGGATTCCTCAATCTTATCCCCTCGTCACAACTCCGTTGTCCTTTTTCCCTGAGGATCGATACCCGACTTGTCGGATTATTACTTGAACGATAGGCTTGCACTTGAGCCTAGAGAGCACACACTTTAGATACACATTCTGAGTCGTGTCAAGTTTTTGGCGCCGTTGCCGGGGAATTAGGTAGACTTAGGATTAGATCGAGTTAATCCAAAACTTTGACCAAAAATTCAAAAAAAAAAAAAAAATAAAAAAATAAAATCCAAAAAAATTCATAATCATCATCTCTCCTGAACTTAATGCAAAATTCTGAAACCACTCCCACACCCCATAATACTCCAACCAGCATTCACGAAAATCCGCTTGTTGAGTATAATCCTGACAGTCCCCACACTCCACAAGCCCCACAGTTCTGGATTCCACCTCCCACGCCGTCACACTCCATCTCTAGCAACACTCCCTTCTCCTTCGTAGGACACACGTCGTGCACACCCAGTGAGAACGCCGAGTCGTCGAGTGAGAGAGAGATGTCGCAGCACAGTAATGCAACTACCGGTGAGGAAGAGCCTCCGTACCGCCCGTTGAGAGAATTCTTATATCCCGAGCGCACTGTCACTCCGGGATGCATTATACTCCCGTATAATGCCGGGCAATTTCGTTTCAAGAATGGGATGATCCAGACGCTACCACATTATCACGGTATGGATTCTGAAAAGCCATACCTCCACATAAGGGAATTTGAGGATGTGTGTGATACTCTCAACGATCAAACCTGCACACAAGAGGTAATCCGCCTCAAACTCTTCCCCTTCTCGCTTAAAGATAAAGCCAAAGCTTGGCTATGGTCTTTACCTCCAAGCTCGATTTCATCCTGGAATGAGCTACAGTCTAAATTTCTCAAGAAATTCTTCCCAACACATCGAACAATCTCTATAAAGGCTCAAATTCAAGCATTCAGGCAACAAGAAAATGAGCCTTTCCATCGATGTTATGAACGTTTCAACGAGTTAGTGGCTTCGTGCCCCCATCATGGATTTGATCCCTCACAAACCATCTCCTTTATCTATAATGGGTTAAATCTTAATTCTAAACAGCTTGTTGAAACCATGGGAAGTGGTCCATTTGTCGATCTAGATGCCCATGACGCTGATCTTCACATGAGGTATGTTGCCGAGACTACCCAATCCTGGGATACCTCTGATCCGAACGCTCAAAACCGAAATCGACAATCTACCACAGCTCCGTCGACATCCGGTCTATTCCACGTAGATAAGAATTCGATGTCGGACTGTCGGTTGGACACCATTGAGAGAGGACTGCGAGATTTATGTGAGGTAGTTGGATCCATCAAGAATCCCATCGAAAAGGTGTGTGCAATTTGTGAGGCGGGACATTCAACTGAGGAATGCCCGACGATACCCGCCTGCAAAGTAATATTACAGGAGCAAGTTAATGGTATAGGAGGCTTTAAGGGAAATTTCGGTGCCCCGCACGGAAATTCATACAACCCTTCGTGGAAAAACCATCCCGGTTTTAGCTACGGGCAACAACACGCCGCAATGAACCCTCCTTCGCATGTTGCCCCTCCTCCTCCACAACAATTTCAACAAGCTCCACACATGCAAGGACATGTGCAAGCACCACCACATCATGGAAATTATATTCCGCCACAGCGGAGAACTCTTGAGGATACTGTGAATCAATTCATCAATAGCCAGGCCGCAACCAATGCCAAGTATGATCGTCTCATTGGCGACCTAAATGCAAACCTGTCTAAGATACAATCCTCGTTGAGTGTCCAAGAGAAGGGAAAATTCCCTGCCCAAGGCCAACGACCTCCCCAAGGTCAAACTAGTGTTAGCTCCACATCTACTGAACATCAGGAGCAATGTCAAGCAGTGACCACTCTTCGTAGTGGAAGAGTCGTTGATTTATCACCTCCTCCACACGACACAACAAAAGACAAGGAGATTTCGCCCGGCACGAAAGAGGTCGAAGATGTCCCCTTGGACGAGAGTGATAAGGAAGGCACTAGTGAGCCTGAGGTGGTAGTTAAACCACCCTCCGCAGCACCATTTCCTCGAAGGTTGATTCCTACTCAAAAAGGGACTCCACGTGATGAAGTGCTAGAAGTTCTAAAGCAAGTGAAGCTGAATCTACCCTTCCTTGATGCCATCAAACAAATTCCAGCCTACGGCAAAGTTATCAAAGATTTGTTGACGGTGAAAAGGAGGATGAAAGTTAAAAAGAACGTCTTTCTAGCTCAGAACGTGAGTTCCATTCTGCTAAATGATCTCCCGCCTAAATTCAAAGATCCCGGTGCACCCACCATATCATGCATCATTGGAGATAATAAAATTGAGAAAGCCTTACTTGACTTGGGAGCAAGTGTAAACATACTTCCTTACTCCATTTATAGGCAACTTGACTTGGGCGACCTCAAGCCCACAAAGGTCACTCTCCAATTAGCGGATCGATCAGTGAAGATTCCACGAGGCATAGTCGAGGACGTGATCGTCCAAGTGGACACTTTCTACTTCCCGGTAGACTTTGTCATTTGGGACACGGAGCCCTCCTTTAACTCAAGCAACCATGTTCCCATCATCCTTGGTCGCCCTTTCTTAGCTACAGCTAATGCCATCATCAACACAAGAAATGGACGAATGCAACTCACCTTTGGGAACATGACCTTGGAAACCAACATCTTCCACGTAGCCCAAAATGCAGGGGAGGAAGATGACCTTCACTCGGTGAACCTCATAGATGAGGTAGTAGAAGAGTACTTCGAGGAAACTTTTTGTGGCGATGCCTTAGAGTTATGTTTAGCGACGAGCTATGAGTGTGAGGGGACGTCTACCCACTTCGAGAGGGATGTTAGAAGGTTGAGAGAATTACTCAATGAGAGTGCGTCGGACGAGGACGTGAGAGAGATTGATTGGGTTTCTAGATTCGAGGAACTACCTCCGAGGGATATACATATGGCTCCTTCCAGTGAAAAATTTCCAACCCTCGAATTAAAGAAACTCCCCTCCCATATCAAATATGCATACCTAGGAGAGGATGAGACATTCCCTGTTGTTATCTCCTCTAGCCTAAACGAAGGGCAGGAGGGCAAATTGATGAGAATTCTGAGGAAGCACCAGAGTGCTTTTGGTTGGTGTATAGCTGATTTGAAGGGGATCAGTCCTTTGATTTGCACCCACAAGATACATCTCGAAGAGGATGTCAAGCCCTCTAGAGAAATGCAAAGAAGACTGAATCCCAATATGAAAGAAGTTGTGAGAACCGAGATCATCAAACTATTGGATGCCGGGATTATCTACCCAATCTCGGATAGCAAATGGGTGAGCCCTATTCAAGTCGTCCCGAAGAAGTCGGGTATGACTGTGATTGAGAATACCAAGGGAGAGCTTGTTCCCCAACGCACCACCACCGGTTGGCGTGTTTGCATTGATTACCGGAAACTCAATGCGGGAACAAGAAAAGACCATTTCCCCTTGCCATTCATCGATCAAATGCTTGAGAGAGTTGCGGGCCACCCTTACTATTGCTTCCTTGATGGTTATTCCGGATATAACCAAATTGAGGTAGATGTACTTGACCAAGAGAAGACGACTTTCACTTGCCCGTTTGGTACGTTTGCCTACAAACGTATGCCATTTGGCTTGTGTAATGCACCCGCGACCTTTCAAAGGTGCATGTTGAGCTTATTTAGCGACATGGTCGAGAGAGGACTCGAGGTGTTCATGGACGATTTCAGCGTTTTTGGCACCTCTTTCGATCATTGTTTAGAAAAATTGGAAAAAGTACTTACCCGGTGTGTGGACAAGAACTTAGTGCTGAATTGGGAGAAGTGCCATTTCATGGTCACTGAGGGAATAGTTCTTGGTCACATAGTATCATCCAAGGGCATAGAAGTTGATAGGGCTAAGATAGATGTCATAGCTGACCTTCCCCCACCGAGATCGCTTAAAGACGTGCGCTCATTCTTGGGTCACGCCGGGTTTTATCGAAGGTTCATTAAGGACTTTAGCGCCATCGCTAGACCCTTAAGTAACCTTCTCATGAAGGATAACCCGTTTGAGTGGACCGAGGCATGCCAAAGCTCCTTTGATAGATTAAAGAACATGCTCGTGTCCGCTCCCATCATGCAAGTTCCGGATTGGTCCCTACCGTTCGAACTTATGTGTGATGCGAGCGATTACGCAATTGGGGCCGTTTTGGGCCAACGTAAAGATAAGCAAGCTCATGCCATCTACTACGCTAGCCGAACCCTTGCCGGACCTCAACTCAACTACTCTACCACGGAGAAGGAGTTGCTAGCGGTGGTCTTTGCCCTTGATAAGTTCAGATCGTATCTCATTGGTTCTCCTATCACTGTCTTCACCGACCACGCGGCTTTAAAATATCTACTCGCGAAGAAAGACGCCAAGCCGCGCCTCATAAGGTGGGTCCTACTCCTACAAGAGTTTAATCTCTCCATCAAAGACAAGAAAGGAGTAGAAAACGTCGTGGCCGACCACTTATCTCGGCTCTCGTCCGACGTACCTAGTGATCCCATACCCATAGACGAGCACTTTCCGGATGAGCAACTATTTGCCACCTCTTCTTATCCCTGGTTTGCGGACATTGTAAATTATCTAGTCACGGGAGCCGTCCCTCCCGATTGGACACCGCAAGATAAGAAGAGGTTTCTTAATTGGTCGCGCATGTTCTTTTACGATGATCCCTTCCTTTTTAAATATTGCGCCGACCAAATCATCCGACGATGTGTACCGGATGACGAGATCCCAAAGGTCATCCAGTTTTGTCATTCGGAAGCATGTGGAGGCCACTTCTCGGCGAAAAAGACGGCCGCTAAAATTCTGCAATGCGGCCTCTATTGGCCCACAATCTTCCGGGATGCAAATGACGCTTGCAAGTCATGTAATAGGTGCCAACGAATGGGAGCCATTTCTCGACGCGACATGATGCCCCTTACCCCCATACTCATCATTGAGATATTCGATTGTTGGGGTATTGACTTCATGGGTCCTTTCCCCCCATCCTTTGGTTTCCTATACATCCTAGTCGCGGTAGACTACGTTTCTAAATGGGTAGAAGCTATAGCTACTAAGACTAATGACAACAAAGTGGTGATAAAGTTTCTACAGGAACACATACTTTCTCGCTTCGGAGCACCGAAAGCGATAATTAGCGATAATGGCACGCACTTTTGCAATAGGCCATTTGAAAAGCTCATGAGAAAGTATGGGGTCGTCCACAAGGTTGGGACGACCTATCACCCACAAACGAATGGGCAGGCCGAGCTAGCGAATCGGGAGATCAAGAACATTCTTGAAAAGACCATCAATCCTACCCGGAAAGATTGGTCCCTTAGATTGACCGATGCACTTTGGGCCTATCGTACCGCGTTTAAAAATCAACTTGGAATGTCCCCTTTCCGTTTTGTGTATGGCAAACCTTGTCACCTCCCTGTTGAGCTCGAACACAAAGCGTATTGGGCAATCAAGCAATTGAACTTTGCCTTGGACAAGGCCGGTGAAGCCCGAAAGCTACAATTGATTGAGTTAGAAGAACTACGCAATGATGCGTATGAGAATGCCAAAATTTCAAAGGAGAGGATGAAACTTGCTCACGATAGCATCATTCGACGAAAAGAGTTTCATCCCGGGCAAAAAGTTCTTCTATACAACTCTCGGCTTCACCTCTTCCCAGGCAAGTTGCGGTCACGATGGTCTGGCCCGTTCGTGGTAAAGAACGTTTTTCCCCATGGCGCTGTTGAACTAAACGATTTAAAAGGGGAAAACACGTTCAAGGTAAATGGACAACGCCTAAAGCCATACCTAGAGGCGTTTGTGGATGAGGTCGACACGATTTGGTTGTCGGACCCTGTTTACGGGGTCAATTGAGCTAAGCGAGTGAGGTCGTCGCACCCCCGACGCGTATGGGGTGATTTTGTGTGTAAAATAGTCGTGTGTAAATAGGGTAGTTAGGAGTCCGGAGCCTGCGTTGCATGAGATATAGGTTAGCACGTTTTTCGAGGATGATATTACGCTTTTCAAGGTCGTAGTTGAGGAAGTTTTTGGGAGCCCGAGGGTCTAGAAGGGTTTTAGGGGCCGTATGTACAAGTTAGGGGATGAGAGAGCACTTAGAAATGAAGAGAAGAGTGAATTTCCTCGATTGGACCAGCCTGGTACCCCCGAACCGGTTCGCTGTACCTCCGAACCGGTTCGGTGTGGCGAACCGGTTCGCTGTACCCCCGAACCGGTTCGCTGTACCTGTCAGATTCTTCCCCCCTTTCTTCTCCAAATTCATTCCCCTTCCCTCCATTCTTTCCCCCTTCTTCCCCCTTCGTTTTTCTTCCCTCCAAATCTTTCCCTCCTTCCCAAATTCATCCCAATTCATTCCCTCCACCCTCTCCTTCCCAACCTTTCACATTTCCCACCAAAAACACACCCCTTCACACCTATAAATACACCTCACCCCTCCTCCATTTTTCACACCAAAACATTCTCCCTCACTCTATTCTCTCCCATATTTTCTCCCATATTTTCTCCCTCTCTCTCCCTCTTTTCCATCAAAATGCCGCGCCGCCCCGCTCCCCGCCCAAGGAAATATGATGAGACCACCATACTTGATGACCCGGGTAGGGGGGTATTCCGATGCGTCCTAGAACGCCATTGGTCCGAGATCTACTTCTCCTCCACGCGTGCCATTCACATCGAGCGCTTCGTGGATTGGGACACCCTTCCGGGCGAAGTCACCGCCCTTTTTGACCACCGTGGGTGGTGCTCGTTCCTCGCCCCTACGTGCAATACCGTGTTTGAGACCGCCATTCGTCAATTCTATGCGACCTTGGTTCGCAAATCTTCCACACTTCACGAGGCGTATCTCGACGGTATCACCATTCCCCTCTCGGCAGCTCTCATTGCACGCAAAATGCGTGCCAAAGGGGTGATCCTCCCCGTACCCTTCCAATACCCCAACAATGGTGCCCCACACTCAAAAGACGAATGCGTTGCCCGCATGGCACCCGGGGCGGAATGGACACGCGAATCCTTCCCCATTGGTGGTTTGGCCGCCACGGTCCGCTTCACTCACATCATCGTTTGTGGTGCCATCCACCAAACCACCAATGACTCGGTGGTCCGGTCCCGTCACGCCAATTTCCTCTACTATTTTTTGGACCCCGAGAGCACCATCAACCTTGCCCAAGTCTTCTACGCGGATATCATCAATGCCGCCTATGACGAGAATGGCAAGGTAGCCCTCCCATACGCCCGTTTCATTACGGAGCTCTTGATGGATGCGGGAGTGGATGAACCCGGAAACCAAATTCGACTTCCTCGCCCCGTAAGCGGCACGTCCACAACTCGTAGTGAGCGCCAAATGCGCGTGGCTCACCCCGACCGTCCTATTCACGAGGAGGACGTGGTCGAGGAAGCTCCCGATGACCCGATGATGGATGTAGACGAGGAAGAATTCGAGGATGAGGAGGATGATTCCGATTTCGAGCCCCCGGGGGCCAACTTCGATAGGCGCATTTCGGCGGTTGAGGCCCGTCTCGACGGGTTCATCAACCAATACAATCAAGACCAAGCGGACTACCGAAGGGACACCCGGATGATGTATCAACTTCAAGTCCATCTTCACCAGCTCAACTTTGGCGGTCCTCCTCCCCCCTTCTTTTATGACCCATATGACCCGAATGCACCAAGCTCTTCCCACCCACCTCCCCCATGAGCTTTTATTGTTTTTATCTTTTGGTTTAATTGTTAGTGGTGGTAGGGATTGCACATTGTTCACAGTTGTTTACCCATTTCTTATGTAACACAGGCTTCTCTTGGTTATAATACAATCTTGCATTTTTTTCATATTTGTTTGTTTTATTTTTCCGCACTTTTTATTCGCCTTAATTTCGATTTTCGTCCTTTTTGCTTGAGGACAATGCAAAAGTCTAAGTTAGGGGGGGTCACAAGTGCGTATTTCTAAAACTTCACAAATTTTCAAAAATGCCCAAAATTTCCAAAAAAATCATAAAAATTTGAAAAATCCAAAAATATTTTTGTTCAAAATAAATAAAAATTGGAATTCAAATTTTTCAAAAAATATCATTAAAAGTCAGTTTAAAGTCTCAAATTGTAAACATTCAACATACACAAAGCCGAAATTGACCAAAGATGGAAATTGTGCGAAAATTGACGACTTAACGAATAAATGTGGAGATTAACAAACCCGGTGAGATTCGAGCCTATCACTTTTTGCGAGTTTTTAAATAAATCCGAGTTAATTGTTAACTCAAAGTTATTTTTAGCGCTTAATAAGTTGTCAAGGATCTCAAATTTTTTTCATTTGATCGGTTTTGAAAAATGTGTGCAATATTGCCTTGAAAAACGTGCTAAATTAGTCTCTAAACTTAAATTCACCTCGAAACGCACATGGTATGCAATTGACATTTTGGACAATGAAGTAGGCCCTCGTTTGTCACCCAAAAATATTGGCCAGAAAAAAAGTAGCGAAAAATTATCCCTTTTGTAACCCAAATTGAGCCGAATAATTTTTCCTTTCGTTTGACAACCCGGAAAACCCAAAATAGCCCGGAATTGTGAAAAATGAAAAAAATTCAGAATTTAAGTCCGAAAAGTGCAACAAAAAGGGGGCAAGAAAAAAATAGAAGAATGCTCAACAAAAATAGCAAGAAAAGAAAAGAAATGAGAAAAAAAAAAATAGAAAAAGAAGAAAAAATGAGCAATAGCCCGAAAAATGCACAAATGGACATCACGAATGACTTTTCCAATTCCAACCCTCCATACCTCCTTTATTTTACCCAATGCAACCTTTAACCCGAAAAAGTCCTAACCGAGTCCAAATTGCGTAAATTGAGTACCGCGTGGAGAGTTAATACACCAAGAGATAATATAAGAGGTTAAATGCGCGAAATAGAGGCGATGTTCCCGTTTTTAAAACCGTAATCCGTTGAAGAGATCCTTTCACCATAAAATTTCTGTCTTTCTAATTGCATGCGTGTATTTGCTTCCATTACATTTACTCCTTATATCACGCATGCCGAGAGAATAGCCATAATCCGAGAGATTCGTTTGTGAGTGCATTCCGTGAGAAATTGAAATCAAAACGAATTTTCGGATAAGTAACGTAATGATCAATCGATGAAAATTGGCGGTTATATTTCCGGCTTCGCACACACACACTACGATTTGAGACTTGTAAATATGACTTGATGATGACTATTTTATGGAAAAGTTTGAATTATACA
Organism: Sambucus nigra; assembly: GCA_949130495.1. Taxonomy (NCBI): domain Eukaryota; kingdom Viridiplantae; phylum Streptophyta; class Magnoliopsida; order Dipsacales; family Adoxaceae; genus Sambucus; species Sambucus nigra. The sequence goes on from OX422214.1 coordinate 15,240,215, forward strand.
ATTTTTGCGTATTTTGAATTTTCTTTGAGTCGAATTTTGTGGGTATATTCACTGCAAACCCTCACGAGACACAACTCGTCCTACTAGGGTAACCTAGAGGTTTAAAGGCTTGTTGCATATGCTAAATGCAATCGCTTGCCCGCGAAAGTGGCATTCTATCCTAATAAAGTCCTTGAAGTGTCCTTAACTCTTACTTTCATTCTTTTACATTGCTCGGGACGCGCAAAGTTCTAAGTTAGGGGGGTTTGATTGGGCATAAATATTGTATATTTATCCCCCTAATTTCAGTACTTTTGTGAACCCGAATGATGTAACATATATGGATTTGATTCACTTTTATGCTTCTAACCTTCTTGGCGAGTATTGCGTGTTTCGTGCTTCTCCTATTAGTTTTACAGGTTAATTATGCAAGCAGTGCAAAGGAGGAAACAAGACTGTGCAAGAAAAGCTAAGAAGGCATGTTCAAGGGCATGTCGGTAATTTTGCAGCCCGATCCGGAAGAAGAAGTCAACTGGGAAGTTGAAGAGCTTGGAACAACGAGCACATTGGAAGAAACGGTACCCAAATCCGAGCTACGGTTGAAAAGTTATGCTCAGTTGAAGTTGAAGAAAAATCCAAGAAAAGGAGAGAAAAAACCAGAAAAAAATCTAAGTGTTGAGAGCAAGTCCAGGCTGGTACATGCGAACCCCACCCCGAACCAGTTCGGGGGGGCGAACCGGTTCGCTGTACCCCCGAACCGGTTCGCTGTACCTGACACGCGAATTTTGTCTTTCATTTGGATTGGTCTCCAAGTCTCCTATTAGGTTTAAAAGACTCCAAACTTGTAAAAAACGTAGGCATGAACCTAGGAGCAGCTTTTAGGGTTATTTGGAGAGAGTTTTTGATAGAGAAAAAGGAGAGAAACATCTAGGAATATCAAAGGCACAATTTACTTCAAGAATTCATTGTTTCGGGTTTGTTTTTACCAGTTTTAATTCAAGATTCTTGTTCCTCATTATTGTTCTTGCATGCTTAGTTTTCTTGATTGATTCAACTTGTTTTTGCATTTCCAATACGTAGTTACATGTTTATAGCTAGTTTCATCATGAATTCTTACTCATGCAACGTCATTATTTCATGCGTTAGTCAAGTTAACATGTCCGGCTAGGTTTTTCAAGGTTGGGATGCATGAACCCAACCTGATGTGTTAGTGCATGTGTATAACGTCGATCCGCTGAATTTAATGATTAATTTAAATCGTATCGCATAATTTCTTAAGAATTGTAGATCTTTATATCTCGTTTGCCTCTGGGTACTCGTGATGATTTAGAGTACAATTTGAATGTAATTACCGCGATGCCGATTTACTCATCCTCAGATTAGGTATGACGCGGGCTTGAACCTCGTATACATAATGCTTGGGAGTACTAAATTCCGGGTTTGAATTAATCGGATAAATTTTATGATCAACGTTATCACTACACTACACTAGGGTTGGGGGATTGTATTCCCATCCTGTTTTCTCATCATTTAGTTAAAAGTTTCAAATTAATCCTTCATTCTTAATCTAGATAATTTAGTTAGTTGCATTTTTCATTATATTTTCACAATTGCATTTAGTTTAACCATTCCCAAAAAGCCAAATCAATCTTTTTCTTTTCTTCTTAGAGTCATCGCTAGGATTCCTCAATCTTATCCCCTCGTCACAACTCCGTTGTCCTTTTTCCCTGAGGATCGATACCCGACTTGTCGGATTATTACTTGAACGATAGGCTTGCACTTGAGCCTAGAGAGCACACACTTTAGATACACATTCTGAGTCGTGTCACCCTCAATGCTCTTAATTAAGCTCAATTTTCGTCCATTTAATTACCTAAAAATCCCAAAAGACCAAAATACCCCTCTGGGGTGTTGTTTTGGGCTAAAATTCCCCGGACTCCAAATAAAATACCCGAGTAGTATTTTCTGACTATTTCGACCCTTCCGGACACTCTGGTGCACTCAAAATAGTCATTCGAGTTATGTAAAAATAATTTACTTTTTTTAACCCCCAAATACATACTAGTGACGCGACTCATACGTGCATCCCAAATAATTATATCATGATTGTCGTGTATCTCTTCCCGACCATAACATTATTTTCAAGATCGTCTATTACATTACTCACTACGTAATGTTCAACATAATTATTACTCAACATGATTTCAACATAATCATTTTCGATAACTACTAACTCTCGTCACGTTAGTAATTATTACCATTAAGTCGGATTAATTATAAATTAAATTTTCTCTCTTAAATTAATTAATCCAAATTTTCATAATTTCATAATAAAATAAATAAACTTAAAAATACGGGGTATTACACGACCTTCCACTCACTCCCAAGAAAGACGAGGGGGGACTTATTTAAAAACACCATTATTTGGTGGATAACCACCCTCGGCTATGATGAGGGTGAATGGTAGGGACAACCCTCCATTCACTCTCAAAAAGACGAGGGAGGACTTGATATTGGAAAATACCATAATTTAGTGGATAACAACCCTCGTCTATGATGAGGGTGAATGGTAGGGATGACCCTCCATTCACTCTCAAGAAAGACGAGGGAGGACTTGATATTTTAAAACACCGTTAATTTGGTGGATAACCTCCCTCGGCTATGATGAGGGTGAATTGTTGGGACAACCCTCCATTCACTCTCAAGAAAAAAAAGGAAGGACTTGTATTTGAAAACACCATTAGTTTGGTGGATAACCACCCTCGGCTTTGATGAGGGTGAATGGTAGGGACGACCCTCCATTCACTCTCAAAAAAGACGAGGGAGGACTTGGAAGATGGTTAGCACAAATATAACACAATGGAAATGGAAAGGAAGAGCATTTTTCATTAAAAAATAGAGATAATACACAATGTTCAAAATATGGAAAAAAATAAGGTTACATCAAGAGGGTATAAGTCATAAACGACCACCCTAAAGAGCTGCCTCAGAGGGTAAGGCAGGGTCAGCAACATTGGCCAGAGGTTGATCCTCAAATGTCCCTATCCCCTCAACAGCCATTTGAGACTCCACATGGGATAGAGTCTCGGCCATCAAAGGGTTTCTAAGTCTGCAGCTTCCAGAGACGGGCAAATTGCCAACACTGCGTTAGAAAATTTCAAGACGACCCACTGACAAACCGTCTTGATTCCTCTCTCTAAATACTCAAGGCCAAAACCTTGGAATTCGTCAAAAAGTTTGTAGGCCTCCACAGCATCATCTCCAGCCCTCAGAATAACTACCTCGAGCTCTGACTTAAATTTCGTTACTTGACTAGTCAGAGCTCGTCTTTGGCCTTAATAAGACCATCCTTCTGCTCCAGTTGCGTATCATGCTCCTTTCTGAGCTCCCCAAGAACCCTAGAGTGGTCGGCCTTCACACCCTCCAGCTCTTTCTTGACATTTTCCAGCTGAGTCTTCAAGTCGGCCTCATTTTGAATGGCCCTCTCAGGCTCTTAAATTTTTGGATAGTTCTCGGCCATCCATTTCATTGCTGATGTCAAGGCGCAGACAGATTGAAAAGGATGAGAGAAAAGTTAAATAAGGTTATAGTTGATATTTCTTAAATTATAAACAAAAGGGATGTGATAAAGTAATTGGGCCAGACTGTGAATCCCAAAGTCGTAGACTTTGGGAGGGGGCATCTTAGTTAAAAAGTAATAATCAAATGAGGATGGGGCGGAGAATATGGCCGCCTTAGTAGCCATCCTGTGGGCAATCAGAGAGGAGGGGTCAGCCTTTAGCACGATTAGGTTGGCCGACCATAAGGCATCTAAAGAGGAGGAGGAACTCGTCCCCTCAGTGCACATATCTGCGGCATTCGTCCTCATCCTCGTGGTGTCATCACGCTAACCCTCAACATGAGCGTCTCTCTCTTTCCTCTTTCGTGAGTCCGCAGGGGTCGACCCCACTTTAGTTGCTTTCTTTTGTTGTTAGTGAGGTTTTTTACCTTTCTTCTTAAGACCATCCAACAAAATTGGAGCCAATATTTCCCAAAGTGAATCAGGTATGCCTGGAGGATGACCTGCAAAGGTAAGACAACATGTCAAATACAAGTAACAATAACGAGGGAACACTTTAAAAAATTGAAACAAAAAGAAACTCACATAATTCTGTCAAAGGGCCGACCCTCAGACCAGCTTCTTTGAGGAGATGAGGGGTCATTATATCTTTAAATTTTGGAATCACACCCTCCTTCCCCTGCTCCCTTAAATAGTCAGCTATAGCTCTTTCATCTAAGCTAAGTCTAGGGTCTAACCTTACTTTCATAGAGGGGTTAGGCCATGCTCTTGGGACCCTCGGGTTGTCTTCTGGAGGATCAACTACGGTGGGGAATTCCCAATCCCCAAAAATAAAGAAGAACCTCTTCTTCCAGTCATGGTTGGAAGTTTAATTAACATGGAGAAATTTCTTGTCTGATCTCCTGGCCCCTAGATGGAAGTATCCAGGTTGCTTGGATGAGGAGATTGTAATAAGCCAGGAACAGATCAGCCGATGGCTCGTCAATAAATGTTTTATTCCAAAGGGAAATGTAGCCAGGGATGATCCTTCAGGAGTTAGGAGGAAGTTGGGTAGGAGCAACCCCAAGAGAAGAGAGTATGTCAACTATGGAAGGATAAAGAGGGAACCTAATGCCGACCCTAAACATCTGCTCGCACATGGTGACTTATCCCTCTCTCCCCTGGAAGACCTTATCATCCTCATCTGGGATAATCATAATTACGTTGGGCTTTACACCAAAGTAATGTCTCCATAATAAGATATCACGATCCTTGATAGAGGAGAAATAAGCCGAGGTTATTGAAGTGTCGACCTCTTCCTCAACATTTGAACTCTCATTTATTTCCTCGGCCCCACTACCGACGTCCCCATCTTCGTCGGCCTCATCGTGCTCAAAGTGTAGAAGGCCACCTGGAAAAGTGGCTTGGAATTCAAGGGGGATATAGCAGTAATAGCGACAGATTCAGGGTTAACTGTTCCCTCGGCCTGCTCACGGGGGTTAAGGGTTGAGGGGTTGTCTCTCCCAGAGGTCCCAACACAAAAAGAAGACGACGCTCTGGCTCATCTATCCATGACTTCTTCTTGGCTTTGACTCTCAGATGGATAATAGGACGACCCAAAGGGCTTAGATGGTGATGGTAGAACTGTAGCTAATGGAATTGGGAAAATGGGTCATACCCAGATAGGGTCGTGTGACACCCCGACTAATTAAATACCGGGTAGCTACTCCTTTATTAAATTAATTCAAAATGCCAAGTTAGTTCAGTTAATAGCATCATTGTCGAAAACATTTAATGATTACTAACCACCTAGTATTTAAAAAGTAAGTTGTCAAATTTTAAATTAAATCTGATTAACATGCAATAAAAGAATTATGGAAGGATAACATAACCATTCACCATAAAGAAGCAATAGAATAACCAACAAATAATAATAAATCTGGAGGAAATACTCCTCACAAAAATCCCACAACTGAAATAATAAATCAAGTCTGAATTCTGAATTAATTACAAACCAAAGTCTGAATAACTGAAATATAAAAAAAAGTCTCTAATAGAAATGGGCGACATCGCCTACAAATGATGAAACTGAATATGGAGTCAAGACTAGAAAATGAGGCGTCTAATATCAAGGCCCTGTAACTTCCACAACAGCTACAGCTCGTCACCTGAATAAAATTCCTATGCATGGTGTCCTTGTGGCTGGGCACCTATAAAGGTTTTTACAAAAAGTAGATTTGAAAGCAAACGGGTCAGAGCCCGAAAGTGGAGAGTATTTAAAAAACAGCAAGTGCTTTAATAACATTAAAACAATGAATGCAAAATACATGTTAGGACGTGCTCTCACATGAAATACTCACCTCTCTACTAATTGTGCACTCCTAACGTACCGTACCCATTCAAGTGATTCTCATATCTAACTAAACCGACATAAGTTCTAACCTTCCTACGCAATTCACACTATGAATTCCCAATTTTATCACTTAAATAGATAGCTTTACTTAAACTCGGATTCTCAATTATTAGCATTACCATTTACTGGAGGTTATCCCCTTATTATCTTTATCAAGACGTTATTACGATCATACTCGCAATTAAGCATAACAATTCCTTTTCATTTAACCGTATATTATTCACATCATAAATATACAATATAAGTACCCCGAGGCTAAGCTGCGAAGCACACATACTTTGATATCCATCCCGGTATATCACGTACATAAGGATTACAAATTCCGAATCTTTCAGGAATTGTTAGAATAAGCACAACACACGAAAATGGAGGCGAACATAATTCAACATATCCATGGGTCACGTACATACCTACACTCCATAGTCAGCTGACTTATTAACTCACAAATAAGTCATTCTAGCATTATGTTCTCTAGGCACCAATCTAAATCCGGGCACACAAGGATTAGATGGACCTAAGCGAACGTAAACCTCCCGTGATAGCAAGTATGGTAGGTATGTCATACACATAAAATCATATAGATATACTAAGCATGCACACATCTTAGTACTCATCGTATTTTATTAGTGGTATACTTCTCATTCTTATACCAATACACGTGTCCCCAATTTATATATACACACCATCCATTATCCTCACGTCGTAATTAGTTATTCGCGTCCTAACACACAATTACCATTTGGTTCAAATCATTCTTCTATATTTTACTCCCCAATATATCCCGAATATCCCAACTATCTCAATTAGTCATCAAGGTAATGTTATCTCTGCAATTAAACAAGGTTACGGGACACTAGAAATCAAACCAGGCCAAAAAAGGCCAATCTGTCAACTCGTTAGAAGTCTCGTTCGAACGAGGTCGTTCGAACGATAGTTCGTTCGAATGAAGTGGGCATCTAACGAGATCTCGTTCGAACGAAAGGCATCGAACAAACATCCCACTCTTTCAAACGACCTGGGCAGGCCTTCTAACGAGGTGACAATTTCGAGCCCAGAAATTTCCTATTACCTTTTTCCCAATTTTCTTCACCTCTAATCTCATCTAAACATCATTCCAACCGTAGTTTAGGGTTTCTAATCATTCTTAAACATACTTAGGTCGTATATTAACATATACATGGGATCAAATCATCCTAAACCACATCTAATCATCAAATCTCCTCAATTTTTCCCAAACCTTATGAACATGAACCCTAGAAATTTAAAGTCTTCAATTTCCATAAATAAATCCGTTTTTGTAACATAAAAAGTAGTAATTCTTTTAGTTCAATCACTCAATAACAATTCTACATGCAGACCTATATCAAAATCTAAATTTATAACTCCAAATTACATGGGTTTTTACAAGTCTCCCAATACAACGCAATTATATCAATTCCTAAGCATGGAAGAAGCATTCGCTTGAAATTAACTTAATTAAACCACTTGCCTTGGATTATTCTCTGAATTTGGTGTATAATGATGAAGGTTGCACTCTCTCTTTTCTCCCAAGTTTGAAGGTTGAAGATGGAGGTTGTGTTTTCTCTTTGGAAACTCTCTCTAACTTCCTCCTCTAACTCCCATTGTCCTCTAATCACTTAAGTGCTGGTAATGGGTTAGTGGGTAATTAAATATCCTAATATTTAACTCCCAAAATTCGTTGGTTAATTATCCTAAAATTTCAAAATTACCAAAATACCCTTTTAAGTTGCCGGTATGGCCCAAAAATGCCCCGGGACCCAAACTAAGCCCCCGACTAGTGTTTTCTGACTATTTCGACCCTTTCGGACACGTTGGCGCACTCAAAATAACCATACCGTTGATAAAACTAAAATTCACTTTTTAATTAACCTAATTACTGTCACAACCCGCCTAAAATAATAACGGGTGGCCAGCCCTATACTATATTAAATCAGGAGTTTCAGATGGTCCAGTCTCAACATCAATTGTCGGTACTATATAATATAGGATTAACTACCCGAAATTACCTAAGCGGGATATGAAAATTAAAGAAAAAACGTGCAACGAACAACAAACTAACACTATAACACCACCAACAAGAAAAAGATGCATGATAGGACTAAGATAAATGAAATGCTAAAAATAAAATGAACTAAATAACTACAACCGAATGTACTACACAAAGAAGACCCGAATAAGCTGTCGGGTCACAGCCAATACAATAACTGAAATGGAATAAATATAAACATGTATATAAATATCCCTTGGGTACAAACCCGATATACAACATGAATCCTACCTAGAATTTTAAAGAAGTAGGAAGCGGCTACATGAAACATCCCGCAACAGTCCGCACCTGTCACGGCTCCCAAGACTCTGGATAGAAAGTCATCCGGCATCCATGCGGTAGGATACCTGAGGTAATATATATATATACAAGGAGGAGAGAAAAGTAAACGGGTCAGAGCCCCGAATGTGAAAATATTTAGCACGTGTGTTAACCGTGCATAATAATTATCGGTGCACTTTATTTCATAATTAAAGTGAGACCGCTCTCTCGTGGAACCCCAACTCACCTCTCATCTAAAGGCGCGCACCTATTCGCGTCCTCAAGTTTTAGTTAAATTACCCCATATTTATTAGGACAACCTAACTTATCATAGGCCTAGCCTATACCCACGAGAGCTACTATCCCATCAGAATCCAAGGATCCACCCTTTTCTAATCCCACCTGGATATAATTACCAACAGTTATGCCATAATAGGCTTAAGGGATTCCGATTTATAATTTCATGAATTATAATTCTTAATACGTTACCCCCTATATATATATATATATATATATATATATATATATATATATATACACACACACACACACACACATATATATAGGCTAAAATATAAGAATTTATTCTAAATATCATGCACATGGATTAATGGCAAAACTTCTCTCTAATCTCAAAATTGTACTACGTTTCGTGCGTGGGGAGTCTCGCAAAGAGAAATCCAAACAAGGAACCGCCCCGTTACACTAATCCTGACAATGTCACGACTAGAGATCCATTATGCCATATAAGATTACTTCTCTCAAATCTCGACATTGCACTGCGTTTCGTGCGTGAGGTGTCTCGCAAAGCGAAATCCAAACATGGAACCACCTCGTTACACTACTCCTGGGCAATGTCGATCCTAGAGATCCATAATACTTAGCATACAATTTAATACTACACTTACTACAGAAATTTTAAACTGCAATATGAAAGCAACTAGAAATCTACAATAATATCCTTGGGATGATGAAACCGAAGTATTCCTTGTATGCGATACATCAACCCCCATCAATCTAATACACCATAATCATCCAAGATGTACTCTACAAAGATTCTATATCCTTTCATCTAGGATATATAAATATATATATACAGGTATTTTATTCTCACCATATATATATACATACCAACATCCATACCCATGACCAAGTGTACATACCATATATGATGTACAATGGCCATGCAAATATAATACCCGGCTATATATAGCGCCGATAAAACTGCATCAATGCTATCATATTCCCAGAGTCTGGCTCACGTAACAACTGGGGACCACCTGGTGGGGATCAACGACACCCACCTCTTGGTAACTCACACACACGGCGTCCCGGGAAGCGATCATAGTTCCAATCGGCAATGAGACGAAACATACCCACCACGTCTCATCCCAAAATATATATCTATATCGTATAATAACACCAGGGACGACTATGACCTGGGGAATATCCACACCCTGCTCTATATGCCAGGATGCTCACCGTCTGCGCGAAAACTTCCCAATGATAGCATGAGCGGGGTATGCTTAACCACATAAGTATATATATCGCTCACATACGCAATATACATACATCCATATGATCCCATCATATGATCCAATATAATAAACCATCACATACGGTTTAAAAATCCATACCATGTATGTTCACAACATAAATATATCCATATATTCATATTCATACATAGATATATGTACATATATTCACACATCGCTATATATATATATATATATATATATACAAACTAATTCTCGTTCATATGTATAAGATATATAAACTCGGCTATAAGTATACATAATCCTCAATATACTAGCCGTCACCACAATTTCCTTTAAATTTACCTCGATATGTGAATACAATCCCTCACTTGAAACATATTCAATCATTTTTTTCTATGATGAATAGTCTCCCAAAATCATATGTATATATCTATACATATATATTCAACATTAGGGTTATCACCCAAGAGTTTGTGTAGGAATCCATCACTACACATTTCATCCATATTCAAAGGTACATAATTACCTTTAGTACTATTTAACCATAGGCACACACATGACTTAATAGTCTAAAACCTCAATGGTAATTTCCCCATATTTACGTGTAAACTATCCTAACTAGAATTTATGCTATCGTTTATTCTAGTCGATAGTTCGATCCGAAAGCGTTCTCAATGACCTATGGTTCGAATAAGTCTCGGTAACCCTTACTCCTATTGAGTTATCAATTGTTCCTTAGACTAAACATTTATAAGGATATGAGACCCCTCACTCTTAAAGAGTATGCAACCACTCTCTTTCATTTGGCCCCAAATTATATCTTAACCATATCCTATACTTATAAGGATTTGACATAAATGTCGGCCTAGAAATTTCACAACATACATGGATATTTCTTATCCAATAATTCCAAGAAGTTCCCACTATTGGATACTAAGTGAGAGACCCCCTATAAGTCACCAAAAGATATCTCTTACTTTATAAGAGAGAACCCCAAATCAACAAACCCAACCAAAAAGGGCTAGAAGTCATCTTAGGAAACCATAAAACAGCCCATTTAGGAAGCCCCTAAGAATAAACTCCAAAAGAAAAGGGGGAGAAGAAATCCCAGTTTTGGGCTAAAAATAGGGGACCGGTCGACCGGTCCCATACCCCCGGTCGACCGCGGGTCCAAATTTTGCCTACGAAGAAATGCAGTAGGCTTTTCCTTAAGGCGCGGTTGACCGGTCCCCAGACCGCGGTCGACCGGCCATACCAGTTAAGCTGGCCGATTTCCCTATTTCAGCAAACCCACAAAATTAATACCCAAATATCATCACTAAGTCCCCAAATCTTTAACCCAATAATGTTATTAACAAGAAAACCCATCCTACATCTCATCCCAACCATTTATATGTGATTAAACCATAGAATAACATTGATTTCAAGATTTAAACCCAAAAATCTAGGTTTTGGTATTATACCCAAAAATCCATTTCTTTACCCCACAAATTATGAAATGAAATACACAAATAGCTATTTAGCAAGATTAAACACTTGCCTCAGATTTGTAGAGGGCGTCCTCGATGTCGCGGTTTTGGGCCGGAATCTCCAAGCTTTCTTCCTCTCTCTCTTCTTTTCTTCTTCTTTCCTTCTCTTCTCCCTCTAGGGCTTTTCTCTCTTTTCTCTCAAATGAGAAGTGGCTTAATCCGTAAGCCTCCAAATCTTTTAAAACAAAATCCCAACGTTAAATGACTCGTTTACTCCAATTCAAGTCAAAATAGTTCAAAAACATTCCGGAGCTGAAATAAGACCCAATGACAGTCATTTTGACTATCTCGACCCTTCCAGGATCGATGGTACCCGCAAAAATATCATCCGGAACACTTTAAAATATTCTCTATTTTTGGGCCTCAATTCCCAAATTTTGAAATTCTCCAATTTAATTAAATTTTATTTTGCCAAAATTTAATTTCTCAGTCTCCAAAAATCGAGGGTTGTTACACACTTCCCCCCTTACAAAAATTTTGTCCGCGAAATTTAAGACATGCCTAGGACCTCAATAACATCTAGTCCTCACATCAATCCTTAGGATCACTATACCGATCCTTCCTGGTTCTCATGTCGAACCATATAAATTTAAAGCAACTACTACCCAGGGCGTCCATACACCCCATATCCGCGTTTCCACTCGAAAAATTATGATCAAACTTCAATAGCCTCAAGTCATAATATAACCCTCAGCAATATGATCTATTACAACATACTAAATATATAAAAGTTTAAAATTTCCCAATGGTAGAACTCTCCTCAATTCCTGACACTAGCCACCTTCGTGCGGGGGAGGTCTCGCAAGCGAAATCCAAACAAGGAACCCTCCCAATACACTAATGTGTAGCTAGGTCGGGGATTGAGATTAGTTGAACCAGGGTTAAGGTTTTATATAAAAAAGATATTGCCCGAGGGCCTAAACAACAATACAATAATCCGATGTAAATATATTCCGAGCCTTACGACACGCCAAACAAGCACCTTATGTTTAAAACACAAGGCTTCAATACATACAATATGGCTAACCAATATCTAGTTCTCAAAACTAGCACAACTATGAGCTAAACTATCCGCTCCACATAAATCTACCAAACTCTGAACCTCTCAGTTATGAATAGGTGTATCATCTCCAAAGATGCCATATAAAGGCCACACTTGCTCACTTCCTCCTCTAGGAAAATTCCATACACCCTAGCGGTATAGCGGCTAGCTACTCATCACCTCTCACACGCGACGTTCCCAATATCGCACAAGCATAACTTAAACCCAAAGAAAGGTATTATATCTTACATTTTCGTAACTCAAGGGTTTCCCCTTGTCCTAGAATCTCAACTCAAGGTCCTCAACTTCTTCTAGGACAATCATTATCCCTAAGCCTATTTCTTCACAACAGAAACATCTTCCTTAGAATCCTTCCTAACCATATTGAAGGGCAAGTCGCGATTGCAACTGCCGAAAACTCCCTCCGTCCTACACAACCAAACTGAGTCTCCAAAGGCATTCTCCCTCATCCTAGAAGGCGATACTCCTGATATTGGGATAAATACACCAACCTCACCTCGGTAAGAGTCACCAAGATTAGGTTTCCTAACTAAAGTTAACAGATTCTCAATCTAAACCTCCCAAGGACTACACTACATGCCTCTCCTCGGACTTTCCTTACTGAGACCAAGATTCGCCAATCGAGTAAATTTTCCTTTCTTACTCGACTGCCGATAAATCACCTCGAACCACTGCTAGAAATCTCCTCAATAACTCCTCCGGAACCGGGGAAAACAAATACCCCCGATCAAAGCGTACCCAAAACATGCTATTGGTATGGTACTTCTAATCTTATCCTTTCCTAGACGACAAAATCTAGGCAATGTCTGAAATGAAACAAGAGCAACTGTTATCAGAACGCCAATCAAGTGAATATACTCCACAGAAGAAAACAACGGAGTGAACACAACAGTCCTATTTATAGGGCTTTATGTCAAGAACGTTAACGGAAGAATCCATCACTCGCACAGATCCTAAGGACTCTAGAACCTGATTCTCTGATACCATCCGTCACAACCCGCCTAAAATAATAACGGGTGGCCAGCCCTATACTATATTAAATCAGGAGTTTCAGATGGTCCAGTCTCAACATCAACTGTCGGTACTATATAATATAGGATTAACTACCCGAAATCACCTAAGCGGGATATGAAAATTAAAGAAAAAACGTGCAATGAACAACAAACTAACACTATAACACCACCAACAAGAAAAAGATGCATGATAGGACTAAGATAAATGAAATGCTAAAAATAAAATGAACTAAATAACTACAACCGAATGTACTACACAAAGAAGACCCGAATAAGCTGTCGGGTCACAGCCAATACAATAACTGAAATGGAATAAATATAAACATGTATATAAATATCCCTTGGGTACAAACCCGATATACAACATGAATCCTACCTAGAATTTTAAAGAAGTAGGAAGCGGCTACATGAAACATCCCGCAACAGTCCGCACCTATCACGGCTCCCAAGACTCTGGATAGAAAGTCATCCGGCATCCATGCGGTAGGATACCTGAGGTAATATATATATATATATACAAGGAGGAGAGAAAAGTAAACGGGTCAGAGCCCCGAATGTGAAAATATTTAGCAAGTGTGTTAACCGTGCATAATAATTATCGGTGCACTTTATTTCATAATTAAAGTGAGACTGCTCTCTCGTGGAACCCCAACTCACCTCTCATCTAAAGGCGCGTACTTATTCGCGTCCTCAAGTTTTAGTTAAATTACCCCATATTTATTAGGACAACCTAACTTATCATAGGCCTAGCCTATACCCACGAGAGCTACTATCCCATCAGAATCCAAGGATCCACCCTTTTCTAATCCCACCTGGATATAATTACCAACAGTTATGCCATAATAGGCTTAAGGGATTCCGATTTATAATTTCATGAATTATAATTCTTAATACGTTACCCCCTATATATATATATATATATATATATATATATATATACACACACACACACACACATATATATAGGCTAAAATATAAGAATTTATTCTAAATATCATGCACATGGATTAATGGCAAAACTTCTCTCTAATCTCAAAATTGTACTACGTTTCGTGCGTGGGGAGTCTCGCAAAGCGAAATCCAAACAAGGAACCGCCCCGTTACACTACTCCTGACAATGTCACGACTAGAGATCCATTATGCCATATAAGATTACTTCTCTCAAATCTCGACATTGCATTGCGTTTCGTGCGTGAGGTGTCTCGCAAAGCGAAATCCAAACAAGGAACCACCTCGTTACACTACTCCTGGGCAATGTCGATCCTAGAGATCCATAATACTTAGCATACAATTTAATACAACACTTACTACAGAAATTTTAAACTACAATATGAAAGCCACTAGAAATCTACAATAATATCCTTGGGATGATGTAACCGAAGTATTCCTTGTATGCGATACATCAACCCCCATCAATCTAGTACACCATAATCATCCAAGATGTACTCTACAAAGATTCTATATCCTTTCATCTAGGATATATAAATATATATATAGGTATTTTATTCTCACCATATATATATACATACCAACATTCATACCCATGACCAAGTGTACATACCATATATGATGTACAATGGCCATGCAAATATAATACCCGGCTATATATAGCGCCGATAAAACTGCATCAATGCTATCATCTTCCCAGAGTCTGGCTCACGTAACAACTGGGGACCACCTGGTGGGGATCAACGACACCCACCTCTTGGTAACTCACACACACGGCGTCCCGGGAAGCGATCATAGTTCCAATCGGCAATGAGACGAAACATACCCACCACGTCTCATCCCAAAATATATATCTATATCGTATAATAACACCAGGGACGACTATGACCTGGGGAATATCCACACCCTGCTCTATATGCCAGGATGCTCACCCTCTGCGCGAAAACTTCCCAATGATAGCATGAGCGGGGTATGCTTAACCACATAAGTATATATATCGCTCACATACGCAATATACATACATCCATATGATCCCATCATATGATCCAATATAATAAACCATCACATATGGTTTAAATATCCATACCATGTATGTTCACAACATAAATATATCCATATATTCACATTCATACATAGATATATGTACATATATTCACACATCGCTATATATTTATATATATATATATATATATATATATATATATATATATATATATATATATATATATACAAATTAATTCTCGTTCATATGTATAAGATATATAAACTCGGCTATAAGTATGCTTAATCCTCAATATACTAGCCGTCACCACAATTTCCTTTAAATTTACCTCGATATGTGAATACAATCCCTCACTTGAAACATATTCAATCATTTTTTTCTATGATGAATAGTCTCCCAAAATCATATGTATATATCTATACATATATATTCAACATTAGGGTTATCACCCAAGAGTTTGTGTAGGAATCCATCACTACACATTTCATCCATATTCAAAGGTACATAATTACCTTTAGTACTATTTAACCATAGGCACACACATGACTTAATAGTCTAAAACCTCAATGGTTATTTCCCCATATTTACGTGTAAACTATCCTAACTAGAATTTATGCTACCGCTTATTCTAGTCGATAGTACGATCCCAAAGCGTTCTCAATGACCTATGGTTCGAATAAGTCTCGGTAACCCTTACTCCTATTGAGTTATCAATTGTTCCTTAGACTAAACATTTATAAGGATATGAGACCCCTCACTCTTAAAGAGTATGCAACCACTCTCTTTCATTTGGCCCCAAATTATATCTTAACCATATCCTATACTTATAAGGATTTGACATAAATGTCGGCCTAGAAATTTCACAACATACATGGATATTTCTTATCCAATAATTCCAAGAAGTTCCCACTATTGGATACTAAGTGAGAGACCCCCTATAAGTCACCAAAAGATATCTCTTACTTTATAAGAGAGAACCCCAAATCAACAAACCCAACCAAAAAGGGCTAGAAGTCATCTTAGGAAACCCATAAAATAGCCCATTAAGGAAGCCCCTAAGAATAAACTCCAAAAGAAAAGGGGGAGAAGAAATCCCAGTTTTGGGCTAAAAACAGGGGACCGGTCGACCGGTCCCATACCCCCGGTCGACCGCGGGTCCAAATTTTGCCTACGAAGAAATGCAGTAGCCTTTCCCTTAAGACGCGGTCGACCGGTCCCCAGACCGCGGTTGACCGGCCATACCAGTTAAGCTGGCCGATTTCCCTATTTCAGCAAACCCACGAAATTAATACCCAAATATCATCACTAAGTCCCCAAGTCTTTAACCCAATAATGTTATTAACAAGAAAACCCATCCTACATCTCATCCCAACCATTTATATGTGATTAAACCATAGAATAACATTGATTTCAAGATTTAAACCCAAAAATCTAGGTTTTGGTATTATACCCCAAAATCCATTTCCTTACCCCACAAATTATGAAATGAAATACACAAATAGCTATTTAGCAAGATTAAACACTTGCCTCAGATTTGTAGAGGTTGGATCGTCCTCGATGTCGCGGTTTTGGGCTGGAATCTCCAAGCTTTCTTCCTCTCTGTCTTCTTTTCTTCTTCTTTCCTTCTCTTCTCCCTCTAGGGCTTTTCTCTCTTTTCTCTCAAATGAGAAGTGGCTTAATCCGTAAGCCTCCAAATCTTTTAAAACAAAACATCCAACTTTAAATGACTCGTTTACTCCAATTCAAGTCAAAATAGTTCAAAAACATTCCGGAGCCGAAATAAGACCCAATGACAGTCATTTTGACTATCTCGACCCTTCCGGGATCGATGGTACCCGCAAAAATATCATCCGGAATACTTTAAAATATTCTCTATTTTTGGGCCTCAATTCCCAAATTTTGAAATTCTCCAATTTAATTAAATTTTATTTTCCCAAAATTTAATTTCTCAGTCTCCAAAAATCGAGGGTTGTTACAATTACTTTCCCGACGCGACTGTCACGCGTGTCCCAACAAAATTTCCCAAATTTTCTTATTTCTATCTCACGACAAATTCAATATTTTCAATATTCATATATTGTCATATATACACATTATAATCAAATACCAACTCACATCTCGTTAGTATTTATCCAGATTAATTCTCAATTAATTCACATTTAATTTAATTAATCCCATAAATAAATATCGATAAAAATGCGGGGTAATACATACTTCCCCCCTAATAAGAGAATTTCGTCCCGAAATTCGGATCTAAAAAGTACCTGGTAAAAATAACTCTGGATAACATTCGCGCATCTCATCCTTGCGCTCCCATGTGGACTCCTCGACATTATGATGTCGCCACTAAACACGCACTAACGGAACTATCTTTGACCGTAGTTTTCGCTCACTTCGGTCCAAAATAGCAATCGGTCCCTCCTCGTAGGAGCTATCGGGTTGGAGATCGATGTCCTTCAAAGCAATGTGAGAATGAGCCAAATCATCTCTAAGATATTTCCTTAGCGAGGAAATATGAAATACATCATGAATCCTGTGTAAATGCTCCGGTAACCCAAGTCTATACGCAACAGACCTAATCCGCTCGATGATAGGAAATGGTCCCACGTATCTCGGTGCCAACTTCCCCTTTTCCCAAATTGCATAATCCCCTTCATAGGAGATACTCTGAGTAAAACCTGGTTCCCCACTTGGAACTCCCTGAGGAATCTCTTCGCATCAGCGTAGCTCTTCTGCCGATCTTGAGCTACCCGAATGCGACTCCGTATCAATTCTATCCTCGCCGAAGTATCCTGAATTACTTTCGGCCCAAGTAGTTTGTTGTCCCCCACCTCCAACCAACATGCTGGGGAACGACAAGGTCTACCGTACAACGCCTCAAATGGAGCCATGCCAATGGTGAACTGGTAGAAGTTGTTGTAAGCAAACTCCACCAGTGGAAGGTACTGCTCCCATCCACCCCCGAAATCAATGATGCACATATGCAACATGTCCTCCAACATCTGATTTGTACGCTCGGTTTGCCCATCGGTCTGCGGATGATAAGCCTTACTCAACCGCAATTCCGTGCCCATGGCCTCTTAAAAACTCTCCCAAAACCGTGAAACAAATATCTTATCTCTGTCAGACACAATATTTAGGGGCACACCGTGAAGTCTCACTATTTCTGCAATAAAGAGCTGGGCATACTGTCCCGTAGTGTAGTTGGTCCTTACGGGTAGAAAATGAGCGACCTTGGTCAACCTGTCCACAATTACCCAAATGGAGTCGTGACCCCTCTGTGACGTAGGTAACCCCGTGATAAAGTCCATGGATATGCTCTCCCACATCCTCATCGGGACCTCTAATGGCTGTAGAAGTCCTGTCGATCTCTGATGGTCCACTTTTACCAGCTGACAAGTGGCGCATTTAAAAATAAACACGGCGATATCTCTCTTCATCCCGCTCCACCAATACTGACGTATCATATCTTGGTACATTTTGTCCCCACCGGGATGTACCGTGAGCCGTGCGACTCTGCCATCACCTCGTGTCGCAATTCCTCCCCTTCTGGAAATACCAGTCTCCCATTGAAGCGTAATCCCCCGTCTGAGCTAACGGTATAGGACTTGGCTCCCTCTGCTAGTAATCGAACTATCTGCTTCTGACAGAACGAGTCATTTGCCTGTGCCTTTACCACCTTCGTGACAATCTGCGGTGTAACAGTCATCACAGACATGAACGATCGGGCCACTGCGTACTGGTGTCCCAACTCCTTCCACTTTGCCTTCCACACCCCTGCCACCTCATCTACTGGCCTACGTCTCAATACGTCTGCCACCACGTTAGCCTTCCCTGGGTGATATTAGATATCAAACTGATAGTCCTTCACAAACTCAAGCCACCTCCGTTGTCGCATATTCAACTCCTTCTGCGTGAATAGGTACTGTAGGGACTTGTGGTCCGTGAAAAATCAAAACTTCTCCCCCAAAAGGTAATGTCTCCAAATCCGAAGGGCAAATACCACTGCCGCTAACTCCAAGTCATGGGTGGGGTAATTCTTCTTGTGAGGCTTAAGCTTACGGGAAGCATAAGTTATGGCCTGACTCTCCTGCTGTAATACACCTCCAAGTCCTTGTAAGGACGCATCGGTGTAAACTAGATACTCAACTCCCGGTCTCGGCAATGTTAACACAGGTGCTGAGGTCAACTTGTCCTTCAACTCATCGAATGCCAACTGACAGGCATCACTCCAAATGAACGGCACACCTTTACGAGTCATATGTGTCAAAGGACCCGCTATCTTTGAGAATCCCCGAATAAACCTCCTGTAGTATCCTACTAAGCCCAAGAAACTATGAATCTCAGTCGGTGTCGTGGGTTGTCCCCACTCCCTCACCGCGGATACCTTTCCCGGATTAACAGATATCCCCCGGTCGGAAATAATATGCCCCAAAAACTGAACCTCCTTCAGCCAAAACCCCCACTTCTCATACTTTGCATACAGCTCGTTCTGACGTAGCGTCTGTAAAACCTGCCTCAAATGCTCGGCCTGCTCCTCCTCTGTCTGGGAGTAAACCAGAATGTCATCAATGAAGACAATGACGAACTGATCTAGGAACTCTCTGAACACCCAATTCATCAAGTCCATAAACACGGCTGGAGCATTGGTCAAACCAAAAGGCATAACCCGAAACTCGTAGGAACCATATCTCGTTAAGAAAGCAGTCTTCGAGACGTCCTCTTCCCTGATACTCAACTGATGGTATCCTGATCACAAATCAATCTTTGAGAAGAAAGCAGCTCCTCTTAGCTGGTCGAATAAGTCATCGATTCGGGGCAACGGATACTTATTCCGTATCGTGACCTTATTCAACTCCCGGTAATCCACACACAACCTCAGCGATCCATCCCTCTTCTTAACGAACAACACAGGGGCACCCCACAGCGAAGTACTCCTCCGTATAAACCCCTGACCCAACAACTGCTCAATCTGATCCCGTAACTCTCTCATTTCAGCTGGAGCCATACGGTAAGGTGCGCGGGCAATAGGCCGAGTGCCTGGCGTCAAATCGATCACAAAATCTATCTCTCTACTCGAAGGTAATCCAGGTATATCCTGAAATACATCGGTAAACTCTCGAACAATCGGAATCGAATCAAGTGGTATAACCACTTCCTTAGAGGTATCCTCCTCTATATAGTACAAGTGAGTGGACGATCCTCCCTCAGGACGAGGCATCGCCACTAAAAGCATCTCCTGCCCAGGAATGGCAAAGATAATACTCCTACTAAAACAGTCAATCATGGCTCGGTACGCAACTAGCCAATCCATACCAATAGTGGCATCATACTTGGTCATCTCTAACACTAACATATCAGCGGGTAAAGTAAACCTCCCGATCTCACCTCTACACATAAGCGAAATTATGGAACCCCTACTCAACGGTGAGTCTACACAAGTAGCGGTGCTCTCTATGGTGTCTAATAACCCAATGGTGCATGCAAATCTCATAGCAATAAAACAGTGTGTAGCCCCCGTGTCAAATAAAATGCGCCCCATAGTCCCCTGAATAGAGAACATACCCTCAATGGCTGGTGGATTCTGTGGGGATGTGACCTACTGGAGCTGATACACTCTCCCATATTGAAGCTGTCCCTGCTGAACTGGGACTACTGGAATGGGTGGTAATGCTGCCATCTGTGGTGCTCGGAGGGCGGCGGGAAACATAGGCCTCTGTGGCTCGTGTCAAGCACCCTGCTGCTGCTGCTGTGGGGCCTTGCCCTTATCAGGACACTCCTGACGTTTGTGGCCAATCTTACCACAAATGAAACACTTCCCCTGGAAGTTTCCCCCTCGCTATCCCTGCTGACCACGGCCCTGGTGACCGTTACCATTTCTGCCCTGGCCCTGGTGAAACTGCTGCTATTGACCATTTTGACCTTGCTGGCCCTGATGGCCGTTCGGACCCTGTTGGCCCTGCCTAAAACCTCCCTGTCCGTGCCTGAAACCCCCTGATCAGAATCTCTTAGAATCTCCCTGCTGGGAACCCTGATCACCTTGCCTATACTGACCCTGAGCTGATTGTGCCCCGCTGGCACCATTTCCCCCTGTCCTGCCTTGATGGCTGGACTCTCCTGATCGCTTCCCTTCTGTCAAGTGAAATCGGTGGTCTTGGCAATGGAGCAGTGCAGCGTTAACTACGTCAGAATAAGTGGCCAATGAGAGGTTCCCCAACAAATGCTGACGGATCCTCCATGTCAATCCATTTGTGAACTTCTGAATCTTCTTCCCTTCCGTCGGTATCTCATCCGGTACAATGTTCAGTAAGTTAGTGAATTCGGCCTCATACTCGGCCACAGTCCTTCCCTCCTATCTAAGGTTCATCAACTTCCTCCTCATTTCCGTGTGAACAGCTGACGGAAAATATTTGCGGTCAAACCGCATCCAGAACTCCTGTATCGTGAGAGTATCTCTCTCCTCCACGGTGGTAATAGACTCCCACCACTGCAATGCAGATCCCACTAGCTTGAAAGTAGCTAGTATCTGCCTCTGAACATCGGTGCACTCATACATCCTCAAGTTCCTCTGAATATCTTTCCTCCACTGACTAGATACCACAACATCGGAGCTACCTGCGAACTCCGAAGGGTGTGATTTCTGAAAAGCATCTCGAACACGTTCCCAAGCAGACGGGAATGCATGTGACTGAACTGGTGCGGCTACTGGCACCTGGGGTGGTTCCTGCTGTACAATGGCGAGAGCGGCATTTACCGCTTGGGCTACAATGGTTGCAACCTCGGCGGCATTCATGGTGCCCTGTACTGGAGCTGGCTGGGGCTCTGGCTGTGCATTCCTAGGAACCCGTGGTGCACGTCGTGGAGGCATCTGAAATAAGAGTAAAGTTTATAAGTTCTCCGTTATAAACTTAAAATAGCTGAAGAGCGAAGCATACATAAAGGAATACAGCAGTCCTAAAATATAGGGCTCTACATCAAAGAAAGCTCAGCGGAAACATAACAAGTCGTACAGATCCTAAAGGACACTAGAACTTGATGCTCTGATACCACCTGTGACACCCCGACTAATTAAATACCGTGTATCTACTCCTTTATTAAATTAATTCACAATGCCAAGTTAGTTCAGTTGATAGCATCACTGTCGAAAACATTTGATGATTACTAACCACCTAGTATTTAAAAAGTAAGTTGTCAAATTTTAAATTAAATCTAATTAACATGCAATAAAAGAATTATGGAAGGATAACATAACCATTCACCATATAGAAGCAATAGAATAACCAACAAATAATAATAAGTCTGGAGGAAATACTCCTCACAACAATCCCACAACTGAAATAATAAATCAATTCTGAATTCTGAATTAATTACAAACCAAAGTCTGAATAACTGAAATATAAAAAAAAGTCTCTAATAGAAATGGGCGACATGCCCTACAAATGATGAAACTGAATATGGAGTCAAGACTAGAAAATGAGGCGTCTAATATCAAGGCCCTGTAACTTCCACAACAGCTACAGCTCGTCACCTGAATAAAATTCCTATGCATGGTGTCCTTGTGGCTGGGCACCTAAAAAGGTTTTTACAAAAAGTAGATTTGAAAGGAAACGGGCCAGAGCCCGAAAGTGGAGAGTATTTTAAAAATAGCAAGTGCTTTAATAACATTAAAATAATGAATGCAAAATACATGTTAGGACGTGCTCTCACATGAAATACTCACCTCTCGACTAATTGGGCACTCCTAACGTACCGTACCCATTCAAGTGATTCTCATATCTAACTAAACCGACATAAGTTCTAACCTTCCTACTCAATTCACACTATGAATTCCCAATTTTATCACTTAAATAGATAGCTTTACTTAAACTCGGATTCTCAATTATTAGCATTACCATTTACTGGAGGTTATCCCCTTATTATCTTTATCAAGACGTTATTACGATCATACTCGCAATTAAGCATAACAATTCCTTTTCATTTAACCGTATATTATTCACATCATAAATATACAATATAAGCACCCCGAGGGTAAGCTGCGGTGCACACATACTCTGCTATCCATCCCGGTACATCACGTACATAAGGATTACAAATTACGAATCTCTCAGGAATTGTTAGAATAAGCACAATACACGAAAATGGAGGCGAACATAATTCAACATATCCATGGGTCACGTACATACCTACGCTCCATAGTCAGCTGACTTATTAACTCACAAATAAGTCATTCTAGCATTATGTTCTCTAGGCACCAATCTAAATTTGGGCACACAAGGATTAGATGGCCCTAAGCGAACGTAAACCTCCCGTGATAGCAGGTGTGGTAGGTATGTCATACACATAAAATCATATACATATACTAGGCATGCACACATCTTAGTACTCATCGTATTTTATTAGTGGTATACTTCTCATTCTTATACCAATACACGTGTCCCCGGTTTATATATACACACCATCCATTATCCTCACGTCGTAATTAGTTATTCGCGTCCTAACCCACAATTACCATTTGGTTCAAATTATTCTTCTATATTTTACTCCCCAATATATCCAAAATATCCCAACTATCTCAATTAGTCATCAAGGTAATGTTATCTCTGCAATTAAACAAGGTTATGGGACACTAGAAATCAAACCAGGCCAAAAAAGGCCAATCTGTCAACTCGTTAGAAGTCTCGTTCGAACGAGAGTTCGTTCGAACGAAGTGGGCATCTAACGAGATCTCGTTCGAACGAAAGGCATCGAACGAACATCCCACTCGTTAGAAGTCAAACTGTCAACTCGTTAGAAGCTCGTTCAAACGAGCTCGTTCGAACGACCTGGACAGGCCTTCTAACGAGGTGACAGTTTCGAGCCCAGAAATTTCCTATTACGTTTTTCCCAATTTTCTTCACCTCTAATCTCATCTAAACATCATTCCAACAGTAGTTTAAGGTTTCTAATCATTCTTAAACATACTTAGGTCGTATATTAACATATATATGGGATCAAATCATCCTAAACCACATCTAATCATCAAATCTCCTCAATTTTTCCCAAACCTTATGAACATGAATCCTAGAAATTTAAAGTCTTCAATTTCGATAAATAAATCCGTTTTTGTAACATAAAAAGTAGTAATTCTTTTAGTTCAATCACTCAATAACAATTCTACATGCAAACCTATATCAAAATCTGAATTTATAACTCCAAATTACATGGGTTTTTACAAGTCTCCCAATACAATGCAATTATATCAATTTCTAAGCATGGAAGAAGCATTCGCTTGAAATTTACGTAATTAAACCACTTGCCTCTAAATCATGAACACTAGGGACCTCTAAAATGCCTTAAAACTGAATCGAGTCACTGATATACAATGACATTGACCCCATACGCGTCGGGGATGATGACCTCTCTCTCTCTCTCTCTCTCCCCTAAAGACTCACCCGACCCCATGTACATGGTTCAATATTATCCTCGTCTCCATCTTTCACACATCATAAGTCAAAAGTCAGAACAATTGGGAATCATCCCCATAGTTAGGTTGGACACCTCGAGGAACGTGATGAATAAGGTGAATGAAATCATCGTGGTGTCCAATCACATCACAGTATAATTGTCCTAACTTGTAGAACTTGTCATGGTGAAAATTGGAAGGACATGTTAAACCTGAATTCCCATTAAATTCGAGAATGCGTGGATCAGGCTCTAAATCGGACGAGACTCTAGTCATTTCCCTTATCGCATCAGAGAACTCAAGTGGCATGGGTGATTGCCACACCGAGGAATCGATCTATCCTATCGTGCGACGTGCGCTAGTCTAGGTGACTAAAAGAGTCCAAAAATGAATGGACTTCAATAATGAGGCTCTCAACCACTGGCCTAATTTTTTTTAAAAATTTTCTATGCTCATATCTCCTAACTCTCGCTCTTTCTCACTCTCCGAATACTCTCTTTCAATCTCATCTATGTGACCTCTGTTGCCTTCGTCCAAGTGTTCTCTTTCGCTCTCAATTATGGTCACTAAATATGCCTCACGTGGATCCCCAAATTTATTTCCCTCATTTTGTTTTTGTACTACCTCTTCTACAAGATCCGGCTTGTGCAAATCGTCCCCATCACCAACTTGCTTGGTGATATTGAAGATATTCATTTTGAGTGTCATGTTCCCGAAAGTGAGTTGCTTATGACCATTATGCATATTAATTAGCACATTAGGCATAGCTAAAAATGGTCGGCCAAGGATTACAAGAACATGTCGCTTCAATGGTGAGGTGGGCTCCGTGTTCCAAATGATGAAATATACCAAAAAGTAGAAATTATCGACATGGATGATCACGTACTCCACTATCCCCCGAGGTATCATCACGTAATAATCCGCAAGTTGGAGAGTAACTTTTATGGGCTTAAGGTCACACAAGATAAGCTTTTCATAGATATAGTAAGGGATAATGTCGACACTCGCCCGCAAATTTATTAAATCGCGCTAAATTTTACTCTCTCCATTGATTCACAAAATGGTAGGTGCACCCGGATCCTTATACATAGGTGATGGATCTATTTGATGTACTGAACTTACATTTGTGTTAAAAATACTTGCTTCTTTACCTTTGTAGAGGGAGATCCAGGCGTAAAGTTGATTAAAACAACAACACTTCATAAGAAAGATTAGAGAGGGTTGCTCTCACAAAGCTGAAGTGGCTTGATACTACAAATATAGTACCCCTGCCGCGGAAGTTGTGAAAGGCATGCACTGAAGTCTTATTGTCGCGGCCTTACATACATTGGCCGCAGCCTTACATATTACAGGGTGTCGTCCCAGCTTGTCTACTTAGCTAGTTGCATCCCTTTTAATCACAGCAATGACAGAGCACATACACCTCCTATAAATAGAGGTCAACACCTAGAGATGGGGGGTTTCGATTCCATTTTAGGTTTAGATTTTGAGATCCGAGACTACTATACTTGGTGAAGCCCTATCGAACTCTCTACATACCCCTAATACAACTTGGGGTCTATTCATCTACATCATAGTCATCGGTCCGGCTCACCCGAAACCATTAGAGATATGTATTTTTCTCTCTCATATATCTTGTACGCCTATTACGACAATATAATCTTATACTACAATGCATATATAATAAGAGCAAGGAAATATCATCATCATCATAATGGCTCTCAGGACTTTCTTGGAGAACAAACTCCTCAACCTGCACAGTTGGCATGGTAGGAGTTGTTTTGGTTTCCACAGTAGCTGGGGAAGGACATTTGGACTTGGTCTTTTTTCTCTTTTTTTGTCTAGCTGCATTATTGAGGGACGTCGCGTCCTTATCTATCTAAGCTAATTGAGCTTCCAAGAGCTCTCTATCTATCTCCTCACTTGAAAAAGCAATAAAGTCAAGTAAAAAAATTTAAGGTTCAAAAGTATCTATTGCGGATTGAATAAAGAAAAAGGAATTATTACATTTCGTAACCATCACTTTTGGTAAGGATTTTTTGGGGAAGTAGCATCCCTAAAAAATTAAAGCAGAAGTCACTAAGGTGCTGAAGATTTTATCCTTAGCACTTTTGGTCGCAACCCTTCTTACTCTTCTCTCCTATCGCTCACTAAGGTGTAAGTTATCAAGAGTTGCATAATAGGTCAATATTATTGCAACACAATAGAAGATATAAGGCAAGTGCAAATTGCAAAACAGGACACGACATGTTTTCAAAGGCTGCCTTACGTACCTAGCTTGGATGGGCGTCCCCACTACCGCGGTATCCTATGTGATTTATCTCTCTCTGACTCATCTGGGTGGATCACCCACCCTTATCCAAAAGCATAAAAATATTTTCCCTTCCAGTTCTTTATAGTGGAAGGTCTTCTAGTATACAGGGTCTCCTCATTGTTGCGAAGGGCAAAGTAGTAATACCACGCAAATTTTATAGAGTTCTCTTTTGGTCTGTAAAAGTGGAAGAACTTCACGGGAGTATGCAAGAATTTCTCTCCAACCATTGGGGTCTAATTAGGCTAGGGTTAGCTTCATTGCACTAAAGATTTTCCTAATTGGGGCTAGCATTGGCAACCGTAGCCTATATACGAAGGCATGGAGGGGGAAGCAAACTCCATCATCAACAATCATAGAGCATGGTCTCTGTTCCGTGGAAGGTACTAAGAAAATCACATTGTCTAGAAACTCAAATGCCTCAGAAACTTGGTTGACCCATTCCTCAGTCATAATGTTACGAACATTTAAGGCTGCAGGGGGTCTCTCTGTATTAGATAGGCCTGCAGGTGCGTCCCTGGACTCAAAAGGCCCAACTATCGTGGCCTCAAGATCAATAGGGTTGTTACTGGAGTTGGTTTCCTCTTCTATTGTCGCAGCTTCAATATTCTACCTATAAGAAGAATTCGTGGAGTCGGAATCTAGAATGTCGCAGTTTAGGCAATCTTTGAGCAGGCAAGGTCCAAATGTCTTCAAAGGATGCACATATGGGATTTCAGGGGGAGAAAACCCAAAATGTGTTTTCCAGAAGTCCTTCAGAAATTCGTTAGGATTCCAACTCATATGGCTACAGCAAGACCTGAAAAGAAAAAAGAATCCACTGTTAGGTGCCACAGCCAATATAGTCAAACATGCCTTTTAGAGGCTGCGATAGGAACATCATAACAACAAAAGTTTGAAAGCTAAACTAGAAGTTTTAACAGTTATAACTAACTACACTAAGTGTCAGCCTTGGAATCCTAGAGATCAAGATAATACCGCGATATGTTATTTTTGGGTAAAGAAACATTAGGTATGTTCTTATATGCCGCATTCCTTCAGTTTATTAGCGAAAGGGCTGCAGATGACTAGCTTAAGGCTAACCTCTGAGGTCAAAAAGGAGTTATTATCATTGAAGTGTTGGCATGATGCCGTAGTAAAATAGCACAAGAATATGCTACCTACCACGCCCAGACTCATAAACCCTAGAACTTTAAGGGTTTGCTCAAAAACACAAGAGCGGAGTGGTTTGTTTTCAACATATGAAACTCTAAAGCCAACAAGTTTGATCATACATGAGTACAAGGGATTCGAAATCAAACTGATACCCCGAGTTCGTCGCTAAGCTCTGAAGCCAAACATTTTGGAAGTTCGTCAGAATACATCATTTTATATACTTGTTAGATGTGATCCCGTTGTTTTGCATCACGGTGGGAGATAGTGTTTATAACTGTTGTAGTATCACAGTCAAATCCTGAAGGACAAAATAAAACAGAGATAAATAAATAACTAGGGAAATGGAATGCCTGCAAAAAATAAACCCTATGTATATGCGATAAAAGAAATCACAAACTTATAAATACGTTTAAGTATTCAGAAGATACTCCAATCTTAATAAGAAACCCTTCAAATGAATAATTAAAAACTGATATAAGATTACATGTTAGCTACTGAGTAAATTTTAACATTAAACTAAATGCTTACTAAAGTCCTGACTGATTTAGTATTGATCATGCTCATAGTTAGAGGATTCTAATTTTCATTATCTATATTTAACTATTGTCCATTGTACTAAATGCCCGACTGATTTCAAAAATTAAAAAAACAAGCAATGTCCAAACTTTGTAATTTGTCCCCCCAAAATAGTAGCCAGTGGATTTACCATGTAGAAACCAAGGAGCATCAAAAATATCTTAATGGAGAAATTATTTCGAGCTGAATTATGCTTCTTTAACAACTGTCTCCCAACTGCACTCTCTAGCCAACCCAATCGAGTCTGTCCGAGACTCGGGCCATCTTGGCGACTACACTCGGGTCTACCGCAAAAGCTATTCTCCACCCATGTCTTCTTATTGCCGTATGAAAATTATAAAAAACCCAAAGCCACTAACAATTATTAACAATGGGATACTTATAAATTGTTGACGAATAGTTGTTGATTGACCAATAAATATATGCTTGTGAATATTTGAACAAGGCACTTCATGGAATTATGCCCAAAACATGAAATTGAATCAAACAAAAATATATTGGAGTGGACTAATAATGTAAGGATCCTTAATTAAATTAATCAAAGCTAATCTCTTACAATTATCAACTCTAAATAGAAACTAGTCCAATCAATTTAAAACCAAATTTAAAAAGAAATCATACAATGATC
Organism: Sambucus nigra; assembly: GCA_949130495.1. Classification (NCBI taxonomy): domain Eukaryota; kingdom Viridiplantae; phylum Streptophyta; class Magnoliopsida; order Dipsacales; family Adoxaceae; genus Sambucus; species Sambucus nigra. Next base: position 15,269,641 of record OX422214.1, read on the forward strand.
TAACTGGAAGCAAGTTATTTTGGGGTCGAGAATAGCAATTGATGGAAAAATATGTTTGTGAATTCTGCCGAAAACTCAATTTTTTTTTCTGTAACATATTCAAGGTAATGGTTGAAGTTAATGGAAACTAGAACATATTCAAATAATATGGCCAACCGTCTAATAATTAGGATGTCAGAAATTCAATGATCAATAGTAATTTATAGTTTTTTAGTAAGTAATACAATTCAGTACTTGATCAACAATTCTATCACAATATAATATTTCAAGAAAACCGTAAATAATATATATATATATATATATATATATATATATGCACGCACACACACACTAGCATATGCCTTTACTGATTGACATTGTCTTAAGTTTTCTTATCAAAACTTAACCGAGGAGAGTTGTATAATAATAAATTTAATAGGGGTCTTAGCATAACCCTACACTTGGAAAATGACATTAGAACTACTAAAGAATATTTAAATTTATGTTTTATACGAATTCTCTCATCCACAATGTTTATAGTTAAATGTAGAGAACAAACAAAACATCACCCCCAATAATAATACAATACACATTACGTATTTGTAATCCTATATAATCACAATAATCTATTGTTCCTTACTTGGTAACCAAATGAAAGGTTACGATTGAATAAAAACACATCAACTCGGACTATAATCTTATAGAGCACTATATTCTTAGATGAGAAGCAAATCAGTAAATCTCTAGGGTGTCTAACGCTCCCTTTAATATAGGGCTTGACGCATTCTCTTTAAATAAGCAGTATGTACTTTGACTCATGTGTATCCCAAGCCAACCACGTGATCTATATGAGATATTTCCAACTGGATAACACTAAAGGTACTTATAATATTGAAATATAAGGAAACAGAGTAACATATAAGTGAACACCAACTCATTAACACCGACAGTAGATATATAATACTATTAAGGTTTAAAGTAAATTACCTTTTTGGTGACTGAACTATTGTGATAGTTTTTAAATGGTCCCTTATCTTATGTTTGACTCATCTTAGTCCCTAAACTATGTCACTTGTGCCAAATAAGGGATTCCATCCATTAGGCCGTTAAATGTAAACAGTAAAATGACAAATTCCTTTTCTATCCTCATTTGACCCCATTAATATCCCATCAATAACATTTACCACCATTTGTTCTTCATTTTGGCGCCAATAATTCTATATCCAACCACTTGAAGTCACAACTAAAGAAAAAAATGGTGGTTTATTGCTATTGCGGCCATTTGGCCGAAAGACGTACCTCGTGGATGCAACAGAATCCCGGTAGAACCTTTTTCGCGTGTTCAACTCGTACCAAATAAGGTGGCCGCAGATTTTTTGTCTGGGAAGACATACTGAACTGGGTTCTCAAGGTTGGAAGAGTTTAGAAGAGAGAGAAGTTGTTATGGATTGTGTTGTTGTTGTTATGTGTGTTTGTAATTTGCGTTTTGTTGTCTGGAAATGAGGGTGAGAAATGTAAGTGTGAAGTGAAATGATGAATGAAATGTATGTGTCATTATAGCAACTGTTTGAATCAATGAATGAAATGCAGACTTTGTTTCAATTAATGTGTGTTATTGTAATTGTTTTCAATTAATGAATGAAAATGTTGCAACTGTGAAATCATAAACAATATTATAAAAATAACCAGATTCATTACCATAAAAGTAGTTCAAACTATGCAACCTTAATTACAGTTCCAAATATGGAACGTTACACCAAAAAACATCAAAAACAGTTAGAAGAAACACTAAACCTTCAGTTGCATACAAAAAACATCAGTTCCAGTTGCATCCACATCAGTTACATACAAAAAATAGTTAAATCTAACACTAAAACTTCAGCTAAACACATCCAAATCTTTACTTCAAACTATTTTTTGCTCTGAATTTGTTTCTTTTTTGGGACAACCTTCTTCTTATTCTTTTGGGTTGCAACCTTTTTCGGACAACTCCTTACATTGTGGCCAAAGTAACCACAACTGCTGCATTTAACCTTAACCCCATGTTTCCCAATCTTAGTTCAAGCTGTATGAGTTTCATCTGCTTCTTTGTTCCTCTTTTTCTTTGGTCTACCTGGTTATGCCTCAACATCAGGTGGTGTTAGTAGTTTTTTTGCAGAGGTAGGCCACAAGTCTTTGCCATTTAAGGGCGTGATGAGGTTTGCATATTATTAGAGATTCTTTTCTTTGGTGTAACACTCATCCACATAGCTTTCTGGTTTATCCCCTTTGTATAAAATTGCCCACAAACCATGAATACAAGGCAACCCACTCAACTGCCTAACCCTACAAGAGAAAGTCCTCTCCCTTAGATCAACAACAAATTGAACAAATGGACTTTTAACTTGGAACTGAGATCCTCCATTCCATTCACAAATAAATCCCACAAACTCTTTCAGCAAGCAACCCAGCGTTTCCTCAATTCTTGGACAAATTACACCTGGGTGTTTCACCATCTTATCTCTATTCACTTGAATTATTCTCATTATCAATTCCCTAATTGTTTCCATCATTGAGATAATAGGCTTATCCCTTGCATCACCTATGAAATTATTGAAGACTTCACATTGGTTGTTTATGAGAATATCACATTTTGGCTGGGTAGAGAAGTGTGACCTACTCCAATTATTTGGTGGTAGCATTGTATCCATCTATATGTATGCTTTTTCATAAACCTGCTTCACTCGTGCCATGCATTGGGTGAAATATACTGATGTACTTGCATTGGCACATTTCCAGAACAAATATTTCAATTGTTTTCCCCTAAAATCCTTTTTGAAATTATTGTGGTGCTGTCTAACACAAAATCTCAGCTCACATTAGGGGACAACAAGTTGAAGCGTTGTTACCAAACCCTGCAAGCATATATAATATTAGTTACTTTGAATATTTTGCATGAAAGTAAATAAATATTTTGCATGAAATAAAATTTAGAGGTTTACTTTCTGCTGATCACACATGAAGGTGAATTTGGATTCATTTCCCATCCCAACATCATCACACAACAACTCCAAAAACCACATCCAAGAAATCTTACACTATTTCTCCACCACAACATAAGAAAATGGCCAAATGCCATTATTTTCATCTATACCAATAGCTGCTAGTAGTTGACCAGGGTGAGGAACCTTTAAGAAGCAACTATCTAGATTAATATAGGTCTACAAGCTTCAAGAAATCCCTTTTTAAGTGGCCCCAAAGCACAATACATTCTCTGAAATTGAGGGCTCTCATCTTCAATGCTAGCCTCATTGACATGAATTTTAATGGTGGAATCAGGCATAGCCCTTTTCACTTTAGCACAATACCTCAACATGTTTGAATATTTGTCTTTGGAGCATCCCTCAATCAACATTGGAGCTTTTTTCTTTGCCTTATATGCTTAGCTTCTTGACACCCCAATTATAAGGTCCCTTTTAATAGTCTCCCTAATTGCATTTAGAGGTATTTCAGGGTTGGACGTGAATGTATCCAAGTACCTGTTTGATAACCATGAGGATGTAACAAACCTATTGGTGTAGGCTGCCTTGCAATTCTTATGCACATCTAGCAATGTTTTCACTTGAAATGTTTTTTCACCACTGATTTTTGAAGCATATATCCTCCATTTACATGGTGAGGCACAATTAGCTGTAATCCTTCTTCTATCATCCTTTGTGAACCTAATGTCTTTTTTGTTATGAATTTCATACTCTCTAACTACTTGTCTAAACACATGAGTACTTTCAAACTTCTCGCTAAGTTCAAATTAAGGGTTTGCCATATCCTTTCTGGATCAAACTCATTACTTCCCTCATCCGAGTCATCTATTTCAGACATAAATCCCAAGTTATCTTCATTAACTCTCACATCCTCATCAATAGCCATCTTTTCATTTCCGTTATTTTTATCCCCTCCTCTCTCTTTATTGACTCCCACATCCTCATCTATAGGCAACCTTTCTTTTCCCTTATTTTTATCCCCCCCTCTATCTTCAATATTCTCTCATGTATCTTCTTCACATTCAGACCTATGACCATCATGTTCAAATTATTCTAATTCTATATCATCAAAATCTATCCCAAGTACACTAGGATCAAAGCACAAATCATCTTTGGGCATATCCATGTAAACATCAACCTTCCTATATGTAGGAACCCACTTACATATTTCCAACACATCTATGTCACTTTCTATTTTGTACAAACCAAACCTTAAACCCAAATTTGGATCCTTGTACCACAATTGGTTAGGATTATGACATCCTAATTCCTTAAGCATTTCATACAAGTCTTGGAGTGATAGTCTATCTGGATCACAAAAATCAAAATGGTTGACAAGTCCACCAACATATGATTTCTCTGGTTGATCCACAATAGTGAAATAGGGCTCACTTTCATCTGTAATAACACATGCATAATAGAAAAAGGGTAAAAAAAATGCAATTTTATGAGGCATGGACATTATGAAAAAAGGGTTTTTGATGAGAAAAAATGGGTTATTGCAAACAATAGATCTCATAGGTACAAAAATTACAAGAAAATTAGGGGTTTTGATGTATAAGATAACGATCGACTACAATGTCAAGAGGAACAACTAAATAAATTCGTCTACTCTTAACTGAAAGAGAAAAAAAATAGGGAATTTCACATACCATATAGAATTTGAGGGTCGATGAGCAAATCTTCAGGAAGAACACAACGCAACTTCCACTCCATTTTGCCCACGAACGATTTCAATGTTGGGTTCAGCAGTAGAGAGTTAGGGATTTTTGCATGTGGATGATCAAAGAGTGACAATCGTTTCAAACATTGGGGGTAAATATGGAAATGCCCTTAGAAAATTGACATGTGAGAAGCACATGTCGATTTTCTATCTACATTTAATGTCCTAATGGACAAAATCCCTTATTTGGCACAAGTGACATAGTTGAGAGACTAAGATGAGTCAAACATAAGATAAGGGACCATTTAAAAACTATCACAATAGTTCAGTGACCAAAAAGGTAATTTACTCTAAGGTTTATATCAAATGATCAACATCCACTCATACTTAAGTACATTAGTCGTAATTGAATTAAAAAGTACATAACCTAGCAACCAATATTGGCTAGATTCACGTTGCAAATCCGAGTCCGCAAACCAAGAAGCTCCTATGTATAGCTTCTTGTCCCAATTTGCATCCCCTTTATCCATTATCTTGTATAATGCATTATGATTTTCATAATAAATAACTGCAAGGAGATTTATAGTCTTGACAATATCATCAAGATAAATGAAAAGGTAATAACTAAAACTCAAAATGCCCCTGCTATTTGCTTCAGTTGCTCTTGTCAACTTTTTTTTATAGACAAAAGAGAATACATAAATAGCACCATACTCAACATAAATAAATAATAAAAACTGACATGTTTCAAAATTTGGAACTCAAAAATTACAAAATTAAATAGACAAACAACATATATTACACAAAATTTCATAAATTTAAGAACAATCACCTTCTGCAAGACACATGAAGTGCTCAACATAACTAACATGATGGCACTTCAAGCCCAAGTAAAACTTGACATTCTTGGCAACGTGTACAGTACCCAAGTCATCAAAAAATCTTTGTATAGAAAAACAAACAATTATACAACAAGAGGACCACCATACTTGGCAACAAGCCTTGTATTTCACGTCATCAACACCAAATTTGTACAAAATTATCAAATATATATCATAACCCATAGACTTAAGCAAACAAATACTAATTAAATTTCTCAATCGATTAAAATTTGTATATTAAATACTGAAGGTTCTGCTTCAACAATTTAAACATTAAATCAGATAATCATATTAAAATCTACCACTAACGATTCAATAGTCTAGAGACTCCACGCATTAGTTTTTGTATGCAACCTTATGCTTGATTTTTCTTTAATAGTTCACATGATTTAAAAGGAATGAATATATTTTTATATCATATCTTTATCTCCGATTATGAAGGCAAAACTCATGTTGGGAGAGAGTAGTACAAGGATGGGTGACCCCCTAGGAATTCTTCGTGTTGCACCCCTCTTAGAAGAGGTCGTACCTTAGAGTGATTTCAAGTTCCCTCGCCCAAGCTATGGTTGGTCTCTGGTTCGATACATGTGAGCAGCCTCTTCATATATAAAATATATAGGGGGTAAGACTAGCTGACATCTACTTCTCTCGGACCCTGCTATTAAGCAAGAGCCTTGAGCACTGGGTACGACCTTTATAAAGGCAAAACATAGTGATGTGAATGAATAATTAGGGGTTATTTTTAGGATTTTATTATATTTTTGTTATGTTTTTAGTCTTTCTTTTATTTTTAGTATTTCATTGTATTTTCCTTTTTTGTTAGTATTTAAAAGAAGGAAGGTTATTGGCTCTTAGGGACATAATTATAATTAAATTCTTAGCTTAGAGGCCAAGCAACCTCCTTCCTATAAATACCCCTATGTAGCCCCATTTGAGATATTTTTCAATTTTGAGATATAGAGATTTGAGAGAGTTTGAGAGAGATTTATCTTTTCTTGCTCCCATTTGACGTCATTTACGTCAATTGGTATCAGAGCCTAATCGCTCCACCGTTGTTGTAAAAAAAATAAAAACTCGTAAACAATGTTAAGGTGGGTCCAAGAAAAGATGAACACCTCCACGAAAAATCCTTTTAATCAAATCATGGAAGCCCTCAACCAATTGAAGGTCCAAATGATGAGATCAATTCATGAAATTCACCACCCAAATTACCATTACACTACCACCCCACCTCCTCCAAATTTTGACCTACCCTCGCCACCACCCCCAAAGACACTTCGAGCCACCCACCACCATTAACCCTAACCTTAGCCCCTAAAACCCCTCTACATACACCTCCGTAACCTATTTCACACGTCTACCCCAAGAAAATCAAAACCCTAACCCTATTTCACCCACCATCTCATTAAGAACCACCACCCAACCACCTCCGGCAAGCCTAGGACCCATTTCGGTGCAGTCTCCATAAGTCGTTGCCCCCTTTGTTACCTCCAAAATAGGCCCCCAATAACCCCAAAAAACCCTCCCCATGGGCCAGACCATCCCTCAGTTAGTCGCCAGGTCTTACCCTTACCTAAGAGACCTTAATTCACTAGGGGTTTACCTTGGTGGAGGTAGCAAACCACCAAAGGCAGCGCCTAGCCCTGACCGCTCCCCATCACCTCCTAATAAAGGCCGAAAATCCCCTCCAACCTGCGCTATAAACCCCCTGACTCCCGATCTGACCCCCAACCTTCCTGATCTGACTAGAGGTTTCACTAGACCCACCGCACTCCTATGTATGAATTAAATCCCTACTCCGGTGGCTGAAATCCACCCTGCACATGCCGGGGCCATGAAACCCTTTTTGCCCAAATTCGTCCTATACTAGATGATTTATTTTCTGCCTTAAGTGGCACCCACAAACATGTGTAAGAACTAGGGTTTAGCACCAAAATCTTGGTTGTTGACCCCGGTGGTAGATATTTTTTATGTTGAACATGAGTCGCATGAGGAAGAAGATAAAGATTAACGCAAGAATTGAAGAGTCTTCCTTAAATTTTCAATAAATTACATTTTGACCCTCAAGTTTACCTCTTCCACAATTTTGGAAATTCGTTCGACATCAATCTTAAAGTTCGAGGACAAACTTTTTTGAAGGTGGGGAATATGATGTAAATGAAGAATTAGGGGTTGTTTTTAGCATTTTTAGTATTTTATTGTATTTTTGTTATTTTTTAGTCTTTCTTTCATTTTTAGTATTTCATTGTATTTCCCTTTTTTGTTAGTATTTAGAAGAAGGGAGGTTATTGGCTCTTAGGGACATAATTTTAATTATATTCTTAGCTTAGAGGCCAAGAACCTCCTTCCTATAAATACCCCTATGTAGCCTCATTTGAGGTATTCTTCCATTTTGATATATAAAGATTTGAAAACAATGGTGTTGAGAGATGGAGAAGAGGAGTGTAGACACATTTGTTAAGGTTAATGTCGTCACTATAGTAAATTAATGAGAACATGATTGTCTACACACTATAACAAATTAAAACATGTTTCTACAGTAGAAATCCACTGCAGGGGATCCTCTCTCAAATTCTATTGGGGGTATAACTGTTATTAATAATTGATAGTAAGTAATGAGTTGACAGTCATGATTTGGGGAGTATGGGGTAAATTTGTCAAATGTCTATTATCATTGACTTACATGCTTTTTATGTAATAATGGATCCAAGTGTTTCAAATTCCAAATTGCTTTAAAACTGTGTTGAAAAAAAAATGAACTGCCTAAAGAAATATACAAATCTGATTCACAGAGTGGCCTCAATTTTTCATTTAGTGTATAACAAACTAAAATGGGAAAAAAGATTACCTAAGTTCAACCTTTTTTTTGTCAACCCAGGAATAAAGAGAAATAAGAAACGAATAGGCTCCTATAATGGCGCTCTTTCTTTTCTCCTTGGAAACTTGAGAAAGTGATGTAGCGGTTTTATACTTGAGTAAAAACTTCCAACATATGAAAATCGCTCACTGTCCTAGCCTATATAGAGAGCAAGAACTCGTAATCTACTATCAAAGCAACCAGAACCTGCAATCTACTATTATAGCAACCACCACAGAAAGAAATGAGTACATAACTTCAAAACACTTAATCATTCATAAAATTTGAAATTCAACGAAATTTAGCTTCATCAACAATTTAACACAAACTCAAACTCAGAACATAGTTCTAAATATAAGTAAAAATGATGTAACAGTAACAAATCAATTAATTCCGAAGAAACATCGTCACATTTAGCTTCAACTTCATTACAAATTCAACACAAAGACTATAAATCTAAGACAAAATGAATGAAAATGTGAAAATCAACAAAATTCAGCTTCATCAACAATTCAATACAAATGCAACTTCAAGATCAAACTCCAAATATAAGTGAAACACAATACAAATGTGAATATTCAATATACTCCATACACGTCATCAGTTTTTAACTTCAGCTTCATCAAAACTCAAATTCAACTAAATATAAGAGAAATACAATGAAATGTAAATATATAATGGATTCTCAAGAACTTAAGTGCAAAACACGTAATTAACTCATAAATAGAATAATTCACTAAAATTCACCTTCAAAATAATCTCAAATTCAAAACCTAATTATAAATTTAAGACAAACACAACGCGAGTAAAAAAATCAAAGAAATAATTATCACCAGCCTAAGCTTCATTAATGATTCATCACAAACTCAAATTGAGCTAAATCTAAGTAAATACAATGCAAAACACTTAATAAACTGATAAAAAGAGCTTCATGATCCGAACTCAAAATTTAAGACAAATAAATATCAATTGAAAAAAATTATGATCCCTTAAGCTTGAGGTCTTGAGAATCAACAACAACAATAATCATCTGAAGCCTACGTATAGAAAAACTATCTTCACTAATAAAAAAAATATGATTGATCAGTTTGAATATATATTAATAGATAGATAAAGAAAAAGATAGAACTCTCAAGATTATTATTGCCTCTCCTGAATGGATCCTTGAATATTGCTCGAGGACTAATTTTGAAAGTAAATAAATATTAATCCACTCATCAAAGTGAAATAAATGAATAATTAAATTTTATTGAAAAAAATACTATATGATGACTTTGTTGAAATATGAACTTGTTTTATATTTATCAACCAATTTCCTAGAAGCATCCTAAGTTAGGTATGGTGTGTTTATTTATTCTTAGTGGTTCATAATGGCTGAATAGGTGGAAGCAAATTGTGTGGCTTATGAATATTTGTATTAATTTAGTTTGAACCACATTGTGTGGTAGCAATTGATTTTCTTCAAGTATAAATACCCATCATCCTTGAGTTTTTAGAATCATCAAATAACAAGGAAGATAATAAGAAAATCTTATTAGTTATAATAGAGTGAAGTTAAGTTGTAAGAGTGTTTTCTTCTTTGTAATACTATTTTGAGTGCTAAATACAAGATAGTTGTGGTAGTGTCTTTGAAAACTTATTTCCAACAAATTGGTATCAGAGGAATTGGAAATTTATTTCAAAGTATACGCTATGGAATATCAAATCGAAGCTCTCAACTAGATGAATCCAATGATGCCAGATTCATCCTGATCGAAGGTCTGACGCGGCACCATGTGCCCCCAGAACGTTGCTTCTAGAAAGTGAGTTAACTCACCGAGTTAGCTAAATCATTCGAGTTTGAGCCGAGTTGACCGAGCTGTGAAGCCTGTTGATTGCGCTGTTTAAGCTACTTGACCGAGTTATCGAGCATTGACCAGAGGCTGACCGTTGACTTTGATTTGGTCCACATTGTTCCTAAGGTTTTTGGGCGTTCCGGATCCATCCGCGCAATCAAAATTTCCAAATTCTCACTTGAATTATGGCAAATGGTGGTATGATTGGAGTATTAAGATGAAGTCACTTTTGGTGCACACGATGTTTTGGAAGTCGTGGAGAGAGGTTACAGTGAGCCAGAAAATGAAGTTGTCTTAAACCAAACTCAGAAGGAGAGTTTGAAAGGCTTAAGAAACAGAGACAAGAAAGCATTTTATTTCATCTATCAAGCATTTCATAATGATGGTTTCGAGAATATTTCAAGTGCGATCTCTGCTAAGCAAGAGTGGGAGAAACTGCAAACCTCTTACAAAGGAGCCGAACAACTGAATAAAGTTCGTCTTCAAACTTTAAGAGGTGATTTTAAATCTCTATATACGAAAAGTGTCCTAGTTTATCTCCGACTACTTTTCAAGAGTCTTAGCTGTTTCCAATCAATTAAAAAGAAATTTCAAGAAGTTAAAAGATGTGACGATCATGGAGAAGATACTCCGCTCGTTAGATCTAAAATTCGAGTACATCGTTACGATGATCGAAGAAACTAAAGACTTGAATGAGTTGACAATGGAACAACTAATGGGTTCATTGCAAGAATACGAAGAGAAGAAGAAGAAGAAGAAGAAGAAGAAGAAGAAGAAGAAGAAGAAGAAGTAAGAGAATGTGGAATAACTTCTTAAGACATAACTCTATCCGATAAAGAAAGAAGAAAGTTTCAACAATGATAGAAGCCAACGTGGAAGAGGTCATGGCCGAGGATGAGGTTACGGACGTGGATGAGGTTCAAATTCTAACAACTATAATTCCAATAACTACAATTCTAATAACAACTACAAGAAAGGGAAAATCTCAACACGAGGTCGTGGAAGAGGTAAGTTCGATGTTATAATTATCAGAATTTTGGGCATTATGCTTCAGAATATAGAGAACCCAACAATAGAGTTGAGGAGAAGGCCAATTATGCGGAGGAGACGACAAATGAGAAAGAAAATCTTCTTCATTTAGCACAGAAAGAGACTGATGATAGCCAAAAAAATTCCTAATTTCTTGACAGCGGTGCAAGAAATCACATATGTGGAAGGAAAGACATGTTTGTGGAGTTAGATGAGTCAGTAAGAGAAAATGTCTCATTTGGAGATGATTCCACAATATCAGTGAAAGAAAAAGGCAACATCCCTATTCATGCAAAAGATGGTAGTCACCAATTAATTTCAAATGTCTACTATGTGCCTAATATGAAGAGCAACATCTTGAGTTTGGGTCAACTCTTATAAAAAGGCTATGATATCCATATGAAAAATTGTAGTCTTTTTATAAGAGATGACAAAGGAGATTTAATTACCAAGGTACAAATGTCAAAGAATAGAATGTTCCCTTTGAATATTCAAAATAATGTTGCAAAGTGTCTAAAGGTATGTTACAAAGATGCATCGTGGCTATGGCATCTTCAATTTAGGCATCTCAACTTTAGAGGATTGTAGTTATTATCCAAGAAGCAAATGGTGAGAAGCTTACCTTGCATTAATCACCCTGACCAACTGTGCGAAGGATGTTTACTTGGGAGGCAATTCAGAAAAAGCTTTCCAAAGGAGTCAAACTCTCGAGCTAAGAATCCACTTGAGCTAATCCATACCGATGTATGCAGTATGATCAAGCCAAGCTCTCTTGTTAAAAGTAATTATTTCCTTCTCTTCATTGATGATTTTTCAAGAAAAACATGGGTATATTTCTTGAAGCAAAAATTTGAAGTTTTTGAAATATTCAAGAAGTTCAAAGCTGTCGTGGAAAAGGAGAGTGGCCATAAGATCAAGGCAATGAGATCTGACAGAGGAGGAGACTTTACTTCGAGTGAATTTTAAGAATTTTGTAAAGAAAATGGAATTTGTTGACCAATGATAGTTCGTCGACCCCCTCAGCAAAATGGATTAGCAGAAAGAAAGAATCAAACTATCCTTAACATAGCTCAGAGTATGGTCAAAAGCAAGAAACTGCCCAAGGAGTTTTGGGCGGAAGCAGTGGCATGTGCTGTCTACTTGTCCAACCGATCTCCAACAAGAAGTGTTTGGGGAAAGACACCGTAAGAAGCATGGATTGGAATAAAATTGGGTATCTCCCACCTAAGAGTTTTTGGGAGCATAACCCATGCACATGTACCAGGCGAGAGAAGAACCAAACTGGATGATAAAAGCGAGAATTTCATCTTCATTGGCTACAAAAACAGCTCCAAATGTTATAAATTGTACAATCCTAACAATGGAAAGATTATAATTAGCCGAGATATCATATTTGATGAAAAAGGTGAATTTGATTTCGTCTTAGATATAGATGATTTCAACTTCTTTCCCTACTTTGAAGAAAAGAATGAAGAAATCATGATAAAGAAAGAAGGAGAAGTTCAACAAGAGACCACTACTCCACCTACCTCACCAACATCAACCACTCATGGAGACTCATCACCATCTTCAAGTGAAAGTTTCAATGAAACAGTTGTTCCATATACAAGAAGTCTACGGGATCTCTATAGGGTAATCGAAAGACATGATAATCTTACAGTCTTATGCCTCTTTGCTAATTGTGAACCGCTGAACTTTCAAGAATCTGCACAAGATAAGAAGTAGAGAGACGTGATGAATGAAGAGATCAAGGCCATCGAGAAGAATAACACTTGGGACCTCGATTCACTTCCAAAAGGTCATAAGGCTATTGGTGTCAAATGGGTGTATAAAATGAAGAGGAATGCTATGGGAAAAATAGAAAGACACAAGGCGAGGCTAGTCACAAAAGGATATAGTCAAAGAGATGGAATTGACTATGATGAGGTATTTGCTCCTGTTTCCCGCTAAGAAACTGTGAGATGGAAAATTCATCAGTTGGATGTAAAGTCTACATTTCTAGATGGAATACTTGAAGAAGAAGTCTAATCGAGCAACCTTTGATAAATGTAGTGAAGTGACATGAAGATAAAGTCTTGAAGCAGAAGAAAGATCTCTACGGGTTAAAGTAAGCGCCGAGGGTGTAGAATAGCCGTATCGACAATTACTTTCAAGAGAATGGTTACAAAAAATGTCCCTACGAACATGCTTTATATATCAAGATCAAAGATGAAGATATTTTGATCGTGTTCCTATATGTGGATGATTTGATTTTTACTAGAAGCAACCCAAACATGTTCAATGACTTCAAGAAAGAAAATGACGAAAGAGTTCGAGATGACAGATATTGGGCTAATGGCGTACTATCTTAGCATCGAAGTTAAACAATAAGAAGATGGAATTTTCATCTCACAGGAAGGCTACATAAAGGAGATCCTCCAGAAGTTCAAGATGAATGACTGCAAGCCAATTAACACACCAGTGGAGTGCAGAGTTAAGCTATCAAAGAATGACGAAGGCGAAAGTATAAATCCAACTTTCTTCAAGAGTTTGGTTGGAAGTTTGCGCTACCTAACTTGTACAAGACCTTACATACTCTATGCAGTTGGACTTGTAATTCGATACATGGAAACCCCAACAACCTCGCATTTTAAGGTTGCAAAAATAATTCTTCGCTATCTCAGAGGTACAATTAACTTTGGTCTGTTATACTCTTTTTTAATGATTACAAGCTTGTTGGTCATAGAGATAGCCATTTGGGGTGGAGATATAGATGATAGAGAGCACAACGGGGTTCGTGTTCTTCATGGAGGACACCATTTTCACATAGAGGTCAAAGAAGCAACCAATTTTTAGACTCTTTATATGCGAAGTTGAATATGTAGCCGCTACATCATGTGTTTGTCATGAAATTTGGTTCAGAAATTTGCTGAAGGAACTGAGTTTGTCACAAAAGGAGCCAATAGAGATTTGTGTTGATAACAAGTCAGCGATAGCCCTGGCAAAGAATCCAGTTTTTCATGATCAAATCAAACATATCGATACTCGTTTTTCATTTCATAAGAGTTTGTATTACAAGAAAAGATGTGAAACTGAGGTACGTAAAATATCGAGACCAAATTTCCGGTATCTTTACCAAGCCACTGAGTATGAGGACTTTGTCAGATTTAGAAATTCTCTTGGCATAACAAAACACATTTAAGAGGGGGTGTTGAAATATAAACTTATTTTATATTTATCAACCAATTCTCTAAAAGCATCCTCAGTTAGGTATGGTGTGGTTATTTATTCTTTGTGGTTCATAATGGCAAAATAGGTGGAAGAAAATTATGTGGCTTATGAATATTTGTATTACTTTAGTTTGAACCACATTGTGTGGTAGGAATTGATTTTATTCAAGTATAAATACCTATCATCCTTGAGTTCTTAGAATCATCAAATAACAAGGAAGATAATAAGCAAAGCTTATTAGTTGTAATAGACCGAAGTTAAGATGTAAGAGTGTTTTTTTCTTTGTAATACGATTTTGAATGCTAAATACAAAATAGTTGTGCAAGTGTCTTTGAAAGCTTATTTCCAAGGGAATTGGCCGAGCTAGGACCATCGTATTACCAATTTGGAAGTTTGGATGGATCACTCACTTGACCAGGGAAGGTCTATTTCATACAAAAAAATATACAACACACAAGCGCACACATATATACATACATGGATATAAACATATATACACACACGGGGGAATAAACAATACAAAACTTACCCTGGCTTTGCTTCTGAGGTTCATACCAGATCCACCAATCCTATTCAACAATCAACATATTCAGATCAGAAAGTAACCCATTAATTGAAAAAAATACATAAACTGAAATAACATTAAATATGAAAGAAGAAAAAAACAAATGTCATTAATCAAGCCAAACAAGTTCCCAACTTTATGGCAAAGACATATGCATTACATATATTTGTACATATGATATTACTAATCATATATAACACGAACTGCCCATCAACCCAAATCCGTAAAGGATCACAAAACAACTTCAGATCAAGCATAGTTTTCCTTTTCTTTTTCTAAAATTGTAGTAGAAATAACATCATAACTTTCGCCTTCACCTTTATCCTCATCTTGAATACTGGAGTGGGTTGGGATGATCTAGGCTCGTCATTTTTTTTTAAACAGAGCTCAGAAGGGGATATGATATACATACGAAAATAAAGTACAAATAGATCAAACACCCAATTTTTTTTATAGTCTAAGGACTTATAACAATGGCCAAGATATATGTAACTAGAATTGGGCTTATGGACATGTTGAGCTTAACCAGGTTTGTCGAGTGAATGATCCATAATCTCAACAAAACTGAACATATGTGGTGTTTTCATTATATAGATAACTGATACAAAAATCATACAAATTCTTTAGCTAAAAAGAAAAATAGGCTGGTTTGAGGTCCCATAAAAAATGTTTGGCCTAGGTGCAGTAATAGACTATAAAATGTGTGTGGAGGTGGATGGGTGGGGAGCTTGTTGATGGTGCTGGGGAATTTTGCTTGAAGTGCTCATTTTTGGTGGGTGATTTTGAAGTGGCAAGGATCTAGCTGTAGAATGTACTGAACTCCATGGAGAAAACATCATAACTTGCAAAAAAAGTTCGTAGTGCAAAAATAATAGATCATCACAGTGATGAAGATAAAGTGAACATGATTATCACCTTTCATTTGCCAAGATATCCAAAGAAAGAGGGGGGGTAAAAGTTTTTGAAGTAATTATTAGGAAGATATGATGCATTATGGTTGATAATGGGGTTGAGAATAGAAGAGGGGTGCAATCCACCATCGTAAACTATGGTAATTAATGCCCATGTTGGATAATTTGTGAGCAGTAAATTTGCCCTCACAATATTCATGTGAGTTATAGTTATGCATTTATTTGCAATTGTTCCATCTAGTGATAAGAGTCAAAGGGGTGGTAAATTTTATCTGACACTGGACAAGAGCAACATAATCAGCTTCAATCTGCAAAGCAATCTCTATACTAGAGATGATAGCCCACTTCTCAGTAAAATTTGTATACCAAACCATTGTGAACAATTGTTTTTAATCCCAACATATCATTCCCAATATGCCATTCTCATCCGCATCAGTTATTAACCGATGTAATCCGATGCCTAAGAAGAACAGACCATATTTCTGCACATAGCTACAAAAGATTTATCTTTCAAGAAATAAACTAATATTTACCACTTCACCTAGGAAAGTGAGTACAATATTAAGGTCGCATCGGTACCAACTGTGCTTTAATAGATATTAAAAGAAAATTTTGACATTATGTATACACATAGCACATATGGGTTTGAGGATTACCTTATTTGCGGAATGTAAACCTATGTCGAACACCGAGAAATATGATACACACTCTTGTTCTTCCTCCATGTACGCTTTGCGACTCATGAATGTCTGGGTTGCCTACGAGAGTTTCCCCTTTGATCTTCACGATCACAAATCCAAGGTTCTTGGATGATGAACCAAGAGAGATAGGGAGAGACCCATGAAATTTTGAAGAGAGAAAAAGTGCAGGAGGAGAGAGAAAATTAGATCAATACCAAATTGATCGTCTATTGATGCACACCCATATTTGACTCTCCTAATATATATATATATATATATATATATATATTAGAAAAACATAAGAGTCCTAAACCAACTAAAGTTGGACTCTAATTATCTAATATAATAATGAATTATCCGATACAAAATGGATAATTCATATTTCTCGTGGGCGGATATTGAATCCGGGTAAAAACCCGACCCATATATTAACATCCACCACTTGCCCACAAAAGGCGTGCTTTCTCTAACATAACTTCAACGACCTCCATCACTCATCTCCTCATACAAAAAATGTGATGTACGACCTCACAAGAAAAACGTACAGTCTCAGGAGCGTAATCATTAAGTCATCATCTAACTAACGAAGATGCATCACTCGAAGGAATCTCGTATATTCCTAGACAGTTCGATTTACACCAAATTTAGCACTCTCAATCGCTCAAAAAAGCAGTGATATACTCCAAATATGTAATGTACTATGACTAAGTTGTGTACGGAACACGATAAAGTCGTCTGGACTATGAGTCACATTATCATGGTGTATAATCAAATAGTCTTCCCTAAGTTCTCATGCTAATTCAATTAGACTTAACCGCTTTCCTAGTCGTGGCCCTTAGACAGTATCATCCATCCTCCTAGGTAAACACGCTAAAGTAGAGTCATCAAGTCCTCTCTTCATGACATAGTCTCAGGTCAACAAAAGGCATAGAGTGGGATTATAATAATCCATGTGGCTCACACAGTGATGAAGTAGGGATTCATTCATCGCTCCCACTATCGGTCGGTAAAGTACATACAGTATGAAATGTATGCTATGACGTCATCCCTTTAAAATGGGTATGTCACTTTTGAAATAAAAGGATGCCATACGAATCTGAGTCTAATCGTTGTCTAGTTCCTAACTTGAGTTTCAGCCCAGTCACTTGCATAGTGTCTGCCTGAAATCTCACATTCGCCTAAAACAGGCCATGTAGAGTTATGGAGATACTCTATGAGAAACCTCTATTTATATAAGGTCTCATCTTAGTACTCAACTAAGGCGACATATAACATAATATGCATTATCGTATATATCTTGCTTGCCTTTCAGGTGCTAATAATATAAATGTCTTAGCTCGCTGTCAAAGCGCCATAGACATAAATGTCTTTTCTTGCTCATTGTCAAAGTGCCAAGGTGAATCACTCGTGTCAGAGATTCGATTCAAGCCCGGTGACATATCTATAAGATGTGTACATAATGATAACAATTCATTTAATTAACAAATAAAAGAAATGAACACTATATCAAATAAATAAATAAATAAATAATAATAATAATAATAATAATAATAATAATAATAATAATAATAATAATAATAATAATAATAATAATAATAATAATAATAATAATAATAATAATAATAATAATAATAATAATAATGTCAATGAAAAAATTAGGTGTCAAACATATCAAATCCTATGTAGCCCCATGCTCCTAACATGAGAGAGGAAAACATCTCGAGCAATGGGCTTAGTTAATGGATCAGCTACCATACAACCTATGGAGATATGCCTCAGGACAACCTCCCCTTGCGCAATCATATCTCCAATGTAATGATAATGAATGCCAATATGCTTAGACTTCCCATGATACTTTGGATCCTTCGCATAAGCTGGGGCTGATGTGCTATCACAATAGAGAAGCACAACCTCTGCAGCATGATCTGATATGCCTAGCCTCTGCAAGAATCTCCTTAGCTAAACAGCTTCCTGAACAGCTGCCGAGCATGCCACGTATTCCGATTCCATAGTGGATTAATCAATACACATTTTCTTCTTACAGCACCATGTGACATCTCCACCCCCGAGAATAAACGCATATCCTGAAGTGGATTTCTTTCCATCTCTGTCACCAACCCAATCAGCATCGTTGTAGCCTCTAAGTCTCAAGTCCCCTCCATGGTAACATAGGACAAGATCAGCAGTCCCATGTAGGTACCAAAAAATCCTCTTCATTTCTCTCTAGTGCGTGTGGCCTGGGTTACTCTGATAGCGACTAACTATACCAATTGCATAGCAGATGTCTGGACGTGTACACAACATAGCGTACATCAGACTCCCTATGGTTGATGCATATGAAACTTTAAACATTTGATTCTTTTCTTCATCAGTTTTTTTACAATCATCTAGGCTTAATGTATACCCTCTTTCCATTGGAGTGTCAATGGGTTTGGAGTTATTCACGTGAAACCTTTCCAGAATCTTCTTTCTGTAAGTCTCCTGAGACAAGTAGAGAAGCTTCTTAGATCGATCTCTCACGATCTTAACCCCCAGTACATAATTTGCTTCACCCATGTCTTCAAGGCAATGGTATTTTCGACTAATCTCTCACGTTTTAAGCGACAAACTTTGCGCTATTTTCCTTTGGATATAGAACCCATGGGTTGATCCATATAAATATCTTCGTCAAGTTCTTCATTGAGAAATGCAGTCTTAACATCCATCTAAAATAGTTCTAAATTCATTTGTGCGACAATA
Organism: Sambucus nigra; assembly: GCA_949130495.1. Lineage (NCBI taxonomy): Eukaryota > Viridiplantae > Streptophyta > Magnoliopsida > Dipsacales > Adoxaceae > Sambucus > Sambucus nigra. Next base: position 15,289,010 of record OX422214.1, read on the forward strand.
GCAAGGATAAGGCTGATAGAGGCAAACCTCACCACTAGGGAGAATGTCTTTTCATAGTCTACACCTTCTCGTTGGGTATAGCCTTTTGCCATAAGGCGTGCCTTATACTTGTCAATTGAACCATTTGCATAACGCTTGAATTTTAGAACCCACTTGTTCCCAATAGTCTTGTGGCCAGGTGTAAGATCAACTAACTCCCAGACTTTGTTATTAGCCACGGAGCTCAATTCTTCCTGCATAGTAACCATCCACTCATCCTTAGCACTTGAGTAAAGAACTTCTAGAAAAGAAGTTGTCTCTTTCTCGTCTAAATCAACGCTTAGGAAAGTATTCCCCTCAATCTCAAAATTACAACGTGGAATATTTCCTCACCTTCTGCGGTGAATTTGAGAATCTTGAGTATCTAGTGGCGGTACACTTACACTTTCTGGAATGCTCTAGGCTGAAGACCACTATTATCTTCAGCGATTATAGGAGGAGGAACTAATCCCCCAGCCTCGCTTGAAGATGGTAAAATCTCTTCATCGTTCTCTAACTCATAGAGTTTGAGATCCTCTTTTGCATTGCCAATGCTAGGAAAATCATTTTCTAAGAATTCGACATCAGGTGACTTTATTTCAGTCATTCCTCCATCAGGCTGTTCACCGTACATAACGTAGCCTTTTGAGCTCTCAGAATATCTTATAAAGATATGCTTTCGAGCTCTAGGACCTAACTTCCCAAACTTATGGGAAGTTTCATGAACATAACCTACTGAACCCCAAGTGCATAAATGATCCAAATTGGGTCTTTCGCCTTTCCAGAGTTCATATGGAGTGGAGGAAACTAACTGAGAAGGCACTCTATTTAGTATGTAGGCAACAGTCAAAAAGGCATCCCCCAGAAGGATATTGGGAGGTTGGATTGCTCCATCATAGATTTAGTCATATTTAGAAGAGTTCTATTCCTTCTCTCCGCAACACTATTTTGTTGCGAAGTGTGAGGAATAGTTAATTGTCTGCGTATCCCCTTTTCTTCACATGTTTCTTTGAACTGATCTGATAAGTATTCGTGTCCTCTATCTTTACAAAAAGTTTTTAACCTTTTCGATTGTTGATTCTCAACCTCTTCTACATAGCGTTTGAAATAATTCAAATCTTCATAGCTTTGAGCGATCAGATAGACATGTCCAAATTACGTATAATCATCTATAAATGTGAGAAAATAAGTGGCTCCATGACGTGCCTTTACACTCATAGGTCCACATATGCCTGAGTGTACTAATTCTAGCAGCTGATTAGCTCTTAAAACCTTACCAAAAGGCTTTCTACATGCGTTTCCTTCCAAACAAGGCTTAACTTCCTCTTATGACTCACTATCACTAAGGGTGGTATTGTACACCTTCGGTTTCTTACCCTCCTTCCTTAGTCTAATAGGACACTCGCGAGAATAATTCCCAAAACCTTGGCATTCAAAAATTCTTGTGCCAGTCATCCACCTTCTTAGGACCATCCCTATTCTTCCTATCACGGTCACCAAAGTTCTTAGGTTTCTTTTCTACACTCTTCTCTAAGATCTTCACATCTCTAAGCTTAAGAATTTTTTTGAACTTCCTAGCAAACCTAGCTATCTCTTTAGCACCAAGCTCATCGTCACTAACAGAATCCAACGCATCCTCTTTTTGGACTTTCAAATCAATACCCTTATTTTCAATTTTCTTTGGAGGACACATGTTCATCTCATAGGTTTGAAGATCACCAACAAGTTATTGAACCCTCACAGTGTCGACACTACCCAGGGAATCTAGGACCATGACTTTGGCATTAAATATTTCATGCAACCACCTTAACATTTTTTGTACAACTCTAGACTCGGGGATCGACTCACATAAGTTAAATGAGGAGTTGACAACATCTGACAACTTGACATAGAACTCATGAAAACACTCATTCTCTAACATCTTAACTGTCTCATACTTGGTCATCAGATTTTGTAACCTGGAAACACTAATAGTATATGTTCCCTCCAGTGCGGATCGCAAAATATCCCAAGCAGCCTTAGCGCTCTCGCAAGTCATAATAGGTCTAAACTCTTTTGTGGTCACAACGCAAAAAATAGCATTCACACCCTCGGAATTAAAAGTCGAGACATTCTTTTCAGCCGCTATTCAGGAGGCATGTGCTTTAGGAGCACCGCCTCCAATGGGAGGAGACCAACCAAATTCAACCGAGTTCCAAACATTTTCATATATTTGAGAATAATCGCATCCCAGCCTTCCAATAGGGATAGTTTGAACCATCAAATAATCGAGGTCGGCCAACAAAACTATCCTCTCAGTTGAAATCCATCTCAACCCAAAACAAGCCCAAAACAGGAATCTAACACAGTAAACTAGTGAAACCCGCTCTGATTCCAATTTGAGAAAGCTAGTGCGCCCTAGGGTTTGTATGAGAAACATAAATTTATATTTATTCACAATTTTAATAAACCTTGCTCCTTTTAAAATCACAAGTGTTGCATGAAATAGTTTTGCCAATTTTAGACTTGTCCCAAGCATGCATTTATGAGAGAATAAGAAAGAATAAAATAAGCAATCCACAACACGGTGATGTACGAGGAAAACCACAATGGGAAAAATCCATCCACACAAGTCCACTATGATATAGCCATTTATAAGAGCAACTTAGACTAACTCACAGACTTGACTCCTTAAAGCCTTGATGTGATTCCTCGGTCCTTATAACCTTCTTTGTACCCACTGTTGAACGTGCCTTGCAACAGCCGCACAACACAGATGCGTTCCCACATCTCGGTATCCCATCGATCTTACTTATCTCGTGACCAGTCCAACAGCCGCTCAACACAAAATGGTCTCCACCGCTCGAAACGCTCACAATATGAAGAGCAAACAGATATGGTGCAAGATGAAAAAGATCTCAAACAGACACAAGTGTGCAGGATTCTTGAATCTCAAACTTGGGTGAAAAACAGAGTTTGGGAGGCACAAGATTTATCTTGGAAAAACATTTTCGTAAAAGACCTCTTCAAAAAGTCATGTCAGATGTGAGTATTTATAGAAAACATGAATTTTGAGGTGACACATTGTTCGAGGCAACTCTGTGACACCCCGCCTAATTAATTATCGAGTGACCAGTCCTTAATTAATTAATTTCAGAATATCAAGTCAGTTTAGAAAATGCATCACTGTCAAAAACTCAAATTTTAATTTAATAAAAACTAACCACCTAATATTTATAATTTTAATTTTGACACCAACCTTTTTAATTAAAAAGGTTGGTGTCATAATTTTATCTTGTTATTAACCGACATCAGTAAAGAGTATTATCTAGATATCATCATACATCACAATAGTATAAGCTAAGAACTGACTGAAGTAAGATAAAGAACTGGAATAAACACATTCAGTCAAAATTCCATACAATAGTCCAATAACATGAAATCAAAGTCTAATATATAATAAAACAACTCTAAATCTCTGAATGTAAAATAGGAGGGACGACATGTCCAACTGAAATAAATGACTCATAGATAAGGAGAAATAGACTCAGAAGCGTTTACTAGCAGTATCTCATAGCTTCCACAGCAGCTATAACTCGTCAAATGAATGGAATATCCTAAGTCTGGTGTCCCCGCGGCTGAGCACCTAAAATAATATAACAAGAAAAGAGATTTGCAGAAAAACGGGTCAGAGCCAAGTAAAAACAGTTTAAATATAGCAAGTGCTTAAATTTATTTAATTAGTACAAATATTATCCATGTTAACTTAGCGTACTCATTGGAGATGCACACCTCTCATCTAATGTGCACACCTAGCGAGTCTAACTACCCATACTAGTCTTGTCACTTTACCTGGCTATATGTAGGATAATCACTATGCCGAATACAATATCTTAATAACCCGAAATCAATATATTACTATTATTCGGAATAGGTTTAAGGATTTTTTAACTCATTCTCATAGCATTCTTTACTCCCAACTGGTGACCCAATAAATATTTATTTTAATAAAGTATCCAACAAGAAACACAGAATAGGAACTCAGTATACATATATAAATCTCAATATGTATACATACAATTATATCTATACAACACCCATGGTTAAGAAACCCCTAGCGCTAGGCATACTCCACTATCTAGTCCCATTGCAACGCTCACGCATAAAGGGCAACATGTTCAATCTCTCAAGAATAAAATAAAACATATACACATATTGGAGGCAAACATAGTCCCAAGCCGATGGGCTATGCGCATACCTATGCACCCATACGATCGGTATCACTATCATTCTCACGGATATCCCATACCTAGGTTCCATGCTCTAGTGGTACGACTCAAAATCCCCCAAAAGTACACAAGATATGGTCGTCCACAATGCGTTAACCCCCGTTCGATAGCCAGTAGCTAGGTATGTCATACACATGATATTCAAAGTAATAAGCATGCACACAACTTATATACATTAATAGATAATCACATAACCCAAATACTATAACACCTCGTATTTTTGACGATTTAAATAATTATGTGATTAATTATTATTATGGTAATAAGTATGCGATTAATTATTGTTGTTGGATTAATTAAATTAAAATGTGAGAAATTAATTTGTTATTAATCCGGATTAAAATAATTATTAACTAGCGTGCCAAGGGTTAATACTTATTGTTGAGAATTATTGAATATTACTATGTGATATGTAATATGGAATTATAATACTTGTTAAATTGTCGAAAGTGAGAAATACGGCAGTTTGGTAATTTAAGTTAACACGCGTGTGAGTCGTGTCGGAACTAATTGAATAGAATAAAAAGAGAATTTATTTTTATTAACTCGTATGGTCATTTCTAGTGCACCGTTGAGTCCGGAAGGGTCGAGATAGTCAAAATAGTATACTCGGGTGTTTAGTTTGGATCCCGGGAAAATTTAAGGCCTAACCGGCATCCCGATCGGGCATTATGGTAAATTGTATTTTTAGGTGGAATTAATGGACTAAAATTAAGAATTATTTTTATCAACCTAAACAAGTCCAATAGGGTTGAGAGTTGGAAAAGAAAAGAACAGCCATAGAAAGTGTGGGGGAGAACCAAAACCCAAGAAGGAAGGCCAAATCATCCTCACCTTGCATAACCGTGACCACCAACGCGTAGATCGACAAGAGAGGAACGCTTATATACCAACATTACCAACGGATAAGACCGTCATATTCGAGGAAAGTGTTTATTACTTGCTTTCTTTATCAATAATCATACTCATGTTAGTGTAGGTGAATTCAATCCTTGATTTACATGTTATTTGGGTGAAAATTGGAGGTTAAATGATGATTAGAGGTTGGGGTAATTAGTTTTTAATATTTTGTCATGAATGTAGAGGATGAACTACGAAATTGAATTATATATTGATGAACGAATCTGGGTTGATTAGATTCTTTAATTGAAAATTTGGAAACTAGGGTTCATATGAATTTATTTGGGGATTTTATATAATTATGATGATTTATGACGAATTAATGATCCTAGGAGGTTAGGAATGATTTATAACCTCTTAGGGTTGATGGGTATTGATGATGAGGCACTGGGTGTTGAATCTTAGAGGTTTCTAGGTTCATAAATGGTGGAAAAGTGCATAATTCTGGGAAAGAAGACGAACAGTTACATCTCGCGCGATCTCGCGCAAAGTCGTTCGAGCGAGATGGCATCGAGCGCGAAGTCGCTCGAACGACACGTGAAAGTTGTTCAAATGACAACCCTTCTGGTTCGAGCGATAGAGGGAATTTTTGGGGATTTTCTCAAAGTCCAGTTTTGAGTTTGCCGATTTATTGGAGTGAGAGAAATTGCCAAATAGTAAATTCAAATAGGACATAATTTTGGGAAAAGTATGGGAGAATTAATACTTTAATTATTTCGGTATAAAGAGAATGTACCTTGGGGATTACGAGAGAGATAGTAATCTAAATATTTATACTATACGTAGTGATGATGTTAAAATACGTATGACGAGTATATATGTAGATTGGAGAAATACCTATAAATTATAATAGGATGTGTGTATGCCTATTATGTGATATTATTGTTAAGAGCACTAATAGGTGATAACCCCGGGGTGCAAGAACCTTATAGTTAAGCGCACCAATGAGTGATAACTCGGGGGTGTAGAAACTCTATTGTTAAGTGTACTAATAGGTGATAACCCGGGGGGTACAAGGATGACTATTGTTAGGCGCACTAATGGGTAATAACCGGGGGGTGCTGGATTATTATTGATAGGTGCATTAATGGGTGCTAACCCGGGGATGCAAAGATTCAATTGTTAGGCGCACTAATGGGTGATAACCCGGGGGTGATGAATTATTATTGATAGGTGCATTAATTGGTGCTAACCCGGGGATGCATGATGTTCTGGATAGGTGCACTAATGGGTCTTAGCCCGAGGGTGCAAGATTAGTATATATATATGTATAGGGATGATGTGCCTATATATATATATATATATATATATATATATATATATATATATATATATATATATATATATATGAACTTGTGAATATTTATACTGTGTGAGGTTAGTAGACTTGGTGATAATAATAATCATTACATTGCACCAAGTGGTCTTAACCTAAGGGTGCATGATTAGTGTATATATATAGGGATGATGAGACTATATATATGTATGAATGTACTTGGTTAACTTTCTACTTTATGAGAATAGTAGATAAAATGGAATTGAGAAATGAAATAATCTTAGTGGATAAAAGATTAACCATTCATATGAAACTTAGTATATGAGATAAACTATCTGAATAGCGCATTGTATAGGCGATACGGGAATACTACTAGTGAGCATCATTAGTATTAGTATGGTTTCTGACTAGTTAGACTAGGAGGTATAACTAGGGGAGATTATATGTACGGTAGGCGTACACAATAAACGAGAGGTGAGAAACTCATGTGAGAGTTCGATAACTAACATGCGTATAAGACATGTTTTAAGAACCAATTTTAAATACTTGTTAAATCATTTTTACACATCGGGCTCTGACCCATTTCTTATATTTCTTCTCTCTTTTGCTATATATATGTATTATATCAGGTGCTCAGCCACAGGGACACCGGATTTAGAGATTTAGATTTCTTGACGTGCTGCAGCTGTTGTGGAAGCTGTAGGTCCTTGCAGTAGACGCATCTATCTTTTCCGTTCAGTTTCATCTAGACTTCTTATCTAGGGCATGAGTCTCCCACTTCTAGTCTTTCATCAGAGTTATTGTATTCAGTTTAGTTTATGGTTTGGAGCTTTGAACTGAGAGTTTTACTCAGTCTTATTTATTTCAATACTTGATTCATGTTCAGTAATTATTTACATTCCGATGTGTGGTGAATGGTTTATAATTTGAAATTTCATGGAAATGGATTTACTTGGTTTTACTAAATTGGAAATGTTTTGACACCGAGATTAATTTTATATTAGGTGATTAATATGTTAAAAAGTTTTTCGACAGTGATGCTAAGAATGAACCAACTGAATATCCTATTTTGAATTGGTAGAGGACTGATCACCCTATATTTAATTGGGAGGGGTGTCACAAATACTATGATCCATAAGTATTATTAACGCCATTACTTTCCTCGATACCCGTATATATAAAGCCTCTCTAGGAATTACATCCCCTCCTAAGTTTCCACACAATTTCAATACCCCAAGTACCATTACCCCTTAATTCCTGAACACTTTAGAAACTTAAGCCACCCATTACTCACGAAGTTAGTACACTTATATAGATAGCCCTAGGAAGATTTCCAACCCAAATAAACCCTAACCCATTCTGGAATTTCGTTAGAAGTTCCAGGATTCTCTATCGAACGAGGTCGTTCGAATGAAGTTCCCACTTCGAACGAACTCAGCAACTTGTTAGAAAGGTCGTTGGAAATCTCGTTAGAAGTCTCATTCAAATGAGGTCGTTCGAACGACCTAGGCAGGTCTTCTACGAAAATTCCAAACATACCGAGTTCTTCCAAATTTCTATTTTTCTCAACGTTCTAAACCTCAAACTCAATCCAAATTTTGTCTAACATCAGTTTAAAGGTTTCTAAACCAACCCTAATCATTATGGGGCAATTTCTAAAACAAACTAGTATTCAAAACTTTATGTTTTCAAATGGGAAACCAAATATTTCTAAAATCTCTAAGAATCCTCATATAATGAAGCCATCACCTTAAGTATTTCAAATCCTTAAATTCAATTCGGGATCTATACATAAAATCTCCAGATTTAATAATCTACAAATGGGGTAAATCCTCTACATGCAACCCATCACCAAAATCTAATGTTCTTCTACGATTTAACCAAATGAAACCCAAATTTCCATCATTTATTATCTAAATCATTAACAGAGTTTAACAAGAACAATATATGCTAAATAAACTAGCAAGATAAACACTTGCCTCGGAATGAACTTCTAATTATTGGGATGAAATTGGTATGGGAATGATCCCCTTGACACGATCTACACGCCGGTATACTTTTTGGTGTGAAAGCTTGAGTTCTTGGCTTAAGGCTCCAATGGAGTCTTCTTCTTCCTTGGTTCTCTCTCTCTTTTCTCTCTTCCTCACGTAAGGTGAAACTGACAGGCCACTAACCCTCAATGCTCTTAATTAATCCCAATTTTTGTCCATTTAATTTCCTAAAAATCCCAAAATCCCAAAATACCCCTCCGGGGTGTTGTTTTGGGCTAACATGCCCCGAACTCCAAATAAAATACCCGAGTAGTGTTTTCTAACTATTTAGACCCCTTCGGACACTCTGGCGCTCTCAAAATAGTCATTCGAGTTATATAAAAGTAATTTACTTTTTTTTAACCCCCAAATACATACCAGTGACGCGACTCATATGTGCGTCCCAAATAATTATATCATGACTATCATGTATCTCATCCCGACCATAACATTATTTCCAAGACCATCTATTACGTTACTCACTACGTAATGTTCAATATAATTATTACTCAACATGATTTCAACATAATCATTTCTGATAACTACTAACTCTCGTCACGTTAGTAATTATTACTATTAAGTCCGATTAATTATAAATTAAATTTTCTCTCTTAAATTAATTAATCCAAATTTTCATAATTTCATAATAAAATAAATACACGTAAAAATAAGGGGTATTACATACTTCCCCCCTAATAACAGAATTTTGTCTCGAAATTCGAAATAGTAAGGCATACCTGGTAAAAATCGGTATCCTCCAGTACACAAAACCAACTTAACAGTACGGCTCGATCAGTATAGTTCCCACTTCACAGTAAGCTTGTTTAACACTTCCGACACTTTATCAGTTGTAGGGTTACCCCTCAATAACGGCACCTCACCTTGTGCTCCTACCAAACAGCATTCGAATAAGAGTTGCCTATACATCATTGGCCCCATTATATCAATATCTTTTGGAGGTCGCACCTCACTTCGTATTAACTTTGTATTTAACTAAACACAAAGATCCCATCCTGGAAGAAACCATATGAATATCTGACTACTCTTGTCCGTTCTTCTAATATCGGTTCCCGACGACGTGACTCTTATGACAATCAAAAGCCTTCTAAGACAATTTGTGGTTATTTCACTATAGCCATCGGACTCTAACTTTAGAGAAATCCAAAATTTCGATTATCCGCTCATTTATAACCATCCAGAGGAAGAATCGTTAGGGTCTTTCCACACAAAACCTCAATAAGCACCTTATACACAATAACCAGGTGCGAGTGCTTTCACATAACTCTATCATTAGGTAATATCTTCTCCCAATTACCGTACTATCTTACTTAGTAGCTATATCCGTTGTGGAAATGAAATGGTCACAATGAGTCTAAAATTTCTTTCATACCGCTCCACTAGTCGTTAATCACCATTTGCCTACTCCTCGGCCATAGGTGATACGGTCGACTCAAAATGAAACGTCATCCCCATCGTTTCCTAAAATCTCGTATTGAAGGTGGAGTTAAAGTATCTCATCCTAGTTCACAACAACACTGGGTAGGACCATGTACCAGCGCGATCCTTCTGTCAAAGAAAGGTCGGGGCACACTATCTAATAGTGTACTCAACCCAAAGTAATAATAATTACCGTTTCTTTTAGTCAACTTGTTCCACCCATTCGAAGGAAATCGTGACCTTATCCTGAAGTTGGCAATCTATCTAAGAAATTTGCCAACTTGACTGCCCTATTCCATGACAGGAACCATCGGCTTGATACAAATTTTCTATTTGATCATCTTGATCCAATCGATTTCTTTCTACAAGTGGTACATGGAGAGACTACTCGCTATTTCCCACTCAACACCGACTTCCCCTTAATGCATTTCACATTAAGTGGCATTTAGCACTCCTCTTTTTCCCTCGGCATATACCAAAAGTTTGAACTGTTCACCTTTCACCACGTTGTGTACATCTGGACTCTTTATCTCTATTTATGCGTAAGCCACCCTCAACATTCGATTAGATGGGACTCCGCTCCAAATTTGTCCATAATAGTGTAATACCCCGTACTTTTGTCTATATTTATTTTTGGGATTAATTAATTAAATGCGTATTAATTGGAAATTAATCCGGGTTATAAATACTAATGAGATGCGAATTGGTATTTGATTAGGTGCATATATGATTATATATGTATTTGGTATTATAAAATTTGTCGTGAGATTTATATACGGCATTTTAGAAATTTTGTTGAGACGCGTGGGACCGCCGCGTCACGGTATAATATTTTGTTAATAAAAGTGAATTTAAAATCTATAATCTGTATGGTCGTTTTGAGTGCGCCAACGCGTCCGGAAGGGTCGAGATAGTCAGAAAACACTAGCCGGGGGTATAGTTTGGGTCCCGGGGTATTTTTAGGCCATACCGGTAACTTAAGGGGTATTTTGGTAATTTTACATTTTTAGGAATTAAAAGTGACGAAAATTAGAGATGTAAATCTGATGTGGATTAAACCCATTAAGCCCATTAACCAACCCATATTAACCTAGAAGGCTACGTAGGTTGTCATTTAGGTTTTCTAAGTTTCCCCAAATCAAACCCTAGCCACCTTGAGCCACTATTGGAGAAGGAACTTAGAGAGAGAGGAAACTCTGCAGAATCTTCACCAAACCTACACCAAATCAGAAATCAAACCAAGGCAAGTGGTTTAATTATGTTTAATTTCAACAAATGTTCTTTCCATGTTAGAAAATTCGGATTTATGGTTTGTTCTTGATAAATATGAAAACCCATGTAGTTTAGATCATAGAACTTGAGAAATTGTGAAGAGAATTGCATGTAGAATAGTTTGGAGACAATTAATCTGATGTTAATACATGATGGGGTGAAAGAAAAATGAATTAAATTATGGAATTTGATGTTGATATATATCTAGGGTTCATGTTCTTGATGATATTGGGGAAAAGTATAAAATCTTGGGATTTAATGATGTTTAGGATGCCTTATTGCCTTAAAAGACGTTAGTTTATGACCTAAGCATGCTTTAGTATGATTAGAGGACTTAAATCATTGTTAGAACGAACTTTGGAGAAGGATTGAAGTGATAAAAATGGTGAAAAACGAGATGGGAAAAATCTGGGCCGAAACTGGTAGCTCGTTAGAAGCAGCCCCCAGGTCTTTCGAACGAACTCGTTCGAATGAGCTTCTAACGAGTTGACCAGTCGTTAATAATGAGAAGGGATCTCGTTCGATATCTCGTTCGAACGAGATATCGTTAGAAGGAACAGTTCGTTCGAACGAACTGGGATCTCGTTCGAACAGCCTCGTTCGAACGAGACTTCTAACGAGTTGACAGAAGGATCTCGTTCGAACATCCTCGTTCGAACGAAACTTCTAACGAGTTGACAGTTTGGTCCTTTTAGAACTGTTTTGACTTTTGGAGTCCCGGAAACTGGTTCAAGGGTAGAGTTAGCATTCCTTTGATGATATAGTGATAGAATTGGGACTTTTGGGCAATTATGAGAAGTAAATTATATACGAGAGTTGTATTACATGGACGGTTTGGGATGAGGCGTGAGTGTCTATTACGACGTGAGAAATTATAGCGCGTATAATCACAAATCGGATTAGTATAAATTATTATAATTATAGTTAGTACGAGAATGCGATACGTACTACGATTAAAATACGGTATTACTAAGATGTGTGTTTACTTAGTATTAGTATATGGATTGTGTGTATGACATACCTACCATACTTGCTATCACGGGAGGTTTGCTTTTGCTTAGGACCCTCTAATCCTTGTGTGCCTACGGGGGGGATATAGACTGGTACCTCGATGAACATAGGTCATAGAAAGACTTATTGTGATATTAATAAGTCCGCTGATCATGGGAGCGTAGGTATGTGCGTGACCCATGTGATGGTGACTGTGTTCGCCTCCATTATTTGTGATGTTTTTATCGGTAAACTATTCCTGAGAGATTCAGAATATGTAATCCTTATGTACGTGATGTACCGGGATGGATAGCAGAGTATGTGTGGACCATAGCTTAGATTGCGGGGTGCTTGTATCGTATATTTATGATGTGAATAATATACATTTAATTAATGGAAATCCTCCTGTTAATGTTGTAAAAATATTACGGTATTGTTTCGAGATATATAATGAGTTAACTGATAGTTATATCAATGGCATATTTAGTAACTGAGTTTACGTTAAACCTCTATTTAATTACGAGCATTATATGTTAATAGAACCGGGTAATAAGGGTAGGAACTATTACAGTCTAGCTAGTTATGATGTCACTTAGCTAGTGGTTATATTATTGTAGATGGGTACTTGCGTTAGGAGTGCACAGTTAGACGAGAGGTGAGAATATCATGTGAGTGCACGTCCTAACATGTACTTTAAATTTAATGTTTTAAATGTTTTTAAAGCACTTGCAGGTTTTTAAAATATAACCCAACATTCGGGCTCTGACCCGTTTGCTTTTCAAATCTTTTTCTTGTAAAACCATTTTTAGGTGCCCAGCCACAAGGACACCAAGCATAGGATACTCATTCAGGTGACGAGCTGTAGCTGCTTGTGGAAGCTACAGGGATTTGCATGTAGACGCTTCTATCTTTTGGATTCCAGAGTCACCATCTATCAGTTGTAGGGCATGTTGCCCATTTCCTTAGAGACATCTTTTGCATTTCAGTTTGCAGACTTTAGCATGTATTGTTTCAGTTTATTTATTTCAGTTATGGGATTGTAGTGAGGAGTTTTCCTCCAGACTTTATTTACTCTATTGTGATGGTTATTCATTTTACTTCAGTGTGGTGAATGATGTTATTTATTTCTTCATTTTACTTATTGCATGTTAATCAGACTTAAATTAAAATTTGGCAACTTGCTTTTTAAATACTAGGTGGTTAGTAATAATAAAATGTTTTCGACAGTGATGCTATTAACTGAGCCAACTTGGCATTTTGAATTGATTTTATAAAGGAGTAGCTACCCGGTATTTAATTAGTCGGGGTGTCACAAATAGTTAAACATTTGTCTTCTCAAGGGATACCTCCTTTTTAAATGGCGTCCCACTGCCCTTCAACTAATTTCGAACGTGCTACTTTGATCGCACATGAATATACTAATTATCATCCTTCTCTTACGATGTTTAATCCATTCTACATCTACTATTTTGTAATATCGGTCTCACAAGTATAAATCTCACTCATCTTTATGTCTCTTCTTTCGGCGATTATCACATCAGTAATCCAGGGTGTCTACACCCCTTATAACCCATGCATACAGGTTTAAACATCGCATACTCTTCGTAAGTACTCCAAACTCTTTATTGTCCCTTCATTTGCAACGTAGCTATACCACTTGGGCGTTCCCAATCACCCCCGAATTTGAAATTCTAAATCCTCCTAACATCATTTCATCCCTCGACCCGCCAAAATAATAAAAATTATCAACACTTCTTCACTAACAACTGGATCTACTGGCCTTATATCATAATTTACCCCTTTAACTTCCAGTTATAACTACTTACTTCCATAACAATCGAGGTACTCAAATTATGGACAAATGGCTAAACATCTCCTTACTACCAACCTTTCGCTAAGTTTCATGCGTGGGATGTCTCGCAAAGCAAAATCCAAATAAGGAACCCCTCCGATACACTACCTTCTAGCATTGTCAGTCATCGGAATCCATTAGGCCCTGAGTCCATAACATGTACCCCAATATTCCCGTCTCTTGACAACAAAGTTACATCTCCTTTCACAATTTAACTTAAACAAAGAACTTCTTCCGAAAGACACTGTCTCTTAACGTTGATGGTTATCACATTTCATAGACATCATGCAAATATAATCGGGGCTCTCAAAATCCCATCCCCAGACATACAACTATGAGTATTAACTTCCACATCTCTAAAGGGTGATATAACAATGTACTCTTCTTATTACCACATCCTGAGCGTTAATTATAATTATCAGCTAAATCTTTCCGCTGAACAGTTAACCAAATACACTCTGAATCATATCAATATACTGGGAACAAATATTCGAGACCATTATACTTTTTGAAGTCTCAATAATATATATATATATATATATATATATATATAAACGCGAGCCCGACCCTCAAGCAGATGGGGCCTCGCCCGAACAAAACATTATAACCCAAGGTAGGAACCCCGATAGACTTGAAATATCCTCACACTATCGGTTTAAGTATATAATAAAAACCATAATTAGGATAGTATCATACTCGTATAACACAACACTAAAATGAGAAATTTCAATAAGGTATGTACCACTTGCGTGAAACCTATTCATCCTCCGCGAATCACACTAAAGGTGATCGCACTATACCGGGAAAATATTCACATAAATAATAACATTGTTGATATACACATTAAACTCGACTCTCATCCGAATATAGCAATAAAAGTGTAGTAACTCGTTCCTGACACATAGAACACACAACATCATCTGAGGATATACTCATACTTATATCTTGCCACTCGCCCTGGTTGTTCAAATGGTTACTGGACTTAACAAACCTATTTGTACCAAATCAAAAATTTTAATAATTATTGCCCTTGCTAGGCACCATACTCTTATCCCTATACTTGCTTCGGGAAAAAAATTACGCACGGGTTTCACTCCCCACAAAATACCTCTACACATACTCCACTTATCTTCGGTCACACTAACCATGTTAGGGTTATCATTATTTCGGACGTTGGTAGTCTTGACTCTAATGACTACATTCGTTGTTCTCTTAGCTTTGATGTGTGACACCCCGCCTAATAAAATACCGGGCGATCACTCCTATATCAAATTAAAACAGGAGTCTCATGTGGTTCATTCTTAACATCACTGTCGAAAACCAATTAATTATTAATATCCTATTAGGCCGACGTCAAAATTTTAAATTAACTAATCTTTTTAACCAAACCATCCAAATAAAATAAGGACAACCGTTTATATGCAACAACTAAAATAAAATAAAGTAAAATAACCGAACACTCGGTCCAAATAATACAACCAAATCGAATTCCACACAAAAGGCGGTAAATGAATAAATGAGTACAGTTGGGCCATTAGCCCGAATATGACTACAATACCTCATATCTAGATCTCAATGATGGAAGCGTCTACAATAAACCTGCTTGCATCCACAGCTGCTGCAGCAAACGTCTGACTCGAATGAATTATTATCCAAGCGTCCCTGTGTCTGGACACCTATATATATATATATATATATATATATATATATATATATATATATATATATATATATATATATATATAGCAAGAGAGGGGAGAAGTAGAGAAAATGGGTCAGAGCCCGATTGTTGAAAATATTTTAGCAAGTGCATAAAATCCATATTTTAAAATATGTTATTTCTCATATTTTAAACTGGTATCGCTCTCACATGAGATACACCTCACCCCTCTTCTAAAAGTGCACAACTAGCGCATACCATTTTAGACAACCTAGTTAAGCTACCCTACCTAACTAATGTAATTACCCATCTTCTAATAAACCTCATCGATTAGGGTACTAAGGACTAAACTTCTCCCCATTCCCAACATTACGTTACGTTCGTGCGTGGGGTGTCTCGCGAAGCGAAATCCAAACAAGGAACCCCCCCGATACACTACTACGTGACAATGTTGATCACCGGGATCCATTAGGCCTTCAGTACATAACATATTTATACCATCTCATATTTATTAATAGTTCTCATTAGAACCTATTATTCGCATTCATATAAATCCGGATATAAATCTACCGGAAGTAATATCACACTTTATTCATTCTTTTCACTTTATACAAGGTTAGGTTATATGATATCTCATCTCATATATATCAACAGTATACTATACGCAACAAGTATATTAATCATCCACCGAACTATAATATAAGTGGCTTAGTCATTCTCATTTACTAAGCATCCGTGAATTATCTCAAGTACACATATATGTTAATCGCAATATATATATATAGATATATAGCACCCCTAGCCTCAGCTGCGGTACACTCATACTCTGCTATCCAATCCAAGTACATCTCGTACAAAAAGGATTACCCGTTCCACATCACTCAGGAACTGTAACAATACAAATCACACGTATTGGAGGTGAACATAGTTCACGTACCTACGGGTCACGCACATACCTACGCTCCCATAAGCAGCGGACTTATCAACTCACAAATAAGCCTTTCACAGCCCTATGTTCTTGAGGTACCAAATCTAAAATCCCCCCGAAGGCAACACAAGATAAGATTGTCCTCTTCCGAACGTCAACCTCCCGTGATAGCAAGTATGGTAGGTATGTCATACACATAATAGAAAATCATATAAGTACACATTCCACCT
The DNA here is from genome assembly GCA_949130495.1 of Sambucus nigra. Lineage (NCBI taxonomy): Eukaryota > Viridiplantae > Streptophyta > Magnoliopsida > Dipsacales > Adoxaceae > Sambucus > Sambucus nigra. The sequence continues at coordinate 15,305,871 of OX422214.1, forward strand.
ATATACATATATCATCAATTTGGTATTCACACAACCATATTATAATTATAGGTATTTCTCTCACCTATACATAATTCCCCATAGGTAATTATTTAACCCATGTATATAATAACATTCGAGCATACGCACAACCCGTATAATAAATTTCCTACGTAGTATATTTATCTCTCGAATATCCTACGCATTAATCAATTTTAACTAATCCTCAATACATCATTTCCGATATTTTCTCACCGCACGATGACAATACCAACGACACCGATATATATTATTTATCTATTCTCAATCTTTTATGGCTATAATCTCCAAACTCTCGTAACGATAGCCAATAACCTTGAATATTCTCATTCACAATAATACAAGCCGTCACACAATTAAAACACTACCCCAATACATGTTCCCTTATTTAACATTCAAATCACACTTAAATACCCCTTTAAGTATTTTTCCTCACGAACACCCCTATTTGGGTAAATCTTGGATTTTACTTTCAACTAACCCAAGGTACACGCCTTACTAAAAAAAAATATTTAGAAGTCCCCACACTATTTTTAGGAACCCCAAATATTTATCTCCAAATAATTCTAGCCTTTATTTTTCCAGTTTCCGAGTGCATTTCCGAGTTGGTGATTTCACCCCGGAACTGTCATCTTGTAAAAATCATAACAATTCGAAGAAAAATCATAAAAATACGCGGTCGGAGCCCACGCGACCGTATCGAAATTATCTACAACTTTCATGTTTTGACCGAGAGCTGAATCAGTTGTCTTCCTGTCCGAAACAGCCCGGAAGTGGGCTGGTCACTATTCACCTTCTTCTCCAAAAATCCAAACCTCCATTAAAACACATCCAAGCTTTTTATCTCCTCTCTCATCATCATTCAACCTCAAATAACCATAAATACACACATTCAAAGGGTTCCAATCATCCTAGAACCCAGATCCAACAATTAATTTTAATTAATTTCAAGTTTCTCAAATTGGGTATTAATCGAGTTATATCTATTTTAATCTTTCGAAAACCCCTTTGATCCACGAAATTTCAACCCAAAAATCTTTAGTTTTATACCAACTACAATATGAGAAATCAACACACTAAATCAATATGCAAGTTAAACACTTGCCTTGTGGAATAAATCCGACGTTCTCGAGTCGAATCCCGCGAATTTGGCCGGATTTTCCTTCTCTTCTTCTTCTTTTCTTTCTTCTTCTTCTTCTTCTTCTTCTTCTTCTTCTTCTTCTTCTTCTTCTTCTCTTCCTTCTCTCTACTCTCTTCTCTCTCTTAGGGAAGAAATGAAAGGGAAAGGGGGCTGCTTAAGTCTATAAACCCGAAATTGGGTAAATGCCCAATTGTTAAATGACTCGTGTACCCGTTTACGAGCCCCTACTAGTCCAAAAATGTCCGGAACCCAAATACTACCCCCGGGTAGTCTATTTTGACTATCTCGGCCATTCCGAACCTAATGGCGCAGTCGAAATCTCCATCCGATCTACTTAACTAAAATTCATTAATTTTGCCCCAACATGTTCAATATGCGTATTTTCCAATTTAAAACATTTTCTTTGTCGCTTTACCCAACTTGCGACATGTAATTAAAAATAATCCATGTAAATATTAATCTGGCACTTACAAACTAATATTTACTATTTACTTTATATTCTGAATTTATTCAATTTCACTCATAAATTCCATAATTACTATTCACAATAATTCCTCAATTTACCAAATTACGCCCACCTTTGTAATTTAAATATCTTTAAAAGTACGGGGTATTACATACTTCCTCCCTTACAACAGAATTTCGTCCTCGAAATTCAGATATAGCCTGTACCACTACTCTAGGATCGGTATATACATTACGTCCTAGCTTAACCAAATTTAGATATAGCCTAACACAATGGTCTCTCACTGTATTCCACCCATCTCAAGGCGTATGCTCATATATATAGTCTCATCATCTCTATATATTTTCCCTAATCTTGCACCCTTTTTGTTAAGACCACTTAGCGTAAAGTATTTATTATTAATACCATATCTACTAGTCTCACACGGTAGAAATATTCGTAAATCCATATATATACACATATAGTCACATCATCCCTATACATATATATATTAATCCTGCACCCCGGGTTAACACCCATTAGCGCACTTAATCAATAATGTTCTTGCACCCCCGGGGTTATCACCCATTAGTGCTCTTAATAATAATATCACATAATAGGCATACACACATCCTATTAAGATTCATAGGCATATTCCCATCCTAATTGTACACTTCTCATATGTGTTTTATCCTCATCGCTACGTATTATATAAATATTCAGATTACTATCTCTCTTGTAATCTACAAGGTATATTCCCTATGCCGAATAATTAAAGTATTAACTATCATATACTTTTCCGGAATTTGGTACTACATACACTCCTTCTTTACTTGGAGTATGCTAACCATACAGTCACGCGCAAGCCACTCTTCAATACTCGCTTGAGTAAGACCCCGCTCCACTTTCTCACAATAAATTGGGTAACCTTTTCATTAAGAGGTACTTTTTTAAATGACTTTCCACAACCTTTCAATCCCATCTCGGGTGTGTTAGCTCTCGTTGCACATAAATGTTTGCATTATCATCATTCTCGCACGACATTCAATACGCTATACCGTTTAACCTTGTTTATAGCCGCCCTTCAGGCATATATTATACATATATATTTTCACATCTTTCAATCTCGGACATTTTTGGGATTTACTAATCAGGGTACTCATACCCCCTATCATCCGTGCATATATGCACCACCATTGCAAACGTTTTGATACATCACACTGACTCTAAATAATGGGCCTCATTTCATTAACCTGGTACTAACACATGTGTATCCCTTAACCCGAATAATTCGAAATTTAATTCACCCGATACTTGGAAATTCAATCCTTCTTAAGATTATCCCATCGATCTTCTTGTGGTTATCTTACAATAGTCTTCGCATATCATTGCCTTATTGCCCTTACTTCGTGGTAGTCTTAAGATTAAGGTGTCTCTAACACACGTAATATGAGTACTATTCTAAATATTTCCCTAGTGCTCGAGACCTCTCTCAACTTCCGACATTTGCTCGGTTTCATGCGTGGAACGTCTCGCAAAGCGAAATCCAAACAAGGAACCCTCCCGTTACACTACTCCCTCGCATCGTCGGTCATCGAGATATAAAGGTCCAAGGGACACCAACGGGATGTTCTAAATTTTACCTCGTTAACCTACCAGCATACTTCTACCACTATATCCTTCCATCTTAGTGAAATGCAAAATCTAACTAATTGGGCACCTACTCTCTGCAAAAGCGCTATGAACATTATACCCAAAATGTATTTCCTCTGAATTTTCCTTCTATTCAAGGCCTGAATTAACGTCTCAAATCGATTTCCTTCACCTTAACTCACCCACATACTTGCGATGAGAGAATAATTTTCAGTGCTTCTCCGTAGCACTTATAACTCTATATGATTATACCATCATTAAACGGATCTCACTCGATAGTGTTTGCTCTACACTAGGTGACTTATCGTCAAAACTAGCATCCTAGCATTATATAACATCTCTCCACTCCCGACGTCATTAAGGTTCATGCGTGGAGCGTCTCGCAAGCGAAATCCAAACAAGGAACCCCTCCTATACACTATTACTTAACTTTGTCGGTCATGGAGGTTCGCTAGTTCAAATATGCCACTCGGATAATCCCATCTCTCCTATCGACAAAATGTGATCAAAACTCTTAATTCTTTCCAGGAGCCACACCACCAAGCGCTTGTACTAACATTAAGTCCTTAGCCCAAACAACAATGAGCTTAAACTCACAGCTCAATAATAAAGCCTGCATACCTTAAATTGTATCTATAAGGTCCCCATGCATTCAAATCATGGTAATGAAACATCTCCTCATCAAATTTTTATCTAAACAAGTAATCAAGGCGAGCTCATCCAGCATTTATCTCGCATTCCATGCGTTATTATGTCCGTATATATATGTTTCACATCTTAAATAAATGTATATACATTATACTATACACATCAAGTATATCCATACTTATATATCACACACTATATAAGTATAAATAACCATCCCTCAGAGCTATAACTCAATGGATGCAGTCTCTCAATGCTATCATCTTCCAGGGAATTACTCACACATCATCCTGGGTACCAGTGATCGGACTATCGCACCGACTTTGTAAAAACCAAATCACAATGAATGGGAAGCAATCATAGTTCCTCCGAGGAAATGAGAACGAAGCATACCCACCACGTCTCATTCCTGATAAAAATCACACAATATAAAATGGACATTATGACCTGGAGACTATACGCTCCCTGCTCCTCAAGCCAGGGGCCTCACCCAAAAGGCATAACTTCCCATGATAGCACTAGAGGGGTATGTTTCATATAAATATACCAATCACATACATATATATTTAAACATATCACATATACGTCTCAATATGCTCGTGTATATATATAATATAATCGGCTAATCGTGTATATCTCTCGTAACATTAGCCCGTATTTCCCGAATAAACATATTCGATTTTTATCCTATAAGTATTCACTTACTTATAACATAAATAAATATTAAGCTTATCACAACTAGCTTGTATCCCAATTATATCCAAAATTTCAATTCGAATCCCAAGAGTCTTTATCCCATTTGACTCTTAAAATCACAAAGTCTCACAACTTTAATTTTTTTTTTTCATATTTCACACCTTGCACTAAAATAACTATAACTCACTATACATAAGTCCAATTACTAGTGAGTCTATCATTCCACTGGAGAAGCCTCTTCCTCCCTTGTACCTACCTTACTCCGGTACTAACTTCACTTATCCATGTCACTCTTTATTCACCGTTGATCTCTGACCGATTCTTATGTGAATAACCTAGGAACTTCATTCACTTCATTCTAAATCACGGGAATTTTCATTTTAAAACCGTCTGTAAGATTAATTTATGAGCAAAATATTATGCTCCTCTATATATGGTGACCATCATTTCCACTATTTCACATTGCTCCAACGAGTGAAAAATTTTCCTCAAATTTTCACATATGGGTATTTCCATACCCAACTCTAGGCCCAAGCTTTCTATCCTTCAACTTCCTAGAAGTGAAGTTACACTATTTTCGCCTAGCTCAACTTCAATGCACGATCCTCATCAAAGACCTCTTAAGCTTTTTCCCCATCTAACCTCACTGGGAAATTCAAGTTTAGCACCATTCTCTACTATAGTGGTGCATAGATAATTATAACTACTATCCTATAGTAGTCATTGCAGCAATCAATGACAATGCCGCAAGGAAAATGACCTTTACCGCGATCCTCATTTCCAACATCAACTTATAGCTCTAACTAAGCCCCGTCTCCTCCTGCCCTCACAATGGACTTCCATGGTCGCCCTTCGTCAATCAGCGCACGAATCCCGAATGAGCGCGCAAAATATTTACTATAATCTTACATAATGGCAGGAGAACGAAATCTCACAAGAGGATATAAACAATCCTAATCATAATGCTCTATATCAAATCAAAAGCAACGCTGAAAGCGTAGTACGTCCGCACAGATTCCTAAGGACAGTAGAACCTGATGCTCTGATACCACCTGTGACACCCCGCCAAATAAAATACCGGGCGATCACTCCTATATCAAATTAAAACAGGAGTCTCATGTGGTTCATTCTTAACATCACTGTCGAAAACCAATTAATTATTAATATCCTATTAGGCCGATGTCAAAATTTTAAATTAACAAATCTTTTTAACCAAATCATCCAAATAAAATAAGGACAACAATTTATATGCAACAACTGAAATAAAATAAAGTAAAATAACCGAACACTCAGTCCAAATAATACAACCAAATCGAATTCCACACAAAAGGCGATAGATGAATAAATGAGTACAGTTGGGCCATTAGCCCGAATATGACTACAATACCTCCTATCTAGATCTCAATGATGGAAGCGTCTACAATAAACCTGCTTGCATCCACAGCTGCTGCAGCAAACGTCTGACTCGAATGAATTATTATCCAGGCGTCCCTGTGTCTGGACACCTATATATATATATATATATATATATATATATATATATATAGCAAGAGAGGGGAGAAGTAGAGAAAATGGGTCAGAGCCCGATTGTTGAAAATATTTTAGCAAGTGCATAAAATCCATATTTTAAAATATGTTATTTCTCATATTTTAAACTGGTATCGCTCTCACATGAGATACACCTCACCCCTCTTCTAACAGTGCACAACTATCGCATACCATTTTAGACAACCTAGTTAAGCTACCCTACCTAACTAATGTAATTACCCATCTTCTAATAAACCTCATCGATTCGGGTACTAAGGACTAAACTTCTCCCCATTCCCAACATTACGTTACGTTCATGCGTGGGGTGTCTCGCGAAGCGAAATCCAAACAAGGAACCCCCCCGATACACTACTACGTGACAATGTTGATCACCGGGATCCATTAGGCCTTCAGTACATAACATATTTATACCATCTCGTATTTATTAATAGTTCTCATTAGAACCTATTATTCGCATTCATATAAATACGGATATAAATCTACCGGAAGTAATATCACACTTTATTCATTCTTTTCACTTTATACAAGGTTAGGTTATATGATATCTCATCTCATATATATCAACAGTATACTATACGCAACAAGTATATTAATCATCCACCGAACTATAATATAAGTGGCTTAGTCATTCTCATTTACTAAGCATCCGTGAATTATCTCAAGTACACATATATGTTAATCGCAATACATATATAGATATATAGCACCCCTAGCCTCAGCTGCGGTACACTCATACTCTGCTATCCAATCCAAGTACATCTCGTACAAAAAGGATTACCCGTTCCACTTCACTCAGGAACTGTAACAATACAAATCACACGTATTGGAGGCGAACATAGTTCACGTACCTACGGGTCACGCACATACCTACGCTCCCATAAGCAGCGGACTTATCAACTCACAAATAAGCCTTTCACAACCTTATGTTTTTGAGGTACCAAATCTAAAATCCCCCTGAAAGCAACACAGGATAAGATTGTCCTCTTCCGAACGTCAACCTCCCGTGATAGCAAGTATGGTAGGTATGTCATACACATAATAAAAAATCATATAAGTACACATTCCACCTATATACATATATCATCAATTTGGTATTCACACAACCATATTATAATTATAGGTATTTCTCTCACCTATACATAATTCCCCATAGGTAATTATTTAACCCATGTATATAATAACATTTGAGCATACGCACAACCCGTATAATAAATTTCCCACGTAGTATATTTATCTCTCGAATATCCTACGCATTAATCAATTTTAACTAATCCTCAATACATCATTTCCGATATTTTCTCACCGCACGATGATAATACCAACGACACCGATATATATTATTTATCTATTCTCAATCTTTTATGGCTATAATCTCCAAACTCTCGTAACGATAGCCAATAACCTTGAATATTCTCATTCACAATAATACAAGCCGTCACACAATTAAAACACTACCCCAATACATGTTCCCTTATTTAACATTCAAATCACACTTAAATACCCCTTTAAGTATTTTTCCTCACGAACACCCCTATTTGGGTAAATCTTGGATTTTACTTTCAACTAACCCAAGGTACACGCCTTACTAAAAAAAAATATTTAGAAGTCCCCACACTATTTTTAGGAACCCCAAATATTTATCTCCAAATAATTCTAGACTTTATTTTTCCAATTTCCGAGTGCATTTCCGAGTTGGTGATTTCACCCCGGAACTGCCATCTTGTAAAAATCATAACAATTCTAAGAAAAACCAGAAAAATACGCAGTTAGAGCCCACGCGACCGTATCGAAATTATCTACAACTTTCATGTTTTGACCGAGAGCTGAATCAGTTGTCTTCCTGTCCGAAACAGCCCGGAAGTGGGCTGGTCACTATTCACCTTCTTCTCCAAAAATCCAAACCTCCATTAAAACACATCCAAGCTTTTTATCTCCTCTCTCATCATCATTCAACCTCAAATAACCATAAATACACACATTCAAAGGGTTCCAATCATCCTAGAATCCAGATCCAACAATTAATTTTAATTAATTTCAAGTTTCTCAAATTGGGTATTAATCGAGTTATATCCGTTTTAATCTTTCGAAAACCCCTTTGATCCACGAAATTTCAACCCAAAAATCTTTAGTTTTATACCAACTACAATATGAGAAATTAACACACTAAATCAATATGCAAGTTAAACACTTGCCTTGTGGAATAAATCCGACGTTCTCGAGTCGAATCCCGCGAATTTGGCTGGATTTTCCTTCTCTTCTTCTTCTTTTCTTTCTTCTTCTTCTTCTTCTTCTTCTTCTTCTTCTTCTTCTTCTTCTTCTTCTTCTTCTTCTTCTTCTTCTCTTCCTTCTCTCTACTCTCTTCTCTCTCTTAGGGCAGAAATGAAAGGGAAAGGGGGCTGCTTAAGTCTTTAAACCCGAAATTGGGTAAATGCCCAATTGTTAAATGACTCGTGTACCCGTTTACGAGCCCCTACTAGTCCAAAAATGTCCGGAACCCAAATACTACCCCCGGGTAGTCTATTTTGACTATCTCGGCCATTTCGAACCTAATGGCGCAGTCGAAATCTCCATCCGAGGTACTTAACTAAAATTCATTAATTTATCCCCAACATGTTCAATATGCGTATTTTTCAATTTAAAATATTTTCTTTGTCGCTTTACCCAACTTGCGACATGTAATTAAAAATAATCCATGTAAATATTAATCTGGCACTTACAAACTAATATTTACTATTTACTTTATATTCTGAATTTATTCAATTTCACTCATAAATTCCATAATTACTATTCACAGTAATTCCTCAATTTACCAAATTACGCCCACCTTTGTAATTTAAATATCTTTAAAAGTACGGGGTATTACATGATGGCCCTAAGGAACACGCTACTAGCTTCGACAACTCTTACTGAAATCACTATCGCTCGGTGAACAATTTGGCTATCCAAATCATTTAAATGTGTCCCTAATGGGTCTCCCCCTTGGGGTGCTTTACTAACACCGTTTCCCCTGGTCTTACATTGTCTAAATTCTTTAATCCTATTATCTCCCCACATAAGGAAGCGTTTACCTCCATATTAACAAAACGCGACATTGTTACCATCTGCATTGATCGTCCAAGAAGAATTCCCCAGAAGTGCAACCAATTCTTCTTGTAAATTAACTTTTCCCATTCAATGTCCTCTTCTCCATTTCACCTACTTCATCCAGTGTAAGGTTCTCTAATTAATTAAATTTCTTTTCACAAAGTGACCTCTGTCCGACCCTCTTGTGTGAGTTCAGAACAACATCCCATCTTATCCTGAACATCTGATGATGAAACTTATGTTCAAATCATACGTATACGCCTTCTTTTGACAAAAAAATCCACTTCTAAGTGTGGTGGTTGCCTCTCAGCATTGTAACTCTGCTCTTGTGAGCTAAGAAAGATTTTACCCAAAATTTTCACTCCCGATTTTCCGTACTCTGACATATGCCCAAACCTTTGGATATTTTACTTTCGTTGGCTAACACACGTCATTTTCGCATTTCTAGAATTTTCATTGCTGGTTATCTTAAATGTTTCATTTGACTCTCTCTCCCATTCCAACCTTGTTGGGTGAGTCGAATTTGTTCCAATTTTTTTATTTTTTATTTTTTAACTGTAGTGGTTTCTAGAAGTCATATGTTGTGCCTTAACCGTTTTTACCGTCCTGGCCTTCCGTGCCATAATAGGGGTGACCTCAACTACGGTCATCATTCTTGAATATATCTTATAACTTCAACTGAGCTTTGCCTCCTACTATCCGCCCAACTGTACTCGCCTGACATACTGCATCGTTCGGCACACGAACACACCCGAATGCAAATAAGATTCACTATCATATATATTATAGCAGAAGAACGAAACCTCACCAAAGATGGCATGCATTGGAGTGTGCTAGGGCTTCGAAGTGGATGAATAATAGGAGAAGCTACATAAATTGGATGGCATGCATGAATTGGGACATACCAGAATCAGTTTTATATTAATTGGTTTTATTTAGTGCTCGGGGGTTTGTGTCCTTTGGGGTATGCCCCATTGGAGTGTGGTTTTTTTCTTTGTTGGTTGGTTGTAATTAGCTTGTCTAGGTTCTAATATACATAATCCCCCCCCCCCCCCCCCAAAAAAAAATCAACAATCCTAAACATAGGGCTCTATATCAAAAAAAGCTACGCTAAAAGCATAATAACCTGCACATATCCTAAAGGACACAAGAACCTGATGCTTTAATACCACCTGTGACACCCTGCCTAATTAATTATCGGGTGATCAGTCGTTAATTAATTAATTTCAAAATATCAAGATGGTTCAAATAATGCATCATTGTCGAAAACTCAAATTTTAATTTAATAAAAACTAACGACCTAATATTTAAAAAGGTTGGTGTCAAAATTTTATCATGTTATTAACCGACACCAGTAAAGAGTATTATCTAAACATCATCATACATCATAATAGCATAAGTTAAGAACTGACGGAAGTAAAATAAAGAACTGGAATAAACACATCCAGTCAAAATTTCGTACAATAGTCCAATAACATGAAATCAAAGTCTAATGATATAATAAAACAACTCTAAATATCTGAATGTAAAATAAGAGGGACGACATGTCCAACTGAAATAAATGACTGATAGATAAGGAAAAATAGACTCAGAAGCGTCTACTAGCAATATCCCGTAGCTTCCACAACACCTACAACTCGGCAAATGAATGGAATATCCTAAGTATGGTGTCCCTGTGGCTGAGCATCGAAAATAATATAACAAGAAAAGAGATTTGCAGAAAAATGGGTCAGAGCCCACGTAGAAAATAGTTTAAATATAGCAACATCTTAAATTGATTTAATTAGCACATATATTATCCATGTTAACTTAGTGTACTGACTTGAGATGCTCACCTCTCATCTAATGTGCACACCTAGCGAGTCTAACTACCCATACTAGTCTCATCACTTTACTTGACTATATGTAGGATAATCACTACACCGGATACAATATCTAAATAACCCAAAATCAATATATTACTATTATTAGGAATAGGTTTAAGGATTTTGTAACTCATTCTCATAGCATTCTTTACTCCCAACTGGTGACCCAATAAATATTTACTTTAATAAAGTAGGCAACAAGAAACAAAGAATAGGAACTCAGTATACATATATAAATCTCACTATGTATACATACAATTATATCTATACAGCACCCATGGTTAAGAAACCCCTAGTGCTAGGCATACTCGGCTATCTAGTCCCATTGCAACGCTCACGCATAAAGGGTAACATGTTCAATCTCTCAAGAACCAAATAAAAAATATACACATATTGGAGGCAAACATAGTCTCAAGTCGATAGGCTACGCACATACCTATGCATCCATACGACAAGCATCACTATCATTCTCACGGATAGCCCATACCTAGGTTCCATGCTCTAGTGGTACGACTCAAAATCACCCGAAGGCACACAAGATACGGTTGTCCACAGTGCGTTAACCCTCGTTCGATAGCCAGTAGCTAGGTATGTCATACACATGATATTCAAAGTAATAAGCATGCACACAACTTATATACATTAATAGGTAATCATATAACTCAAATACTATGATCCGTGAGTATTATTAATGCCATTACTATCCTCGATACCCGTATATATAAAGCCTCTCTAGGACTTACATCCCCTCCTAAGTTTCCACACAATTTCAATACCCCAAGTACCATTATACCTTAATTCCTTAACACTTTGGAAATTTAAGCCACCCGTTACTCACGAAGGTTAATACACTTATATAGATAACCCTAGGAAGATTTACTACCCAAACAAACCCTAAAAAAACCATTCTGGAATTTCCTTAGAAGTTCCAGGATTCTCGTTCGAACGAAGTTCCCACTTCGAACGAACTCAGCAACTCATTAGAAAGGTCGTTGGAAATCTCGTTAGAAGTCTCATTCTAATGAGGTCATTTGAACGACCTAGGCAAGTCTTCAAACGAAAATTCTGAACAGTCCCAGTTCTTCCAAATTTTGATTTTTCTCAACATTCCAAACCTCAAACTCAATCCAAATTTCGTCTAACATCAATTTAAAGGTTTCTAAACTAACCCTAATCATTATGGGGCAATTTCTAACACAAATTAGTATTCAAAACTTTATGTTTTCAAATGGGAAACTAATAATTTCTATAATCTCTAAGAATTCTCATATAATGAAGCCATCACTTTAAGTATTTCAAATCCTTAAATTCAATTCGGGATCTATACATAAAATCTCTAGATTTAATAATCTACAAATGGGGTAAATCCTCTACATGCAACCCATCACCAAAATCTAATGTTCTTCTACGATTAAACCTAATGAAACCTAAATTTCCATCATTTATTATGTAAATCATTTATAGAGTTTAACAAGAACAATAAATGCTAAATAAACTAGCAAGATAAACACTTACCTCAGAATGAATTTATGATTCTTGGGCTGAAATTGGTATGTGAATGATCCGCTTGACACGATCTACACGATGGTGTACTTTTTTTTGTGAAAGCTTGAGTTCTTGGCTTAAGGCTCCTATAGAGTCTTCTTCTTCCTTGGTTCTTTATCTCTTTTCTCTCTTCCTCACGTAAGGTGAAACTGACAGGCCACTAACCCTCAATGCTCTTAATTACTCCCAATTTTCTTCCATTTGATTACCCAAAAATCCCAAAAGACCAAAATACCCCTCCAGGTTATTGTTTTGGGCTAAAATGCCCCGGACTCCAAATAAAATACCCGAGTAGTGTTTTCTAACTATTTCGCTTTCGGACACTCTGGCGCACTCAAAATAGTCATTCGAGTTATATAAAAATAATTTACTTTTTTTAACCCCCAAATACATACCAGTGACGCGACTCATATGTGCGTCCCAAATAATTATATCATGACTGCTGTGTATCTCATTCCAGCCATAACATTATTTCCAAGACCGTCTATTACGTTACTCACTATGTAATGTTCAACATAATTATTACTTAACATGATTTCAACATAATCATTTCTGATAACTACTAACTCTCGTCACGTTAGTAATTATTACCATTAAGTCGGATTAATTATAAATTAAATTTTCTCTCTTAAATTAATTAATCCAAATTTTCATAATTTCATAATAAAATAAATACACGTAAAAATACGGGGTATTACAAACTCGTTCGAATTCGTTCAAACGAAAACCTTATCGCGTTCAAAACGAACTTAGACCTCGTCCGAACGAATGCATGATATCATTCGAACCAACTTCGAACGAGCTTCGAACGTGAGTACCTCTGTTAAACAAAAGAACCCCATTGGATGTTCACTGGAAGTTTGTTCTAACGAACGAACAAATAAACTCGTTTAAACGAACTGAAATAAAAATAATTTTTCTTTTAAAAATTCATTTTACAAAAAGGTCTCAAACATATTTTGTAAAACAACACCCAAAATGTATCAGTCCATACTCTGCACCCAAGGAAGTATCAGCCCATACTCTTTAATCCTTCCTTGGTTGTTTCTACTAGCTTGAAGGAAAACATAATTTAGCATATTAGCAGAGTAAAATGATGTGGATGCTTATAGAGAGTTGTAATCTCCACATGGAAAACCCAAAATGGAGGACTCTGTTCACACTCGTCTTCATAGTCATGGAGTGGGGTGGGGAGGGAGAGGGAGGGGGAGAGGTTAGAGAAGGATTCGTCAATTGAAATGAGAGAAAGAAGGTCAAAAAGTTTTGGAGAGATAAAGATGTAAATTTAGATTATGTGGCAGGGAGAGAACGGTTCAGATTTTGAGAGGAGAAGGTGGGGGAAATAGGCGATCAAAGAGAGAGAGAGGACTTTAATACTACACTTGTGTATGCTAACTATTAATAAAGGAGATGAAGACACGTGGATGAGGCATTATAACTCAGATACTCCGTTTTATAAATTAGTTATATGACATCTTATGTAAAAATTGAAACATTTCATACATTTAACTAGAAGTGCAAGTTTGAGGATAAGCCTCACACACAACATGTTACTTTAAAATACTTAAGAATGTTACATAAATTGATTTATTCAGATCGAATCAGAAAATCATTATTCAAAATACAAATTAAAATTAAAATCCCTTATTCATAAAGTCCACTCTTGAAATAATTTGTTGGGATCAAACTTTGAAACATTATTTGTTATAGAATTACAAAAGGCAATAACAAAAGACTAAACTTCTATGTTCAATAGATAAATGTGCAAGTTTTTATTCAAGACTCACAAACAACGGTGATACATAGATGTTATTAACAGAATGACAACTTGAATTCATATTCATGAAAATAGAACAATTTTAGACAAACAATGATACATAAAATGTTTTGATATTAATTACACTGTTAGTAATTTAATTGGTCAATAGTGGATAATATTTTCAAGGAATGAGTCCTCCATTTCCTAGTCAATCAAATGACTGAAATATTCAATGTTTTGCAAAAACTTTTCTTTTACCTTTCTAGCGTCGAATATTGTTGAAAGATGTATGCTTGATTTGCATGAAATATTGTTAAGTTCTTGTTCTATAACGTATCTGGTTACTCTACCTGCACACCAAGTAGCTAAAAAGGGCAGGACGTGACGGAGTCATGGATGCCAAGCCTTAAGTCTTTCTGCATTGGCGGGCCTTAGGCGTGAAAAGGCATTTAGGCCATTTTTAATATATTTTAATGTTTTTTTAACTACAACAAGGCTATTAAAAATACTTACATGGTACATACCTTGAAAATATGTCCGAATAACAATCAGTCATATAGTAACCTAACCATACATAATAATATGACAAAAAATAAAATTAAAATACTAAAAAAAAATGAGTGTTTTTTCATGCCATACCCCTCAAAATGTTAACCATCGTAAACCGCACGTTAAAACACGCCTTCGGCCAAAACTTGGAGTTTATTAAAAGCCTCGCGCCCAGGAAAATTTTTTAGAACATAGTTACACACTTAATCTGTGTCTTTTCGTGTGGGCTTCATGTCTTGTCTACTTTGTGGTCAGATCATCTGCTATGATCACACTATTTATGCTCAAAACTATCATTTCCTTGAAATAGTTATCCTTAACTTCTTAATAATTGATACTTCTTTCAACCTACTAAATATTTTCCTACTTGGGAAAACATGAATAGTAATTTTCACTGTATGTGTGGCTGAGTTCTTCTCTTAATGGACACTTCCATTCTTCCCCTTGTTTGTTTTCATATCTTTTATTCTGAAGAAAAAACAAATATAGGTCTTCTGAGGTCGAGGTTTTAAAACCAATTAAGTTTTGATCAACATTTAATTCTTTCATCCTTAAGCAAGGAAGAAAGAATAAAAAGAAGGTTTTGAGATAAGTATTGCCAAGACAAGTTTTAAGGCTAAAATACGAAGGCCCTCATAGAAAATGAAGGGGAGGGGCTTGCCAAGGTTATATTTCTTCAACCTTTCCTTTATGTTCAATGCTAACCCGTGATTAGTACGACACTGTTGGATTCATCAATAAAAAAGTTTAATTATTATACAAGTATATATGGTCCTGGTCCTCCCTTCTGATGGAACCATTAATTTATAACACTGAGTAATAAGAAAAACTAAAAGGCCAGTTTGTAAAAATATGTGATTAGCAAATAAAAATACTTGTGAAACTTATATATTCGGTATTGTGTTGTCTTGCATGTGGTAATATATATATATATATATATATATATAACAACTATTTTTATCTTTGGAACTGTCTAATATAGATCTGCAATAATTATAAGTTCCCCTAACAGATGAACTTCTAGATGTTACTGAACTCATAAATTTAAAATAATGTCCTGATTGGGAAATAAAAATCCAATGGATAAAGCTAACACCTTTCAGATATTTTTGTCACCCACCTTCAACCAAGTAACCAGAGATCGTTGATGCCAATATAACTTTTCCTTCTTAAGAATACCATCCGTTTTATTGATTAACTTCTCTTGTTTCCTTATTTTCATCCGTCAAACTTTCATGTTGAAGGTTGGATAACTTGTCGTTCAGTCTTACACTGGTGACTTTGTAATTGACTCATGTAGTTTTCCTCCAAGCACACAACTTTTTCCTACACAATTTTAATTTTTGGGATATTCGAAAGAGATGTGAGCCACTAAAGTGAAGATCCCAACTTTACTGAATAATTTCCTCGCATATAGGGTCCCCTACCTATCCTGCCTCGAAACGAAAATTAAAAGAAGGCTTTTTAGTTTAAATGGAAAGTTTGATAAGAAATGGGTAGTGGTCTGATCCCTTCAATGTATCATGGATAACTACTGTTTCAGGAAACATAGTACTCCATTGCTCATTGAACATGAGCAGATCTATTCTCTCATGAACATTACTATGCCCCGACCTTCCATTTGTCCAAGTGTAATGTTGCCCCTTGAATTCCACTTCTAATATTGCGAGCTTCTTCCAATTTCTGAAGCTCATCGCATTGAGAAGTTGTAACTAAATTTCCACCTTCTTTATTATCCCCTAATCCGATAATATTAAAATCACAGATAACAAACCAAGGCTGGTTCATTTCACTTGCTATTCTCATCAGATCATGCCTGATTAAAGCTTTCTTTTAAATGATACAATCATCATAAAAAAAATTTCACCACCACTATTTTCTCTCCCTAACAAGGCTGCATTTGTCCAGAATAATATTCTTAGATTTCGAAACCACTTCAAGCATGCCCTCATCATTCCACCATAAATCCAAACCTACGAAACTTCCTTCAGGGTCAATATAATAAGAATGATTGAAGTTAGTTACCTTACAAATTTCCTCTAATTTGCCTACTTTGTTTTTTGTCTTCGTGAGAAAGACAATAGACGAATGATGGGATTGAATGATTCTAATGGGTGAAGTGCTTACCATTGTACCAAAATTTATAGCTATTATATTAGTAAAGGCGTAACATTATTCCCATATACACAAGAGGTGAGTTTGTCCCATGGAGTTAAAGCCCAACGAACCTTAGCCCATTTAGGTTAGATTATGCTCCTGCATCATATTCGCTTATTGATCCAGATTGTCAGGGGTCGCCCGACTCCCTGACAATTCCAAGAGATCAACATGGGGGGGGGGGGGGGGGGGGGATGATTTGGGCTAGCCACCACAACGCATTTACGTTTTTGTCTTAATTTATTCTCAATAGCCTTGCTTTCTTCTTTCTCAAGAACTTCCACGTCCACCTCATTGTTACTCGGAGCAACAATCTCGTGAAGATCATGGTTGGTGTAGACTGGGGCTTCCACTAATAGTGTTTGTCATCTTGGAGTATTTTCCTTTCTTTGTTTTTGGTATTTTTTTTAGCACCTCTGCTTTTCTTTTTGCAATTGCTTGAGTCACCTTCAAATGTTACTGCATTTTCCCACACCTCGAAAGTCAAATGATTATTGCTCCAAAACATACTATCTTCCTTTTTCAAGTATTTAAACCCGCTCTTTCTTTGTATTTTTGGTTTTCTTTTAAGAGATAAAGTACTGAAAGAAGTACATAATAATAAGTCTTTGTGTTCTTAAAGGCGCGCCTAGGCTCCGCCTAGGCACACCTAGGCTTGAGGCTTGAGAGAAACGCATCGCCTACTCCTTATTAAACTTTATTCTTGGTCAATGGCTTAATTAGCACTTTTTTTAAATGAAGATGCCTTAGTGAAATGATATCGCCATTTAAAGACTTTTTTTTACAAATCGGACCAATATCTCGTCCAAAACAATCAAAATACATTTTATATATTGATTACGGAGCATGAATTTGAAAGATGGCTACCAAACATACGGATATATTTTCAAAATTCAAGGTATGTATTATTTTATTATATTATTATCCTTAGAATAATTAAAATAATAAAAAAAAAGGAAAAATGCCTCTTTACACCTAGGCTCTTAAGGCTTGAGCCTTGACCTATACTCCTCGACCATGTCTCGCGCCTTTTAGAACCTTGTGTTTGATGGACTTAAAGTTGGGACTGGGAGAGTGGGTCAGGTTCGCTGATGATGGGGTCAATGTGTTGGAGTAACAGGTTGTTCGTTGATAATGGGTTAGAGTAGCAGGGAACTGTTCGACTGATGAGAAAGTATAAGGTTAGATGTAAGGTTGCCATGGATGTCAATTTGGGTTGGGTAAGTGTTGGTACAGTTGGGAAGGTTGGACTGAAAGAAAACTAATGAGTTTGAGTAAAGTTGAGTGGGGAATGTGGGCCTACATATTTCTTAGGTGAGGGGGTCCAAAGTTTTGATCTTGGTTTTGGGTATATGATTTTCTGGTTTATGGATTATAACGGGTCTATCAGGTGGTTCGGTAACAAAATAGTAGGGTCGGTTAGATTGGTTTTGGGGTTTACTACAGATTATGCATAATGGTTCACAAGGATATGATTTAAAACCCCAAGGTGGATATCAGAACTTTGGATTAAATGCGATTTGGACGTACCAGTGGTTTGAATAATACTAGGTAGTTTGCCCAAAGATATAATGTCAGGTTTGTGAATGGGGGATAAATGAAAAGGGTTATTTTGGTGATTACCTTGATGGGCATCCGTCTGACTTTTGTTTTACAACTCAAATAATATGGCCAACTTTGTGAAAAGGCCATTGGGAGATGAGCTTTCCCCACCACATGCATCTTCCTTTCCCTTGACTGTACGCACCTTATTTAGCTGCTTAGATGTTTCTTCGATAGGGTCATGATTAGTGTTGGCTGAGGATTTTGTTGGGGTCGAGAGCCAATTCTTTCCCATTAATGCTCGATTACAAGGCCCAAACAACTTAAGTTTTGACCCCCATCATCGACGAACTTGCATACCGTCTTATCATGTCCTAGTCTTCCACATTTGAAGAAGAAGTTGGGAAGGTGTTCGTTTTTGAACAGAATCTGCAGAGGATAACTTTCACGTCCTGTTAGTCTAAAACCCCTACAAATAGGTTTCGTAATATCAAGTGCCCCGATTCTTACAAAAATTCCTAAATGCCAAAGCATCAAAATTGTCATCGTCAAAACTTATTAAAATTGATATTTAATAATGTACTAGGAGAATTTGTTCATTTATAAATTTAGGTAATTCAAACAATCAATCATATGGATGATTACTCCCAGAACAATCTAATACTCAACTTATACTTAAAGAAACTATAGTCGGAGAAATGAAAATTTAAACCAAGACAATTAAGAAAAATAATCACTTACAAACAACAGCAACAACAACAACAACAACATCATCATCATCGATGATAACAACAAAATATATCCACTGAGTTCCACAATTAAATTGATCCTTGAGGGTCTATTGCAAAATGGACAGAGTAATCTAAAATATATAATATATGCAAACTTATAGAAATGTAACTGTTGACCTAATCGAAAACAAAGCCAAAGACAAAGATTAAAAAAAGGATAAAACATCTGTTAGATTTTGAAAAACATTTGAGAACATTTTCGTACTTTGGTGATCCGTCCATGCTATTTTCCCTTCAAACGACTTTTAAGCGCATCCAAAGAGTATGATGGGACACAGGAGATGAAAGGTCCACCCTCTCTGACCCTAATAACCATCACCAAAATATTCACAAAGATTATCCAGTCAGTACCAACAAAAAGCAGCTGCAGTAATTGAAAAACTAACAAGTGTCCATTGTTCTATCATTGCTGAATTTAACTTACAAAAACTGTTGTAGAGTGTAAGAAAATAGTAATAATTTGCCACCGTGGCTTCCTATAAGAGGACCTTTCTGAGATTTCTACTACACACCAATGTTCCCCTTATCTCTCCAAGATCCTCCTTTTTTTATTGTTTCGTTTTAGCATAATAAATTTTGATGGCCACCACCGATTCCGAATACCCCATCCTCTCCCCACAACATTTATCTCACTTTGTCTTTGCATCTGAGAGAATAATATGTCATAGCACTACTTCATATCTACTGTAAAAGGCTGCACTTTAGCAACATCTCGGTTCCTTGTTTAGTGAACTGACACTACACCAAATCTGCACTATTGTCAAGGTCATTGACCCTGACAAATTCAACTTGTCAAGGTCAATGACCGTGACATTTCGAGGCGAGACAACTTTTTTTGTCACGGTCGTGTCATGGTCATTGACCTTGACACAAAACTCGCGTTTTGTGTCACGGTCGTGTCGCGGTCAATGACCGTGACACGTTTGTCATGGTTTATAACCGTGACAAAGCCGTGACCCTTTTTAAAAAAAATTTCACGGCCAATGACCGTGACACGCCCGTGACAACTTTTTGTCACGGACTTGTCACGGTCAATGACCGTGACAATTCTGGGCAGAATTTAAAAAAAAATCTGCTGGGCAGTATGGCCACTGCCACTGTCCAACAGTATATTTGTACCTGTTATAGCAATGTTGTACCTGTTCCAAACATCATATATTAAAACAAACTAAAGATAATGGAAATATATATTAAAATAGAGACAATATGCATCAGGATATAATTCAAATGTAACAACTTAAAACAATTCAATTCAAACTTATAACAATTCAATTCAAACATAAAACAATGTCACTACATGTCTGGTGTATTGTTAAAACTGAGGAGGTGAGTAGGCCACACGACATATGAATTGACGCACCCACTAATATACGTCGTGCCGCATTGTTCGCGCAACCACAATAGGGAGTTCTCCTTCCCGGGTATGACATGCGTGACGAGCACCCTGGACTCCATCTCTTGAAGCGCACGTCCATAAACTATTCCACCCTGGACGATATTCGGGTTCCTCAACCCCCGACCTATCCGCTGGCCATCAAATACGTCCAATATGAACACGCTCGGCCAACCAAGTGTCGATATTGGTTTGTTGAAGGGCGCCAAATAGGGAAGTGGATCATCGAAGTACGAACGTGTCGGTGATGAAGCAACGAGGTCCACATCCTCGTCATCCTGCGCCTCGTCCTCCCACACCTCCTCCTCCAACGCCTTCTCCTTCCCTTTCCCTTTCCCTTTACGGTCTCCGCCCAACGTACGCTTCATGAATGCGTATATATCTTGGATCGTCGCATCCAAACGGGACAGCTTCACGTCGTGTGAATCCACCGTTCGAGCCAACTCGGTGTCGCTCGTCTCCAATCCGATGATCCTGGATTTGTCCACCCGCGAGCTCACCCCCCTTGTCCTCCCCTTGCGATCAGAGCCAAGCACTTGGCTGAGTGCATCTGTGGACAAAGATGCCTTGTCGGCATCAGACTACGACTCATGCACTTCCTTAAGCTTTGCCTGAAACGACAAAAAGCACATGATTAGTAAAATAAGTAAACTAAAAAATTATAACATAATTAATAAAAATTAAACTGTCGGATTACTTACAATCGTGGCCGCGACGCTCGGGGACACCTCCTTGTCCTTCCCCTTCTTCGTCCGAAGATCCACATAAGTATCGAGCCTATGTGGCTTACCCCCTGGCCCACTCCCTACCCCCTAAAATAAAATAAAGTAAAGTAAAATTAGTATCGGCCCCGCAAAGTAAAATAATGAAGAATAATATATTTCTGGAGTTATAGAAAAATTAAATCTTACCTGCATCCTATGCTCCACCTCGGCGTAAGAGGTCCGGTCGGAATAGTGCATGTCCGTCTTTTTTACCCGATTTTCCCTCCCCGATTGCGAGATGCCAATTGTCGATCCTCGATCTCATTGTAAATGAACTTCTGCCATTGTGCCAATGAGATCGACTCCTTGGGGGGGACGGATTCACGCCATTGGGTAATTGACTCTCGTGTTTTTCCAAAGTACCGTGCCCGCATATTTTTTTTCCACGACTTGAGTTGCCCCCTAATCTGCTCCAACACGGGATCGCGTAGCTTTGGATCCAAGTTGAATTGTTCCTGTCCAACAAATACAATGTTAGTTGCGAATAAATATAAATATAAATATAAATATAAATATAAATATAAATATAAATATAAATATAAATATAAATATAAATATAAATATAAATATAAATATAAATATAAATATAAATATAAATATGAAATTGAAATTGAAATTGAAATTGAAATTGAAATATTCATATAAATATAAATATATTACCTGTAGTGCTACCCAAACAGCTAACTTGAGCTCATATGGCACCTCCTTCCAACTCATAAACCCCGGGCCGATGACCGTCTTTAGCAGCTTGAGGGATCTCGCTAATAGCTCCGACTTGTTCTCGATGGTAATCCCAAATTTGTCATATTTGGGGAGCCTAGGGGCCGAGGAGCCCTCGTCGCCTCCTCTACCACCGAGCCCAGATGACATCATCATAACCAGCATCATCATCCTCGCCTTAATACCTGAAGTAGACATTTTCTGTAAAAAAAAATGTTATTAGTACAGATAAAAAAATTAGAAGAAGACATGTAGTGACTGTCTATTTAAAATAATCTCAATGTTAATTTCAGGTATTGAATTTCTACTATTGTTTTGTGCTTTTTATAAATCATACCCCACCCCAACATGTTTACGGGCTTTCATCACCCGTCATAAATTTTTCGGTCCGTGACTTACTGGCCAGTTGTCTTGGGTCTTTTAGTCCCTTAACATTACTTTAAGAATTTTACCCAATATAAATACCACATTTTCTTTCTTGTTATACACTTGAACACGTTTTGTTATTTAGTCCTTATTAATTTATCTTTGATGTATTACCAGCATCTTTACTTTTATAAACTTTATTTAATTTTCAATTTTAAGGACTATTTTCATCACTTAGTGTTCATTTAAGTTCTAGTATAACAAGTTCCCATAAAAATCTTTAATAAAATTGTCATATCTTCTTTCAATTTAAACACACACACAGTAGTGACTGTCTGTTTAAAATAATCTCAATGTTAATTTCAGGTATTGAATTCCTACTATTGTTTTGTGCTTTTTATAAATCATGCCCCACCCCCACCCCCACCCCAACATGTTTACGGGCTTTCATCACCCGTCATAAATTTTTCGGTCCGTGACTTACTGACCAGTTGTCTTGGGTCTTTTAGTCCCTTAACATTACTTTAAGAATTTTACCCAATCTAAATACCACATTTTCTTTCTTGTTATACACTTGAACACGTTTTGTTATTTAGTCCTTATTAATTTATCTTTGATGTATTACCAGCATCTTTACTTTTATAAACTTTATTTAATTTTCAATTTTAAGGACTATTTTCATCACTTAGTGTTCATCTAAGTTCTAGTATAACAAGTTCGAATAAAAATCTTTAATAAAGTATTATCACAAATATAAACTAAGAGTGATAAAATAACTTTGAGGCATATAAATTAATTGTGACAAAGTAAGATTATGGAAACCCCACTTTTCTTTCTATAACTCCTATTTTATTAAACTTTAAATATATGGTTTTTTTCTCCATTAGTATAAGTATATAGCGATTATTTCACACTTAAATCACATATTAAGCCGGCCTTCATTTTTTTATGAAATTTGTAGAAAATTACTTATTTATTTTGAATGAAAATAAATTGTTATCCAATATTTTTGGATATTATTTACATTTACATTTTGGATATTATTTTTGGATATTATTTACATTTACATTTTTTGATATTATTTTTGGAAATTTATAGAAAATTACTTATTTATTTATATTTTTAACCCCCTACCCCCACCCTGCCCCACCCCCTACCCCCCACCCTGCCCCACCCCCTACCCCCCACCTGCCCCCACCCTGCCCCACCCCCCACACACACATACACACACGCACATATATACATACATACACACATATATATACACACAAACATATATATAAATGGAAGAGAGAGAGAGAGAGAGAGAGAGAGAGAGAGAGAGAGAGAGCAGCGTCGAGAGAGAGAGAGGCAGGGAACGACGGGAGGGAAAAAAGAAGGGGGAAAGGGTATTTGCTGGAAATATTGTCACGTTCGTGTCAAGGTCATTGACCGTGACAAGTATTTAAAGAATTATCACGGTCAATGACCGTGACAAGTAAATTTGTCACGGCCTTGTCACGGTCGTGTCAAGGTCAATGACCGTGACATAAAACGCGTGTTTTTTGTCATGGTCAATGACCTTGACAAGGGTGGCCGGCTGAAAGGTGACATTTTGGCCATTTTGGTGTAGTGTGATACACCATTAGGGTATTTAGCCTGCAAGATAGCAGAGTCGGGTATAAAAGGAAATCCAGTTTGTGTTATGTTCCCATCCTAGTAATCATAACTACTCTTATTTGAACATCTTCAAGACCTAAATTATTATTAAGGTTGATTTTTGACAGAACCATCTAGTTTGAAATTCATGGTAAAAGAGGATTCACCGCTTAATTTAAAGTGTTGACAGACCTTATCATCATTCTCGTGTTTACTACTACAAGGTTTATGCTGAGAAGCGGGGTTAGTTAGGATCTGACCAAAGAGGTTTACATTACCGTTCCTGCATGGTTTTGCTTCATCGGATGAACTAGGTTGTTGGAGTATTGGATTAATCATATTTTTGTTATTGTTGAGTAAAGTCAACCCCTAGAATTTGCCGTACCATTTGCTATGTATATCTTGATTGGTTAAAGATCAAAATCAGTTTATACTCAACTCAACAAAGTCATTTTCCAATTATTTAGGGTCGGCTACATGAATCCTATTTTTCCATTCCATTTTGTTTAATTAGTTCATCCATTTGTTCCCAAAATTATTCTTTAGTTTTCTCATCTATTCCTACATAGGGTGCATAAGAACTAACAATTATAATTACATTTTCACCTAATACCAATTTTGCAAGTATAAGTATCACATTTCCTAATAACAGTTACGATATCATTTTTAAGGTTCTTATCTACTATTATTCTGACTTCGTTCCTAATTCTATGTTTTCCTATATAATATAATTTAAACCCTGTATTTTCTATTTCTCTGGCTTTCTCACCAACCCATTTAGTTTCTTGTAAACAGGTTATGTTAATTTTACTTCTTATCATGGTAACCATTAACTCCATCCTTTTCTCTGTCGTAGTCCCTATGTTCTAAGTCGCTAACCTATGTCTATTATCCTAGACTAGCTTCTTTACCCGCACACGTCCAGATTGTTGAAATAACCCTTGCTTATTTCTCATCACACTCGAGCACCAATGCGACGCCCCTTACTTATTTTTCGAGACACTCGATGGAAGGCGCAATGCATCGCTTAAGGGTAATGCCCTATTATTGAGGAGTATATTCATAGGATTCGTGATCATAAGGATCTGACAAAGTTTTACGTTGGCTGTCAGCTACCTAACGAAACCCCCCTTTGTTATTCGGGCTTGGGACCGGCAGTGTCCAAAAGCAGCTTATATACATTTAAAATACGTCATGGCAATTTGATAGTATTTTCAAAATACGTGATAAAAATATTAAATTGCAAAAAAACTTATATAAAGAAAATGAATGACCAATTATCTTGTTGAATTCACACAGAACACAAGTTGGTGAATATTTTCAACATGACTCATTTGTTTGAACTGGCTCAATAAATATTGAATCATTTTTAGAGGACAAAAAAATGCATCAAAGTAAAAAAACTATCCTGTAATTTAATAGAACACTAGGAAACTGGCCCGTTGAATATATGCATCAGAAACGGATACTGTTGGAATCAAAATCAAATAAGCACTCTCAGCTTAATAAATGTGAGAGTGGTACTCTCTTCAAACAAATGCAAAACTATAGGGAAATCAATTGAATAATTGTAAACTTAAAGTAATTAGGAACATGTTAAGATCACATCAAGTAACGATATCAGATACATATATATTGGTTCAATGTGCAATAATGAAGATATATACGAACATTTTTGAGTTAGAATCAAGAATATAAGTATAAACCCCAAATTTATTGATGCCATATCACCTCCCACAATATAACCAACTAAATAGTATGTGTTGCACTTTCAATAACTACACAATAGATAGGCATAGACATCAAATGTGTTCTTAACTATATATAAAGGTATTCCACCAGCATAAAAAGGTGTTTAAACTGATATTGCCCTTGATTCGCAGTTGAGGCGGCTTCGTTAGTTGATTTCCTTTTTTGTAAGACTCTTGATGTAGACCATCATTAATTAAATTTCAACTAGATTAGTCTTTGACTACAAAGAATAGGTTTCACGTCCGGAATTTCCTACACAATCAATGATTTAAAAAACTAAGGGCTAAAAGATACCTAATAATAATTTAAAACAACAAATATAATTTTAATAATGATTCTGATATCGCCTATCCTCCGTTTGAGGTTATCTATATAAAATGCGTATTATCTTGCTAACGTATCCACGATTAAGGATCACAAAATTTTCAAGCTCCATAGAGAAGATTCTTACCAACTACCTAAGCTAGTTATTTATCATCCAAACTTGGTAAAACCAAATTCGCGGGAAGTCGAAATGTTCATGTTTTTTCTCTTTAATATGAACATTTTTCCTTATTCTGAACTCACTTTTTTTAATAGATCCCTACTAGAAGCATTTGTAATAGTAGGGATTTTAAACTATTACAATGTGAGTTTCAATTACATGTGCACAAGTGTTCCATCCTAAAAAAATCAAGGTGAATCCCTTTGGATGCTTTCATATGTCCTCGTTTAAAAAGAAAAGAAGTAGACAAAGGCATAACTTACTATTTGAAAAGAACGTATATGCATAAATTCTATAAATAATTAAATAAAACACGCATAAAGTTAACACTAGAGCTTATAACACAACCGTTTAAAAACTAACATATAATTTACCTGTTAGATTGTTGAATTTCTTCTTCATGGATGTTGGGCACCTCTCCTTACATTCTTGTGTTGTCTAATTTCAAAAACTTCTGTAAACCATCTCGGTCTTCCCGTTAGGAACATAAGGTAACCAATAACCAATCCAAACAATATCCCACAACCATACCCCATCAACATAACCTTCCATGTAAATCGACTTGAAAAATTCAAATCTTTTTCTTGTTGGATTATCGGTGGGTGTGGTGTCTCGACATCTCTACATTTTTTAGAGTGGAAAGCCACACAAGCCCGAGTTCCCATCGTACGAATCATTTTAAAATATATTAAACTGTTGACCTTAAGATATGGGTCGTACTAGATAATTTTGCGAGAGATTCAATACCACAAGAAATGTTAAAGGTATTAATTGTTGAGGAATATGTCCCACAAATTGGTTTGAGGACAGGTCTAATAATTTAAGCACAAAAAGGTTTTCCAGCACAGAAGGGATATGATTTGGAATCTTATTATTGGAATAAGTTAAGCCCTTTGAGTGATTTTAGATTTCCGATGGAATTTGGAACCTCACCTTCAAATTTGTTGCTAGAAAAATCAATGGTTGTGAAGATAGTCGAAATTCTCACTAGGTCAGTCTCCACTCTTTTTAGTACTAGAGTTATTTCATCAGAGTAATTGTAACTCATATGCAACATATATTTCCTCTCAATATCATTTTGTTCCACCACATTCATCATGGCTTTAAAATTCATAAAATATTTTTATGGAAGAAAGCTAGTAAACTGATTATGAGAGAGATCAATTATTTGAAGGTTAATGAATAGAAATTTACTACTCTTGGAAGTGCTACTTATGGTTTTATGGAACCTATCATGACTCGAGAAAAGAACTTGGAGATCTGGAAGAGTTCTTAACTAATGCGGAAATATATCATTTATTAGATTATTTTCGAGGTCAAGAACTTGTAAGTATGCGCAGTTTGCCAAAGATCGTGGCAAAGTTCCTTTTAGTTTATTTCCAGGCAAATTAAGACTTTCCAAAAATTTCCCTTATACACCAAATGTTATTGGAATGGGCTCGTGAAATCTATTCATTCGTAAATTTAACACCGAAAGAACATTGCTAAAGTTTTCGAAACCCTGTGGAATTGTACCAGCAAATATGTTATTGGACTAATTAAGGATTTCAAAATAGTTGGAACTGCAGATGGATGATGGTAGGGGTCCTTGACGAAAATTGGATTGAAGTTGGAGAGAAATGAATCGACACGATAGTGAAAAATTAGGGGGGGTGGCCTTGAATTTGGTTGTAGGATAGGTCGCCGGAGCATCGGACCGACTTTTGACAAATATAAGAACTCCTTCATCTTGCAAGAGGCCCAGTCCAAGATAGGGAGCCTAGGGAAGGTTGGATCGATATTGGTGCTCAAAGATAGACTGTTGCTAAAAAGAGAGAGAAACTCAAGGTTTGTGAGACTTGATAACATGTTTATCTCCATAGTATCAGTGAAATTGTTCCATGAG
The DNA here is from genome assembly GCA_949130495.1 of Sambucus nigra. Classification (NCBI taxonomy): domain Eukaryota; kingdom Viridiplantae; phylum Streptophyta; class Magnoliopsida; order Dipsacales; family Adoxaceae; genus Sambucus; species Sambucus nigra. The sequence continues at coordinate 15,334,311 of OX422214.1, forward strand.
AGATTGCATACAGTTACCGATTAAAGCCAAGACCTAAGCTCTCCAAAGATGGAAGAGCGAACAACCAAGAAGGTAATGTCCCACTGAAGGAGTTATTGTAGATGTAGAGATAGGTTAGTTTGTGGGTCCCAACTATGTTGGAGGGAATAGGGCCCATCAGTGAATTAAATGAGAGGCCTAAAGTAACAAGTTGTGTGAGGTTTGCAATTGAGGATGGGAATGAGCCACTAAATTTATTATATTCAAAACATAGAAAGTTTAAGGATCCGAGGGAAAAAACATTGGGAATTTGGCCTCCTAGATAATTGTATGTACAATCTAAGTAAGTTAGGTGCTTTATATTTTAGAGTGTAGACGGAATCTCTCCATGAAAATTATTACGTGAGATCTCCAAATGAGTAATATGTGTAAGGTTTTCGAGCGATTTAGGAACGGACGTAGAGATTTGTCCATTCAATAGATATAGATAATCTCAAGACCTCAAATAGACGATTGAATATGGTAATTGACCATGTAAACTCGTCCTAGAAAGATCCAACCACTTAAGAGGATTGATTCTAGTGCTCACATTAACCTCACGAAAGGGACCATTGATATCCTCGTTCCAAGATAAATCGAGTACTTTCAAGTTGGGTAGAATATTGAAAATATTATGTGGTAATTTTCCATACATTCCACTATATGATAGATCAAGAAGCGTAAGATAAGAAGACAAATTCATTGGTAAAACAGAAGAGATGTTGACAAACTTGAGAGATATTACTCTCAGCTGGGTTAAGTTTTGAATTAGCAATTTGAAATTCTGAGTTTCAATTTCGATGTCTTAATTAAAAGCAAGGTTGAGGCTCTTAAGATGAGATAGCTGGAGAGAGTGGTGTTGGAAGGGATGATTCCCTTCAGCTGACTGCAACTTAAGTCCAGCCCAATCACATGGTCCGTCCCCCAATCGCACGTAATGCCAGCCCCCTTGCAGTAATTTGTACCACTCTTACAAGACATCGTGTTTGGTTGAGTGAAGACCCCTCGTTGTGAAGCCCAAGCTTGAAAAGAAGCCCTACTACTATTAATGGTAAAAGTTTGCTTAAACTGAAGAAATTCAAGGCCCTGCTCATGAGGGTAAGAAAAAGATGAGACACAACAGGTATATTCATGTAGTAAAATGACGATGAAGATGAATGGATAAATTCACAATGAGTTTACCATTTTTGTAATCACGATTGTTGAGACGAGTCATAAAAAAGAGGAGATATAATGTTTATTATCTGTTACGTAAGTAGAGATATAATTATTGTCTATTTATATAGGAATTAGGATAAGCCAGTGTGTATGTATGAATGTGTACACATGTGGACGGAGTGTGTTTGGAGATAAGTTATTTCCTACTCAATTGCACTTGGAAGACCTATTTCTTTCAACTTCACAAGTCAAGTCTCTGCCCATTTTACAAGTCTTAACTTAACTCCACAACAATATAATAAATAAAGGAGACAACAAGCGTTATTTAGCCTTGGGAAAAGGCAAGCTGTATATATAGGGATAGGGAGGGTCTTTGGAGACGACAAGCGGGTCTTGGCTTTCTAGAATCATATAGTGGGAAATAGGAAGTTTGATGGTTATTTGTTTGATATTTGATGACTAATACAAGAAAAGCAGTGAATTACCTAAAGGAAGGTGATGCTCACAGCAGAAGGAAGTTGAGGTAGAGAAGAGAGAGACCAAGATCATTGTCGGAGAGGAAAAGGGGCTGGGATTGTCCGTCTCCATCTCTTTTTTGGTTCTTCGATCCTTGCCAAATAAATAGGACGGCACCAATAGGACGACACCAAAACGCGACTCGCTCTAGTAACAATCACGCACGGCCGAGTCCCTTACAATCAAGGGAAAAGGTTTTTCCGGTCCGACTCCTTTGACTAATAATTTTAAAAAAAATATCGATCAAATAAATTTTAAATGATTAAATTTACATATAAATATTTTTAATTTAAAAAAAAAAAGTTTTCTTAGGTCCTTTGTGAATAAGTTTTAAAGATTAATTTTTTTTTTGATAAATTTTAAATACTTAGTTCCATTAATTATCTTCTTGTAGAAGTCCACGCTAGTAACATAATCAGTGGACCTAGTTGTAAATTTTTCTTAAATGTTTAAAAATTGTCAACAGGGGACCTAATCATAAATTACTCTTTAAAAAATTCATAGACCTAATCAGCTATTGAAAGGTTTCTCTGCAACTAACTACTATTTTTCAAGAATCGAAAAAACATCAATCTTGATTCTTTTTGCATTTGTCCAAGAATCGATTACGTCATTCTTAATTGATTCTATCTTGATCACTTGACTCTATCATTTGTAAGTTTATCTTTATCAACAATTATTTTTTCTATTTTCAATCAATTACAATAGGTCAATGTACTTGATTTGAATTCAATGAAATCATTGTAATTACGTAATTCATGTGATTGCATAACTTTTTATACATTTTATATGAATATGTTTTGATTTTGTATTTTTTATATATTTATATTTTAATTCTACCATATATAAGTTTATATTTAGCTATAATTATTATGTATCTCAATCAATTGCAATAGTTTAATGTATGTATTTCATTTCAATTGAATGACAACATTGTAATTGTTAATTGTACGCACTGGATGAACTTCAATATTCTCTTAATGATTTGATTTTGTATCTTTTTATGTATTTATGTAAAATGTTGTGTTTTTAATGTATAAAGAGATAAAATCAAAGCACTGTGCTAATATACTGAACTTTTAAGACTAATTTTATGTGTGACACATTTTTAGATGGCTTTGAAACCGCATGCCTACGTGGTTGTTGAAATTGTTTAGTTCCCTTGTGGACGTTGGTCTGGGCCAATGAAATTATACAATCTCGACACACCACGTAAGCATATTTTTTCAATGTTGTCTTAAAATGCATTACGTGTAGAATTATTGATGTTTAAGACTAATTCTATATGTATTTGAGTTGGTATTAAAACGTGATTCTTATATTATGCGTAAAGATTAGTTGAATAATTTATGGATATAGTGTAACACCCCGCCCGCCCGGGGAGAGCGAACGGATCGCTAATGCGATAAAATAAATCCAAATCCACAAGTAACAAGGTATAGAGCATCTAAATAAACCAACAATAATATAAATCCACTAATCTCAATCTCTTCATTACAACAAATCTCTCGAATTACATACAACAACTAACTCGAAAATAAAATAAAAATCTCCAAAGCTCTATACATCAAAATAATACAAATCTTTCCCAAACAATCCTCGCTAAAATCAATCTCCATAGAGCCCCAAAATCCGCGCTAACCTGCCACTAAAAGAACATATGGGAAAGTACACAATATGACAAGAAAGATGCTCAACAAATATATTGACGGTGAATAAAACGTAACAACATGAGTATGAATATTCAAATCGAAATGCAAATCTCAAAGCATTTATCAATATAATTTCTCAACAACACATCAACCTTAGACGCTAGCAACATTTATCGATATAATTTCACACTAACAACAAGGTATTCACATTAACCTTAGACGCTTATCTTCATTTGATTCACAATATTCTTAGTTAGGGCATGTCTCCCAAAGGATTCAACTATCTCTTTTCTATCGGGGTCAACTATTATTGTAGTCGTGTCTTTTTAATACAGTTGTTATTGATGGGATTACTGTAATGGATTAATATTATTTGGGAATGTTTATTCCAATTGCATTCAAATTATTTTGTGTTATCTAATTGGTTATCAGTGTTGTAGAATAAAATGTGTTGTGTTATTCTTAAACTGGAAATGGATTTTGTTAAATTAAAATTGGAAAGTTTTTAACACCAGCTTAATTGAGTATTGGGTGAGTTGTAAATGTTTTCGACAGTGATGCTAAGAATGAGCCAACTGTAAATTATGTTTTAATTTGGTATGGGACTGGCCACCCGGTATTTAATTAGGCGGGGTGTTATATATAGGTCCGTGCCAACGGAATTAACCAATTTTGACATGCCATGTAAGCATGCGAAATGTGGTGTGTTGAATTATAGATATTTTAGTTGTGAAAGTGTTCGTCCGTTCGCGTCAGCGGCATTTATAATTTTTGTTTAGTGTTCATTTCTATATTTTTTTGTGATTGGCAGTTTGTAAAGTACACGTGAACGTTTTATCAATAAAATTATAACACCGCATATTTTTAATGGTTTTTATATTGGGATTAATTTAATTAAAATGAAAAATTAATAAGAAATTAATCTGGATTAAAATAAATATTAATTAGCAAGACATGGGTTAATATTTATTGGTATGAATTATATTGAGTATTACTTAGTCAATGAGTAATAAATTAATAAGAATGCATTACGATAATGTAGTCGGGACGCGCGTGTCAATCGTGTCGAGACTTAAATTTATGAGATAATATATGATTTAATTATGCGTAATCCAAATGGTCATTTTGAGTACGCCAGTGTGTCCGGAAGGGTCGAGATAGTTAGAAAAGTATACTTGGGGGGGTTTGGATTGGTTCCTAGGGCATTTTTAGGCCAAACCGACATCCCATTAGGGTATTTTGGTCTTTTGAATTTTTAAAGTAAAGGGACCTATGAGTTTGTTAGAGTTATATCATCAGGTAGGCTGAGGGTGCTAGGGTTAAAAGTTAGAAAATAAAAGAGAGGCCACTAAAGGAGGAATGAAAGGAGTTCCAAGGCTTCCCACACCTTTTTTGCACCACTACCACCGGAGTGTAGATCGGGAGCAGAGGAAGGCAACCCCACCACTTTTCTACAGAAAATCAGACCTACAATTCCAGGAAAGTGTTTATCTTGCAAAATTTAAGTGCATATACTATCCATGTTAGTGTAGGATTGAATATATGCATGAATAAACGATTATGGCGTTAAATTGGAGATTTAATTCATGATCTTGGATAGGATTTGCATGTAGATTAAAGTCCTATGTGATTAGAAAATGAAATCAAATCATATGCGATAATTTAAATGGGAAAACTCTAGATTTAGCGATGCATAGACATAAAGATTAATAAAAACTAGGGGTTTATGGATGATTATGAGATAATCGGTTCTTGGATAAAATTCTTGATGATTTGATGGTATATTTACACTGAAAATCACCCTTATATGTGTATATAATGCTTGGGAATATTGGTTTTAAGTCTGGAGAGGAACCATGAGTTTAGAATAAAAAAAATGGAGAAAAACGTAACTTCGTAGAGGAAGAAGGAGACCTGGCAGTTTTCGAATCGATTCGGCTATTGGGCGAAGCGATTCGGTTTCCCAGATTTTGACAATTTACCTATTTTTGCTTAGAACTCGTGGGGGACGATCGGGTGAACTTTTGAGGTAACTTTAAAATATATAGAGAGATATTTTGATTACTAGTAGAACAATTTTAGGGTTGAGACATAGTCATATGAGGAAAATTTTAGGGCTAAGGTTAATTGGGCATAATTGGTAATGAAAGTGAATTCGGGGGGAATGAGATCGAGACACAGAGATTTCGAGGGAACCTATGACTTAGACCAGTAGGGTATGAGTGTGGTAACTACTGAAATAATTTAAGGGGGCATTTGGGAATCTTAGAGTAGTGGGAAGTACTCATAAATATACGATGAGAAGTATAATGGTAATTTGGCAATACATAGGATATTCGAGAGTTATATACTACGTACAGGATATATTATAGGTTGCGTGTATACCTATACGGATGATATATATATATATATATATATATATATATAAGTTGTGTGAACTCTTATGTGTGCGAACATACCAAGGCTACCTGATATCACAAGAGGTTCCACATCGTGGACAATCTCATCCTGATGAGCCCATTGGGGAGGGATTTTAGACTTGTGCCTCAGAACATAAAACACAGGGTTGAGCACTACTAGTATGTATGATAATGTGACTGGGCATTTGGGTGTGTTAGGTGTGTGCGTAGCCCAAAGGCTTAGAACTATGTTCGCCTCCAAATTACGTGAATAGTACATTTATGGTTCAAGAGTGATTCCGAATCGGAAGTCCTTTATTTAGTACGTGATGTACCCGGACTAGATAGTAGAGTATGCACACATCGCAGGTCTCTACCTAGGGATGCCTTATTCATATATATGATGAGGGTGATATATATATATATATATATATATATATATATATATATATATATATATATATATATAGTATTTGTCTTATGCGGACCAGTCCCCATTTTAAAAATACGAACCGAACAGGTGTCACTTGACGGTGAGCCTAGAAATTACGGCTAAATTATAGGCACAATGTCTCTCTTTTTTGGGCTCACTTCTTGGTGACACATGTTCGGTCCGCATTCTTAAAATGCGGACTGATACGTACAAGATCAGTAATATATATATATATATATATATATATATACACGTGTAATAAATAATGATATATAAAGTAATCTAAGTATATGTGAACTTAATACTTACTATGAGACTTTAACGAGTACGGGCGATACGGGTTGGCATGACGAGTTAGTATACAGGGGGAGACTTAGTTAAAACTCGTTAGGAGGGGTAGCACAACTATGTTGGTTTAGAAGTATACCTTAGGCGTGAACAGTAGTTGAGAGGCGAGGATCTCAAGTGAGAGAATGTATACAATATCTGCTCTTACTGCAATTTAAATGCTTGCAAAATATTTCCAAATTGTTTTCTTATGCTTTGACCCGTTTCAAATATATTTTTGTAAAAACCTTTTAGGCGCCCATGCACAAGGACACCAGGCTTAGGAGTTCATTCATATTTGACGTTTTGTAGCTGCTATGAACATTGCAGGACCTCGGTAGTAGACGCTTCCACTTCTATCAGTTCATATTCATTATTTATTTATCTCAGTCGAGTATGTTGCCCACCTTTAGTTAGCGGCTGTTTTAGAGATGATGTGTTTGATTATGGACTATTGTATTTGGATTTCAATTTAGAATGTTTATTTCAGGAACATTTATTTATCTCTCTACTTTATCATTTATTATTATGTTTAATGGTATGGTGAATATGGTTTAGTAGTTTATATTATTGCCTATTAATGAAAAGATTAAAATTTTGACACCGGGCAATTAGGGTATTAGTAATATAATCGTGTTTCAATAGGGATGCTAAGAATCAAACCATTAATGATTCCTATTTAATTTAATAATGAACTCATCATCCAAGATTAGAATAGGCGGGGTGTCACATATGGTATCAAATCATCAGGTTCTAGTGTCCTTAGCATCTGTACGAACTTGTCACGTTTCCAACATAGCGATTTTTGATATAGAGTCCTAATATTAGGATTTTTTCATTTATGATTACACATTTACGTCTTCAGCTATTTTGAGATATATTGAATTATGGACTTATGGAAATTCTCTTTCGTTTCAGATACCACCCAGACGCGCACCACGAGCACCCAGGGATGCACAACCCGAGCCGCATCCAACTCGGGCACAGGGGACTATAAATGCTGCTGAGGTCACCGCTATTATTGCCCATGCAATTAATGCAGCTTTGACCACATTTGCTCAGCAGGCACCATAGGTGCCACCTCAGCCGCAGGTTGTGGCACCAGACCAGACACACCCATTTCCTTCTGCCTGGGAGAGAGTTAGAGATGCCTTTCAGAAGGTATTGTTATTTGGATAATATGCCTTTCAAGCCATTATGGTAAGTAGTAGAATGGCAAGGTATTGTTATTTGGATAATATGGCTTATATTGAAATATTTGAAGACAGCTCATTGGACTTCGTATGTAATGAGTTATGTACTAGGTTTACTGATTTGAGAACTGGGAGTTTTTCATTTGGTGATGAATGTCGGTCATGTTAGTTTGTAACAACGATGTTCGTTGTATGTTGCGGTCCCAGTTGATCGTCAAAGCTGATTTCATTTGCATATATGTCATTCATTCATTAGCATTGCCAAGTAATACATGTTATGAACGGGTTAAATGTGCTAGTTGAATTTGTGAAGGGGTTGACTGCAGTAATATAAATTTTGAGAGGGTTGATAGCGGTGATACAAATAGAGAGAGGTTAGAGTCTTTATCATCAAGCATTGCAATTTTAATAGTGGCATTAAAAATGACTTTTATCCTAGAGGCGTGGAGTCAAGTAAGTTGAAAGTCTATCTTTCCAATGATTGGAAGACATATATAAGTCACGAGCAACAGTGTTTTGAAGGAGGTGTAGTGGAATTTCGATATAAATTGCGAAAGTATGCAATTGAGGTTGGGTTCAAGTATGTGTAATTGAAGAATGATAAAACTCGGGTGACTGTTGAATGCTCTAAAAGGACTACTGATAATTTCATGTGGTGAATTCATGCTTCATTATCCACAATAAATGAATACTTTTACATACAAAATTTAACTAATGAGTTTACATGTAGATGTGTCTTTCGTAGTCCATCGGCCAAAATGATAGCCTCCAAGTTGGTTTCAACATTGGTAGCCGATGATCTTAGAGATAATCTAGTGTTGAGGCCAATTGATGTAGTTATAGGTATGAAGAAGAAGAACTACGGTCTCGATATAGTCTATCAACATGCATGGCGTGCGAAAGAGGTGGCTGCTATTGATATACATGGTGATGAAAAGATTTCTTATGCATTAATGAATATTTATCGGGAACTTTTATTACAGTATAATCTTGCGGCACATTGCATCCTTGACCTGGAATATGAGAGTAAAAAATTCAAGAGAATATTTATAATGTTTGAAGGATGTATTTATGGATTTCAATACTGCAGAGATGTTTCATTTCTTGATGGTGCCTTTTTGAAGAGCCGTTACTGCGAAACAATATTGTTAGCAACCGCAAGGAATGGGAACAATGGCAGATTACTTATAAATATTTTATTTTGTATATTGTATTCACAATTTTTTTTGTCCATTGCAGATCATCAAAATACTCGCACAAAAAGATAAATTATCTTTGAATATTTTTGTTTAGTTCATGTGTACTATACATTTTTATGCGTGTATTTTGATGATCTGTGTTGTTATTTAAAAGGAATGTCAAGTACACGCCTAAAAATTTAAAGTACACGTGAATATTTTTGTTTAGTTCACGTGTACTTTACATTTTTATGCATGTATTTTGATGATCCATGTTGTTATTTGCAACCAATGCAAAGTACACGCAAAAGATTGTAAAGTAAACGTGCATGCTTTAGTATCTTGATAGCGTGTACTTTACATTTTATGCGTGTAATTTTATGTTTTGTCTTATTATTTGCAACCAATGCAAAGTACACACGCAATATATTAATATATTTCCTACGTGTTGTAAGGTCTATATCAGCATCATCAATTTAGAATGTGTTGTATATTAATATGCAATTTATTTTAATTTTTATATATTTTAATATTTCAGGCCTTTTTCCTCTTGCATATGCTGTTGTTGATTCCGAAACGGAAGATAACTAGATTTGGTTTCTAGTCAATTTGCATAATGCACTAACTGATCAATATCGAAACATAACGTTTATACCTGATCGAAATAATGGATTAATTGAAGTTGTTTTGAGGGTCTCCCCGATGTCTACACATTCCTATTATATACATTATTTAAAAGGGAATATAATGAAGAGAATTCGTGGGAATTGTGGTAGCTTTCGAAAGAAAATTGTGAAAGATTTTTTGTCTTTTACATATATTGTTTCACTAGATAAATTTCACAAGAATATTGAAGCATTGAAGAAGGAAGAAGGAGCTGGTGTTTCTGATTTCATTAATAATTTGCCTCTCGAGAATTGATCTTGTGCATATTTTCTCAATAAATAATTTTGATGACATGGCATCTAGTGTTGCGGAGTCATTCAATTCATGGATTTTGGAGGAAAGGCATTTCCCAATAATGAATATGCTCGACAAATTGGGGGTGAAGATTATGAATTTCAACCCAAACAAACTTGTTAAGTATGGCACTTGGACAAATGAGCTATGTCTTTTTTTTCAAAAGTTATTGAATGAAAATTGGAATAAAAGTCAACAATGGACTATTAATGTAACAACCCAGGTTTTTGAGCGACTATTTTATACTATTTTGCCTGATGGGCTAATTTTACAAAATAGGGGATGTTGGAGTAAATATTATTTCCCGTGAGACTTAGGGATAATATTTACTATGTTTTGTCTATTTACCGTTATGAGAAGGTAAATAGCGTCATATTGTGTATTATTGCGTCGTTATATGTAAAACGACGGTTATGACCTATATTTAAATTTGGGTATAATTAATGAAATAAAATGAAAATTGGAACGTAAAAATAGTTCACACTTTCCCGAATGCCAAAATAGGGGGTGCGGTTGTTTTTAGAATAGTCGAGATAGTCAAAATAAGTGCCACGTTATATTTTTGAGATTCGGGCATTTTTAAGGGGTTATGACTCAAATAAGTGGTTACGAGTCATTTTAGTGGTGTATTAATAATTAACTATGGGGATTTATGTTTTGAGACCCGTATAAGTACCCCACCCACTTTCTTTTCTTCATTTTTGTGTGAGAAGCCAAAGGAGAGAGAGAGAGAGATGAGAGAGTTGGAAGAAAATGGGAGAAAGAGAGAAAATGAAGATTTGGGCCGGATTTCGTCGTTACCGGAGTTGTTCCGAGACTACGAACCTCGAGGCAAGTTTCTTACTTGCTAGATATTGATTTAATGTGATAAATCTGCATGTGTAGTTAAGTTTTGGGAGGTTTAAACCATAAATGGGTTTTGGTTGATTTTGGGTGTTTAATCCTAAATCTTATAGTTTAATTTGATTTGAAGAGAAATAATTGGTTATTTGATGTGTAGAAATGATTTTATAGTAGTATTTGTTGTTATGGTTGGGTGAAATAGCGGGTAGAAGCTTGGATGGCTCATTAATGGCCGAAACAGCTTCTCGGAGAAGAAGTTGTCCGCCAGGATCGATCGATCGAGCCTGGGGGATCGATCGATCGAAGCCTTCGATCGATCGACGGCCAGGGGTCGATCGATCGACCCCTTCTGAAAAGGTGAGATTTTTCTAGTTTTGTTTTAGCCCTTTTCTTTTCGGTTCGAAGTTTAGGAACCTTCCTTTGGGAAGTAATGAGGATTCTTAGAGGGTTGTTTTGGGTAGACTAATGTCCTAGGTTAAGATGGGATATTTGGGCTTACCCGAGGGCTAGTTTGTATAGGTTAATGTCCGAATGATATAAGAGGTTAACCTAAAGTAAAATTGGAAGATTAAAATATTAATGTTGAGTTTGGGAGACACTCCATTATGGAGACTCACTTTGAGGGTTGATGAAATAATATGAACTCTTGGAGGCTATTTTGAGGTTAGTGGCACTTTGGGTCTAAGGTCATTAATAAAATATGACTTAATGAGAATGAAATGCACATTCTAAAACATAGTGCTTAATGGCTAAATGGATGATTTTTGGAAATGTAAAATATGATGTTTTCAAAATGAAAAAGTAATGTTTTTCATAAATGTTAATTTATGGATACACACCTCTCTAAATCGCTATCATAAGGGAAGTTGCGCGCGTTGTGGTGAAGCCCCTTGGCTAATGAATGCAGGGTGGATATAGTCCCTAGGCCATGTGAGCGCTTGTGATTGTATATTTTTCTGCGATGGTTAGGAGATTCCGGGTGTGGTCTTGACTATCCCGCAGGCATATGGTCGCTTCCCGACGTTTTGATAGGCTCCCAGGTTGTCTTGATGATAGGCCCTGGAAGATGATAGCCATTTAGGGGCGCGCACAGTGGGGAAACCCGGACGGGCGGTCTTAGATTGCGTTATATTATATGATATATAACTATGTTCAATAATGTGGGACATTATTGGCTATTAAAGCATTTTATGATAATAAAATGGATTTAATTTACATTTCCCGGATGGAAGAAGGGAAATGGGATGTTAAATACATTTTTCGGATGGAAGAAGGAAAATTGATGATATGAAATGAAAGTAAAGCATTTTTATGATAATAAAACTTGCTTTAAATTATGTATTTTCCTGGATGGAAGAAAGGAAACAAAATTTGGTAAAGAAAGTTTTGAAACTATGATTATATTTCCTGATAAGGAATAGAATTTCGAAATGAAATAGTAAATGATGAGATTAATTGGTAAACATTTGATAAAATGAATTTACCATATATGTATATTCCTAGAGATGAATTAGGAATTATGCCATTAGATGATGGATGGGTTTTATTTTATATTTTCTTGTGTAGCTGTAGATGTGACCTCCCACACTTATGCACACACATTTCATTTATTGATTATTTCGTGCTAAGGATCTAATGGATCTCAACGATCAACCTTGCCTAAGTAGTAGTGTATCGGGGGGGTTCCTTGTTTGGATTTCGCTTTGCGAGACACCCCACGCACGAATAGGGCATAGTGTTGAGACTGGGGAGAAGTTAGCCCTTAGTACTTAGGGTTAACTAGAACCTCTCACAATATTGCGCTAGGTTGATGCTAGATTGAGAGGTGAGAAATATTACTGTTATATGTGAGAGAAATATTCACTTAACTGTCATGCATTTTAGTCACATGGTAATCATATCAAACCGGGCCTTGACCCGTACCTATATTTCTTTGTTTCTGCATATTCTTTGCCGTTACAGGTGCTCTACCGCATGGACACCCGTGTTTACATTTTCATTCCAGTTGTCATGGAGCTACAACATATTGCGGATGTTGTAGGTTACTTGTATTAGACGCTTCTTCTTATTGCACTCTAATTATGTTCAATATATTTATTCGGGCGTGTTTTGCCCAAGGTATTGCACTCATTCATTATATTGTAAATATTGAAATGTAACACTCTACGTAATTATTTGTATTGGTCTGTTCACCGACAGCTTATTCGGTGATATTTATTATATTTTCATTCTTTATCCATTGATTTTTGGTATCCACCGTTTTTGCAAATGGAAAGTGTTTTTCTTTTACATTCTAAATTTTTATTTGACAGTCCGTTTTCTAAAATAGATTGGTGGTTATCTCATACTATTATTTTAATCGACAGTGATGCTGAGAATGGACCACCTATGATTCCTGTGATTATTAGTGTATTGGGCTGGCCACCTATTATTTTAGTAAGCGGGTTGTCACAATTAGCCGCTCGAGTCAACATGTAGTTAATGTTCATTCAGAAGTGCGAGTGGCGATTAACTTAGAAGAAAGAACTTGTTCTTATAAGAGTTGGCAGATACGATATTTTTCGTGTTCTCATGTTGGTGTTATTGCTGTTGTACAGAGGAAAGGGACCAGTATTTATGAGTATATTGAGGATTTCCATAAGGTATCTTTCTATAGAAAATACTCGATACCTATAGTTCCTCTTCTTGAGTTGATTTCCTTAAATAGTCCTATATAGGATCTATTAAATATAGAGGGAACATATATATTATATAGAGTACATGCATAATACATAAAGTACACACGCATTGGATTGAACCAAATCAATTTTAAGATGTGTGCACTTTATGAATTTATGTGTACTATTTGAAAGTACACACAAACTCATATGTACACCCACATAATACACTAAGAATTTATATATTCGTAATTCTAAATAAATGTCGCTGGCGCTGACCACAATTAATATAAGACATATACAAATACAAATAGTATGTACATATTCTAATCATGTATGCGTTCCTAGTCCTCAATAAATAATGTATACAAAAGGAAATGTACTGTGATGAAATATATAAATTTGCAGTCCTCAACATGCAAAAAGTGTATTTTGCATTTAAATTCAGGGCAACAATTGTATTTTTTCACATCAAGAACAAACAGAATGTAATTTCATCAGTCCATGTATAATGTCTACAAATTTATTCATATGAAAATAAAAAATACATAATAAAACAAGGAAAAAGTTATATAAAACCTAAGGACATAAAAATAGTACATGTAATGCACAACATAACACTCAAAATACAAAGACAAACAGGTGATATCAGAAACATAATGCTAAGAATACAACATCTACAGAGCGTATGATATAATCTTAAGATCACAATATTATATTTAATTCACGATATATTACATCAAATAAAAATATATGAGCACGTATCCATACCTGTTAGTGCTGTTTAGCAGAATTTAATTGAGCATGTGAAATGTTTGTTAGAACTTCCACGATTAGGGTTTTGATCGCTTGAATTTTTGTGAAGTGTGTTTGTTTTGAAATTCAAGGGTTTTTATATGTTGTTGTTGGACCAAAATTTGATTGAGAATGAGAATCATTTTGGGGTTTTGATCGAAGATACAATACAATCATTTTGGCACTTGAATTTCTGTGAAGTGTGTTTGTCTTCCAATCATTTAATATTTGTTGGGCCCAATTTTTTTGTCCCAATTATTAGTCAAAAGACTAGACCATAAAAGGCCCAACACAAAACCACCAGTAACGTTCTGCTATGTGACACAAAAAGGGACATATTTAAGTAAGATCCCATTGATACCACTTAAATTTCACAAATCTCAAAAAGGTTTTCTAACTTTTAAAATGTTTGATAGTCTAAATTTGTCCTTAAATTTGCGGTATTCAATCTCTGGAAAAATTATCTAGTGGGACCCATACCTCAAGGTCAGTAGTTCAATACATTTCAAAATGATTTGCATGATGGGAACTCAGGCTTGTGTGGCTTTCCACTATAAAAAATGTAAAGATGACGATACACCACACCCCCCCGATAGTCCAACAAGAAAAAAAATTCGGATTTTGCGAGTGGATTTACATGAAAGGTTGTGTTGATGGGGTATGTTTGTGGGATAGTGTTTGGATTGGTTATGGGTTACCACATGTTCTTAATAGGAAGACCGAGATGGTTTACAGAAGTTTTTAAAACTATACAACACAAGAATGTAAGTAAGAGAGGTCCCCAGCATCTATGAAGAAGAAATGCAGCGATCTGACCGGTAAATTATACGTAAGTTTTTAAACGATTGTGTTATAAGATCTAGTGTTAACTTTTTGCGTATTTTATTTATTTATTTATAGAAGCATTTACGTTTTTTCCGAATAGTAAGTTATGCATTTGTCTACTTTTCTTTTTAAATGAGGACATATGAAAACATCCAAACAAATTCACCTTACAGTTTTTAGGATGCAACACTTGTGCACGTGTAATTGAAACTCACATTGTAATAATTTAAAATTCCTACTATTGATAATGCTTCTAGTAGCGATCTGTTAACACGGTGAGTTCAGAAAAAGGAAAAATTTTCATATTAAAGAGAAAAAACAGGAACATTTCGACTTCCTACAAATTTTGGTTTACCAAGTTCGGATGAGAAATAACTAGATTAGTAATAATCTTCTCTATGACACTTGAAAGTTTTGGAATCCTTAATCGTGGATACGTTAGCAAGATAATACACTTTTAGATAGATAACCTTAAAAGGAGGATAGGTGAAATCATAATCACTATTAAAATTATTTTTTCTATTTTTAAATTATTCATAGGTATCTTTTAACCCTTAGTTTTTAAAATTATTGCTTGTGTAGGAAATTCAGGACGTGAAACATATTCTTTGCAGTCAAAGACTATTCTAGTTGCAATTGAATAAATGATGGCCTACATGAAGAGTCTTATAAAAAGGAAATAAACTCAGGAAGCCACGTCAACTGGGAATCAAAGGATATATTGCACCTACCACCGAGTGTCTTGAAAAATAGTCAAGGGGCATTGCGCCTGCCACTGGGTGTCTCAAAAAATTGGCAAGGGGAGTCGCATTGGCGCTCGAATGCGGTGAGAAATAAGCAAGGGTTCTTGCAACAATCTGGACATGTGTAGGTAAAGAATCTAGTCCAGGATAGTAGACTTAGATTAACGACGTAGAACATACACTACACCATAACGGCTATTTTGCAACCAATAATTTATTTAATTTGTAAATGCTTATAACACTTATAAAATTTACAACGGTTTTAAACACTTACAAAATTTGTAAGTGTCCAAAACCGTTGTAAATTTTGTAGTAGTTACTTAATTTGTAAGTGGGATAACCTAAAAGGGCTACATAGTAAAAAAATGGTGTCAAAATTTTCACACTAAATTTTCCCTCCAAAAACTTCCCAACAAGCGTTCCTATCAGAAATTCGTGCCTCCAAACCATCCCACCGTTGCAAGAGAAATCTTGTCTTCAGAAAGCATTCAAAAACATTTCATTGCAAGCATTCCTATCAGATAACTCTTCGTTGCGGTTTGTTCCTATCAGGTAAAAATTTTGACATTCGATATTTTCGATTCGATTTGATATTTTCATTAAAGTTTGAGAAGTTTCTTGTGAAAATAGTTTAATTAGGGTATGTACACAGTTTTTATGTAGTTTTTCTTGCCGAAGTTTCTTAGGAGATATTCAATAATTGTTCTGGTGCCCCTTTTGATATCATGCATATCCTTTTGATTAAAAAATAGTTTAATTATTATTTTATGTTATCAAAAGATTCTAATTATAGAGTCTTATGAATTGTTGAAGGTGGACATGTAGAAATCTGTTCCCAGGTAAACAATAATATTTTAAAATTTTGTATTATTATCTTTAGTCCAATATCTTCAAATGTTGCATTGAAAGAGGGCCTTAGGTATAATATAAATTCTCTGATGTTGCCAAGTATGAAGTTTTTTATGTATGGGTAAGAATCTTTGTTGTTTAATGATCACGTACCACTTTTTTCCAATGTGCGACATGTTTTTTATTTGTTTTTTTTTTTCAATTTTTCATCTAAATGTTTGGGGTATATTCTAATTCATAAAACGTTGGTATTCACTTTCACTTTTTTTAAACACAAATGAACGTGCAATAAGCTATGTTGGCACTCACTTAAACTCTAATTTGGATTCTTCTTTTTTATTATGCAAATTAAAATGGGGTGTTCTATGCGGTAGAACTTTTAATTGTATATTATGAACAAAGCATAGGATGATTTGTCTTTGTTGTGAAGCTTTATTTATTTAGTCTATTTGCATATAGATTACATTTTAGTTTGCTCCGATTGTTAATTTATGATCTTTAAGGGTAGTTAATTTATGATCTTTATAGTGGTGTCTTCCATAATTTTGGTATTTTAACAATAGTTATAGATACATATTTGTGTATTTATAGGTGTTGAAAGTTAAAGAAACAAAAAGTAATGCTGAGCTTGGGTTTGACGTGTTTGGGTTTAAGGTCAGGCGTGTTTATGTTATCTTTCGAATACAAAGAAGATTATTTCTGGTTTCAACCATAAAAATATTTAATTTATACTTCATTTGGGTATAAATTCTATTATATGAGATTTGAAGATCATGTTATATATGTTGATAAAAAAAAAATTGTACCAAAATAGGGGTTGTTATTTTAAGTGACTATCTAGTTGTAAACTAGTTCATGATTGTTTGAAAAATTCACTTCTAATCACCTTTTACTTCATTAAATATTAATCAAAGATTATGAGCAATAGTCTATTTCTTTGCCTATTGTCGGACCCTTAGATATTATATAATATATATTAATTTTTTACTAACATATCTCAATATACAGAATGCGATGAAAGTTAATAAATAGTGGATGAAGGAACATGAAAGAGGAAGTGAAAAATACATTAATGGGGTTGCTATGTTCATTGATTTTGTGAAGAGTAATTGTGGTGGCGGAACCTTATTTCATGTCCATCCATAAAATATGAAAATGTAAAGTTGTTGGAGCTCGAAGACGTCCATTTTTATTTTCTTCGTTATGGTATATCCAAGTCTTACACATTTTGGCATTTTCATGGTGAAAAGAAAGTCGTTAAAAGGAAAGAAAAAGAAGCCACTGAAAGTGTTGAATGCTATGACCCTGTCCTCGACAATCCAAGATTGAAAGAGCTTGTTTACGATGCATTCAAAATGTTTAATCGTGAAGTAGATCATTTATCAAGAGAGCATGTTAGAATGGGGGGAGGTGACAATCGTGACGAGAATAATGAGGTGTTAAAATACGAAAAGTTATGTGGCAAGGCGACTACCCGTCAAGTCCTGAGAAACATACGACGCTATATTTTTTTGTCAAATTGAATAATGTTAAGACAAGATATGGTTTGTCAGATAATAGTGTTACGGAAATTTTGGGGTGTTTAAAGAGTTTTTGTCGAAAGGAAATACAGTACCATCCAAGTATGCAGCCATGAAGAAGATAATCAAAGAAGTTGGTCTAGATTATAATATAATTCATGCATGCAAAAATGATTGTATTTTATATAGAAAAGTACATGCAATGAAGGTAAAATGTCCAGTATGCAACCTACCTAGGTATAGGTCAGGAATAAATAGGGAGGGTAAAGTACCTCTGAAGACAGTTAGACGTTTCCTCTTGATTCCAAGGTTGAAGAGATTATTCACCATACCATGGATTAAAAATTAGATGACTTGGCACGCTAGTGCGTAGTGTAGCACAAATATCATGTGTCATCCTATTGATTCATCTATTTGGAAATCTGCTGATGTGATGTGGCCAGACTTTGCGACTGAAAAACGTAATGTTCGTCTTAATATAACCACTAATGGTTTCAATCCATACGGGAATCTTTTCTCTAGTTATAGTTGTTGGCCTATCATTGTTTCTCCTCTTAATATGGGACCGTATTTATGCATGAAAAAGGAGTTTTCAATGATGTCAATTTTAATATCCGGGCCTAATGTTCCGAGCAAAAATATTGATATTTACCTGGCCCCTTTGCTAGATGAGTTAAAGAAATTATGGATTCAAGGTGTAATGGCATACAAATCTTACAAAAAAACTAATTTGTCTTTGAGAGCGATGTTGTTGTGGGTCGTCCATGATTTTCCTGCATATGGAACTTTATTGGGATGCACGGTTCATGGTTATAAGGGGTTCCCAGTTTGTGAGAAAGAAGTTGACTCTGAACGCCTTACGAGTAGTAGGAAAATTTATTATCGTGGTCATAGAAGATTCCTTCCTCGTGATCACAAGTTCAGGGAGGGCAAATGAAATTTCAATAACAAGGTTGAACATCGTAAAGCTCCACGAAGGTTATCTGGTTCGGAGGTTGAGAGGAAGGTTAAATGCATCAAGATGAGAATTGGTAAATAGATTTTCGAAATAAAAAGAAAACATAAAGGGGATAAGAATGTGGTTAGTGACGTTACCACTCCATGGTATCAAATGTCTATTTTATTTCATTTACCCTATTGGAAAGAGCACAGTGTTCATCAAAATCTAGATATTATGCACATTGAGAAGAACGTCACCGATCATATATTGTCAACCATTCTAGACGTTAAAAATAAAACCAAATATAGCGAAAATGTCCGTAAAGATATGAAGACCATGGAGATCAAGAAAAAGATGTGGATGGAAACAGACAAAAGTTTAGGAAAAAATGTAAAACCAAAGGCTGTATTCACTCTAAACAAAAAAGAAAAATAATGGTTTTTTCGTATTTTAAAGGAGCTCAAAGTTCCAAGAGTTTTTTCTTCTAACTTGAGTAATTGTGTGAGTTTACAACTACTTGGATTGAAGGGGATCAAGTCACATGAATATCATATAATTATGCAATATTTGTTGTCGTTGCTGCTTAAAAATGCTTATCCAAAACACAAGGATTTGCGAATAGCAATTAAACGGTTAAGCCTCCTTTTCAATGTGTTATGTTCCAAAGTGATCAAGAGGGATGTTTTGGAGTCGACAAAGAACACATTATTTGAGGCTATGTGTGTGAAAGTGTGGAAGCCCCCAATTTTAAAATTCAAAAGTCTTTTTATACTTTGAAATCAATTTCCTTGTGAAATATATATGCGGAAGCGTTAGGTGACGGTTAAATTAAACAAATTACAAATTTTAATTTACTTTTTCCAAATTAAAATTAAACCAAGTGAAATTAGATTAATCCATTAAAATATTTTCACTTAAACATAATTAATCCAAGTCCTAGAATTTGCCTAAGTTATATTTATCAATATTTCAAAATTAGGCCAAACCAGTTTTAATAATAGACTTGAATTAAATAAACATTACCCAAATTTAATTAGCATCGAATTAAATTAAGTGTGACAATAAAAGTCAATTTTATCTTGAATTATCCTAAGCATGCGTTCTAAGTTATTATGCAAGATAAAAGTAAATCAATCACACTACGCCGCGATGTACGAGGAAAAACCCACAACGAGAAATAACCTCGGACGACCCTTGCCTCAAATCCACTAAGTACGGAATTTACATTTACAAGACAGATGACTTACTTCCTCAACTCGAACCCTCTCAAGCCTTGACGCATCTTCTTGTAACCACCTATGTCTAAAGGATAACCACGGAGATCCACTACGATCTTGAAACCACCGATCGGAATATAGGTACACCATCAACCACACATGGTGCCTTTCACCATGTGAGAAAGCCGCAGCAAAATAATTCTTCTTCTTCTTTGAGGGATTTAGAAGAAAACCCAAAATAATCTTCAAACAAATGTAGAGATAAACATATGCCAAAATGCTCCAAGCAAAGTATATGTATTTATGAACTTGGAAGAAACAAATATGGGTGTAATTAAGTGTTTTAAAGGATTTTTCTTTATAAAACGAACACTCAAACTCATGAACTTTTTCTAGGAAGAAATAACTCTCAAAACTCTCTCTAGGAGTTAGAATATTATGAAAAGGTTAGTTTAGAAAAAGTTATTCCCGCACATTATAAGATCTGAGAAAAGTTAGTGGAGAAACAAGTGGGGAAAGTGGAATAAACTTCTCAAAACTGCCAAAGAATTTTCCCGCCTGAAATCTCATTCGAACGACATTTTCGTTCGAACGAATTCGAGCAACATTTTTGTTCGAACGACATCTCGTTTGAACGAGGCTTCTAACGAAGTTCCAGTGTGAACTCGTTAGAAATCTCGTTCGAACAGCCATCTCGTTCGAACGACATTTCGAATGAAGTTCCAGTGGCCAAAATGGGAACTCGTTGGCAAACTCGTTCGAACGACATCTAGTTCGAACGAAAAACTCATTCGAACGAACTTCCGAAAAGTTTGAAAAGTTCTATTTTTCCCAGAAACTTTATATACTTTATTTTAAAGTTTTTAATAGAAATCTTCCTGAAAACAAAACACAGTTTTAAAACCTAACACCCAATAAACTTGTTCCAAGCTCTTATATATATATAAAATGCATTCATACCTTGGGAGCATGGAACCACTGTTGATAACGTAGAAACGAGGCACATGAACACGACATTTGATGAATCTTTATACTCTTTGCCGCTACGTCTTCAACTAAACACATCATAGGCTTGAATAGGTACATTGAACACTATCCTATGGCATAAACGTTTTTGTCTGAAATTGAGCCAAAACTACATTAAGACTCAATTGGAGAATTGTTTCCTTACAGTGTGTTTTGGAGAAATACTTTTTGCCTGGATTTTTTTTATTACTGTCCATCTCATTATACACTTAGCAGGGGAAGTGTTGATTTGTGGACCGATAAGATATAGGTGGATGTATCCTTATGAGAGGTAATTAAATAGTAAATCATTTGCTTAACCTTTTTATTTCGACAAATATTTTTTTTGTAATTGATATATTTTTTATGCATAGGTTGATGAAAGATTACAAGAAGTATGCTAATAATAAGAGGTATGTTGAAAGGAGCATTGCAAAGAAATATATCGTAGAATAATCGACACTATATTGCATGGAGTACATGCCAAACACCAGTGAAGGAAATCATAAATATATGCGTGAAAATTTTCTTGATGAAGATGAAGATAATGAATGCACATGCGAGGGTCCTTTAGTACAAGGGAAGAATGTGAAGTTAACTCCATTACAATTTGCACAAGTACGTAAGTGGGTGTTACACTAATCAAATGAAGTAGAGGAATGGCAGAAGTAAGTGTATCAATATGATTTAAGATTTTTTAATTAAAAAATACCGGTTATGTAGATTGATGCAGGAAGTAGGATGCCTAAGTGTGGGTATTGAATTGGTGTAGGAAATATGATCTTTATTGAGAATCCACATTTGGGTGTAACCGAAGAGCGGCTACATTGAAGGAAAAGACCGAGGGTTTATCTCATGGCTGATTAAGGAGGTTCGCTTTTAATTCGACTACTTAATGAAATTTTACATTTATATATGTGTGTGTGTGCGTGTGTGTGTGTGTGTGTGTGTGTGTATAATCATCTTATGAACTATTTTTTATAGTTATTAAAATTGGGATTGACCGATACCGCACTTTGGTGGCTAGAAAATGGGCCATTATATGATGTACAATCATATAAGAGGTATCAAGTGAATGGGTTTGAATTTTGCAGACGTGAGTATGATGAGTCACGGGTAACCCAAAACAGTGGTGTGTCAATGAGGGCCATCACGAAGTTCAGGTCAAGCGAAAAAGTTATGAATTATAAGGAAGAGGAGACAACATACTTTGGGATTGTTCTTGGAATATCTGAGTTGGATTATACATCTTTCAAAACAATTGTGTTTTACTGTGACTGGGTGAGAGTTGAGGACGAGGTAAATGGTTTCAAAGTTGATCCTGAATCGAACTTAATGATGGTAAACTTAAGTAAGTTGAAGATCAAGGATAAAATCGACGACGAGCCATTCATTCATGCATCTGAAGCATCTCAAGTGTTTTACTTAGAGGATTTTGAAGACAATGGTTGGTCTATCGTTTTGCATGCACCACAGAGATTAATAACAAGTGTTGACAAACTTGAGGTTCCTATAATGTATCAGTCTATTCTTGAGGATATTCTTAATTTGAAGAATCTGCTTCAGGACTTCTAGTTAAAGCTAAAGCTGATTTTTATAACTTTTGCTTAATTTTTTTTACTTTAACGCTTCACTTACTATGTAAAAGAATTTTAGATATCACTTCAAGATTTTGTTTCTTGTTATCTATTATGTTTATGTACTACTTTAATGCTTCACTTATATTGTAACATGCGATGAATGGACCAATTCTTAGTAAATTTGGACAAATTATGCATTTGGACAGATTATTAATTTTTAGTAATTTTGGACATAGTATGTGAATAATTCATTTAGACATATTATTAATGCAAAATATTTATGCATTGCATATCTAACACTAGTTGAATTTCAGTAATGTCAAATAAAGTTATGTCTCCAACCCACACGATGATTTAGATGGATCATCTATAGACATCATAATTGCAGTTGAGATCAATCAACATAATTAGGTAATATCTAGCGAGAAAGGCCGATTTATGTCTCGACTTGGTAAAATGGTCCAGGCTCAGATCCCAATATCGTATACTGATGGGCGTAAGGTTCCAGAAACATAAAGGAAGATGTTTGGAAAGATATGAAAATGAGACTTCTTATGTATACTTAATTTTTTTATTATATTTGCTT
Organism: Sambucus nigra; assembly: GCA_949130495.1. Classification (NCBI taxonomy): domain Eukaryota; kingdom Viridiplantae; phylum Streptophyta; class Magnoliopsida; order Dipsacales; family Adoxaceae; genus Sambucus; species Sambucus nigra. Next base: position 15,357,705 of record OX422214.1, read on the forward strand.
TTGTATATCTTTACACATTTCTTATAATTTAAAAATATCATTTGTCTTGTTAGAGAACATATGGACTCACGGATAGTTACAAGATTAGTTGCTACAAAAGTATGTGCAACCTACTTAAAACATATAAATACACGTTATGGAAGAGATATTATGATAAGTATTCAATGGATGCCTAAAGATTGGCTAATGTACCTCCAGGCGTTGGTCCAGAATAGTGGAAAGAGTTCCTTGAGCATGATAATATGGAGGAGGCTAAAAAAGAGGAAAGCAGGGAAAGATAATAGGGAAAATATTGGGGCCACTCACACAAGTGGGCGTGATGGGCATGCCCAAGTCGAGTACAATATGGTACGTACAACTATGTTTTATTTCTTTGTTTGATTACTATTACCTTGAAGATAATATATGTTATGTTTTTTATTTGTAGACAAAAGAATTGCATAAAAACCCATTGCGTGTTGATGTATGGATAGCTAGCCACACATGTAAAGATGGGTAAGTCAAAGAGAGCATTATTCTAATCATGGTGATTTTCCATAAATAGTGAATGATGATTGTTACATGAAAACATTATACATTCAAGTGATTAGTCTTAACACTTCTACATATTTGGAATTTCACAGGATAAGGTGCTCGCGAAGAAAAAAGAACTAAAAGAAAGTTGTAGTGATAACACCAAGCAACCACAATCATTGAGAAATTATGCATTATCTAAAGTAGTTGGTATTGACAAGTGAGGGCGCACTCGTGGTGTGGGTTCCATAGTTTCGCTATCATCCATCGAGGCTTCAGCTCCATCTTTATCTTTGCTTGCAGCTGAAAAGGCCAATGGCAACCAAATGAAAGGTCGTCTCGATACATTGGAATTCCAGATCAAATGAATGAATAATAAACTAAGAAATATAGAGACAATGATAATTATGGTGTTGGGGAAGTCCCATTCCTCCCCAGTTGTTGGAGCAACTGCAAGTAATGGGACAGTTGCATCATTTAATGTAGAATCCTGCTCACTAGAAGTGGTGCCTCAGGTGATGTGATCGGGTTCAATGGTAAGGTTATTGGCAAGGGAAGGATAGACGCTACCCCTCGAGACATAGTGCACAATCACATAGTGAATAACGAGAAAGAGGTGGTAATATAAGTGGACAAAGTGCTTGAGGAAAATGCTTCTCTTTACTTGGGAACACAAGGTGGTGCTGAGCTTCTCGGAGATGTTGGTAGTGGAAGTTGGGTGGTGTGGCTAAAGAGTCTAGTCACACATATTATTGGATCCCAATGACTTCTTGCTTTTAATTTTGTTAGCAACTTGTTAAAGTCATGCTTGTGTTGAGTATGCTATGGACTTTATTATGTAAATATTTGCTATGGACTTGATTATATCGTGGATTTTATTATGCTATGGATTTTATTATTCTAGTATTTGCTATAGACTTTATTATGTTCGTTATGTTTTGTATTTTTGGATTACTTGAGTTTCTTTTTGCTATATGGTATAACCTTTTTTAACTCCGCTAATGTAAATATTTCCTTTGCATTGTCGGTTCCAGGCCTGGATAAAGGAGGAGGGAAGAGGTTTGATCTTTTTTATATCTCTTATGATACGTATATCTATAATATGTATGATAACTTTATTTGTGTTGTGTTACAGGATGAAACTATGCATTCTGGGGAAGATGTTGTGGCCTTCACAACTCTCCTAAATAGGGACATTGAAGGTGATATCTCCATATCTCAGCCCTTTGATTCTGATAGTGGTATGTATCTTCTTACCTTCTCTTTCTTTAATTTGTTTGATTCCATATGTCATTGAGTATTTGCCTAATCCAACTATGTTATGACGAATGGTGAAAACGCATTCCCCTACTACTTGATGTGTTGGTTTACAACATTTGTTTTCTACTACTCTTGGAGAGATTGATTTTTTGGCCAAACTTGGAAGCATAAGAATCATGAAAGCCCATAAGATGTCTTAAGATTCTTTTATCCCCTCTAAAGATGATAATAAGGTCATGAACAAAAGCTAATTGAGAGGGCCACTACGTGATTAAAAAGGTTTTATTTTACCCTTCTCCATGAGCTGGTTAAGAACTCTACTCAAGAAGTCTGCAGTTGGAATGAAAAGACCTAGGGAAATGGGATTCCTTGTCTCAAATCTCTAGTAGATTTAAAGAACCCACAATTTTGACCATTTAAGAGAATAGAAAACCAATTAGAATGTATAACTCTCCATATTAAGTCAATCCATTTTCATAAAAACCAAAGCTCCCGAATACTGATGTAAGAAATACCCAATTAACCCTATTGTAGGCTTTTTCCATGTCTAACTTAATTAAAACATTTCCTTCATGAGTCTTCTTGCCTACATTTTCAACCATTTCTTTAGCCAACATGATGTTGTCTTGAATATCTATACCTTGAATGAATCCACTTTAATTTGAATAGATGATCAATGGAAGAAGTTTAGCTAGTCTGTTAGAAATCACCTTTAAAATGATTTTCATATAGAAGTTACATAGACTAATTAGTCTAAGCTCAGTACAGGTCTTGGGGCACTAAGTGTTGGGAACAATCACTACATAAGCGCTGGTCCAACTTTGAGGAATAAAGATACCTATAAAGAAAGATGAAATAGCAAATATAATATACAAGCATTTTTGTAGAAGATTCCTCCAAAACCATCTGGCCCTGGGGATGCATCCTCATTAAGGTCACTAATAACTGTGAATATCTCCATTTCAGAAGGAACATTCTTAAGAACAACATTCATTTCAGTAAATATAATAGATGGGATATAATCAGAGAGATCCTCAAACGCATTATAGAATCAAGAAACTAGAAATCCATGTAGAAATTAACTATGTGGTTCTATAAAGCTTGGGGTTCCTCCAAAATAGATCCATCTTGTGTTTACAGAATGAATATTCATCCTCAGGTTCTTATCCTTAACAGTCGCATCAATATATTTTGAGTTAGCATCTCCCAATTAAATCCAATTGAGGGAAGACTTCTGCCTCCAGTATTCTTATTCAACTTTCATGGCTTCTAATAATTTAGATTGAGCTTGCTTCAGAACTTGCATGTTGAAATTTTAACAATCAATATCATAATTAACCTCAAGTTGTGCAATTAGGGTTCTCTCGTTCATTCAACTTCATTAGATACCTTCGAGTGTTTGAAGATGGAACCCAGAGCGCACACAAACAGAGTCAAAATGAATGATTAGGGTTTAAAGAGGTGATGGGGGATATGGACTTGTTTGATACGCCATATAAGAGGATTGTATTGGATTAAATTAGCTGTTTCACTATGAAATACAATACCAAAGGGGCAGTGAAAACATAGTAGTTGTCCCCTTTCTCAGGTGGTCATTGGCCCAAAATAGTGATAACATCTTCTTGGATTTAAATGGTGGTTGTAAGTTACAAGGATGAACCTACTACTATGAAATCATTCTCAATCTCACAGTAAACGCCTCTAGTCTCCCTAATTACCGTCTCCTCAAAGGGTTACTCATATGTAAGGGTAGAATCTATATTGGGAACAATGGGAGTTTAAGACAAAATATTATGGAAGCATTACATGCCTAGGGTGTAGGGGGCACTCGGGGATATAAGGAACATATGATAGGATCAAATCATATTTTTACAGGATTTCATTTAGGACTTACCCCATTCATTTGGCAAAGACACTATCGTGGTGTTGGTGGATAACATTAATATTAATTCAACAAAAAACATAAGAGTCGATAAAAATTCACATAGTTTCGTATTTAGTATTTTAGTATTTTATCATAATGAATACAATGATTATATAGAAAACATATCCACTAATATGTTTAGAAAAATTATTTAATCTCTCACAGGCACAGCCACACCGAACACCGCTCATTTCCAGTTAGTTAGTTATACGAATGTTTTCATCGGCGGTTTAGGAGTCACCCTGACCATTTCAGGTCATTTTCTCAACCACTGCTTCACTTTTATTTTTAAAATTCATTTCTTCATTTTAAAAGATTTTGCATTTCTCAACATGGGATTCGAAACAACATTTTTCGACATGGTTATATAGAAAACATGGTATCATTTAGTGACAATTTATTAAAAGTGGCAATTTGTTAAAATTTTACTTGTTTGTGTTAACATGTCATCCTTACAGTTCCATGTCATTTTTTGCTCCCTAACCTTCACTATGAAAATTTTCCTAAGGTTGTTTGTGACATATTTGCATGTTTTCTTCTTATTATGCTGCTACATTTTACCCTTAGTCATGGAAAGATTGCTAATGGAGAAGCAAAGAGTGGTCGAGTTTACAGATTCACTTCGCAGTAAGCTTAATTACTTTGACGAATTAGAGAATATTGCTACTATATTTTATTCTTCAAACATAAATGTTGCATATGGGGGCTTTCTCCCACTGTTCAAAATACTCGATGAGTGCATTTGAAAATAATCCACAGTATGCTTTACTTGGTCAAATTTAGGCAACTTCAGTCTCGAGCCCTTCGCATGATTCCTTTTCATGTGTTTTTTGTTCTCAAAAGTACTTCGTCTCAGGTCAAGGCAGCAATCCAAAGCAGTGGTGGAAGCAACACAACTATTTCTGAGGGTTTAGAGGTATCTATTATTTGTGTCTGCTTCAAAGAATATGTTCAAATTCCTACAGAGCGCCACATGTTATACTGTATGAAGAGCGGCTCGACTTGGTAAGAGACATAATATGTTCAATTTCTAATACAAATGTCACTAAGTTTCACAAAACATATTGTGTTGCATTTGTTAGAGTTTTCCAGAGATACCTGTTCGGAGGTAAGGGTTTTACGGTTCTTGCTTTTAATAAGCATGGTGGTACAATCTCTATGCCGAGTCGATTTCTATTTTGATCTGAATTTTATAACCCGGTGGGAATTTCTATCCCGTATGTAAGAATGATGGTAGGTCTATATTTTCTCACGGTAGGGTTTGTTGAGACCCTTTTCACATTCAATCGTCATTTTTGTTTTTGTCTGTTACCCAGCTTCAAGGTTGTTCGCCCTTGTTAGTGCTATCACTGGTTTAAACGGTTATGCTGGAGGATGATAATTATTTCGTCGGAGTTTATAGTGCCGATGAACAGGAAGTATGTTGGGTTTTTTTTCTACCAGCCAAAAGTAAAATTAATGTGGCATGGGGAAAATAATTTGACTGGTAGTCTTGACAGTTTTCAAATACTTGAGTTACATTTTGTGCAACTCAGTGACGTTTGTATTATGCAATAATAAATGCAGACACAACAGGTTTGTCATACACAAAATTTGAAATCATATTTTGCGATACAATAAAGACACTACGACATGTTATTGTGTCAGCATCAGAATTATTAGTTGTTTTTAGTGGAAGTGATTGGTGTTTGGTCTCATTTTTAGTGTGTTTGCTAATTGTTTTGTAGGGAATTTTGATCAATGGACAATTTTCTGGCCTTCATATTTACTCGGTCAAAAATGACAATATCATCATCAATGTATTTAACAACTTAGATGAGCCATTTCTCATTTCCTGGTAAGAGTTTCTTCTTTTCCATCTCTTGATTTATGGGGACTTTTAAGTGAGAAGATTTAGTGTAGATTTGATTATTTAAGTAAGAGTAATTTAAGTGGCGATTTTGGTGATTAAATGGTATTATATTTAAAAGTATTTCTTTTTTATTTTGATCACTGGTGGAATTTGTTTGCACGTGTAAACGTTGTAGCTCAATCTAATGTACATTGTAGAAGTTGCAAAAGGCTGAAAATAAAAATAAATCTCCCTTGCTTTCTCTATGTCGAGTCTTTAGTATGTTCAAATTCTTGCAAATATGTTCATATGTAATATTATTTTTTTAATTTTCACTCCTTTTTTCCTTTTTGCAGCTATGGTGTTAAATGACATCTTCCCAGTTTGGTAAATGCACAAAGAAACTTGCAAAGCTACCCGTGGTTTGTATTTTTCAGTCTGCTCGGTTTTCTTGAGGGAACTAGTGACAGTGCTCTTATCAACACAATTTCCTTGTCATACTAATAGGGTCGTGTCACATGTGTATTTGGATACAATAACTAGATGTATGAAGTTTGTTAAGCAGAATACTCAATATATACCTTTGGTTCTTGCTTCCTTTCTTGATGAGAGTGTTTATTGATATCATAACATATCATGAAGTATTGTATGAAAGTGTTTGGATATAATTGTTATGTTTTTAGCCATTTTTATTGTTTGTTATATGTGAGGTTAGTGGTATGAGGTGGATAATTTTTTTTTTAATATTTTAATTTATGTAAGTGCTCCTAACACTTACAAAATGAACATTGTTTTTCAGACATATTAATATTTGTAAGTGTTTTGAACCGTTACAAAAGAAAAATATATTTTTTTCTTTTGCAAGTGTTTATAACCATTGTAAATTAAAAAAGGTTGTTGAGTTTTGTAAGTGTTATAAACACTTGCAAACGAAAATTTTGCAAGTGTTTAAAACACTTGCGACAGTTAAATATGCAAGTGTTCAGAACACTAACATTTTTTTTTGTAACGGTTGTCCAAAACGAATATGTATTCCCAATGAACACTTACAAATGACATTTGCAACGATTTTGAACACTGATAATTTTTTTTGCAACGAGTCGATTTGTAAGCGTTTTAAACACTTACAAATCACCTGTTTTGTTGTAGTGATAGGGACTATGATAGGGAAATGGATGGATGTGACACCCCGACTAATTAAATATCGGGTAGCTACTCCTTTATTAAATTAATACAAAATGCCAAGTTGGTTTAGTTCATAGCATCACTGTCGAAAACGTTTTAAAAATTACTAGCCACCTAATATTTAAAAAGTGAGTTGCCAATTTTAATTAAATCCGATTAACATACAATAAGTGAATTATGAAATGCTAACATAACCACCACAACATAGTCACAATAGAATAACCATCAAATAATAATGAGTGTGGAGGAATACTCCGCACAACAATCCGAATACTGAAATAAATAAATACCAAGTCTGCATCCCTAAATTAATTACAACCCAAAGTCTGAAATAACTGAAAAGTAAGATGCCTCTAAAAGGAATGGGGCGACATGCCCAACAAATGAGAAAATCTGATAATGGAGTCAAGATCGAGAATGGAGGAATCTACTGTCAAGGTCCTGTAACTTCCACAGCAGCTACAACACGTCACCTGAATAGAACTCCTATGCATGGTGTCCTTATGGATGGGAAACTAAAAGGTTTTACAAAAATAGATTTGAAAGCAAACGAGTCAGAGCCCGATTGTGAAAATATTTTAAAATTTTGCAAGTGTGTAATTGTAACACCCCGCCTAATAAGATACCGGGCGATCACTCCAATATTAAATTAAAACAGGAGTTTCATATGGATCATTCTTAGCATCACTGTCGAAAATCCATTTAATTACTAATATCCTATCAGGTGAGCGTTAAAAACTTTTATCTAACTACTCTTTTTAGCGAACAAATTAAAACATCCACAATTTAATGCGTAATTGAACTGAAATGAAAATGAAATAAATTAAAATAACCGAACACTCGGTCCAAATATACAACCATATCGAATGCTGTACTGAAAGAATAAATAAATGCAATTGAGCCATTGGCTCGAATGTTTATACAGTACCTCCTATCTAGAGTACAACGATGGAAGCGGCTATCAAAAACCTACACGCATCCACAGCTGCTGCAGCTGACGTCTGACTCGAAAGAATTTCCATCCAGGCGTCCCTGTGTCTCGACACCTATATATACATAGTATAGAGAAAGAAAGGAGAGTAGACAAACGGGTCAGAGCCCGAATGTTTGAAAATATTTTGCAAGTGCATAAATGCTTTATTTTTAAAAAAATAGTTTTATCTCATATTTAAATTGGTATCGCACTCTCATGAGATACCCCTCACCTCTCCTCTAACAGTGCACACCTAGCGCATCCCTTTAAACCTCCTAGTCAAGCTATCCTGCTAAACTAATCTAATACCCAACCACTATCTAACGTAGATAGTCAAACAGATGTACTAAGGGCTAACTTCACTTTAATCTCGACGCTATGCCATGTTCGTGCGTGGGCTGTCTCGCGAAGCGAAATCCAAACAAGGAACCCCCCCGATACAATACTATGCAGCAAGGTCGATCTTTGAGATCCGCCAGTCCCTCAGTACAGAAAGATATATATAATATATATACCATAAATATTTAATGATATAAGAGCACTAAGGATTAAACTTCTCCCCAGTCTCAACATAGTGCCATATTCGTGCGTGGGGTGTCTCGCGAAGCGAAATCCAAACAAGGAACCCCCCCGATACACTACTATGCGGCACGGTCGATCGTCGGGATTCATTAGACCCTCGGCACCCAATTTATACATATACATACATCTACAATATACTTCCGGATAATATAAATATCTCCCGGACTGAGGATTACTTGATACATAAAGTATTTATAAATACATAACCTTTTCATTTCAAAAACTTCCATTTCCCTTCTCATATCCAGGAAATGTATTTATAAAAGCCAATTCATTATCATGAATTGCTCTAACAAACCATATACTTTTTGAAAGCCAATTTTATTAACATAAAAAGCTTTTCCTTTATCAATTATCCCATTTCCCTTTTTATACTCAGGAAATGTATTCAAAGACATTTTCATTATCATAAAAATGCTTTGATCATAACATATGCTTCCACATCCCTTCTTCCATCCGGGAAGTGTTACCGAAGCCAATTTATTTATAACCCATTTCCCTTCCTATATCCAGGAAATGAAATTAAAGCAAACCCATTATTAGGAATTGCTTTAATATAAACGCGTTCTAAGACCGCCCGTCCGGATTTCTCCACTGTGCGCGCCCCTAAATGGCTATCATCTTCCAGGGCCTCCAAGACAACCTGGGATCTTACATCGCAAGACATCGGAAAGCGGCCATGTGCCTGCGGGATAGTCAAGACCACACCCAGAATCTCCTAACCAGCGCAGAAAGATATATCAACAAACGCTCACATGGCCTATAGGACTATATCCACCCTGCATCATTAGCCAGGGGGCTTCACCATACGAACGCAACTTCCCTTATGATAGCGATTTAGAGAGGTGTGTAATCCATATTTTATTAATTATGAAAAACATTTCTCTTTCCATTTTGAAAATATTCATTTTTATATTTTCAAAATCATTTCCATCATAATATATATATATACCTAAATCACATAGTATATACATATCCTATATATTCTTCCTAGAATATATATAAACGGCCATAGTGGCCTATAGCTTCTAGCAATGACCAATAATCCCAAAGATTCCCTCGAGGAATCATAACCATGCTTTCATATAAGCATGATACTAAACCTAAAGTATTTCCTTACTTTGTTCAATACTAATTACCTCAATCATCTCTTAAAGGTTTATTTATCCTCAAAACCCTTATTTAGGAATCCCCATAAAATCCCAAATGGTAATTCAACTCCCCATACTCTTAAAGGGAGAAAACTAGAAATTCTGACCTAAGAGAATCGATTCGCCTCTTTAGCGAATCGATTCGCCCCTTTAGCGAATCGATTCGGGTGGGCAAATCGATTTGGTTCCCAATCCGAATCGATTCGGAAAGTATTCTGAAGACAGGTCTGTAAATGGCGAATCTATTCGGTCTGTACTCGAATCGATTCGGCCCATTACAGAAACCCAATTCCCCTTAGGCGAATCGATTCGGCCTGTACCCGAATCGATTCGGCCTGTTCGAGGGTCACAGTTTGGGTGATTTCTCAAACTCCAAAATACCCAAAAATCAATCCAAATTCATTTCCATGGTTTCTAATCTACACCAAAAATCATCCCAAACATCTACACAATAATTTCTAGCCTTTATTTTTCCAATTTCCGATTTGATTTCCGAGTTGGTACTTTCAACCCGGAGCTGTCATCTTGTAAAAATCATATCCAATCGTAGGAAAATCAGAAAAATACGCGGTTAGCGTCCACGCGACCGTATCGAAAAGATCTACAACTTTTGTGTTTTGGCCAAGAGCTAAATCATTTATCTGCTTGGCCGAAAATGACCCCAAAGGCTACGGGTTCACTATTCATCATCTTCCCCAAACTCCCAAACTCCATTTTTGTTGTTTCTAACCTTATCCAACAACTCAACAAACATGTAATCTATGTTTTACAACTAACACATCAATTATTTTGGGGTATTAAATCATTTCTCTTAGTTTTAAGCCCTAAAACCATAAAAACCCCAACTTAACATTTCAACCCATTTTTATACTCCATTAACATGGTTTTAACAGTAAATATCATTAAGAGTTTACGCTACATCAATATGTAAACTCATAATCAACTTTTACCCAATTTATTTTAAGGATTCTAACCCTAAAATCATATTTATACAAATTGTGATATGAGATTAATGCACAAAAGTAAATAAAGCAAGTAAACACTTGCCTGGAGGATGAAATCCGACGGCCTCGAGTCGAATCCGGCGGAGTTTGGCCCGAATCTCCCTTTTCTCCTCCTCTCTCTCTTCTCTCTCTTTTCTTTCTTCTTTCCTTTCCCTTTCTCCCTCTTTAAATAAGAAGAAAGGGGTTATACCCCTTAAAACCCAAAAACGACTCGTTTACCCAATTACGAGTTACTTTTACCTCTAAAATTATTCGAAACTCATTTTCGACAATCGGACACTCTTTTCCGACTATCTCGGACATTCCGAGACTCACGGCGCAGTCGAAATTCCCATCCGAGGTACTTGACCGCAAATCACTATTCCAACCCAAAATAAATAAATGCGGGTTTTCCAATTAAAAATCTTACCTCGTGTCGCTTTTCTCCACAACGACATATAATTAAAATATTTCGACCTATATAGTCCCAAAAATAATCACAACATCCTTCGAAAATCATTAAACCCTCGAAAATCTCAAAAATTACTATTTCGAGAAATTCTCCAATTTCCAAAACATACTTAATTATGGAATCCAATCATCTCCAAAAGGGCGGGTTATTACATACTCCCCCCCTTACAACGGAATTTCGTCCTCGAAATTCAGATACAACTTACCCCCTCTAACTAGGATTACTGCAAATCCTAAAACCTCAAGGGAAAGATATTAACCTAATGGTTCCTAACCATACACTATGCGGTTACCGCAATCATAAAGTAACTCTAATACGTCACTCAATACCCATCCTCTAAAATGCCTCTTGGTATGGATTTCAATCTTGTGTACTACTCCTATCTTAGCTAGGCGGTACATCAAACTACCTTACCAAGGTGCCCATACACCTTTCTAACTTGTGCACATCAGCACAAACATTACGAGCGTCTGACACGCATCACTCTCTCCCAATAAGGGTCTCCTTTTCTCGGTGTAATACTCACCTATGGGTCCTTCCAACCCGCGAAATTCCAAACTCCTAACCTCGGCGCTGCTAACTCTAGCGAACCTACATCCTAAAAAGGCTATGATCTATGCGTTACCCTACCTACGCGAAACTAATATAATCCTAAGTATGTCCCTAGTGCCCAAGGCCTCTCTCAACTCCCGACAATTGCTTGGTTTCATGCGTGGGACGTCTCGCCAAGGCGAAATCCAAACAAGGAACCCTCCCGTTACACTACTTCCTCGCGTAGTCGGTCATCAAGATATAACGACCCAAGGCACAAAAGCGGGACGTCCTAAATCCTACTAGGCTAGCCTATGAACGCATTCCTACTATCTTATCCTTCCGCCCATACAGAAGGAAACCTAATCGATCGAAGTGCCCACTTTCTATAGAAAGTGTCACGAACATAATACCCAAAACATACCTTCTCAAAATTTGCCTTTTCATTAAGGCTGGTTATATTCCTCAACCCAATTTCTCAAAATTTGCCTTCTTATTAAGGCAGGGATATCATCCTCAAATCAAATTCTCTAAGTCCCACTCCACCCAACTACTTGTGGTGAGAGGACCAATTTAGTGCTTTTCCATAGCACAATATTTCCATAAGTATATTAACATTATGTGGCTCATAGCCTATAGTGGTTCATCCACACTATAAGACCTTTCCACAAGATCAACATCCTTGCATCCCATAACAGCTCCCCACTCCCGACGCCGTTAAGAGTCATGTGTGGAGTGTCTCGCAAAGCGAAATCCAAACAAGGAACCCCTCCACACATTAACCCTTGACTTCGTTGGCTGTGGAGTTCAGTCATTTCATCATGCAACCGGGATAACCCTATCCCCTAATCCAACAAAAGGTGATCTGAACTCCTATCTCTAACTAAGAGTCATACCACCCTGCGCTCGCACTCATTCCTAAGTCCTTGCGCAAACTAATACTGAGCTAAATCTTACCGCTCAACAACGATTCTGTGGGCCTTAAATTATATCTATAAGGTTGCCACATATACCATCCAAAATAAGGAAGCCTCTGCTCATCGAGGTTCCATAAATCCATAATAACAAAGGTGTACTCAACCTGTATTAAGGTGAGACACCACAATAACAACCTGTTCCTTCCAGGAACTGTGGACACGATAGACTTGCCATCATTAGCCTGCTATCGCTCCGTTACACCATATACCGTGTACGTATATATACAAAATATAATCACCCGCCTCTATGGCGAATGAAGGGAAATAAAATTCCGCTATTGCGGAAAACACATAGTCATACATTATAATGTTATCGAGACCGCCACAACTCAAAATACACACACGAGTCTAGGGCTAACTAATACCGCGACTTTATCTGGTCACGCCAAATACTCACACCATATACCTATGCTGAACTTAGGCGAATAATTCCCAAAGCTGCATTCTTCTCATCCTGCTGATTTATGGGGACTCATGGTTAGAACTATCCGTAAGATCCCTTTCGAATCCTTATTTCACTGGGAAATCCAACTTTAGTACCACACTCTACTACGGCGGTACTATGGTACTCGTAACTACTATGCTTTAGTAGTCATTGAGATAATCCTTAACAATTTCCATAGGGAGAGTGACCTCTACTAAGGTCCTCATCCCAACCTTCTACCAGCTGTATCACCTAAGCCTCACCTCCTGCCACCATCCAAGCTCCGCACACGATTCTCAAACGAGCGCGCAAAAGATTTCTATAATTTTCTAATATGGCAGGAGATCGAAATCTCACAAGAGATATCAAAAATCCCAATCCTGGGGCTCTATACAAATCGAGAGCAACGCTGAAAGCGTAGTACGTCCGCACAGATTCCTAAAGACACTAGAACTTGATGCTCTGATACCATCTGTAACACCCCGCCTAATAAGATACCGGGCGATCACTCCAATATTAAATTAAAATAGGAGTTTTATATGTATCATTCTTAGCATCACTGTCGAAAATCCATTTAATTACTAATATCCTATTAGGTGAGCGTTAAAAACTTTTATCTAACTACTCTTTTTAGCGACCAAATTAAAACATCCACAATTTAATGCGTAATTGAACTGAAATGAAAATGAAATAAATTAAAATAACCGAACACTCGGTCCAAATATACAACCATATCGAATGCTGTACTGAAAGAATAAATAAATGTAATTGAGCCATTGGCTCGAATGTTTATACAGTACCTCCTATCTAGAGTACAACGATGGAAGCGGCTATCAAAAACCTGCACGCATCCACAGCTACTGCAGCTGACGTCTGACTCGAAAGAATTTCCATCCAGGCGTCCCTATGTCTGGACACCTATATATACATAGTATAGAGAAAGAAAGGAGAGTAGACAAACGGGTCAGAGCCCGAATGTTTGAAAATATTTTGCAAGTGCATAAATGCTTTATTTTTAGAAAAATAGTTTTATCTCATATTTAAATTGGTATCGCACTCTCATGAGATACCCCTCACCTCTCCTCTAACAGTGCACACCTAGCGCATCCCTTTAAACCTCCTAGTCAAGCTACCCTGCTAAACTAATCTAATACCCAACCACTATCTAACCTAGATAGTCAAACAGATGTACTAAGGGCTAACTTCACTTTAATCTCGACGCTATGCGATGTTCGTGCGTGGGGTGTCTCGCGAAGCGAAATCCAAACAAGGAACCCCCCCGATACACTACTATGCAGCAAGGTCGATCTTTGAGATCCGCCAGTCCCTCAGTACAGAAAGATATATATAATATATATACCATAAACATTTAATGATATAAGAGCACTAAGGATTAAACTTCTCCCTAGTCTCAACACAGTGCCATATTCGTGCGTGGGGTGTCTCGCGAAGCGAAATCCAAACAAGGAACCCCCCCCGATACACTACTATGCGGCACAGTCGATCGTCGGGATTCATTAGACCCTCGGCACCCAATTTATACATATACATACATCTACAATATACTTCCAAATAATATAAATATCTCCCGGACTGAGGATTACTTGATACATAAAGTATTTATAAATACATAACCTTTTCATTTCAAAAACTTCCATTTCCCTTCTCATATCCAGGAAATGTATTTATAAAAGCCAATTCATTATCATGAATTGCTCTAACAAACCATATACTTTTTGAAAGCCAATTTTATTAACATAAAAAGCTTTTCCTTTATCAATTATCCCATTTCTCTTTTTATACTCAGGAAATGTATTCAAAGACATTTTCATTATCATAAAAATGCTTTGATCATAACATATGCTTCCACATCCCTTCTTCCATCCGGGAAGTGTTACCGAAGCCAATTTATTTATAACCCATTTCCCTTCCTATATCCAGGAAATGAAATTAAAGCAAACCCATTATTAGGAATTGCTTTAATATAAACGCGTTCTAAGACCGTCCGTCCGGATTTCTCCACTGTGCGCGCCCCTAAATGGCTATCATCTTCCGGGGCCTCCAAGAAAACCTGGGATCCTACATCGCAAGACGTCGGGAAGCGGCCATGTGCCTGCGGGATAGTCAAGACCACACCCGGAATCTCCTAACCAGCATAGAAAGATATATCAACAAACGCTCACATGACCTATAGGACTATATCCACCCTGCATCATTAGCCAGGGGGCTTCACCATACGAACGCAACTTCCCTTATGATAGCGATTTAGAGAGGTGTGTAATCCATATTTTATTAATTATGAAAAACATTTCTCTTTCCATTTTGAAAATATTCATTTTTATATTTTCAAAATCATTTCCATCATAATATATATATATACCTAAATCACATAGTATATACATATCCTATATATTCTTCCTAGAATATATATAAACGGCCATAGTGGCCTATAGCTTCTAGCAATGACCAATAATCCCAAAGATTCCCTCGAGGAATCATAACCATGCTTTCATATAAGCATGATACTAAACCCAAAGTATTTCCTTACTTTGTTCAATACTAATTACCTCAATCATCTCTTAAAGGTTTATTTATCCTCAAAACCCTTATTTAGGAATCCCCATAAAATCCCAAATGGTAATTCAACTCCCCATACTCTTAAAGGGAGAAAACTAGAAATTCTGACCTAAGCGAATCGATTCGCCCCTTTAGCGAATCGATTTGCCCCTTTAGCGAATCGATTCGGGTGGGCAAATCGATTCGGTTCCCAATCCGAATCGATTCGGAAAGTATTCTGCAGACAGGTCTGTAAATGGCGAATCGATTCGGTCTGTACCCGAATCGATTCGGCCCATTACAGAAACCCAATTCCCCTTAGGCGAATCGATTCGGCCTGTACCCGAATCGATTCGGCCTGTTCGAGGGTCACAGTTTGGGTGATTTCTCAAACTCCAAAATACCCAAAAATCAATCCAAATTCATTTCCATGGTTTCTAATCTACACCAAAAATCATCCCAAACATCTACACAATAATTTCTAGCCTTTATTTTTCCAATTTCCGATTTGATTTCCGAGTTGGTACTTTCAACCCGGAGCTGTCATCTTGTAAAAATCATATCCAATCGTAGGAAAATCAGAAAAATACGCGGTTAGCGTCCACGCGACCGTATCGAAAAGATCTACAACTTTTGTGTTTTGGCCAAGAGCTAAATCATTTATCTGCTTGGCCGAAAATGACCCCAAAGGCTACGGGTTCACTATTCATCATCTTCCCCAAACTCCCAAACTCCATTTTTGTTGTTTCTAACCTTATCCAACAACTCAACAAACATCTAATCTATGTTTTACAACTAACACATCAATTATTTTGGGGTATTAAATCATTTCTCTTAGTTTTAAGCCCTAAAACCATAAAAACCCCAACTTAACATTTCAACCCATTTTTATACTCCATTAACATGGTTTTAACAGTAAATATCATTAAGAGTTTACGCTACATCAATATGTAAACTCATAATCAACTTTTACCCAATTTATTTTAAGGATTCTAACCCTAAAATCATATTTATACAAATTGTGATATGAGATTAATGCACAAAAGTAAATAAAGCAAGTAAACACTTGCCTGGAGGATGAAATCCGACGGCCTCGAGTCGAATCCGGCGGAGTTTGGCCCGAATCTCCCTTTTCTCCTCCTCTCTCTCTTCTCTCTCTTTTCTTTCTTCTTTCCTTTCCCTTTCTCCCTCTTTAAATAAGAAGAAAGGGGTTATACCCCTTAAAACCCAAAAACGACTCGTTTACCCAATTACGAGTTACTTTTACCTCTAAAATTATTCGAAACTCATTTTCGACAATCGGACACTCTTTTCCGACTATCTCGGACATTCCGAGACTCACGGCGCAGTCGAAATTCCCATCCGAGGTACTTGATCGCAAATCACTATTCCAACCCAAAATAAATAAATGCGGGTTTTCCAATTAAAAATCTTACCTCGTGTCGCTTTTCTCCACGACGACATATAATTAAAATATTTCGACCTATATAGTCCCAAAAATAATCACAACATCCTTCGAAAATCATTAAACCCTCGAAAATCTCAAAAATTACTATTTCGAGAAATTCTCCAATTTCCAAAACATACTTAATTATGGAATCCAATCATCTCCAAAAGGGCGGGTTATTACATTAATATCATTAAACAGTGAATATAACGTACATGATAGTGTGTGCACTCACATGAGTTCCTCACCTCTCAACTAATTGTGCACTCCTATCGTACCCGTATCCATTCTAGTTATTCCCATATCTAACTACTCCGATACAAAATCTAACATTACTATACGATATCCAATTAAATTCCCAACATCTTCTATTTAACAGAGTGTTATGCCTTGCTACACAGTTTCCCATATTAGTACTACTAATTACTAGAGATCTTTCATTTTCACTTTACAAACCGTTGTTGTTATTTATACACACATTTATTCTTAACAATTCATTTCAATTAACAGTATATTATTCTCATCATAACTATACAATACTAGCACCCCGAGACTAAGCTGCGGTGAACGCATACTCTACTATCTAATCCCGGTACATCACGTACATAAGGACCACGTATTCTGAATCTCTCAGGAATCATTTCATTGAACAACAATCACAAACAATGGAGGAGAACATAGTTCACATCACATGAGTCACACATATACCTACGCTCCCATGATCAGCAGACTTATTAACTTCTCAATAAGTCCTTCTCTGACCTATGTCCTCGAGGTACCAATCTAAATACCCCCGTAGGCACACAAAGATTAGATGGCCCTGATCGAACGCCGACCTCCCATGATAGCAAGTACGGTAGGTATGTTATACACAGATAACTACATATACTAAGCATTTGAACATATTAGATATCACAATATTTTATTAGTGGTATACTTCTCGTTCTTATACCAACATTTAGTGTTATACAACTCACAAGTCCCCGGTTTATATGTATATAAGTTATCAACTCTTCTCACGTCGTGATTAGTTACTCGCTTACCAATCCACAAATGTCATCCGGTTTACTACAAGATCCTAAGTTTTACTCCTCAATGTACCCCAATCTCACAACTATACCCAATAATTAATAAGGAAAGGTTATCTCACCATATAAGTAAGTCTATGGGACACTAGAAATAAAATCAGGCCTAAAAGGCCATTCTGTCAACTCGTTAGAAATCTCGTTCGAACGAACTACCAACTCATTAGAAGGGATACTGTCATATCGTTAGAAGTTCGTTCGAACGAGGTCGTTAGAACGACCTGGGCAGGTCTTCTAACGAGTTGGCAGATTCAGCCCAGAAATTCTTAAATCCGTTTTTCTATATTCCTCTCTTCTCTAAATCCACACTTAGGTCACCTGAATAACATTTTAATGATTCTAAACCACTTTAAATCCTCTTAGATCATTTCTTAACATCTTTACGGGTTCAATTACTCCAAATTAACATACAATTTACATAAATTCCCAATTTCTCATTCCAAACCCTATGAACATAAACCTAGAGTTTAAGTGCAATTAAAGACCCCTTATTAATCCGTTTTCAGATCATCAAAAGATATGTTTTGTATATTGAAATTGTCCACTTATCACTCTACATGAAAATCCCTAACCAAAACCATAAGTTTCACAATAATTTCATTTGGGTGTTCTTCATCAAAATTCCAAGATATAAACATTTTTCTACACTACACATGGAGGAAATATTCAATGCAAATAACGACATCAAAACACTTTCCTTAGATTGTTCTTCAGAATTGATGTTGGTGAATGAAGGTTGATTTTCTCCCTTTTTTTTCTACAAATTTTCTCCTAAGGTTGAAGATGATGGTTGGAGGTTTCTTTTGGAACCTCTTCAAACTCTCCTATAACTCCCGTAGCCCTCTAACTCACCTAATGCTGATAATGGGCTTAGTGGGTTCATAAATAATATAAAATAAACCTCTAAAATTCGTGGGTTTTAATTCCCATATTTTTAAAATTACCAAAATACCCTTTGAAGTTGTCGATTTGGCCTAAAAATGCCCCGGGACCCAAACTAAACCACCGGATAGTGTTTTCTGACTATTTCGACTTTTCCGGACACGTTGGCGCACTCGAACTGTGCATTCAGTTGATAAAAATATAATTCACTTTTTAATTTAAATAATTTCATTCCTGACGCGACTCACATGCGCGTCCCAACTAAATTTTCCAAATTATCGTATTTATGTTTCGTGACAATTTAAATATTTAACAATACTCATGTATTACCATACATACTCGGAAATAATAATTTTAACATCATAATCAAATACCAACTCACATATCGTTAGTATTATACCCGAATTAATGTCTAATTAATTCTCATTTAATTTAATTAATCCCATAATTAAAAATCAATAAATATACGGGGTATTACAAAGGAGTTGATGGAAATCAAGATAAGAAGAAAAGTTAACATAACTTGTTTATAAGAAACTTAATGGATTGGTGAGAAATCTAGAGCAATAGAAAATACGGTGGTTTAATTATATTGTATTGGAAAATATAGAAATAGGAACGGAGTCAGAATAATAGTAGATAAGAACCTTAAAAATGATATCGTAACCGTTATTAGAAAATATGATAGACTTATACTTGTAAAACTAGCATTAGGTGAAAATGTAATATAATTGTTAGTGCTTAAGCACCCCAAGTAGGATTAGATGAGCAAACTACAACACAATTTTGGGAATAAATTGACGAACTAATTCAAGAAATACCCGTAGGTGAGAAAATCTATATAGGGGGGGGGGGATTTTAATGGTCATGTAGGAGAAGATAGTGCATGGAGGATATGGTTTTGAAGATAGGAACAACGGTAGAGAGTCTATCTTAGACTTTGCGATGGCTTATGACTTCGTACTAGTAAATACATGTTTTAAAAAGAGGCTTGAACACTTAGTAACTTATAAAAGTTGAACACATAAGGCCCAAATAGAATTTTTCATTTTTAGCAAAGGGGACCGAGTAACATGTAAAGACTGTAAGGTTATCCCGGGAGAGATCTTAACCTCACATCATATGATAATGGTGTTGGATGTAAAAATTAAAAATCAATCACAAGTCCGAAAAGAGAAGATTAATCCATGAACTAGGTGGTGGAACTTAAAAGGGGATAATTTAGAGTTATTTAAAGATAAAATATTAAATGAAACGTCATGGAATACCGAAGAGGTGATCAATATAATGTGGGATAGAATGGCCACATGCATTAAGAGAATGTTGAAAGAAATTCTTGGAGAATCAAAAGGTAAAGGACCATAATTTAAAGTAACTTGGTGGTGGAATGAAGAAGGACAAAATATAGTAAAAATTTAAAAAGTGTTTTAAAACATGGAAAACTACTAGAGACGAAGAAATTTTTGAAAAATATAAATAGGATAAAAAGGAAGTTAAGAAAATGGTAAGAGAATCTAAGTTAAAGGTGTATGATGATCTTTATATATAATTACGAACACAAGAAGGGGAAAAAGAATTTATAAGTTTGCTAAACTTAAGGACAAAAAACCAAAATATTGTAATAATGTTAACTCTATTAAAAGTGATGATCCGAGAGTTCTAATCAAGGATGATGAGATTATGGAAAGATAGAAAAATTACATCGAGAGGTTATTTAATGGAGATCATGGGAGTAGATTAGATATAGAGGAACTTAAGGAGACTCGAGAAAATATATTTTTTCGCAGAATTAGGAAAATCGAGGTTATGATTTCTCTGAAAAATATGAAAATAGGAAGGGCTTTAGGACCAGATGGCATCCCCATTGAGGTTTGGAAGTGCTTAGGCGAGGAATGAGTGCCTTGGCTTATAAAATTATTTAATAGAATTATAATGACTAATAAGATGCCCGATGAATGGAGAAAGAGTGTTTTAATACATATTTATAATAATAAATGGGACATACAATGAAACTTTGAGAGAGAGTGATTGAATATAGATTGTGATTGAAAATAACTATTTTTGAGAATTAATTTGGGTTTATTCCTAGGAGGTCAATAATGAAAGAAATTTATTTATTGAGGAAATTAATGGAGAGGTAAAGTGGTGAAAAGAAGAACCTTCATATGATTTTTATAGATTTGGAGATGGCGTATGATTAGATACCAAGAGATAAAGAATGGTGGTTTTATATAAAAAATGAGTGGCTAGTAGATATATTGATATGATCAAGGATATATATTACGGGGTCATGACTATAGTGAGCTGGAGAAAGTAGTGAATTCCCAATTATTGTAGGTCTGCACCAAAGTTAAACACTAGGTCATAATCTCTTTGCCCTTGTTATGAATGAGTTGACAGGACAAATACAAGATGAGGTGCCATGGTGTATGTTATTTGCAGATGATATCATTTAAGTAGATGAGACTAAGATAGAGATCAGTGCTAAATTGGAATTGTGGATAGAAACGTAAGAAACAAGGGGATTTAAAATAAGTAGGACTAAAACAGAATATATGGAGTGTAATTTTAGTAGTAATAAGAGGATAAATGGGGGTGTGGTGAAATTGGAGGGTCAAGAGATACCTAAAATTGACCATTTTCATTATTTAGGCTCGATTCTCCAAAAAGATGGAGATATTAGTAATGATGTTACTCATAGGATTAAAGCAGGTTGGGTTAAGTGGAGAAGTGTTATCAACGTATTGTGTGATAGGCGTATACCTTTAAAGTTAAAAGGAAAATTTTATAGGACGATCATTAAATGCACCATATTATATGGGGCAGAGTGTTAGGTAAACAAAAAATAAAATGTGCAAAAAAAGAGTGTGGTGGAGATGCGAATGCTCAGATGGATTTGTGGTAAAACTCGAAAGGATAAAATGAAAATGAAAAAATTCGTGAAACGGTAAAAATATCTCCTATAGAAGAGAAATTGAGAGAAAATAGACTTAGAATGTTTGAATACGTCATGCGTAGACAAATGGATGCCCCCGTAAGGAAGAATGAATTTAGTTAGTATTGATGGTAATACAATGGGTAAAGGTACGCATAAATTGATTGTGTGAGATATTGTAAATAAGGACATAATATCATGTGGCTTAAGTGAAGATATTGCACTGAATAAAATTAAATGAAAAAAATAGTATTCATGTAGGCGATCACAAATAATTAGAAAAAATATTTCTTGAGTGGAGTGTAAATTGCTTTTGAGCTTCCACCAATCAAGATATACATAGAAAATGGCACGGCATATTCTAGGGGTTGACTATTACTCAACAATGACAAAAATATGATTGATTCAATACTCCAACAACTTAGTTCGTCTGATGAAACAAAACCATGCATGAACGGTAATGTAAAGCTCTTTGGTCAGATCCTAACTAACCCTACCTCTTAGCATAAACCTTGTAGTAGTAAACAGGCGAATAATGATAAGGTTCGTCAACAATCTAAATTAAGTGGTGAATCCTCTTTTAACATGAATTTCAAACTAGATGGTTCTGTAAAAAATCGACCTTAATAATAATTCGGGTCTTAAGGATGTTCCAATAAAAGTAGTTATGGTTGCTAGGATGGGAACATAATATAAATTGGATTTCCTTCTATACCTGATGCTGCTATATTGCAGGCTAAATACCCGGATGCATTTAGTAATTACCCGATACCTTCGTTCAATATACAACAGCACCTATTTTTTTTAGTTGTAAACCGTAATTGTGACAATTCTAATGATGTATCGGTACGCCAAATAAGGAACCAAGATGTTGCTAAAGTGCAACCTTTTAAAGTAGATGTGAAGCAATACTAGTACATATTATTCTCTCAAATGCAAAGATGAAGTGAGATAAATGTTGTGGGGAGAGGATGGGGGATTTCGGAACTGGTGGAGGCCATCAAAATGCATTATGATAAAATGGAACAATAAAGATAGGAGGATAGCTCCAAAAGGCCTCTTGTAGGAGGCCTCAGTGGAAAAGTATTACTCTTTTCTTACACTGTACAACAGTTTTTGTAAGTTAAAATGCTCTCATAGGATTTCATAATCTAACAGGTGCTTTATCCATTTTTTTAATCTTTGTCTCTGGCTTTGTTTTGGATTAGGTCAACTGTTACATTGCAATAAGTTTGCATATATTATATATTTTAGATTACTCTGTCCATTTTTCAATAGCTCCTCAAGGATCAGTTTAATTTTGGAACTCCGTGAATGTATTTTGTTATTGTAATCGATGATGGTGTTGTTGTTGCTTCTGTTGTTTGTAAGTGATTATTTTTCTTAATTTTCCTAGTTTAAATTTTCATTTCTCTTACTGTAGTTTCTTTAAGTATACATTGTGTATTAGATTATTCTGGGAGTAACTATACATATGATTGATTTTTTCAATTACCTAAATTTATAAATGAACAAATTCTCCCAGTACATTATTATATCTCAATTTTAATAAGTTTTGACAGGCACTATCGGAAAAACATCTGAGAAGCTAATTGAGGCGCAATAGTCAAGGGAAAGGAAGATGTACGTGGTGGGGAAAGTATTCGGCTCACCAACTCAATACAAAACCTAAACTATGACTACGCGTTGGTCGTTTGTTATATTCGGCTCACCAACTCAATACAAAAACCTAAACTATGACTACACTCTTTTAAGGGAGTATAGCGGCCAGTTCGGGCATCGAAAATTCACAAAGACTAGTTGCTAGAATTTAATCCATTTAATACTTCTAAAATAAAAGTGTAAAAGGTATCGAATAACAAAAAAGATAGAGATAATCTAGGCATG
The DNA here is from genome assembly GCA_949130495.1 of Sambucus nigra. Lineage (NCBI taxonomy): Eukaryota > Viridiplantae > Streptophyta > Magnoliopsida > Dipsacales > Adoxaceae > Sambucus > Sambucus nigra. The sequence continues at coordinate 15,381,303 of OX422214.1, forward strand.
GGTATTTAAACTAGATTAACAAATGGAATAAAAACTATTGGTTGTGTGGGTACCCGAAATTAAAATGATAGGCCCGGACGAGTAGCCCAATAATAGCGGCCCAAATTCCAGGCTTCTGATACCTTGAACCGATTATGATTCAGTCTCTTCCCACGTTCCCATTTGGGGGAACTCTAACAAGAGATGGGAAACGTGGAGGAGTCCCTCACCTCCACTCACTAGAACAAACATGTATATAACAAACCCTTGGTCCGGGGCAAATGACAAGTTGTATTATCTGTAACCACTCTCCGGAGTATATAGAAATAACACTGACTGCACCATCGTGGACGTAGGCACCTCTTTGCTGAACCACGTATATCCTTTGTTGTGTGACTGCCATTTTACCTTCCTTATGCTTACTTGGTGATTGCTTTTCTCTCATCTATTCGTGTTGCACAATAATTGTCACCACAATTGGCGCCGTCTGTGGGAACGTTTATCTTCCTTGAGAAAGCCCACACCAAAAAAGGAGTTTAAAATGTCCGGTCACAGTGGCAATGCTCCCCAGGCAGGAGATATTCAAGAACCACCTGTTCCTCGCAAGATTAGATCTGAAATTCGACGTTCAGATCAGAGGGATCGCTTGGAAAGGCCAGTCTCCGAAGAAAGCCAAGGACTAGCAAGATCCACGCAGATATCCAGAATGATTGATGCATATGAGGCAAGGCTCCACGAGCAGAGGAGTCCTCTCGCAAACACGAGGCTGAGAATGCTCGCCTGAAAAGAAGATTAGAGAGATTGGAGAAAGGAATCTATCATGATACTAGGAGACGCCCCTCAGGCGAGAAAGTCTCGCAGCCGAGGAAGGAGCCCCAGGCGGGGATCCCAAATGGGTGTGGGAAACAAATCAGACGACGACCTACGCGAGCAATTATGAAAAGCTCACCATTACTGGAGCCCTACTCGCAGCAACGAGAACATATGAAATCTAGTTCGAAGGGAGATGAACCAGCATCCTTCCCATCACGGTACCAGATCGACCCGAGAACTCGCTAGGCAAGCTCTCAAAACTCAAATGAATACACCTGTCTCGAGGGAAATTGAAGAAGAAGAAGAAGCCCCCAAGAAGTTCGCTATTCTAAGGTTCAAAGTCTATGACGGTAAGACTGATCCCATCGATCACGTCAGGCAGTACCGGCAAGCCATGACCCTCTGGAACCATCGGGATGCACTGATGTGCCGTATTTTCCCCTCGAACCTGCATGACGTGGCGCAGAAATGGTTCAAAAGGATGCCCCACCGGTCCATCCAGAGTTTCAAATACTTAGCCGAGCTCTTTACGGCCCGATTCATTACCAGTAGCTCCCAACCCAAAATGATGGATGATTTGATAACAATGAAGAAAATGCCTCAAGAGACCCTCTGAGACTACCCGAAGAGGTACTGGGAGTTATTCAATGAGGTTGAGGATTGCTCGGAGCAAGTAGCAGTGGCCTCTTTCAAAATTGGGCTACCCAGCTCTTCCCTTCTATACCAGTCCCTGATGAAGAAGGAGGCTATGACTATTGATGACCTAATGGCTCGCATCAAGAAGTATTCTAAGGTGGAAGATGTCACTCGCCTCAGTACAGAGGAAAACGGTAGAGTTAAACTCACTGGCAAGGGCAGTGACAAAACTGAGAACTAGAGGAAAGGAGGGAAGAACGGGGGCAAAAATGGCTCCAAGAACAGAGGCAATAATGATGTATCGAAAGAATTTTAGGCTGTCAACACCGTCTTCAAGGAACCAATTAACAAGATTCTCGCAAAAATCAAAGACGAGCCATTCATCAAGTGGCCCAGGAAGATAGGAGAAGATCCCTCAAAGAGGAAAAATGCGTTGAGATGCGCTTTTCACAAAGAGGGAGGACATAAGACTGAGCATTGCAAAGCTCTTAAATCTCACCTTGAGGAGTTAGCCCAATCCGGGCATTTGAACGAGTTTGTGGAGAAAAAGGCAGAGAAGGTGGCTGCCAATAGAGAGGCTAGACCTGACAATGTGCTCGAAGATGACGCTGGACATGAGTTCGCAGTAATTCATGGGGCATCTGATGCCAGGTAGATCCAAGGAAATTCAGCTCGAATGGAGATGAAGAAACTTACGATGGTGATACAAGCTTTTCAGATTGATCCAGCAGAGTAACAGTCAGGAAAGCATCGATGAGCAGACGACGTCAACTATAATAAGCATATTATTTTCACAGATGAAAATCTGGTGGGACTTAGAACCCCACATCACGATGCCTTGATCATTACCCTCAGAATAGCTAACTTTGACGTCGACAAATTGCTTATCGACCAAGGAAGCTCATCCGAGGTAATGTATCTTGACCTATTCAGAATATTGAGGTTAAGCATCGCCGACCTAAAGGAACCTACCGTCCCTTTAGTTGGCTTCGCTGGAAAAATAACTATGACCCTGGGAAAGATTATGTTTCCAGTACGCACGAGAAACGTCTCCAAGATGATTGAATTTTTGGTGGTCAACATCGACTCGCCATACCAAGCCATCCTCGGCAGGGGATGGCTCCATGAGATGAAGGCAGTCTCCTCGACCTACCATCAGAAACTCAAGTATGTAACCGAGTGAGGAGTAATGGAGATTCACGACGATCAAGCGATGGCAATAAGGTGTTTCATAGCAGCCATCCGACCAAGGCCAGAGAAGAAGGCAGATCAGCCCAGTGAGAAAGTTGAAGAACAAGAAGGTCTGACACCTTCTAAATAGAAATTAAAGTACGGAAGACCTGGAGTAGAGGAGACCATGCTCCTCCCCTCTGAAAGAGTCATCGAAGACCTGGTAGAGTTTGTAGTTGGTGATAGCGACAGTAACAGAGTTTTCTTGATTGGTGCCTCTCTCACCGACCAAGAACAGAAGGAATTGACAACTTTGCTGAGACACAACGTAGATGTTTTCGCATGGGAACCATACGAGCTACCTGGAATTGATCCTAGTATGGTTTATCATCAATTGCACGTCAATACCATCTTCAAACCAATCACGCAGATGGCACGGCGAACTGCACCCGAGAAAGTAAAAGCCATGGAAAAAGAGGTAGAGAAACTGCTGGATGCAGGATCCATACGGGAGGTACAATTCCCCGAGTGGTTGTCCAACCCAGTACTAGTTCCAAAAAGCAATGGGAAGTGGAGAGTTTACATCGACTTCACCGGCCTCAACAGAGCGTGCCCTAAAGACAGTTTCCCCCTTCTAAAAATTGACCAACTGGTGGACGCCACTGCAGCTCACGAGCGAATGAGTTTTTTGGACGCATACTCAGGATATCATCAGATCCCTTTATATGCCCCAGACCAGGACAAAACAGCATTTATCACCACAGTTGGGCTATACTGCTACAAAGTCATGTCCTTTGGGCTAAAAAACGCAGGGGCAACATACCAGCGGCTAGTAACCAAGATGTTAAAGGATCCAATGGGAGACACCCTGGAGATCTACATCGATGACATGCTCGTTAAAAGCAAGAAGAAAGAAGACCACCTCTCAGACCTGTCAAACACCTTTGAAATCCTCAGGAAATACCGAATGAAACTTAACGCAAGCAAGTGTTCGTTCGGTGTCCAGTCAGGAAAATTTCTTGGGTACTTGGTCATTAAGAGAGGCATAGAGACTAACCCAAACTAGATCAATGCGATTAACAGGGTACAACCTCCTCAAACAATCTGGGACGTATAGAAGCTCACTGGTATGCTCGCTGCCTTAAATCGCTTTATCTCTAAATCCTCCGAGAAATGCAAACCTTTCTTCCAGCTTCTAAAGGGGAACAAAACGGTAGAGTGGAACCCAGATTTCTCACAGGCATTGGTCGAGCTCAAAGCTTACTTAAGCTCTCCACCACTGCTCGTCATACCACAACAAACAGATTCTTTGTACCTATACCTCTCTGTTTCCAACCACACTATCAGCTTTGCATTAATATGCGAAGTCGCAGGAATCCAGCACCACGTTTACTACGTGAGAAAAACCCTGCTTGAAGCTGAGCAGAGGTACCTACCACTGGATAAGCTCACCTTTTCACTAGTAGTGGCTTTAAAGAAGCTGAAGCACTATTTCGAGACCCATACTATAATTGTCCTCACATCTCACCCCCTTAAAGCAATCCTAAGGAAGGCAGATTTATCAGGCAGACTGTCTAAATGGTCAGTCGAGCTCAGATAATTTGATATCCAATTTCAACCAAGGAACGCAATCAAGGGGAAGATCCTTGCTGATTTCATAGTCGAATTCACAGGCGAACGACCTTGTGACCCACCACAACCAGCCAAACAAGAACAGAACCACACGACGGAGGGAATCTGGAAATTATTCATTGATGGAGCCTCCAAATCAAAGGGGGCGGGCGTAGGCATCGTACTTATCACTCCAGAAAATGCGATCCTCGAGCAGGTAATTAGGCTTGGATTTGAAGCCTCCAACAATAAGCAGAATACGAGGCCCTGATAGTTGGCCTCCAGAAAGCACACGCTTTGGGACCAAATAAATTACAAGTGTTTGGCGACTCACATTTAGTCTTCAATCAGATCAGCGGGGACTACAATGCAAAAGACAAAAGGATGGCAGCCTACCTCGTCTTAGCGAAGAAGCTATTGGTTGACTTTGAGGAAGTCAAGCTCCAGCAGTTCCCCAGGGGACATAACAGCCATGCTGACGCCCTAGCAGCCCTAAGCTAGACAATCGATTCAGACTTAAAAAGAATAGTCCCCATAGATTTCCTCGCTCACCCGAGCATCGATCGCAATAGCGAGCTACCAAACATGGAGCAAGTGCTCCGAATTGAGTTCACACCCAGTTGGATGGACCCACTAAGGGATTATTTGAAGGTGGCACGCTTCCAGATGATAAGAAGGTTGTTCACCAGATAAGAGTCAAAGCTGCTCGCTTTCACTTATCTCCTGAGGGCAGGCTATACAAGAAATCATTTTCCGGTCCCTACCTCCAATGTGTTCACCCAAAAGATGTCGAACAAGTCCTACACGAGCTTCATGAAGGAATCTATGGAAGCCATATTGGAGGAAGATCTCTGGCTTTCTGAGCAATGAAATAAGGTTATTGGTGGCCATATATGCAAATGAACTCCGCAATGTACGTACGCAAGTGCGTAAAATGCCAACTTCATGCCCCTATGGTTCACCAACCTGCTAGCGACCTAAAATCATTATCCTGCCCATGTCCGTTCACCCAATGGGGGATGGACATCGTAGGACCACTTCCTATCGCCACCGGTAATCGCAAATATCTGCTGGTCGTGACTGACTACTTCACTAAATAAATTGAGGCAAAACCCTTAGCGAATATTCGAGATGCAGATATGATAAGATTCATATGGAGAAATATAATCACTGGTTTTAGCATCCACAGAACCATCATCACCGATAATGGAACGCAGTTCGAGAGTGGCTCCTTTAAGAGTTTTTGCGACGAGCATGGAATCAGACACCATTTCAGTTCGATGGCCTATCTTCAGAGCAATGGCCAAGCCGAGGCGCCTAATAAAACTGTGATCGACGGGTTAAAGAAACAATTGGAGCGAGCTAAAGGTGCATGGGTAAATGAATTACCATATGTTCTATGGGCTTATCGAACCACTCCCTGACGAGTAACAGGGGAACCCCATTCTCACTGACATATGGAATGGAAGAAGTCATCCCATTAGAAGAAAGCTTTCCGACTATGAGGTCCATCCTTATCGACCAGGGCCATAATGATACAACATTGCTAGCCGAACTCAACCTAGTCGACGAGTGCCGAGAGCTATCAGCAACAGTTCTCGAGGCACTATAACAAGAAGGTCAACCCAAGGACATTATGAGTTGGGGACTATGTCCTAAGGAAAGTCCTGGGCAACACAGTAAAACCATCAGACGACAAGCTAGGTCCAAACTGGGAAGGACCCTTCAGGATAACAAGAGATAATCTGCAAGGCACCTATCACTTGGAAATGATGGAAGGCAGAGAAATACCCCGAGCATTGAATGCAGCCAATCTCGAGAGATTCTATTTTTAGATCTTTCTTTTATTCTTTTGTTATGAACCTAAAAGTTCATTTTTCTTGTCATTAATGAAAGTTATTTAACGGTTGCATTCTGATAAGTAACAGCTATATAAGCTTTAGCGCACATCTTTTCCAAATGACAGGCACATTGATCATTACGCCAAAGCAGGGAATTGTCCCTCCTCAGGTTGTCGTTATGAAACACGAAAGACCTCTTGACATTGCCCCTGGAAATATATGAAGCCCTACATGGGATCCTTAGGCAATGTGACCAAATCTAAACTGGTCACCCAACCTTATTTGGTTGAATAAAATCTTGATCGGATAGAACATCCAACACCAGGTGTGTCGTCGCCAATTTCCACACTTAGGCCTAAGCAAGTGTGACAACATGACCTAAAAGGTAAAGTGGTGCACAATGGTATCTCGATGTTATACTGGACTGGGAGGACACTTGCGTGAGAATACAAACTTAGAAGATCATAAAAGAGCAAGAATATGGAAAATATAATACACTTGTTTTGTCGGCTAAAATAGCTCAAAACATAAATTTTATATTAATCCACCATATTTACAATAAGTACAATACATGTGTAGTCGGCAAGCTCGCCCAAAACATTGACGCAACATTACTTCAACAAAAAATACATAGAGTAGTTACTGGCAAAATCTCAGTGGGGATGAGGTCTCTAAACGAGATAATCAGCCACTTGGGCCCTTCGACCATCAACAGGAGCAGGAACCAACTCTTCCTCGGCTTTGTTAGCATCTCACTCCAATAGCTGCCGAGGCATGGCATCGATGGGTATCCCCTGATCATCTCTCCAAAAGGGATTGGGCATCCGAGTGGAAGGAGATATTTCATAGCGATACCAGAGCATAGAGTTACTTGGAACCTGCATCTCCTTCAAACCACTCAACCACCCCCTGATGAAGGCGAGATCCTCAAATTTTGTCAGCCTCGTCAGAGCATTCAGCCAACCCTAGTCATAACCATCGGCCCATATTCATCGAGGTCCTTTTTTCAACAGATAATGCAACCGAGTAACGTCCCTTTGGATCCCGACAGCAATCACATATACTCGATGGACGTCATCGCGAAGCTCTTCCATTTCGCTATCTGATTGCCTGGTTCTCCTGCCAGCTCATGGAACGAATGGACCAATGGAACCTCGCAGTGCAGGGGGAACGTCGCTCAAGCCAGCCCTAGCTCACGTCAATGAAGAACCTCGCAGCACAGGGGAAATGTTGCTCGATCCAGCCCTAGCTTGTGTTGATGAAGAGTCGCGCAACACTACAGGAGCGGTGCTCGACGCGTGCTCCTTGAGACGCAATACCTCTTTCCTTAAAGCTTAATTTTCTTGCTGAAGCATCTCACCAACCTGGTTGATCTCAAAAGCATCGAGAATCTTTGTCCTCAACGCATTCACTTCTTCTTCCACTGAATCACCAACCTCTTCCATCTCCTGGAGCCTGTCCTTCAACTTGGCCACAAGCTCAGACTGATCCTTATACTTTTGATTCCTTGACCTAAGAGATTTGTAAAGCCTAACAAAGGCCTGGAGAACCTGAGGACTGGCATTGGGACCAAGAGTCCTGACCAATTGAGATGTGGTAGGGATATAATCTTCTACATTAACCAACTATAAGACATAAAAGGGCAATGGAGAAGAAAAATCAATCTATGCACTGAAGAAAGAAGCCTTATCATTTCATTGATAAAAGTTAGAGTACATCGAGCAGAAACTAGGAAAAATACAAAGCAGAAGTACAAAAATAATCTTAAAAACAAATTAACTAGCAACCTCAGGTTGCCCAGAAGTCGATGCCTGCTTCCCTTTATCAGCATCAGCAGGAGCACCCCCCTCAGCAGGGATAGCCTCTATCGCCATGACAAGGGGAACGTCAGAAAGGATTGTCTGGGAGATAGGGTCAGCGCCTTCAATAGCAAGGGCAGGGACTTCATCCACAACTGGCCTCAGCCCTGGGTCGTGCTCATTAAACAGAGGAGATGTTGCCTCCACACCAGCAGCTATGAGGGCTTCGTTCCAGCCCTTCTTGAGGTTCGAACGGCTGATGTAGCCTATCTGAACCTCGCCATCATCATATGCCACATCCCACCTGGAGTTATATGATTCCTCCTTGATGGTGGCTACCTGGGACTCCTTCTTCATTAGCTACTTGACTAGCACCTTTTTCTCCTCGGCGATGGCCAACTTTCTCGAGCAAACTAAGTCATAAGCCTGCCTCATCTTGACCAACTCTTTAACCACCGCATCCCTCTCTTAATTGGAACTGACGAGGGCCATGTCAGAAGCAACTCGGGCGGCATCATCAGACTTTAAATCAGCCTCCAATTGAGTACCCCTAGCTCACCATTCCTCTTCACCAACTCATTGTAAGAGCGATAGAGCACGACGAAGTCAGTCACAAACTGCAAGAAACAAATAAGAGATCAAGAAGGAGAAACTGCTAAGACTTGTTAAAGAATTGGAAAATAGAAAGGATCTTACTAAGGCTAGCCTTTGGCTAGCTTGTAGGGCCAATTGATCAGACCCCAGTGCCCTCTGGCGATATGCAGGGAGAACTGTCCTCTCGAGCAGCGCAGGAGCCAACTGAGGAGAAATGGAAATCGAGGCCCCCTCGGGCAAAACAGACACAGGGACCAAGGCTTACCTAGCCTTCGTCCTTGACTCCATCTTTCTCCTCTCTTCCTCTTTCTCCTTCTCCACCCTCTTCATCTCCTCCATCCTCTTCTTTTCCTCCACCTTCTTTCTTTCCTCCTCCTTTTTTCTCTCTCTCTCTCTCACCTGCTCTTCTTCTTTCCTCTTCCTCTTGAGTAGAGGACCAAGAACTAGTAGCTATAGCCCCAGTGCTGGACTTCTGCTTCTTTGACCTCTGAGCGAGGAGCACGTGATTTTCATCATCATCATCCCGAATTAAATTCTTCCTTGGAGGAATCATCTCCTCGCTCGAATTGCTAGATGTGCTCGACGACTCTTAAGCTTCAAAAACTTCCCCACGATCAGAGGAACTGCTACCACTGGAGCCCCTATAACCCAAATTGCCACCAGTACCACCTGTAATATCTCTTCCGGAGCTGCTCTCCTCCTCATCCAACTGGATAGGATCCACGACAGTCTCTTCATAGGTATCAAACTCAAGGATACTGTCCACCGACCTTGCTATAATACTAGAACCCACGTTCTTATATTCGAGCAGAAAGGCAGCAGACCGGGGATGCTTGCCGTCTGCTAAGGGCTCCCTGATATACCAGGCCTTGACCAATTCAGAGATACGAACCTCGCTGAGAGCAGGTTCCAAATTCTTCGACCACGCTGAAGAGAAAAAATAGAGAAAAATTAGAAAGATCATAAATCAACAAAAATTAAAAGGGCAGAGTAAAATCTACCTAAGTATTCTTCCCTAAAAAAGGGAACAGAGTACCTATTAGCCCTCGACCCCTCAAACTGGGGAGAAAACTGCCAATTTTTAGCAAGGAAACCCTCTTGCCAATAGTCCTTGTGGGAATCAGGTAGGTTAACTACCAATACCCTGTCAGGACTCCTGACTTTGAGATAGAGAACACCAGAACTAGTCCGAGAAAAAGAATAGCAAAAATAGACCTCGGCGAGCCCTAACTTAGTACCATATAACTGGTTTATTCTATGAACACCATTGATTATCTTCCACACATTGGGCGAACACTGTGCGGAAACAATGTTGAAATAGCCAAAGAAATGCAAGAATAGATTGTTGGGAGGAAAGGTAATCCCCCCCTGGGAAAGAAGGAAGACGTGGATCCAATGGGCATCCTCTATCTCTCTAACGTTTCTAGGGGGAGAGGCGCACTCAATCTCTACCCACTCAGAAATATTGTAAAATTTCCCCAACTCAGAGATCGGCCTATTACCTATCTTTGCCATCGAGAAATCCTAAAGGAACTGCAAATTCAAAGGAAAAATACAAAAAGAGGGCACAGGAGACTTACAAGATGAAAGTTCGACTTGAAGAATGGAGAATCACAAGCCCAAACAACGAAGAGGATCAAAAGCGATGAAAATGGAAACTGGACGAAGAGAGGTTGAATCGCTAGAGCTCACAGGAAATGGGAAAGTGCTGAGAAGGTTGAAACGACGGTCAAAAAGTGGCTTATCTGAATAAGACCTTGAAGCATTACTAATCATAGTGCACGGACCACGAAGCGGGTGCCGCCAGAATCAATCCTCAAATTTCGGGAAAAGTTGCACGATATGCAACTCAGCCATTATGATAAATCATTTAAGTTTATTGAGCCCAAAGCATTGCCCAACAAACTTAGGGGCAATTGTGGGTACCCAAAATTAAAATGATAGGCCCGGACGAGTAGCCCAATAATAGCGGCCCAAAGTCCAGGCTTCTTATACCTTGAACCGATTATGACTCAGTCTCTTCCCACGTTCCCATTTGGGGGCACTCTAACAAGAGATGGGAAACGTGGAGGAGTCCCTCACCTCCACTCACTAGAACAAACATGTATATAAAAAAACCTAGGTCCGGGGCAAAGGACAAGTTGTATTCTCTGTAACCAATCTCCGGAGTATATAGAAATAACACTGACTGCACCACCGCGGACGTAGGCACCTCTAAGCTGAACCACGTACATCCTTTGTTGTGTGACTGCCATTTTACGTTCCTTATTATTACTTGGTGATTGCTTTTCTGTCATCTATTCGTGTTGCACAATAATTGTCACCACAGGTTGCGATAAATATCCCTCACCCCGAGTCAATTGGTATAAATGGTGGTTACATGGGTTCACAAGTTATTAAGATTGAGTCTCATTTCATCAATTAATTAAATTAAGAGTTGTCACACTCATAAATTCACATAAAAGCCTACTATGATTTATGCGTCAACAAATACCCCAAAAATTACACACTGAAGGTCGTAAATACGGAGCATACATGATATGCCCCGTTAAATCTCCTAGGCGTAATAACTAGGATAACCCAATCAAAATAAACTCATGAAAACCCATCACCATAGCAAAGCGACCAAATCAACCCTAGGTGAGTTCAATCCAACACAACCTAATTTAAATTAGCTACTAAACATAATTAAAGACATTAATTAAATGGAAGCAATAAAGAAAGAAAGGTGAGAAAAGTAAGTAAATCTACACTGCAAAGTAAGTAATTAAATATCAAGACAAGAAATAAAGAAATAAATAACTTACATAAATGGACAAGAAAGAGGTATAGTGTTCTTACACAACCACAAATGGGTAAACCAACTATAAGAGTAAACCCTATGGGGGAGAAAATGGCACACTCAAAAATCCCTCTCCAAACCCTAAACTAACCTAAACTAAATATAAAACTAGATATCTACAACAATAAACAAATGAGTCCTTATATAGTAAGTTACACAAATAATAAAAGAAAAGGGGAAAAAGGAAATAAAAAAAGGGACCCGATCGATCGATCCAAGGGGAAAAGAAAACTGTATTATTCGCAAGCCAAATTCGGATACATCGGTCGACCGGTGGGATTGGGTCGGTCAACCAGTCATAGCAGACCTACTCCTATGCTTCTCCTTTTTTTACTCAAGACGAGACTTGCCATGGATTTGGAAAAGTCCAAAGAACTAATTATCTCCCATGTAAATGCTATGTGTGTGTGGCATGCTGCAATATTTGGATTGGGCCAGAAACCTTCTCCACCATTAATGGCCAAAGTACAAACCTGCTATGAATTTGTATTAGCCAACTGTGGCAAACAAAACCCAAGACCCAACACAAATCGGATTAGGACACAAGACCCCCATTAGGATTTAATAAAGACGCGAGCTCAAACCGTGGTACCAAAGACCCTCTGAAAATTTTCATGAGAGCCAAGACCTACTATTTGTAAAATTAGGGAAAAGACACAATTGTAATTTCTTTATTTTTTTATCCTTTGTAAATTTCCTTATATTTCTTCCCTGATAAAAGATCGGTGACTTCTTCGTTCAAACTCGGATCCATGCACTGTTCATGGCCATGCGAAGCTTGTTCTGAGGGCCACAAATTTCATGAATACATTGGGCTAAAATCCCATAGTGTGAAATGACGATAATTCCCCTGAACGTGCAAGCTTCGACAGAACTTGAACAGAATGCACTGAAACATCACACTAAGCACCTTAACTTCTACAAAAGATCAATAATACCTCAAATAACATGTTAGAATATAAAACGGAGGTCGTTTGGTTAATGAGCATAATTATAGGCATTAAAGTAATTGAGGGGGATAAAATGCATAAGTATTGAGGGTATAAAGTGCAATGATTCGGGAAGAATTAGTGGCTTATAACCTTTAGTTTCTCATTTGGAAGTTTTACTTAAACCTGTTTTACAGTTCTCTCGTAGGCATTTCTTTCCTTATGGATTCAATGCTATTCCTAGAGTTTTAGTTTCTCTTCCATCCTGCATCATTTGTTGGTATTCCGAGGCTCAAAATCCTTAGGCATTTGGTGGTTTTGATCACTCTTCGTATGATGCCAAAGACGATACTGGGGTGATGATGTCAGGGATGAGCCTAACCATTTGGTTCTCATTTTGAGACTATTGGGATGAAGCCTCCGCGTGGATATAAAGGTGGATGTCCTCACTTTTGATGGACAGATGAAATCGATTGCCTTCATTTATTGGCTCGAGTCTTGACAAAATTGAGAAAGTGTTTGAATATAATAACTTATCGATGGTTGAATGCATCCGAATAGTGATTACGAAATTGCTACTTTTAGGCAAAGTTGGTGGAATGAAAGCACTCGCAATTGCATTGAAAGTGGACAAAAGGCTGTTAGATCTTGACCTTAAATTAGAAAGCACATGTGAACTAAACTTTTATCCCATCCGTATGAGCAATATCTTTATTTTCTCGTGTCTAGGGTATTCACTAGAGCTTATTGTTGGTATGGGAGTATATGTGGGGTAGTTAACTATAAATGACTCTTCATATGATGTTGAGGAGGATATTAGGGTGATAATATCAGTTGTGATCTTGACCATTTCGTTCTCATTTTGAGAATATTGGAGTAAAGCCTCCACGTGGATATACAAGTGGATGTCCTCACTTTTGATAGTCATATGCACCCCGAATGCCTTCATTTATTATCTCGAGTTTAGAAAAAATTCACAAGGTGTTTTAATTAAAGAGCTTATGATGGTTAAATGCGTCTGACTGGTGGCTATAAAATTGCTAGTTTTAGCCAAAGCTAGTGGAGTGACATCACTTATGATCGCCTCGAAAGTGGAGGACAGAAGTCTGTTAGATCTTAATCTAAGATCATAATGAACATTCAAGATAAACTCTTATCTCAACTGTACTAGCGAGACCTTTATTTGCCCATGTCTAGTATCTTTGCTAGAGATTATTGGCAGTATGGGAGTATACGTGGTGCAGTTTCGGATTTTACGCACTAGGGTGTCCTTGCTTGAGAGTGAGGATCAATAATTAGGAAGGTGTTTGTTTGGCCTCCAACTACGCATTATCCTCGAGCTCAAGCCTCACCTTAAGTAGGCATATTGAGCATGCTATCATGGTTGAAAAATACTTTAGATGGAAAAGTCCGATAAGTCTTCACTATTTACTCAATTAAGGTCCTTGATACCACTCACACTAAGACACTATTCAAGTGCTTTGAATTTAGCCAATTTGAGCATTGGTAGTGAAGTGTACGAAAAAAAGAAGAAATTGATGTTTGTTGAAACGATGGAGACCTAGAGGCACTAGAGTTGGAGGAGGCTCATTGAGATGTGATAATCACTATGATTATCCATTCAAAAATTAAAACAAATGGCATCCTACTTTGATTTTTGGATTTACTCTTTCTTTGGGGGGAGAATGATGTAAATAAAAGCATAGGCCTGATTCAAAAATATTTTATTTATGTCATTGATTTCCCCTCCTTAAACCACCCCAATGACTATTTTGCATGATAGTCGTAGCAATCCTTAAGGAAAAATATCTCGTTATTTTACTCTCGAATTTGCCACACTAATTTTGGAAAATGAGAATCTTGCACGACATTCCATTTGTCGTGTGAGACCTTCGCACGACATTTGGATTTCTGCACCAACTTGTGACATAAATAAATCGATGCAATCTTACTTGATAGAATTATGAAAATTTACCCCGTGAAAGTTCAAATGTTGCGCGAGGGTTACACGTGGAGCAATTTGATTATCGCGATGGGTACTTTTAAATACCCATAGTTTTGGAGTCGGGACCATTTTTTGGTGTGAGAAACTAATATTTGGGCACCCAAATGTCCAAATGCTCTGAAGATGGTCTTATTATTTCTAGGTTTGTGTAATTTGAGTTCATATGTCGTGTGGGTTATCAATTTTGTATATTTCCTTTTTCAGTTAAGGCGGAGGCTAAGAGTGCCCCTAAACTTAATTATACAATAATAAGTTAAAAGGATGTTGCTAAGGGAACCCATAACATACAAATTGTTTAGAGTAATGCTAGGCTGACATAAAAATTTGTATCACACCCACATTCTCTCATGTCCGGACTCCACTAGTATACACTCTTAGTGGTCCCTTGTCGGAAGCCAATGCTGGTGTGACACGTCAATTGTGTCGCACATTTGTGTACGATTTTTGTGTCCGCCTAGCTTTTTCCAAGATATTTATTTTCACACATTCACTAGTACCTGCCTCATTTTTTAAAAACCAAGCTCTGATCGTCACATTCTCTCGACACTCTTCTCATCACCACACCAGCACCGACCGTAAATTTCCTTCTCCTCAGCTTCTTTGCCACCATTATTGCACAAACAATTTGCAAAAGCAAAAGCTATTGAAATTATGCAAATAAGGGAAAAGATTGGAGCATTGTTTGAAGTAACCTTAGTAGAGAAAAGTCGTGGATAGTGTTGGGTCTTCAATCCAACACCCAACATAGCCAATTTGTGCTTGGGCAAACAACAGTGATAATGATGATAATACTTGTGCCCAACACCTAAGAATGTTTCATATATACTCTTTATCCACAATAGACACACCTGGGGGACATGCGCAGAGAACAATATATGTGCATGAAAATACTGAGGTCCCAGTATAGTAAATATATTCATTTGCTAATCTCATATGTATGAATCATGTTAAATAATTTATTCTTCATACACTACCGATTGACAAACCTTAAATTTGTAAGGCATCATTTGCGCTGTGTTTAAAAATATCAACAATGAAAGTTCTATACACTCGTTAGCTTGTGGACAAATGTGTGACACTTCTCGAGAAGTGGGGTTGACAACAAATACTCTTGTTTATATGACCTCCAATTTTTTGTTATTCCCTAAATGATCCCATGATGGAAGTCTACAGAGCTGATAATAAGATCCTTGTATTTCTCTTTAATAAAATTCCCCATTAAACTATTAATAGGCATTGAAATTATAGAATCTGTCCATCAGACTTTCGAGCAAACCTGAAATGTCATTAGTGTTCCTAGGAACCAAATACCACAAAATGCTGACTTCCATCATAATTTTATAACACACCTTTCATATCCTTAATGGAAATTTTGGCGTCCTCAAAATGACACCAAATTTTTTACGAGAAAAATAAAAATGATACAAATTTCTCTTCACAATTACAGTGGGACTTCTTTCCCGTCCTTATTAATTTACTATATATTATTAAACTTAATTCTTTATGCCAAATGACTGATACTTGGTGTGACACCCCGTCTAATTAAATATCGGGTAGCTACTCATTTATTCAAATTAATACAAAATGTCAAGTTGGTTCAGTTCGTAGCATCACTGTCGAAAACGTTTGTAAACCATTACTATCCACCTAATATTTAAAGAGTGAGTTGTCAATTTTAAATAAATTATATTAACATACAACCAATTTAAATTATGAAATAATGATACCACAACCACATCACAATCACAATAAAATAATAATGGAATAAATAAATCTGGAGGAACACTCCTCGGAATAATCTGAATACTGGATAAAACAAATACAAAGTCTGAATCACCAATTAATTAAATCCAAAACGGAATTAAAAATGAGTATTTAAGTTGTCTCTAAAAAAAGGGCGGCATGCCCTACAGATGAATAAATCTGAAATGGAGTCAAAGTAGAAAGTGGAGGCATCTACTATCGAGGTCCTCTAACTTCCACAACATCTACAACAGGTCACTAGAATGGAACTCCTAAGCTTAGTGTCCCTGTGGATGGGCACCTAAAAGGTTTTTACAAGAAAATAGATTTGAAAGCAAACGGGTCAGAGCCCTACTGTGAAGACAGTTTAAAATATAGCAAGTGTTTAATAACATTAAACAGTGAATATAAAATACACGATAGTGAGTGCACTCACATGAGTTCCTCACCCTTTATCTAATTGTGCACTCCTAACGTACCCGTATCCGTTCTAGTTATACCACTATTTAACTAGCCCAATCCACAACCTGACCTTACTTTATAATATAAGGGTTAATGCCAGACATTTCCAACAAAACTGTGAGTCTCCCATTTTATTTCTTAGATTTACTTATAATAGTTATTATGCGATTTACATATTTTTAACTCTACTAATAATGTTAAGAGTATTCACATTCATACTTTACTAAAAGTCCATTTAAATTACCAGTATATTAATCTCATCATAAATATACAACAAGGGCACCCCTAGGCGAAGCTGCGGTGCACACATACTCTGCTATCGAATCTCGGTACATCCCATACATAAGGACCACACGTTCCGAATCGTTTAGGAACCGTTTCAATAAGCAACAATCACACATAATGGAGGCGAACATAGTTCACATACCCATGGGTCACGCACATACCTACGCCCCCATGGTCAGCTGACTTATTAACTCACCAATAAGTCATTCTCTGACCTATGTCCTTGAGGTACCAATCTAAATCCCCCCCGTAGGCACACAAAGATTAGATGGCCCTGATCGAAAGCTGACCTCCCGTGATAGCAAGTATGGTAGGTATGTTATACACATATACATCCATATACTAAGCATTCACACATCTTAGATATCTTATAGTATTAAATAGAGGTATATCCTACATCCTTATACCATTGTCCAAGTTTGTACATTTTTAAGTTTCTGGATAATATATAATATAGACTGCCGACACATCTCTCGTCACAATTTCAAGTGTTTACAACCTAACTTGTAAAGGTTACCAAGTTTTATATATAATTTCCCCAAAATTTAATCCTAGTTAAACTCCGATCTCACGAACATACCTACCGGTCTTCCTCGAGTCTAAAAATGTTCACAAGTTTCCAACATTAATTCCCTAGGTTTGGAATCATTAAAAATTCAACAAAGGAAAGGCTAACACTCATATAGATAAACCTACGTGAAGTCCGAAACGAAAATCAGACTTAAAAAGCCATTCTGAAATCTCGTTAGAAGGCAATGAGAATGAAAGTCTTCGAACGAACCATCGACTCGTTAGAAGGGCTACTGGAATCTCGTTAGAAGCTCGTTCGAACGAGGTCGTTCGAACGACCTAGGTTGGTCTTCTAACGAAAATTTCGAGAATGCCCAGAATTCACCCACTTCATTTTTCTCAACTTTTATCTTCTCCAAAATCATCCTAAATTCATACTAATCATATTTTAAGGTTCCTAAATTATTCTAAACCACCCTAGATCACTTCCTAACATAGTTTTTGGGTCAATTCCTTCAAATCAACAAGTAAAATCCATAAATCCCCAAATTTTGCCACAAACTCTAACAACATGAACCCATAATTTAGTTGAACATGAAAACTCCTTTTAAAATTCGTTTTTACATCATCAAATGCTATATTTTGAATACTAAATTCGTCCATAACAATTCTACATGCAATCCCTAACAATTCCATTGGGTTTTCATCAATCTATCAAGACATAAGTTAATTTCTCCACTAAACATGGAGGAAATATTCAATGTAAGTAATGAAACCAAATCACTTGCCTTAAGTTTGCTTTGTTGGTGCCTAAGGGTTGATTCTCTCTTATTTTTCGGTCACAATTCCTTCCAAAAATGGTGGTGGTGGTTGGTTTTGGTTTGGAACCCTATGGTAACTCTTCTCTAACTCCCGTAGCCCACTTCTATTGCTTTTGGCTGATAATGGCCTTAGTGGTCTCACTAATTATTAATTAATAACCATGAAAATTCGTGGGTCTTAACTCCTCAATTTTTAAAATTACCAAAATACCCTTCTGGGTTGCCGGTTTGGCCTAAAAATGCCCCGGGACCCAAACTAAACTCACGGCTAGTGTTTTCTGACTATCTCTACCCTTTCGGATACGTTGGCACACTCAAAATGACCACACAGTTGATAAAAAATATAGCTTTTAAATTCGTTAAATTGGGTCCTGACGCGACTGACACGCGTGTCCCAACTAAATTACCGAAACTGTCGTATTTTTAACTCACGATGATTTTTATAAAATCAATGATCACATATTACTATAATCACTCAGTAATATTCAACAACATAATAATAACCAAATACTAACTCTCGTCCCGCTAGCATTTAAATCTGAATTAATTTTCCAATTAACTATCCCAAATTAATTTAATAGATCCTATAATTAAATGTAATTCCATTTAATTAACCTCATAATTAAAATCCATAAAAATACGAGGTATTACATACTCCCCCCCTAATAACGGAATTTCGTCCCGAAATTCGAAAAGTAAGGCATACCTGGAAAAATTTCAGGTATCCTCCAGTACTCAAAACAAAAATATAAAGAAAGGCCCAATCACTAAAGCCCTCGCTTCACAACAATCTTGTTTAACATACTTGATACTTTATCAGTTATAGGGTTACAGTTAAATGAATGCACTTCACGTTGTGCTCTTACTAAACAACATTCGAATAATAAAAAAAATATAGCCTATACATCAATGACCGCATTATCTCAATATTATTGTGAGTCTGCACCTCACTGCGCCTTAACTCCCGCGTTTATCAAAACACCAAGCTCCTACTCTGGAAGAAATCAATAAAACATCTGACTACTTTTTCCCATTCGTTGAATCTCTGTTCCCGGCGTTGTGACCTTTACAAAGGGAAAACCACTTCAGCCGTTTGGTGTTACACAAAACATTTGTAAGCACCTGGTCCACTATAAATAGATACGGGTGCTTTTCCCCCATCTCTACCATCAGTTAATATCTTCTCCCCATTACCATAATATACCTCACTTACTAGTTATACCTGATTTGGAGATGAAAAGATCGCAATGAATCCAAAATTTCTTTCATATAATCCACCAGTCGTCAATCACAATGCACCTACACCTCGGGCTATAGGTGATACAACCTTCTTCGAACGAAATGTAATCCCACAACTTCTTGTTACCCCACGTTGAAGGTGGATTTCGGGGATCTCCTCTTAGTATTGAATAATACTACGTAGGACCACTTACCGGCGTGTCCACTATCTCATAGTGTAAATCACCCAAATATATAACAATTTCTCTCCTTCTGGACAACCTGTCCCACATATTCGAAGGAACTCTGTACTTATCTATAAGTTGGCAACCCCTTAAGGAAATTTACCAACTTGACTCTTCCATCCCTGGATTCTTTGGCTTGATAAAAAATTATCTGGTTGATCATCTTACCCCAACCGATCTACTACTTGCTATACCTCTTTTAAATGCCGACTTTCACGTATAATACTTCCCGTTAAGTGATACTTAATGTTCTCCTCTCGACGGATACCAAAATTTTTGACCCTTGCAATTTTCACCACGTTGTGCACATCTGGACCCTTTATACCCTATTAACATCCTCATTCTATTTACTCATGAGTCACCCTCAACATTCGATTGGTCGGAACTCTACTCCAAATTTCCATAATAATTAAATATTTGCCTTCTCAAGAGATACCCCTTATTAAATGGCTTTCCACTGCCTTTTCACCAAATTCGGACTTGCTACACGGGTTGCACATGATATTCATTAACATCATCACTTGTGACATTTAATCCCATCTATATCCCTTCTTCTGGCGATTACCACATTAGCAAACCAAGATGTCTACACCCCTTATAACCCACTCACACGGTTTTAAACATTATCTACGCTTCATACATATTCCAAACTATTTATTGCCGCTGCATTTTCAATGTGGCTATACCACTTGGGCGTTCCCAATCACCTCTGAATTTGAACTCCTAAATCCTCCTTAACCTCAATGCATCCTTCAACCCTTCGTAACAAAACCAACATTATCAGTACTTCTCTACTAACAACTGGTTCGACTGGCTTGTAACACCCCGTCCGCCCGGAGAGAGCAAACGGAGCGCTAATGCGATAAAATAAATCCAAATCCACAATAACAAGGTACAGAGCATCTAAAAACCCATAATAATATAAATCCACTAATCTCAATCTTCAAATAAAATACAATGTCTCTCGAATAATAAAATACAACTATCTAACTCGAATAATACAAATCTCCAAAGCTCTATACATCAAAATAATAAAAATCTTTCCCAAATAATCCTCGCTAAAATCAATCTCCATAGCGCCCCAAAATCCGCGCTAACCTGCCACTAAAAGAAAATATGGGGAAGTACACAATACGACAGGAAAGATGCTCAATAAATATATTAGCGGTGAATAAAACGCAACAACACGAGTATGAATATTCAAATCAAAATGCAAATCTCAATAGCATTTTATCATTTTAATTTCTCAACAACACTTTAACCGGGTCACCAGGCCTCACCACATCCGTATATGCTTTATCAAGCCATAGCCCGGGAAGCAGGAATTTTGGCGGGTGCCCAACATCCGTGCTATATTAAAATCTCATGACAACGTGCTCATCAAAAATATAATGACACCACATGAATCAAAATAATTTCAACAATTATTTTCCAGATTTCAATGAATTTATCAATTCAAATATGAGTTCAATTAAACATGAAATAAAAGAGAATGACACTCGCGAGATTTAAGGAGCATATTGTGTAAAACCCCATACCTCAAACCATGATGAGAAACCAACGATCAAAACCTCAAGATCAACACAAAAGATCTGCAAAAGCTCCTCCAAGAACCTCCAACAAAATAGCCCTAAGAACACCTCTAATCTAAGGTTGGAACTCATAAATCTCAAGGGCCAATGTGTATATAAAAAGAAAAGGAATATAAAATATATTTGCTGCCAAAATTTGTGCCAAAAGTATGTTAAAAGGGTTACCCATGACTTTCTTTTATAATGCAAAGATATGAAGAGTTGGAATCCAAAAGACTCATTTAAATAAGACAAAGAAATGAAGAGTTGGAATTCCAAGAGTTAAAAACATTTAAAAGTCATTTTAAAATCTGTTTTAACTTCGTTTTCAAAACCGTTTGAAATTCTCGCCTTAAAAAATAACAACCAACATATTTGAGCAATAAAAATAACTTTATCAAAAACTTTATTTTCCACCATTTTCTAGAAATTAATTAAAATAGCCCAAAATTACGCGGGTTGTTACACTTCCCCACTAACAATGGAATTTCGCCCTCGAAATTCGCCGAATGCCTAACTCTCAAAAATCAGGCTAACAATATCCAAAAATAATCTTGTCTCCAAAAATAATTCCTCACCTCTAATCTCGAAACTTATCACGAATATCACCTAAAATTTTCTATCTCCAAAAATTGCTAACCACGCAATGAACCCCAAAACCCAAGCCCCGAGGGTTGGCGTATACCTAAGCTCTGGTACCATTTGTAACACCCCGTCCGCCCGGAGAGAGAAAACGGAGCGCTAATGCGATAAAATAAATCCAAATCCACAATAACAAGGTATAGAGCATCTAAAAACCCATAATAATATAAATCCACTAATCTCAATCTTCAAATAAAATACAACGTCTCTCGAATAATAAAATACAACTATCTAACTCGAATAAAAATACAAATCTCCAAAGCTCTATACATCAAAATAATACAAATCTTTCCCAAATAATCCTCGCTAAAACCAATCTCCATAGCGCCCCAAAATCCGCGCTAACCTGCCACTAAAAAAAAATATGGGGAAGTACACAATACGACAGGAAAGATGCTCAATAAATATATTAGCGGTGAATAAAACGCAACAACACGAGTACGAATATTCAAACCAAAATGCAAATCTCAATAGCATTTTATCATTTTAATTTCCCAACAACACTTTAACCGGGTCACCAGGCCTCACCACATTCGTATATGCTTTATCAAGCCATAGCCCGGGAAACAGGAATTTTGGCGGGTGCCCAACATCCGTGCCATATTAAAATCTCATGACAACGTGCTCATCAAAAATATAATGACACCACATGAATCAAAATAATTTCAATAATTATTTTCCAGATTTCAATGAATTTATCAATTCAAATATGAGTTCAATTAAACATGAAATCAAAGAGAATGACACTCGCGAGATTTAAGGAGCATATTGTGTAAAACCCAATACCTCAAACCATGATGAGAAACTAACGATCAAAACCTCAAGATCAACACAAAAGATCTACAAAATCTCCTCCAAGAACCTCCAACAAAATAGCCCCAAGAACACCTCTAATCTAAGGTTGGAACTCATAAATCTCAAAGGCCAATGTGTATATAAAAAGAAAAGGAATATAAAATATATTTGCTGCCAAAATTTGTGCCAAAAGTATGTTAAAAGGGTTGCCCACGACTTCCTTTTATAATTCAAAGAAATGAAGAGTTGGAATCCAAAAGATTCATTTAAATAAGGCAAAGAAATGAAGAGTTGGAATTCCAAGAGTTAAAAACATTTAAAAGTCATTTTAAAATCCGTTTTAACTTCGTTTTCAAAACCGTTTGAAATTCTCGCCTTAAAAAATAATAACCAACATATTTGAGCAATAAAAATAACTTTATCAAAAACTTTATTTTCCTCCATTTTCTAGAAATTAATTAAAATAGCCCAAAATTACGCGGGTTGTTACATGGCCTTACATCGTAATTTACCTTGTTAACTTCCCGTTATAACTATTTACCTACATAACGATCGAGGCATCCAATTTATGAACGAATGGTCAAACATCTCCCAACTACCAATCTTACGCTAAGTTTCATGCGTGGGATGTCTCGCAAAGTGAAATCCAAATAAGGAACCCCCCCGATACACTACTACCTAACATTGTCGATCATCGGGATCCGTTAAGCCCTCAGTCCATAACATGTACCCCTATATTCCCGTCTCTTAACAACAAAGTAACATATCCTTCCTCAATTACACTTAAACAAGCAACTCTTTCTGAAAGACATTTTCTCTTGACATTGATGGTAATCACATTCCATATACAACATGCAAATATAATCGGGGCTCCCAAAATCCCATCCCCAGACACACAACTATGAGCATAAACTCCCAACTCTCTAAAGGGTGATAAAACAATGCACTCTTCTTATTACTACATCCTGAGCGTTAATTATAATAACCAGCTAAATTTTTTTACTGACTAGTAAACCAATCTCATACGAATCATACCAAATAAATCCCTACGCAGACTAGGATTAAATATCTGAGACCATTATACTTTTGGAAATCACAACAATATATATATATATATATATATATAAATATACACAATTACGAGGCCGGCCCTCTCACAGATGGGGCCTCGCCAGATCAAAACATCCTACCCTAAGGTAGTAGTAACCCCGATAAACTTGCAATACTAGCACACTATCGGTATGAGCATATTATAAAACCATAATTAGGATAATATCATACTCATATATCGCAACACTAAAATGAGTAGTTCCTTTATAATATATATCACTATCAATATACCCATTCGTCCTCCGCGGATGACAATAAATATAACCCCACACTATCTAGGAAAATATTCACATAAATAATGAAAATTTTGTCGATACTCACTAAACTCGACTCTCAAGCAAAAATAACCATAATAACAAATGTAGCAACTCGTTCATGCCATAACCAAATTGCAACATCATCTGAGGATATAACTCATACTTCTATCCTGACAATCATCCTAACGGTTCAAATGGTTCCTGGACTTAACACACCTGTCCGTACCAAACCGAATTATTCAATAACTGATGCCCTGGCCAGGCACAATACCTTTATCCTTTCACTTGCATAGAAAAACATTTATAATGCACGGGTTTCACTTCCCACAAAATACCTCTACTTCAGTCACACTGACCATGTTAAGGTCGTCCTTCTCTCGGACGTTGGTAGTCTCGGCTCTATTGACTACCTCCATTGTTCCCTTAGCTTAACGAACGTAAGGAACACGCTACTAGTTTCCACACCTCTTACTGAAATCATCATCTCTCGGTAATAATTCATCTATTCGAATCATTTTAACGGGTTCCCCGTTGAGTCTTCCCCTTGTGGTGCTTCTCCAACACCATTTTCCCAATCTTACTCTATAAAGATCCTCGATTCTTGCATCTCCCCCACCCAAGGAAACGTTTACCTCCAAATTAACACTACGTGACATTATTACCATCTACTTTGTCTGTCCAAGCAGAATTCCCCAGAAGAGTTAACAATTATTTTTGTATGTAATTTCTCCCTTAATATCCTCTTCTCCTTTTCACCTACTTCACCCGGTGTAAGGTTCGCTAAATAATTAAATTTCTTCTCACAAAGTGACCTCTGCCCGACCCTCTTGTGTGAATTCAGAACAACATTCGCCTTTCACCCTAAATATCTGTTGAAAGAACTTATGGTCAAACCATACATGTACGCCTTCTCTCGACGTCACATTCCACTTCTTAGTGTGGTGATTGCCTCTCACCATTGAAATTCCGTTCTTACGAGCCAAGAAAAATTTACCCTAGATTTTCACTCCCGATTGGCCATACCCCGACATATGTCCAAACCTTTGAATATATTATTAGTTTGGCTAGCACCTGTCATCTCTGTATTTCGAGTATTTCCACTGCTGGTTCTCTCATTTGACCCCACTCGTGCTATAGTTGTACCTGGAAGTCGCAAATCGCGCCTCAGCCGTCTATACTGTCCTGGACTTCCGTGCCATAATATGGGTGACTTTGACTACGGTCATCCTTCTTTAATAAGTTTAAATAACCTCAACTAATATTTGCCTCCTGTTGTCCGCCCAACAGTCTTCGCCTGACGTATTGCATTGTTCGGCATCCGAACACACCTGAATGTAAATAAGATTCACTATCGTATATAACATAGCAGGAGAACGAAATCTCACCAAAGAAATCAACAATCCTAAACTTAGGGCTCTATATCAAAGAAAGATACGCTTGGAAGCATAATAAGCCGCACATATCCTAAAGGACACTAGAACCTGATGCTCTGATACCACCCGTGACACCCCGTCTAATTAAATACCGGGTAGCTACTCCTTTATTCAAATTAATACAAAATGTCAAGTTGGTTCAGTTCGTAGCATCACTGTCGAAAAAGTTTGTAAACCATTACTAGCCACCTAATATTTAAAGAGTGAGTTGTCAATTTTAAATAAATTAGATTAACATACAACCCATTTAAATTATGAAATAATGATACCACAACCACATCACAATCACAATAAATAATGGAATAATTCGAATACTGGATAAAATAAATACAAAGTCTGAATCACCAATTAATTAAATCCAAAACTGAATTAAAACTGAGTATTTAAGCTGTCTCTAAAAAAAAGGGGCGACATGCCCTACAGATGAATAAATCTGAAATGGAGTCAAAGTAGAAAGTGGAGGCATCTACTATCGAGGTCCTGTAACTTCCACACCAGATACAACACGTCACTGGAATGGAACTCCTAAGCTTGGCGTCCCTGTGGCTGGGCACCTAAAAGGTTTTTACAAGAAAATAGATTTGAAAGCAAACGGGTCAGAGCCCGATTGTGAAAACAGTTTAAAATATAGCAAGTGTTTAATAAAATTAAACAGTGAATATAAAATACATGATAGTGCGTGCTCTCACATGAGTTCCTCATGCCTTATCTTATTGTGCACTTCTAACGTACCCATACCCGTTCTAGTTATATCACTATCTAACTAGCCCAATCCACAACCTGACCTTACTTTATAATATAAGGGTTAATGCCAGACATTTCCAACTAAACTGTGAGTCTCCCATTTTATTTCTCCGATTTACTTATAATAGTTATTATGCGATTTACACATTTTTAACTCTACTAACAATGTTACAAGTATTCACATTCATACTTTACTAAAAGTCCATTTCAATTACCGGTATATTAATCTCATCATAAATATGCAATAAGGTCACACCTAGGCTAAACTGCTGTGCACACATACTTTGCTATCGGATCTCGATACATCCCGTACATAAGGACCACGTGTTCCGAATCGCTCAGCAACCATTTCAATAAGCAACAATCACACATAATGGAGGCGAACATAGTTCACATACCCATGGGTCACGCACATACCTACGCCCCCATGGTCAGCTGATTTATTAACTCACCAATATGTCATTCTCTGACCTATGTCCTTGAGGTACCAATCTAAATCCCCCCCGTAGGCACACAAAGATTAGATGGCCCTGATCGAAAGCCAACCTCCCGTGATAGCAAGTATGGTAGGTATGTTATACACATATACATCCATATACTAAGCATTCACATATCTTAGATATCTTATAGTATTAAATAGAGGTATATCCTACATCCTTATACCATTGTCCAAGTTTGTACATTTTTAAGTTTCTGGATAATCTATAATATAGACTCCCGACACATCTCTCGTCGTAATTTCAAGTGTTTACAACCTAACTCATAAAGGTTACCAAGTTTTATATATAATTTCCCAAAAATTTAATCCTAGTTAAACTCCAGTCTCACAAACATACCTATCGGTCTTCCTCGAGTCTAAAAATGTTCACAAGCTTCCAACATTAATTCCCTAGTTTTGGAATCATTAAAAATTTAACAAAGGAAAGGCTAACACTCATATAGATAAACCAACGTGAAGTTCAAAACGAAAATCAGACTTAAAAAGCCATTCTGAAATCTCGTTAGAAGGCACTAAAATATCGTTCGAACGAGTGTCGTTCGAATGAAAGTCTTCGAACGAACCATCAACTCATTAGAAGGGCTACTGGAATCTCGTTAGAAGCTCATTCGAACGACCAGGGTTGGTCTTCTAACGAAAATTCCGAGAATGCCCAGAATTCAGCCACTTCGTTTTTCTCAACTTTTCTCTTCTCCAAAATCATCCTAAATTCACACTAATCAGATTTTAAGGTTCCTAAATTATTCTAAACCACCCTAGATCACTTCCTATCATAGTTTTTGGGTCAATTCCTTCAAATCAACAAGTAAAATCCATAAATCCCCAAATTTTGCCACAAACTCTAACAACATGAACCCAGAATTTAGTTGAACATGAAAACTCCTTTTAAACTTATTTTTTACATCATCAAATGCTATATTTTGAATACTAAATTCGTCCATAACAATTCTACATACAATCCCTAACAATTCCATTGGGTTCTCATCAATCTTTCAAGACATAAGTTAATTTCTGCACTAAACATGGAGGAAATATTCAATGTAAGTAATGAAACCAAATCACTTGCCTTAAGTTTTCTCTTCTTATTCATTGTTGGTGCCTAAGGGTTGATTCTCTCTTATTTTCCGGTCACAATTCCTTCCAAAAATGGTGGTGGTGGTTGGTTTTGGTTTGGAACCCTATGGTAACTCTTCTCTAACTCCCGTAGCCCACTTCTATTGCTTTTGGCTGATAATGGCCTTAGTGGTCTCACTAATTATTAATAAATGACCATCAAAATTCGTGGGTCTTAACTCCTCAATTTTTAAAATGACCAAAATACCCTTCTGGGTTGCCGATTTGGCCTTAAAATGCCCCGGAACCCAAACTAAACCCACGGCTAGTGTTTTCTGACTATCTCAACCCTTTCGGACACGTTGGCGCACTCAAAATGACCATACGATTGATAAAAATACAACTTTTAAATCCATTAAATTGGGTCCTGACGCGACTGACATGCGCGTCCCAACTAAATTACCGAAACTGTCGTATTTTTAACTCATGACGATTTTAATAAAATCAATGATCACATATTACTATAATCACTCAGTAATATTCAACAACATAATAATAACCAAATACTAACTCTCGTCCCACTAGCATTTAAATCCGAAATAATTTTCCAATTAATTATCCCAAATTAATTTAATAGATCCCATAATTAAAAGTAATTCCATTTAATTAACCTCATAATTAAAATCCATAAAAATATGGGGTATTACACTTGGATGGTGCTTTTGACAACGAAATCTCACTAGTGTTTCATAAAAATGGTGGTCCAACGTATGCACAACAATGTTGAGTAAATACCTTGCGCATATCAATTTCATGTATTGAAGTCTTCTTAATAGGCAAAAAATCTTCGTTGTTGAATTTAATACTTTTGCGAGTTGAGATTTTTGTGAATGTTTAAATGTCATGATATGGTCTACTTCTCTCTCTCTCTCTCTCTCTCTCTCTCTCTCTCTCTCTCTCTCTCTCTCTCTCTCTCTCTCTCTCTTCATATTTGATAGAGCAAAATAGGGCTTCTTTAACCTCAATCATCGCAAAGAACAAAGGTAAATTAACATATAATATAACAAACCTATATTTACATATAATATGGCTATAACATAGATTAATTTATGACCTAAAACCTCGATTTAGATAACCGTAAATGTACATCTAATAGTGCAAAACAGTGCTTATTTGGCAAATTAAAAGCTCGATGGAAAATTTATTTTAAAAAAGGATAAAGAAGAGGATTAACCTCAAAATCTTAAGTAACAAATCTTAATTCACATATAATATGGGAAAGGCCTAAATTAATTAATGAACTAAAAGTAGAAAAAGAAAAATCGAAAAAATAGCCCCAAATTTTTATCAAATAAGGAAGAAACAGTTATTAAAATCTTAGTAAACAAAGTTTTGAATAAGTAGAAAATTGAGCTCACAATCGCAAAGAAAAAACCTAACTTCACGTATATTATGGCAAAAACAGAGACGATTAATTAATTAACTAAATGCTCACAATCGCAAAGAAGAAACCTAACTACACGTATAATATGGCAAAAACAGAGATGATTAATTAATTAACAAAAAAATACAATATGTAAATATGAAAAGGGATATTTTTTCTTTTGATAAGGTATTAAGAAAAGGATAATGAATATAAAAATCGAGTGATTGTAAGTACTACAGTCATTTGTCGCACCTCGATGTGCTCCTCTGTTGAATATCACATGCGCATGGATGGCTCGCACAAAAATCGACTCTTTATGCCATGAATAGGACCAATGATACAGAAGCTTAGTGATGACCAGTTAAGCTATAAATACTTAGGTCCCAGCACAGTAGTACAATCCTGAATTGGAAACTAAGTTTCAGGGTACCAACTTCAAAGCTTGGCATAACATTTACATCCACATCTGCACCTTTTCCTAGAAGAAGGTACATTCAGACCTTTGCTAGTGTTTAATTATGTTTAAACCTACTATCTTTCGAGAAACTTAGTATTAAAAATAAAAATTGCATTGGTGTGCTAGTTCTGCTTCTTCCTCGAATGTTCTACATCTTTCTAGCTCTCGAGATTTTTTTTTAACTTATTGTTGTAGTTTTTCATGATATGTATTTTTTATGAGAAGAACTTTCTCAATCATGTCTGGTCCCTATCCGATCAAGGTGATAATTCAGTAGTTGAATCCCAAATGCTTTATTTGCACCTTACATCCTTGTAACAAAATGATGTTCTCATTATCTTTTGATGAAGATAACATATTTGTTGTTTTAGTGTTCTTATGTAGCAGAATCATAAGACATAATTAGTAAATTTCTAGCCACATAATGGGAATATGTAATTTTTTTTTTAAATCAGAATGAGAACAATTGTATTTAAGAGGAAGTAATAGTAAATCAAAGTTAGTGGACCAGCATGTAAGGATACAATATCTAACCTAAAAGATTAACCTACTGGGTGGAGTGAACTAATTAACATATAAACCCACATAACCCGTTGACTAACCAATGTGAGACTCCTTTGGGACACAAACTATCCTCAGTTTGAACGTATCCTAGCGAAGGGTCAACACCCCTGCCTCAGTCTAAAACGGAGTCCCAATAACGACGTCGGCTCTGATGCCCTATGTAAGGATCTGGTACTCAATCCAAACGTGCTTTTAGTAACAGACTAAGTTTTGGATTACTAACAATAGTGTGATCCGTTTGAAGAACCGTGTTAATATTGTGGGATATACTCTACTAATTGAAATAATTTTTTAGGAAAACATTTCAAAAGCAAAAAGTGCTAGTTTTCATGCTTATTATGTTTCTTTAGGTTACCATAGTGAGGCTTGTCTTGACAGTTTGAAGGGGAGGGGGGGGGGGGGGAGGCTCAACACGGCGTTCTGATCCTTTGGCTGTGTTGTAAATATTTGAAACATTTCGAAAGAAATTACTGTAAATAATCCCTGACTATCATTAATCAGTTGTAAATTCATTGAACATTGTTCATTTTGGTTTTGACTTTTGAGAATGAGTTTTTTAGTTTCTCCTAGTAGTAATATAAACTGTATTTTAATTTTTTGTGACAAAACCCTTGTAGTCAATTTTCCTGTTTGGTTGTTGAGACTTGGAAGAAAGGGTAATAGAAAAGAAAAGTCGGTGTACTTGTGACACCCCGCTTATTAAAATAAGAGGCGGCAAGCTCGCTTTTCTAATAAAAACGGGAATCATAAATGGTGCATTCTTAGCATCACTGTCGCATAAAAATATTATGAAACAACCACCAAATATTTTTGAAAGCGGATGCCAAATAATTTTGCAAGTTTGATAAAAAATATTTCGATAATCCAATTATAACAGAAGGTGTATATATATAAAGACATGTAACAATTTAATAACAATTCTACAAAACATAAACGAATAAGCTATCGGTTAACAAATTAATACAAAAGGTTACATCAAACATTACAATAAATATTAATGAAAACTGGGGCAACACGCCTGAATATACAGATGGATCATAGCTAGAGTATCAAAAGAAAATGATGCGTCTACTACAAAAGTCCTACAACATCTGAAAAATACTATAACTTTGTGACACTAGGAAGGAAAGATCAAAGCAGCTGCCCTTGCGGCGTAGCACCTCAACATAATTAAGAACCACGCAAGACGGAAAATGTAAACGGGTCACGGCTCGATTTGATATGATATACGTGTGAATAACCGTTATGAATACTAACATCATAAACAGGATAAGTTCGCTCTTCATTATAGGAATCATCCTCACCTCTCATCTAAGTGCACATCCTAGTGCCATACTATTTCATTATAAGTTAAACTACCCATCTAATTAAGAGGAATAGCCTAATTCCATTTAACATGATTAATTTGCAAATTCATAAAATATAACTTCACAAGTCCATTTATCATTGGGGTTCATATATCATAAGTTGATTCATAGATTCATTAACTCATTCATGTGAAATGCCAAATCCGTGAGAACAATTACAATCATAATATAACGGTTCTAAGACCATCCTTTCGGGAGTCACCCCACTGGATGCGCCCCTAAATGCTATCATCTTCCAAGACCTATAATCAAGACCACCTGAGTACCCTAAATCCCGTCGCATGGGAAGCGGCCATATACCTTTAACAGTGAGTCATAACCATACCCGAAATTACCTCACTTTGAATAGAACAATCATACAATGTAACCATTGGTCCTATGGCCCTAGGACTATATTCTGCCTACATCACTAGCCAGGGGATTTATCTCATTCGCGTAACTTCCCTTATGATAGCATTTTGAGAGGCATGTATATGCATGCCATAATCATAAGATACCAATTTAATGTACATCCACTTTTTAATTATGAAACCATATGTGCTTAACAATATAGGTTACAAAGTATAATTACCCTCATAATAGCCCCCGAAAGTCTAAAACGATATTACCCAACTCTCTTTCCTAGTCCTAGACTCGCTTACTAGATGAAATGAGACATTAAGTTCTACTAAATAGTCCCCCAGATAAGCCTGAATACCCCCTTACTAACCTAGGGTATTGATTCCCCTTATGTAAGAACCTAATGCTCTTTATTACTTCATATGAGAAGATTCCTAAGCCTTAAACCTAAAAGAAAAGGACTAGAAACCAAGTTGGAAACATTCCATAAAATAGCAGGATTTCGAATCGATTCGCTTAGGGCCGAATAGATTCACCCCTGAAAGTGAATCGATTCGCTCTAAAAGAGAATCGATTTAGCTGAGAAAACCAACCTTCTGTCTCAGCCCGAATCGATTCGGACTTAACCCTAATTGGTTCGATTCCTCAAACCTGTAGCCACCATTTTTAGCGAATCGATTCACTGAGAGGGAAAATCGATTCGCCCTGTTCGAGATGCCCAGTTATGGCTACGAGTTGATATAAAACCTAAACTAAGAAAATCTATTTTCTTCCACTAATACCCAATACCATTAATCCACATCATCTACAGACCCTAACACAAGACGTTTAACCACTACATTCCATTCAATCAAGTCTAGATCCAAAACCTTTAGATTTAAACAACCAAATCATTAAAATCCATAAATGGTTTAATATCAAGAACACAACTATATATACAAACTATTCACACTCCATCATATATATATGCAAGCTAGAAACTTGCCTCAAGATCGTAGCCTCGGATTATCTTCTCTTTGCAATGATTCGAAGCCCAAATCACCAAACTCTCTCTTTTTTCTTCTTTCTCCCAAGCTCTCTCTCTCTAACTCTTTCTTTCTAAGTTAAACACAAATGAGCTTAAATGCTCTTGCAAGACTAAAATACCCAAAGCATCCAAAATACATTAAGTCCAACATTAAATGCTACTATATACTTAAAATGACTCGTTACATCATAATTAAGTTATAACTAGTCAAAAGTACCCCGAAACCCAAAAACACAACTGGCACTTATTTTGACTATCTCGACTGTTCCCGGACTAACCATGCCCTCTAAACTTACATCCGGGATATCGTTCATTATTTCACGTTCCAACGTCATATTAATTCTTTAATAATAACCCGATTGGGATATAAATCATAACCGTCACTTAAAGCACAATGATGTAATAAAACATAATGTTATACTATTTACATTCGCTTAACAGTAAATATGCAAGACTTATTAAATATTATCTCTTAAATCACTTAAAGTAATTTTCACTTCAACTTCCTTTATTTTATATAATTAATCCACAAGGAAATTTAATATAAAAATAATTACTCAGAAATAAGGGGTATTACAGTACTAAGGTTGTAATTCTTTTGGTTATCGATATAGTTTTGTTAGGCTTTGTCACGTGGAGGTGTTATTATGATGGAAATTGAATATATTTGGGGGTAAACTAATAATATAAATTGTGTTTTAATATAAACTGTTTTGGTTTTATTGGACCCTGTATTTTTAGGGCAGTATGATCATATACTTTCAAAACAGTTTGTGATAATGCATGCCTGAAATTCAGTTGTATATTCTTAAAAGGAAGCCTTCCTTTGTTATGGAACCCCCACGTCTCTCTCTCTCTCTCTCCAATGAATCCAATTTCTTTAATCATGCCAGGTATTTAGGTGGAAAGTCTACAATGATAAAATGAAGCCACAAACACTGTGAAGTTAAGAACAAAACAGAGTAAATATCAGAATTTTAATGTAAATCCACACATTGCTTTTACTTTTTATGCTTTTCTTTTTATGTTTAAACTTGTTGCCAGTTGATAGGATTGTGCACCATATAATGATGAATATTTATTCATTGAAGGAGATGTCTAGAGACATCAATAATATAAAAATAGGGTAATCACATTATGTTTTTTTATAGTGTTAAATGGAATTCTTGAGAGAAACTATTTTACAGGACTACATTTCTCTCCGAAATAAAATTACTTGTGATGATGTTTTAGTTTGTGATGTCTATTGTGTAGTTTGATACAATTGTTTTTCGACAAACACACTTTATTTGTTGTTTAATACAATTATTTTTTGGCATTCCTATACTTCCCCGATTGAATCAATTTTTTAATTTTGATTGCAGCGTAAACACATTTTGTGTGCATCACATATTGTGTATATACCCACGTCACAGGTTGAGTGTGTATTTGTTGATGTGTTACTTTTGCATTGGCTGCATATGTGTTTCTTGATGTTATACTTGTAGCTCATGACATTCTACTCAGCTTTTGAGTCCATACTACAATTTTTGTGAAGAAATAGCTAAAAACTTTGTTAGTGTAGTAATTACCTTTAATTTATTGCTCATGAAGAATTTAAAATTTGTATTGAACATACTTTCAATACTTTTCTTAATTAAAGTTTTTGTGTTGTCGGAAATCCCATGGAAGTTTCACGGTAACATAAGTTTTGAGAAGCAACATAAAAAAGTTAGTATATTGGAAGGTTACAAAATGATTAATCTATCATTATTTGTTTAATTTTGTTTATAAGTAAATGCTTTGTGAGCGAAGTTGGTTTTATTTATATTGTAATGATTAGTGTTATTAAAGTGTATCATGACCTCATTTATGTGGACTATTTTTAGGTTATGTTATTGGGTTTTGAATAATTATGTGACAAGCATAGTTGAATATGTATAAATTATGGGCTTGTGTTGTATGTATTTATTATATCAAGACTAGGATAAAATAAATATTCAGGTTTATCACTTAAAGAAGGATGTCGGATCTTTGACATATTTTTAAAAATATGTATTAATATTACTAACCGTCCTTCATTGTTAGAAAATCAAACAAAACTGCTACAAATTTTGTGTTCTAATAGAACAATAATCCGTTACAAAAAAAATTAGTATCAATACAAATCTGTTAGTAAGGCAGAAATAATAACAAAAAAGTTTGTTAGTAAGTAGGAGCTAGTAACGGTAAAAGTCATTTGGTAAGTTCAGTATTTCTAAAGGTACATAGCTATTAATAATTCTTTCCCCATGCTTTTTTTTAACAGAAAATTACCGTTATAATTTTTTGTTTGTAACGGTAAAATACTGTTACTTCCTTCGTGTTTTGGTGTAGTAATAGCTACGCACATTGAATTGTGTATCCAAAACTATATGATATTAATTTACACCTCAACTTGCGAAACGGTAGGTACACGTAACCATTTATCCTCATCGGCTGATTTGTTTGCATACTCTCCAACACCCTAACCCAAATTGAACCATTATATTCCAACATAAGCCAACTCCTAATCCAGGTGACACAAAATCCCACTATCCCACAAATTGTAGGAATAAAAAATAGATAGCGCCTTTATCAAGCCATATAAATCATATACACTTTAATCCCTACATCGTTGCACCCACTCTCAACAAGATGTTATTTCCAAAATTATGGAAAACCTACGACTATCACTTGGATCTGGTAGTAACACCAACTAAATATAATTTGCAGGCTTCAACCAAACCGTCTTTGCTTCTTGTCTACAATACCCAAAATCCACATTCGATCACCTCCCAACCATATTGCCATACACTAAACTTAAATTTTGAAATTTATTGCAATTAAATCCATGGCCAAAGTGCCGTTGAAATACATGACGAAAAATGCTTCTATTGATGGCATATTTACTCTCTTTTCAATTAAATAATTAACGAATCGATCCCAAAAAAATTTAATAATTTTTTGAAATCCGTCTAGCAATATAAGATTAAATTTAACTTTAAATTAACAATAACTTTAATTTGGAAAAACAATGTAGCCTGGAATTGGTTCGTTTCTTGCATAAAAGTTTATGAGTTTGGTTTCGATCTCAATCTACAAATCACTTACGAAACTGAGATTGAGAACCATTTAACAATCCAACTACCTCCTGCATTTATGGACTTGTAAAAGTTATATTCTCAAGTAAACACAATGGAATTTTTTATACACACAAAAGGTAGAAATAATAAAGATGACACTCAAGCCTTCTCATTCATTCATAATAACTGGTTTATGCAAATGAGGGGTTAAACGGGGAATTTATAGGCCCCAAATACTTGGTGGGAAAGCTAAGTATGAGGTCATGGGTGAGAAGTCCTAACCCTACTAGTCCCAATAGTAACACCACCATTCCTATTAATTTAATAAAAAATATTCCAAAGAAATATTCATTTATTCTAAGAATAATAAAGAAATAAAAATCACAATTAATGGCAATTAAAACTATATGTAGAGTATTTCTTTTTATTCCTTTTTAAGGGACCAAAATTAATTTCTTCAAATTTAGGACCCATATGCAATATTTTCAAATTCTTTAAATATTAGGGGTGGGGCAATCTCTTCAAGCCCAAGCAAACCAATTTTTTCATGTTTTGCTCCTAAAAAAATCAACTCAACACCTTTTAAATGAAAGCCACAACATCAATATTAGGCCTGTAAATTGAGTCGAGCAAGCCTGAAGCCCGCCCGTTCGGCCTGCTAAATTGGGGCTGAGCTTTAAGTGAGTTTGAGCCCAGCTAAGCTTGAGCCAAAATTTCAAGCCCTAACTTTATTCATGTCGAGCTTGAGCTACATGGATTAAATAATAAATTTAAAGAGATTTCGACAATGGGTTTTTGTGTTTTATTCGTCATACTAAAACTTTTAGAATTTGTAATGTTTATTTAAGTGTTGTAGATATTTTTATTTTATTATTTTTCTTTATTATATTTTAATTTATGATTATTTAGTCCTTAAGTGAAATAGTATTTAAAAAATATGCTCTTTGATATTAAGTTTGGGACTTCCCGAACTCGGGCCCGAAGCTCGTAATAGATTGTGAGCCAAACCTGAGCCATAGTCGTAATTCTATTTTAGGTCGAGCTCGGGTTAAGGAAGACATAATTCAATTCAGTCAAGCCTAAGCAACCCCAAGCCCGACTCACTTAACCCGATTTACAGGCCTAGCAGCAGTCCAACTATAATTTATCACAAACTAAAGTCCCAAACATTGAGTTTGCGCCAATTAAAGCCAAAGTTATTTGAAGCCCTTTGGACCAGCTCACACTAAAGAGGCTTATATCCTGTAATAAATTTAGGTCCAAAGTTTTGGGTCAAAACCTGCACCATATAAGACACGGGTATTTACCACCAAATAGTCATTTTAAATTAAATGAAACGTCATTGATTCAAGTTGAATCCACGGATTGAGTAAAAAATGAACCACGATACATAAATTGAGTAAGTGGCATTGAGTGAAAAACACCTCGTGAAAAACACGAAGAACAAACTCTTTTGGCGAGAAGAGCAAACTATTTTTACTAAATATATTCGCCCTTGATCTCTATTTTGTGTTTTATGGGAAAACTTTAAAATGAAATATCGGGTTATTTGCAATTTAGTCACTCGAAGTTTGGTTATATTATCAATTTAGTACCTAAAGGTTCAAAAGTGGCACACAAAACCTAATTTTTTTTACTGAAAGCAGTATGTGCATTGTAGATGCTTCAAAACTGATGCATTTTAACATTTAATTATTAGTTGTATTCTTTTAAAAATCATAACGTTTTATATAAAATTGAGAAAATATGAGGAAAATATAGTCAAATTTGTGATGTCCGCGTAGATGGTTTTGAATAGTTTGGGTGAATAGTACTCAAAATATTCAAGAGTGGAACCATTGTTGATTAATAGTTTGGATGAAAAGCTACAAAGTAGAAGTATCTTGTAATTTTTTTTTAAATGAAGATCTATTGCAAAATTACTCATCAAAGTGGGATAAAAAAATCTTCCTAAAGTTAATGTCTCCTTAAATTTCCTCAAACTAAACAATGATTACTACAATGGAAGCACCAAAATGACATGTTGCCCCTAACCAATCAACTCACGGAGAAGAAAAGACTAGCATTACACAACATTTGTATTTTCAAATCACACTTTTCTATGAGTATAAAAACCATAGCCACTAATAATATTTCCATTTGGATTCAAATCACAGTTATCTCATCTCACCCTAATAAAGTCATATAGGACAGACCCAAAATGTTGTTGTTCTTAAAATCTTAGTCCCTGTATGTATTTTTTTTATAGCATGAAAATTTGAATGTGTGACAACCCGCCTATTTTAGTATTGAGTAGCCAATCTTCTACTAAAATATAACAAGAATTTCAGTATGGATCATTCTCAACATCACTGTCACAATAATAATATAACATAAGTAATAAGAACAATCCATACAATCCTAATGAATGAAATAATCACCATGCATAAATAATTGATAAGTGTAAATAGAATAAACCATCGACCACCAAATAAACATCCACAATATAAAAACTGAATGATAACTGAGTACGAAAATGTAAATGTCTGATAATAGTATAAAAGTCTGGCACTAAGATAAAATCCTATAATCTACAGGCAACACGGCCAACTGTAAACTGAAATAACTGATCCTATCTAGATGAGAATCGACTGAGGTGTCTAAGCAAGGATGTGGCATCCACAACTATTCTTCAGCAAGAACGACCCTATTGTCTCGGCTGCTACTGCTACACACCTGGGGTGTAAAAAGAAAAACAAGGAAAGAAAAAACCTTTAGGTCAAAGTCTAAAGAGTAGAAAATATTTTGCAAGTAAATAATTGTTCTAAATCGTTTAAAACGGTAGCGTATTACTTTCAAGATTAACCGATCACACTCACT
The DNA here is from genome assembly GCA_949130495.1 of Sambucus nigra. Lineage (NCBI taxonomy): Eukaryota > Viridiplantae > Streptophyta > Magnoliopsida > Dipsacales > Adoxaceae > Sambucus > Sambucus nigra. The sequence continues at coordinate 15,420,032 of OX422214.1, forward strand.
TGAGATAAACCTCACCTCTCAACTACAGTGCACACTTAACATGTTTATTTTATTTATCCTAATTAAACTACTTGGTCTAACTAGGACACATAACTGTTATTTAAGCTCAATCCCGCTAATACTCTCTATTAGCTAAGTATAACTACCTTCACTAGGTACTCGTTCATAAACCATATTGTAGTGACACACTTGCTGTAAATAATTATTCATATTGTAAATATAAAATAGCTACACCCGTGCTATAAATAGATGTACACACTATATCATATAAGCATACATTTATATCGCTCACTATATATGTATAACCATATCCCCAGAGCTTGGACCTTGAAGATACATTCCTCGTGTGTTATTTGGCTCCAAGCATCATGCCCCACACCGAGCCACCGGATCGAAATCTCACCACTGATCCCAAATGAATACACGTATACTGGAGGCGGTCATTAACATACATCCGTGGGTCGTAACCATACCATATCTTGCCCAACCGAACTTGAAACCAACATTTATCCTCACACACTGATAGTGGTCTTGCAACAATACACTAACCTAGGGAATCAACCCAACACCTATTGGTCAACGTCAGGGTGGACTGCCAATTATGCACAACCTCTTACGATAGCACTCTCGAGTAGGTATGTTTAAATAAAACAAGGAGTACACACACACACACACACACACACACACACACATATATATATATATATATATATATATATATATATATATATATATATATATATATATATATATATATATATATATATATATATATATATATATATATAAATACGTCAGTCTAATATGTATATATATAATAAGCACTGAACTCGTACACATATTCCACCGCGCATGGTTCACCCAAATCTCGAAATTCTACCCAACTTCCTAATTAATTATTTAATTAGTCCCTTACTCTGGCACCCTAGTTAATTATTAGATTCCCAACTAATAAATACCGGTACAAAACTATTTTTAATTAAATATCCACTCACTTTGATAACCTCCCACATGCTCGCTTGAGTTCATAAAATTTCTCGGAACATTTCCACGATCCAAACTCGACCAAAACCCATGGGTCATTCGAACGAAAACCCATCTCATTCGAACGAAAACAACATCTTGTTTGAACGAGGTTCAAACGAGACTATACCTAAATCAGGTTGTTTAGGCGAGATTCATCCCCAAAACCCAACTTCGTTTCTAAGGTTCTTCTAACCAAAATTTTAATAACTATAACCCATATATCATCCAGAAATCATGATCCCATCACTCTATATTTGACTCTTACATGAAAATCCCCATAAATTCAAGATTATAATTCTTTTATCAAGTTGATTATTAAAGATTTCACCTTTTATCTAAGTTCTACATCATCTTCCATTAAAACCCATAATTTTATTTCTAACTACAAGCATAATCAATCCCAATTCATCATTCATTCAAGATTATTCATATTTTATCATTGGGTTTCTTCACCAAATCATTAAATTTCAATCCTTCATACAAATCCCCAATTTCTATTTTAAACCAAGAAAGTAATTAAATATAGGGGAATTGCGATGTAAAGAAAGTATTTTCTTGCCTCGTTGGATTACAAATCCAAAGTCTTCTATGTCGAGTTGAATCCTCTTCTTCTCATCTTCAAGATCTCTCTTCTTTGCTTCTCTTTCTCTTCTCTAAGGTTCTCTTCTCTCAACCTTTTATGTAGAATGTGAAACGTGGGATATCATCCACCTTTCCAACCCTTAAATGTCCTCCTAAAAACCTAATCCCGTTTTTCCTCTTAATTCTAGGTACAAAATGATATTCCTATTATACGGGTCCTTTTTCGTATAAAAGGCCTCTAAAACCCAAACACAGCACCCGAGTACCTATTTTTTACAATTTCCACCCTTTCTAGATCCCCGGTGCACTCAAAAGGTCATCCAAGTCACCCAACTTCAAATATAATAACTTTTCATTAACCGGGGCCGACACGTGTATACCTTATGCGTCGTCCATAAATTACATTGATCCGTCAATGTAACACCGTATCGATTTATCACAAATTAAACCGTCGCTATCACTCATACGCGACATATAATAAATCATATAACTATTTACTTTTCCCGCACAAGTAAATAATAATTATAATAAATATTAATCCTTTATCTTGCTAATTAATATTTACTAAATTCCAATTTAATTCTCTCCCAATTAATTTAATAAAACAATTAATTGATATTAAAATTACGGAGTATTACATTTATCCCTAATAACCAAATTTTGTCCTCGAAATTCGAATGTACCTCTCATGAAGAGCTCTAGATACATTTCCCGCATGTCATCCTCATGCTCCCATGTCGACTCGACAATATTGTGGTGTCCCCACTATACACAGGCGCTAACGATTTACGCTTGCTATGATCTAAAATGGCAACATGTCTCTCCTCATATGGAGATCTGACTGCAAGTTAATCTCCTCTAATGGTATGTACTAGTAAGCCATGTCACCCCTGAGATACTTGCTCAACGACCATACTCGCCGTGAATGCTATGCAAATGATTTGGCAAGGTGAGCCTATATGTAACGGGCCCAATCCTCTTGATGATAGAAAAAGGGCCCACATGCCTAGGTGCCATCAGCACCCTCTTTCAGCTCTTTCACCTTAAGAACCCCAACCTTGCTCATAAATGATTTCAATGGATCTCGAATTTCACATGAATTTGTTCAACTTGCTCCGTCTTTGATGCATCCAAACCTCTCCAAGTCTTGTTTGATAGGCAAAGTTTCGTAAAAAATATCCCATCTATCCAAACTAGTTTCACTTGATCTCTCTGAGCATTATTTGAAAGTCAGAATTTTAAATTGCTAATTCAAAACGTAACCCAGATTAGAGTACTCTCTCTCAAGTTTATCACCATCTCTTTTGTTTTACCCATCTTAAAGTTCTTGATATATCATCTACTGGACAACATGGGAAATTACTACTTAATAATTTCAATATTCCACCCAACGTTAAAGTACTTGACTTATCCTCCAATGAGGGTTTGATTGGTTCTTTTCCAGAGGTTATTGTGAGTGTTAGAAGCAAACCTCTCTGTCACCAAATTACTCCAACTACAAATAGTATAATTCAGGCCTAATATTTGAAAGATTCAAGTAGTGTCTCGATAAAAAAATTGAGCCGAATTTCCTCATTAATTTATAATTCAAGGGTTGCTTCATCCACCAAAGATGAAAACCATCTTAAGAATATAATCCCTTATTGGGGAGTCATCAACCATCATTATATTTTAGTAACTTTAACATAAATTCCACTTATATAAATCATGGACATCCTTTTAAGAGTGTCTTTCTTTGGCTTGTTACGGCTTTCATGGATTAAAACAAGTTTATGACTCCCATAGTTATAACAATGTCTAATGATTTTTAAGTCCTCAAAATTATTCCAATTAATTATTTTTCATTAACATCGATGCAAGTGGGTTGAAAGTCGATCGCATTTTTAAAATTTGTAAATGATCAAAAAAAGGGTTTTCAATTAAATGTGTGCTAAATTTTCAATTGCGTTATAATTTAGTTTGCATCTATCTCTAAAATTAATCCCGTTGAGCATCCTAATTCTTTCGCGAAAAGAAATTTCTTTTTGGGACAAGGTAATATTGCAAATAGAATTTGATAAAACTTTTTGCAAAACTTTTTCATCATTAAAAGTCATTTTGGGGGCCAAATGTAATACCCCGCCCCGATAGATTAATTAAATTATATATAGATTTCATACGAGGAGGAACTAATGATAATTGTGGGAAGTTACAAGTAACAAAATGGATTAAACTAGGGGAATTATTTAATTAGGTATCATATAATGATCATGAAATTTTTCAGGTTATAAATCACATATATATATATATATATATATATATATACCTTCTTAAATTTTGAAACTGTTGGGGCATATATGCTGATTCAGAAGATAGGAAAAATATAAGAAAAATCTGATCGATCAAACGACCATGGAGGTGGTTCGAGCGAGAGGAGAATCTCGCTTAAATTGCGAGAATGTCGCTCAAACGATGGCGCCCCTGTTGCTTCCTCTTTTGTTCTGGAATGATGTCAACCTTATAACCCTCCAATTATTGTGTTGTCGATTGGAGGATTAGTTTATACCTGATATGGGAAAATTTTGGAGATACAGTTTCCTTATTCAGTAAACATATCAATCGTTGGACTATAAGAGAGATGAGGTGTGAGAGGAGAACTCGGTAAAAATCGTGAGAAGATCCAGCCTTCCCTCTTTCTTCATTAAACCATCCCACCGTTGTTAGTCAAAAAACTACATTTACACCACAAAATAGACAGTTTCCCCACTAATAGAAAAGCGCCATGAAATATAGAAGTTGGTTGTTGCTATTCTGAGATGTATTTGAAGGGGCTATTTTTTTGGAAGAAGATGTATATTGCTGAAGGTTTTGTAGAGGGTTGTAATAGTGTTTTTCTTGGAGACAAACCTGATGATTATGTGACACCCCGCCTAATTAAATATCGAGTGATCAGTCCTTTATTAAATTAAATCAAAATATCCAGTTGGTTCAAAATATGCATCACTATCAAAAACTTATTATTAACACTAACCACATAATATATAAAAAGTTTGAGGTCAAAATTTTATCTTTAATTAAAATAAAATCAAATTAACCAATTATTAAACATTCACCATCCAACTAATCTCATAAGAAATAAAACGACTGAAATAATAAATATGACTGGAGTAAACACTTCCAGCCTAAATACTGAATACAATAATCCAACAAAATAAACCAACAACTGAAAAGAGTAAATAAATAAATCCACAATCTCTGACTATGCAAATAAATAAAAGGGGCGACATGCCCTAACTGAAGTAAATAACTCAAGATGGAGAAGTGAAAATCATGGAGGTGTCTACTACCAAGTCCTATAACTTCCACAACAGCTACAAATCGTTAAATGGATGGAACTCCTATACTTGGTGTCCTTATGGCTAGGCACCTAAAATAATTTGACAAAAGAAAATAGATTTGCAATAAACGGGTCAGATCCCGAGTTGAAGACAGTTTAAAAAATCAGCAAGTGCTTAAATAAAAAAAATAACACGTATTGTATACATGTTAGATTTTCATACTCTCACTTGAGATGCACACCTCTCATCTAATGTGCACATCTAAGGCGCATATTTAACCCATCCTAGTCATGCTACACCGCCTAACTTGCCCGGAGATGACTATTATCACACCAATAATCTCATGCTTTTACCCATATCATCTGTATCCCCTATTACCATATGTTCAACGATATTTATTCATATACACAACTGTTATCCTCATAGTTATTCCTTTTTCTCACTAAGAATAATTTTAAATATCATTAATTCCATATCTACTAAACATTCACATTAGAATAAGCAACAGGTATACATATATTTATCTCTCTCAATATATACTATTTTAGCACCTCCTGGGTTAAGGCCCAATTAGTGGAATGCATACTCATCTATCATGTCCCAGTGCATCACTTATTGAATGAAGAACTATAGGTTCAATCTCTCGCGAACCATCGAAACCAACACACATATTGGAAGTGAACATAGTTCCAAGCCCATGGGTTACGCACATACCTATGCACCTATATGATCGTCAACACTATCATTCTCACTGATAGCCCATAACTAGGTTCTATGTTCTAGTGATACGAATCAAAATCCCCCCGAAGGCTCTTCAAGATATGGTCATCCACAATGCACAATCTCCACCAGATAGCAAGCAGCGTAGGTATGTTATACACACAATAATTCAATTAATAGGTAGATACATTACCCATAATAATCATTAGGTATTCACACAACCCAAGTCCCCGAATTTATACGTAGTATTATTATCTCTAACACTCACTTTACTCTATCCATACGATTAATCTCTCTATCGTATATATTCTATAAGAACCTTTTATTCCAATATATTCCCTTAGCAGTTACACAATCATATCATCACTAGACTATGTAATGAAGTCACTCAAGGATAATGTAGGTCATTCTCTCTTAATTGAATCAACTTTATAAGGTTTTAACTTGTCCTAGAAAAAAAATGAATTTCTTAAATCTCATTAGAAGCTGGGGGAAATCTCGTTCGAACGAATTAAGGACTGAATTTTCCTTGGAATCTCGTTCGAACGAAAATTCGAACGGACTACTCTCTGAATTCTCATTAGATGGGTCGTTGAAATTCTCGTTTGAACGAGAATACCCCGGCTCGTCCATGTCCTCTAAAAACTGACATGTTCTAACTTTTTCATCACCCAAAACTTATCCTAACTCAAATCCAACCGTTCTAAACTATACTCCCTAGTAATAGAATGCTTTCACACACATTTTTAACATCAAATCCTTTAAAGTTATAACATGAATTTAGATTAATTCCTCAAATTTTCAAAAAGCCCTAAATTCATATAATCACAATGAAACCCAAATTTAAATTCATGATTTTAGCATATAAATCCCAGATTTGTTATCCCCAATAAATGGTTATTCAACTACATGCAAAACCTATACCACAATCATGGATTAATACCCAATTTCAATCCCAAATTTCATAATATCATGAATAAATCATCAACTAATCTAACATGGACATTATATGTTCTAAATGAAGCAAGATAAACACTTGCCTTTTTCACCAAGGGCTGATTCGTTGCTTGAAATTGGTATAAATGCGTATTTCTCTTCCCGATCTACAGTTGATGATGTTTTTGGTGAAAGGTGACTCGGTTTGGCCTTGGAACTCCTAGGAACCTCTTCTCCTTCTTCCACTAGGACTCTCTCTCTTAGGTTTAGCAGTTATTTACTCTAACTCTCCCACGTACGTGCAGATATATTTCTCCAATTTTTGTCCATTAATTAATCCCAATTTTTTAAAGGATAAAAATACCCATCTGAGGCGTCGAGTTGGCCTAAATTTGCCCCGGACTCCAAACTAAACCCCCGAGTAGACTCTTCTGACTATCTTGACCCTCCTGGGCACAATGGCATACTCAATATAGCCATCTGAATAACTAAAATAAAATTACATTTTAATTCCTTATTTAATTTCCAACACAACACACACGCGCATCCCAACTAAGTGTACTATAACTGTCGTATTTTTCACACACGACAATTATACAATATTCTCATTATATATTACTTTGTTCTCTAAGTAATCTTCAACATAATTATCACCCATAAATAGTAACTCTCATCATGCTAGTAATTATTTACTTAAATCCGGATTAATTATAAAGTTTCTCTTTTAAATTAATTAATCCCATAATTAAAATAAAATCTTTCAAAAATACAGGGTATTATAGCTTATTGGGAACTTGAAGATGGAGTTTAAAGAGAATCATTCAAGTTTTCATGGAGTCAACTTTGAAGGGGCTTTTAGAGACCCCTTTGAGGCCACCTTTAAAGGTGGGGAGTCCTCCATCTTCTACACCATTTCATCCATTTTTAGAGCTCATTAAGGTGGGAAAAAACAACTTTGATCCAAGTTTAATGTGTAGTATATTCTCACCATGTTATTTACATATATTAGGTTAAATATATGTATATAGAATATTGGCTTGAATCTTAGTGTTGATTATTGACTCTCTTGGCAATGGTATGGAATGGGTAACAAAAAGATGAATTAAAATGGGTCATGAAAATATAATAAAATCTCAGAATAATAAATAGACATTTTTTTGTGGAATAAAAATGTTAGAAAAATATTGTTGTGATGGATTTTCTTAGAAATCTGAAAATGGACATTTTTATGGAATAAAAATGTAAGAAATACCATTTTGGTGTATATCTAGTAAAAAAAATAATAAATATTTTTATGGAATAAAAATGTAAGAAATATTATTTTGCTGTATTTCTCTTAAAAGAAATAATAAACATTTTTATGGAATAACAATGTAAGAAAATGCTATTTTAGTTTATTTCTAGTAAAAATAAATAATAAATATCTTTATGGAATAAAAATGTAAGAAAATACTATATTGGTGGATTTCTAGTAAAAAGAAATAATAAACATTTTTATGGAATAAAAAAGTAAGAAAATGCTATTTTAGTGTATTTCTAGTAAAAAGAAATAACAAACATTTTTATAGAATAAAAATATAAGAAAGGTCATTTGGTGTATTTCTAGTGGAAAAGATAGAATAATCATTTTTATGGAATAAAAATGTAAGGTTATACTATTTTAGTGTATTATTAGCCAGAAGAAATAATGGGCATTCTTATGAAATAAGAATGTGGGGGGGCGGGGGGGGGGGGGGGGGGGGGTAATGTGAATATTTTCAAAATATTTATGAAATAAATATTTTTAAGTTTCTTGCAAAATGAAAGGAACTGAAATGTCTTTATTACTTGAAATGCATGTTTAATCTACTTGGTAGGATTTTAGCATTTAAAGTCCATTTTCTATCTATATAATCTTGTAGTATTTTGATAATAAATATGTGAGAAAGTTTAAAGAAAGTCTTGTTGGATTTAAGCATGAAATAAGGCAAACGAAAATTTGGGACCTTAAATGTAAATGGGCTATTTACGTGTTAGAGGGTTAAAGTGACAAGTGTGAAAGTTAACAAAAGTGTGATATTAAACAAGTGTTAAATGACTAAAGTGTTTAATGTGTTAAGTTGGAAACTTAATGTCCATTTTGAGAAATGACACTCGTTAAGGGACAAATTTGCAAGTTTGGCAAAACGAAGGATAAATTGGCAATTTACTTAAAGTGGAACATTTTTATGAAATAAAAATATTAAAGAATGTCTTTACACTAATGTGTGCGAAAATGAATTAAGTCCTAAAGTGTGAATTATTTTAGTATAAATCATGTGTGTGCGAGTAAGGGACTTAAAGAGGAAAATAAATAATTTTCCAATTTTCAATCGAAAAACGGACGGTTAAGTTCGGATTTTGACTTCAACCGGGTAAAAGTAAGGAAGTGGAATAATGTGGACAGTGGTAAAATGCTAAAACAAAGAAAAAGAACTCGGATGACACCGGAATAAAGCAAGAAGGTCCCGGAGCCTTTGGGTGAAAAGTCCTAAATCACTGGCCAAAGCATATGGTGCGTATAGCCGTCAAGGAAGATTCTGAGAAAAGATAAAAGGAATAAGAAACATGTCCAGAAATGGGTTGTGTGGTAAAACATATTAATACAATCTAATTTTAATGAATGAAATAAATGTTCCGGTAAAAGATTAAATGGGCAAGTAAATGTGTAAATCTGTAAATGTCCGTAAGTTGAGGTAAAAAAGGGTAAAGTAAGTGGGCAAATGGGTGGGTGTGTAACATAAGTTGTTAAACCCATAATTTGCATAAGTATGAATTGAAAAGGTTTTCAAATGATAAACAAGTATTTTCTAAGATGGTGAATGCGTGTGTTGAAATGATATTTCTCAATGAAAATACTAAAGTATATTCTAAATGAAAAAGGAGTTGATTCCGGTAAATGAATGGAGTGGGATAAATTAGATATAGAGGTTTAAGTATTAAACTGGTGTGTTAAATAAAGTGAGAAATTCTAAGTATGAATAAAGGAAGTCTTTTTAAAATTAAGGTCAATTAATTTAGATGAGTAAGGTTTTTGAAAGTCAAACGATTTGTGACACCCCGCTTAATTAAATACCGGGCGATCACTCCTTTATTAAATTAAAATCAAGGTGAACAGTTGGTTCATTCTTAGCATCACTGTCGTAAAAATAACTTTTCAAAATTTAACACCCTATTTAATTAAGCTAAGTGTCAAAACCATTTTTAAACATTACTTTCCAAATTTTATTTTGAAAATAAAGATTTAACTAGCTACAACAATTCAATATTTAAAGAATCACACCACAATAATCCTGGAACATATAATCCAATTAATTTAAACATTCAAAAACTAAATCCCAGCATTTAAGACTTAAAGTAAAACATACATACTAAATAAATCCCAAAGTAACAGTACTAGAAATAACTGAAATACAAATGTCTCAATAAAACAGATAAATAGTGGAAAGGGCGACACATGCCCCAATAACTGAGAATGATAGAAGTGGAATCAAGTAAATGACATCGTCTAATCAAGTGGCCTGCAACTCCCACCTAAGCTGCAGCATGATCCTTCAAAGGGATCCTAAGCAAGACGCCCCTGTGGCTGGGCACCTGTAATATATACATATATATGCAAGAGAGAAAGAGGAATAGAAATGGGTCAGATCCCGATAGTGTATATGATTTAAAAAATTCGTTTAGCAAGTTTTTAAATTGATTACTCGCTAATGCAACAACATATTAGTGCGACACTCTCTTGAGAAATTCTCACCTCTCTTATAATGTGCACACCTATCGCACTAACCTTCCCAATGGTCTATCTCGTCATATATCTCACTATCTTTCCCCAATGATTTAACTTATCTTAGGTTATTCGCAGGATTTAAAATTGAACGATACAATTGTTTGAAAAGAATATTTCAATTAGTATCCAAAATTCTCGTTTTAACTTTATTAATTTATAAAGTTTTCCAGTGTCGTATTATACTTTCTCAAAACAAGTATTTATAATTTGAGTCATCAACCATGTCCTACTTACCAAATCACAGTACACAGTTCCAAATTTCAAAATTTCATATATATATATTAACTACTCATATAATATATATATTATAACAGCACCCCAAATAGAAACTATGGCGCGGGCATACTCTACTATCCAAACCCCGTACCACTCGTATTAAGGGGAATACAAATTCGGAATCACTCTCGAATTGTATTAACACATACACAAACAATGTTGAGGCGAAGCATAGATTCCAAGTCTCTAAGAGGATGGCACATACCTGCGTCTCTTAGGACCGTCTGAACTATCCATTCGATAGCCTGTACCAAGGATATCTACCTCCTAGGGTACGAATCAATATCCCCCATAAGGCACACAGGATAAGATCGTCCCAGCACGGAAACCTCGGGGATAGCAAGTAGCGTGGGTATGATTTTCACACATAGATAGTATATGCATACACAATCACATAACTATACTAATATTACCATATCAATATTAGGTATATCTAAAATCCCATAGTTACGACATTTATCCTTATTTTCACATTATTAGTATCGCGTATAAGGGTTCGTCTGTAACCTTAATTCGAAGGATTCTTCCAACTTATTACGTAACTCTCATGGACTCTATCCTCCCACGTATAAAATTCAGTAGGTGTCCTTTTTATGTTTCAACATAACTCTCTTATGCATCTCTCCCTTTAATACATAAATTCATCGACCCTTAAGTAATTATCCCAAAAATACAATTCCCGTCTCGTATTAAAAGTCCCAAAATTATTCATATGTCCTACTGGTCTTCCCTATCTCCCAAAACACTATATTAAGGATGTCCAAGAATTATTTCACATTAAATTGAATTTCAACTAATTAAGAAGGGAAAACATGAGTTTTCCAGGAGGGGTCGATCGATCGAGGTCTGGGGCTCGATCGATCGAAGCTCTGGGCTCGATCGATCAATCAAGCAGGTCTGCGAAATCTGCAGTTTTGCAGTTACGAGTTTCATCTTCTAACCTCAACAAATTCCATATTTTTCATACCCAAACGACCCAGAAATCATACTACTAATATCATATCATCATATTAAGAATTTTCTACGTAAAGCATGTAAGTTTCCGTCACTAAACATGGATTAACCCAAAATTCATGTAAATATCAAGAACCCTAGAAATCTCTTAAACATGGTTCTAACACATCTTTTACAGAATTTCCTTCTTATAAAACATCATAAATTTGTGGTTTAATCCTCTACATGGAAAAAGGGTTTCCAGAATATCATTTAAATCATCAATACATGCAATTTCCTATCTCAAATGAGGTTTTTCTTCCATATAACTCATCCTAATCATTCCTAAACTAATATGAGTGATGCATCAACGAAAATAAGCAAGATAAACACTTTCCTGGGCTTTTCGACATTCTGTTTTGGTGCCGAATTTGGTGTGCTTGCGTTCCCCGTCTCGCGATCTACGCGTTGGTGGTGGAGACGATGCAAACGGATGGATTTCGGGCCTTGGATTGCTTTCTCTCCTTCCCTCTCCTATGGCTGTCACTTGTATTTGGTTGTTCTAACCCTAGAAGACAACCTTAGACATCTGATATAACCCTTGAAATTTCGTGGGTTTAATTACCCAAAAATGTAAAATGACCAAAATGCCCTCCCGGGGTACTAATTAAGCCTAAAATTGCCCCGAGACTCAAACTAAACCCCCGGGTACACTTTTCTGACTATCTCCCTCCTTTCGGACGCGTTGGCGCACTCAAAATGACCATATGAACAACTTATTAAATATTCACTTTCATTTATCAATATTTAGTCCCGACACGACACGAGCGCGTCTCGACTCAAATTTCTAAAATTGTCATTTTATTCACTTGTGACATTTAATATGACCACTATTATATATTACTTCGCTCATTAGTAATATTCAACAAATTTTCCCATAATTACTCACTCTCATCACGTTAATAATTATAACATAATTAATTTTTGGATTTTTATTAAATAATTAATTCACATTAAATTTAATAAATCCCCAAATTAATATAGCATAAAAATACGGGGTATTACATACTTTCCCCCTAATAACAGAATTTCTTCCCGAAATTCGGAAAATAAGGCATACCTGGTAAGAACTGGATATCTCTCGTGCATATCGGCCTCGCGCTCCCAAGTGGATTCCTCCACGTTATGATGCTCCCACTGGACCCGTACAAGTGGAACTATCTTCGATCTCAATCTCCTCTCACTATAGTCTAGGATAGCCACCGGTCTCTCCTTGTAAGAGATGTCAGGCTGCAAGTCTATCTCATCTATCGCGATGTGAGTATGGGCCATATCATCTCGAAGATACCGTCTCAATGACGAGATGTGGAATACATCGTGAATGCGATATAAATGCTCTGGTAGTCCCAATCTATATGCTACCGACCCAATCCTCTCGATAATGGGAAATGGTCCCACGTACCTCGGGGCCAATTTCCCTTTCTTCCCGAACCTCATCACTCCTTTCATAGGAGATACACGCAGTAACACTTGGTCCCCCACATTAAACTCCCGAAAGAATAGTTTCGCATCGGCGTAGCTCTTCTGCCTGTCCTGGGCTACTTGAATGCGACTCCTAATCATCTCAATCCTCACGGAGGTCTCCTAAATTACCTCTAGTCCTAGCAACTTGTTATCCCCCACCTCGAGCCAACAAGTTGGAGAACGACAAGGCCGACCATACAAAGCCTCAAATGGAGCCATACCAATCGTAAACTGATAAGAGTTATTATAAGCAAACTCTACCAGTGGAAGATGTGGCTCCCAACCTCCTCCAAAATCAAGAACACACATGCGTAGCATATCCTCTAAATCTGATTAGTACGCTCTGTCTGTCCATCTGTCTGTGGGTGATAGGCTGAACTCAACCTCAACTCAGTACCCATAGCCTCCTGAAAGCTTTCCCAAAAATGCGACACAAAAATCTTGTCTCTATCTGACACAATATTCAGGGGAACCCCATGTAATATGACAATCTCAACAATGAATAACTGAGCATACTGACCTGTGGTATAATCTGTCCGCACCGGCAGAAAATGAGCCACCTTGGTCAAACGGTCTACAATCACCCAGATAGAGTCGTGGCCCCGCTGTGATGTAGGCAACAATGTAATAAAATCCATGGAAATACTCTCCCACTTCCATGCGGGTACTTTCAATGGCTGAAGCAATCCTGACGGTTTCTGATGGTCCACCTTCACCAGCTGGCAGGTAGAACACTTGAACACGAACTCAGCAATGTCCTTTTTCATCCCACTCCACCAGTATTGCCTCCTCATATCCTGGTACATCTTATCTCTTCCAGGATGTACTACAAATGTGAGATTATGTCATCACTGCATGAGGCAATTCTGCCCCTTCTGGAACCACTAACCTCCCATTAAACCTCAAACCCCCATCAGAACTAACAGAATAGGACTCAGCGCCCTCGGCTAAAAGTCGCACAATCTGCTCCTGGAAAAACGGGTCTGTGGTTTGGGCCTGTATTACCCTCGTAACAATTTTGGGTGTGACTGTTATAACAGATATGAAGGAACGGGCTACTGCGTCCTGGTGACCTAACTCCTTCCACTTCGCTTTCCAGACGTCCGCTACCTCATTTACCGGTCTACGGCTCAATGCATCAGCAACTACGTTGGCCTTCCCCGGATAATACTGTATGTCGAACTGATAGTCCTTCACAAACTCTAACCATCTGCGCTGATGCATATTCAGCTCTCGCTGAGTGAACAGGTACTGCAATGACTTATGGTCTGTGAACAAACGGAACTTCTCCCCCAATAAATAGTGTCTCCATATCCGCAGTGCAAAAATGACCGCTGCTAACTCCAGGTCGTGGGTGGGGTAATTCTAATCATGCGGCTTAAGGTTGCGGGAGGCAAAATCTATAACCTTCTCTTCCTGCTGAAGTACTCCCCCAAGTCCCCGTAAAGAGGCATCGGTGTAAACCAGGTGCTCCACACCCGGCTTCGGTAAACCCATGATTGGTGCTGAAGTAAGCTTATCTTTCAGCTCGTCAAAAGCCAACTGATAAGCGTCATCCCAAACATATGGTACCCCCTTGCAAGTCAGATTCGTCAATGGACCCGCTATTTTGGAGAATCCCCGAATGAATCTCCTGTAGTAACCGGATAACCCCAAGAAACTACGCACTTCCGTCGGTGTCGTGGGTTTTCCCCACTCCCTCACCGCTGACACTTTACTCGGGTCGACTGCTATCCCCTGCTCACAAACAACATGCCCTAAGAACTGTACTTCTCGCAACCAAAATCCACACTTCTCGTACTTAGCATACAACTGATGCTCTCGTCAAGTCTGAAGAACCTGCCTCAAGTGCTCGGCATGCTCCTCCTCGGAGTGTGAATATATCAAAATGTCATCTATGAAGACGATGACAAATTGATCCAAGAACTCTCTAAATACTCGGTTCATTAAGTCCATAAACACGGCTGGAGCATTTGTGAGGCCGAATGGCAACACTCTGAACTCATAAGACCCATATCTCGTCGAGAAGGCAGTCTTTGAAACATCCTACTCCCTAATACGTAGCTGATGGTACCCCGACCTCAGATCTATCTTCGAAAAGAAAGTTTCTCCCCTCAACTGGTCGAACAGATCATCGATTCGAGGCAACGGATACTTATTCCGTATCGTGACCTTGTTCAACTCCCGATAGTCCACACATAACCTCAGTGAACCATCTCTCTTCTTCACAAACAAGACTGGAATGCCCCAAGGTGAGGTACTCCTGCGAATGAAGCCCTGACCTAACAGCTGCTCTATTTGATCTCGTAACTCTCGCATTTCCGCCGGAGCCATACGGTATGGAGCGCGTGCTATCGGTCTCGTATCTGGTAATAAATCTATGACAAAGTCTATCTCTCGACTGGGGGGTAGGCCTAGTATCTCCTGAAACACATCGGAATACTCACGAACAACTGGAATCGAGTCTAACGGAATCACAACCTCCTTAGAGGTATCCTCCTCTATATAATACAAA
Organism: Sambucus nigra; assembly: GCA_949130495.1. NCBI lineage: Eukaryota > Viridiplantae > Streptophyta > Magnoliopsida > Dipsacales > Adoxaceae > Sambucus > Sambucus nigra. The sequence continues at coordinate 15,435,666 of OX422214.1, forward strand.
TGAGCGGTCGAGCCTCCCTCTGGGTGAGGCATCGCCACTACAAACATCTCTTGCCCCGGAATGGCAAAAACAATGCTCCCACCGAAGCAATCAATCATGGCTCTATAAGCTGCGAGCCAATCCATACCGATAATAACATCGTGCTCATGCATATCTAAGACTAACATGTCTGCAGGTAATACCAAGCTACCAATCTCTACCCCCACTCCCTGGTATATAAAGAAGATAAGCGACCCACTCCCCAGTGGTGAGTCTACACACGTCATTGTGTTCTCTGCTGTGGCTAACAATCCTAAGGCCTTCGCAAAATATGTAGCTATAAAAAAACGCATCGCCCCAGTATCAAATAAAACCCGACCCATAGTACCATGGATAGGAAACATACCCTCAATTGCGGGTGGTGCCTGTGGAGCTGCTGCCTGGTGGACGTTATAGACACGTCCGTACTGTAACTTCCCCTGCTGCACTGGAGCTGCTGGAATGGCTTGTAGGGCTGGCACCTGGGCTGGAGCTAGGAGGGCAGGTGGAAAAAGTGGTCTCTACGGCTCATTACGAGCACCCTGCTGCTGTGGGGCCCTATCTCCCTCCGGACAATTCTGGCGCCTGTGGCCGTGCTTACCACACCCAAAACATCGGCCTTTGAAGTTGCCTCCCCTCTGACCGTGCTGACCACGGCCCTGCTGGCCGTTACCACTACGCCACTGGCCCTGATGAACACGTTGTTGGCCCTGTTGTCGGTGTTGGCCTTGCTGGCCCTGCTGATTAGGCTGGCCCTGCTGACCCTGCCTATAACCCCCAAATCCCTACCTGGAATCACCTGAATGGAATCGCTTAGCAGGGTCCCCCTGATGGGAACTCTGCTCATGTTGATGAGTATGTCCATGAGGTGGTGCCCCCTAGCACTACTACCCCCGGTCCTGCCCTGCTGGCTGGACTCTCCTGCTCTCGTGCTTCCCTGCAGATGGAAGTGGTGATCCTGGCAATGTAGTAACGCAGCATTGAGTACATCAGTGAAAGTACTCAGAGATAAAATCCCTATAAGATGCTGACGGATCCTCCAAGCTAACCCATCCACAAACAAAATAATTTTCTTACTCTCAGTAGGTGCCTCATCTGGCACTATGGTGATAAGTCTCATGAAATCCTCCTCATACTCAGCAACGGTAGAGTTCTCCTATTTCAAATTCAGTAATTTCTGCCTCATCTCAGTCTGCATGGCGGGTGGAAAGTACTTGTGGTCAAACCGCTCCCAAAACGACTGAATAGGGATCGTGTCCCTCTCCTCCAAGGTGGTAGTGGACTCCCACCAGTGCAAAGCGGCCCCCACCAGCTTAAAGGAAGCCAGTAACTGTCTTTGCACGTCAGTGCACGCATACATACGAAGCTGCCGCTGGATGTCTTTCTTCCATTGGCTGACTGTGACGATATCTGAGCTACCAGAGAACTCAGGGGGATGCGCCTTCTAAAAAGCATCCCTAACCCTCTCCCATGCAGATGGAAGTTGTGCTGGTACTGGCGCCACTGCCTGAATCTGGGGTGGAGCCTGCTGAACCACCGCTAGCGCGGCAGTCACCGCCTGAGCAACAATGGCGGCTACTTCATTAGCATTCATAGTGCCTTGTGCCGGAGCTGCTGGATGCTCGGCCTGGGCACGCCTATCCTTCGGTGCACGTCTCGGAGGCATCTGAAACGTGAAGAAGTTTATTAGTCTACAGTCATTATCAAATCTTAAATAGCTGAAGACGTAACGTAAAAGCAGAAATACAACCATCCTAAAAATAGGGCTTTATAGCAAAAACGTTAAGCTGAAAGCGAAAATAAGCTGTACAGATCCTATGGACACTAGAACCTGATGCTCTGATACCACCTGTGACACCCCGCCTAATTAAATATCGGGCGATCACTCCTTTATTAAATTAAAATCAAGGTGAACAGTTGGTTCATTCTTAGCATCACTGTCGTAAAAATAACTTTTCAAAATTTAATACCTTATTTAATTAAGCTAAGTGTCAAAACTATTTTTAAACATTACTTTCCAAATTTTATTTTGAAAATAAAGATTTAATTATCTACAACAATTCAATATTTAAAGAATCACACCACAATAATCGTGGAACATATAATCCAATTAATTTAAACATTCAACAACTAAATCCCAGCATTTTAAACTTAAAGTAAAACATACATACTGAATAAATCCCAAAGTAACAGTACTAGAAATAATTGAAATACAAATGTCCCAATAAAACAGATAAATAGTGGAAAGGGAGACACATGCCCCAATAACTGAGAATGATAGAAGTGGAATCAAGTAAATGAAATAGTTTAATCAAGTGGCCTGCAACTCCCACCTAAGTTGCAGCACGTTCCTTCCAAGGGATCCTAAGCAAGACGCCCCTGTGGCTGGGCACCTGTAATATATACATATATATACAAGAGAGAAAGAGGAATAGAAATGGGTCAGAGCCCGATAGTGTATATGATTTAAAAAATTCGTTTAGCAAGTATTTAAATTGATTACAGGCTAATGCAATAACATATTAGTGCGACACTCTCTTGATAAATTTTCACCGCTCTTCTAATGTGCACACCTATCGCACTAACCTTCCCAATGGTCTATCTCGTCATTTATCTCACTATCTTTCCCCAATGATTTAACTTATCTTAGGTTATTCGCAGGATTTAAAATTGAACGATACAATTGTTTGAAAAGAATATTTCAATTAGTATCCAAAATTCTCGTTTTAACTTTATTAATTTATAAAGTTTTCTAGTGTCGTATTATACTTTCTCAAAACAAGTATTTATAATTTGAGTCATCAACCATGTCCTACTTACCAAATCACAATACACAGTTCCAAATTTCAAAATTTCATATATATATTAACTACTCGTATAATATATATATTATAACAGCACCCCAAATAGAAACTATGGTGCGGGCATACTCTACTATCCAAACCCCGTATCACTTGTATTAAGGGGAATACAAATTCGGAATCACTCTCGAATTGTATTAACACATACACAAACAATGTTGAGGCGAAGCATAGATTCCAAGTCTCTAAGAGGATGGCACATACTTGCGTCTCTTAGGACAGTCTGAACTATCCATTCGATAGCCTGTACCAAGGATATCTACCTCCTAGGGTACGAATCAATATCCCTCATAAGGCACACAGGATAAGATCGTCCCAGCGCGGAAACCTCGGGGATAGCAAGTAGCGTGGGTATGATTTTCACACATAGATAGTATATGCATACACAATCATATAACTATACTAATATTACCATATCAATATTAGGTATATCTCAAATCCCATAGTTACGACATTTATCCTTATTTTCACGTTATTAGTATCGCGTATAAGGGTTCGTCTGTAACCTTAATTCGAAGGATTCTTCCAACTTATTACGTAACTCTCATGGACTCTATCCTCCCAAGTATAAAATTCAGTAGGTGTCCTTTTTATGTTTCAACATAACTCCCTTATTCATCTCTCCCTTTAATACATAAATTCATCGACCCTTAAGTAATTATCCCAAAAATACAATTTCGTCTCGTATTAAAAGTCCCAAAATTATTCATATGTCCTACTAGTCTTCCCTATCTCCCAAAACACTATATTAAGGATGTCCAAGAATTATTTCACATTAAATTGAATTTCAACTAATTAAGAAGGGAAAACATGAGTTTGCCAGGAGGGGTCGATCGATCGAGGTCTGGGGCTCGATCGATCAAACCTTCGATCGATCGAACCTCTGGGATCGATTGATCGATCAAGCAGGTCTGCGAAATCTACAGTTTTGCAGTTACGGGTTTCATCTTCTAACCTCAACAAATTCCATATTTTTCATACCCAAATGACCCAGAATTCATACTACTAATATCATATCATCATATTAAGAATTTTCTACCTAAAGAATGTAAGTTTCCGTCACTAAACATGGATTAACAACCCAAAATTCATGTAAATATCAAGAACCCTAGAAATCTCTTAAACATGGTTCTAACACATCTTTTCCACAATTTCCTTCTTATAAAACATCATAAATTCGTGGTTTAATCCTCTACATGGAAAAAGGGTTTCCAGATTATCATTTAAATCATCCCTACATGCAATTTCCTATCTCAAATGAGGTTTTTCTTCCATACAACTGATCCTAATCATTCCTAAACTAATATGAGTGATGCATCAAAAAAAATAAGCAAGATAAAAACTTGCCTGGGCTTTTCGACATTCTGTTTTGGTACCGAATTTGGTGTGGTTGCGTTCTTCGTTTCGCGATCTACGCGTTGGTGGTGGAGACGGTGCAAACGGATGGATTTCGGGCCTTGGATTGCTTTGGAAGCTCTCTCCTTCCCTCTCCTATGGTCGTCACTTATCTTTGGTTGTTCTAACCCTAGAAGACAACATTATACATCTGATATAACCCTTGAAATTTCGTGGGTTTAATTACCCAAAAATGTAAAATGACCAAAATGCCCTCCCGGGGTACTAATTAAGCCTAAAATTGCCCCGAGACTCAAACTAAACCCCCGAGTACACTTTTCTGACTATCTCGACCCTTCCGGATGCGTTGGCACACTCAAAACGACCATACGGACAACTTATAAAATATTCACTTTTATCTATCAATATTTATTCCCGACGCGACACGGGCGCGTCCCGACTCAAATTTCTAAAATTGTCATTTTATTCACTCGTGACATTTAATATGACCACTATTATATATGACTTTGCTCATTAGTAATATTCAACAATTTTTCCCATAATTACTAACTCTCGTCACGTTAATAATTATAACATAATTAATTTCCGGATTTTTATTAAATAATTAATTCACATTAAATTTAATAAATCCCCAAATTAATATAGCATAAAAATACGGGGTATTACACGGTTAAGGCATTTGAATATTTATTTTTCAAAGGTATATTTATATATATGTAGATACATATATATTTGCGCATGCATGTGATTGCAGCCTATGAGTATTCTCTTCCGTCGTTCATTTCTATACGGCTTGTATATTCCCACTGGGCATAGGCTCACACCCTCGCTTTGTTATGGCAGGTTGGGTGTGCCTTCGTATTTTGAGGGTGCTGTATAGGTAAGTGTACTTTATTTATTTTACGTTAGTAGCTTTGTTTACTTGGACTCCCCATGGGCCCCACACGCAACTTATCTTAAAACTAGAATCGCATGCTAAACAAGTGAAATGTTAAAAAAATAAAACTGGACTAAAAACATTATATAGGTTGTTTCATTGCACTTCACACCTAACACTCGGGCCGGACTGAATTGAATCACGGGTAACCCTTAAATCTGGGTCATGCTGTTACAAATGGTATCAGAGCTCTAGGTTCAAGGTTACTTTAGGGTGTGATGTGGTGAGGTTGGCAGTGTATTTTTTGACGTCGGTGTTGATTTCGGTCAGTCACCCTAAGTTTTATGACGGTTGTAGTTCATGTCCTCGACAGTAAGGTCAAAGAGGCTAGCATGAAAGGTAAGTTAGTTCCAAGTGGCATACGTTCAAGTTAGTTGTATAAATCTCTTCCACATTTCTGATTAAGTATGTTAATAATTTATGAGTGTCTATGTAAGCCAGTAAGTGGTGACACCGTGGTTCTTAGTGTGAGGTGATTTGTGTTCCATCTATATAGACTTAGATCCTTTGGAGATGTTAATAGAACGAAATATCGCTCGTTGGTCAAGTGGCACCAAATTATGAATAATCAATGGTAAAGATTGATAGCTAGAGTGTCATATTTGTGTAAAGTGAGATCGTGATTTTAAATTAATGTAGACTTAAGTGTGACGCATGTGAGAGGTGAGATGATTATATAATTTTTATCCTTGGGGTAATACCATGATTGATGGGTAATTCAATGAGCATATAAATTGATGTAGGTCAATGCTGGAGGATAAGTCAGTCTTAGTTGTTAGGATGCTATCCTTATGGGTAAACACCTTAGTGGTTATTGGTCAGTGAATGTATTTACAAGTGTTAACTCCGTGGAGAGAAAGTATTAGGTCCCTTGGTGGCGGGCTTGAGTTTAGTATGCCCCGATTCATGTGCCTTTACTATTATATTGATTTAGCTAATCTCGATGATTGAGGTAACCTAGGAATGAACCTAGAAAATTGTGGTGACTTAGTATTAAGTAAATGAGCTGTAATGTTTTAGAATAGGACGTCTTGCGGCCTTCTTGGGGTGGACCTCCTCTTGGGAAATACCCAACTCCCCTCTTCCTAGTAAAACCTGCATAATATTAATTTAAGAGATTGCTAATCATAATCTGGCATTGAGAGATAGGATCCTTTGTGGTGTTCGTAGGCATGGGCCTCAGTGTTCGTAGGCAATACTCGACGTCCCGTACCCTACCAACATAAATACAGTTGTAGTAATTAGTAGATTAACATGTAGTATAAGATTTACATAATAAGGTAATCCAATTATAACGGTTGAATTCCCATAAAAGATTAAAAGGATGTAGGCTTATGAAATCAAATTGAGAATCTTCTTGGAGATATATACTAGGGTTTGTCTAATGAGATGTTAATGTGAGTGTTGGTCATTCCCTACTAATAGTGAATCTTAGGTTGTGCAGTATAAGTTAGGTTTCTTATAATAAATGTGTAAGTTGTTTAAAGGACGTATCGAGTTTGATGTCATTGCCCATGAGGGTTTGGGAAACATTTTTGTATTGAAGGTTACATAAGTGATGGTAAACCACTGATGATGGTAGCACGGTTAGATCACGTCAATTTGTGGCAGTACCTTTTTTTAGGGGAAATTCCTCATTGGGTTTGAAAAGGCCCCTAGACCTCATGGATTCAATGCTTAATTTTTTAAGAAAAATTGGGATGTGGTTGGAAGGGATGTGATTGAGGCTATCTAGTTCTTCTTCAATTGCGGGTAACTTCCTAGACAATGGAACTGTGCTACCTTGGTCCTCATACCTAAAGTCCCTACCCATATTGGTATGCATGATTTTAGACTAATTTCTTATTGTAACACCATTTAGAAATGCATTTCCAAGATTATTGCCAAGAGAATGAAGCTTGTTCTTCCCAATATTATCAAACTTAGCCAGGATGCTTTTTTGGAGGGGAGATCTATCTCTGACAACATCCTTTTACTTCAAGAATTAATGAGAAACTATAATAGGGTACTCAACCCTCCTAGATGCATTCTAAAAATTGATCTCTTGAAGGCCTATGACACTATAAGTTAGGACTTACTCTTCAAACTCCTTATGCACATAGGTTTGCCTTCTAAATTTATTGGATGGATCCATGAATATTTTACCACTAACAGATTATCTATTTGTTTAAATGGCCAGCTTCATGGCTTAATTGAAGGCAAGCAAGGAATGAGTCAAGGTGACCCCCTATCACCTTACCTTTTCCTTTTAGTCATGGAAATATTTTCTTACATCATGGATAGAACAAGCAGAGACCCTAGCTTTACTTACCATCGGCTGAATCACTTGAGCTTTGTTGATGACCTTATCATTCTTTATAGATGGGACATTACCTCTTACAACCTTGCTAAGAAAGTAATGGAAGATTTATGTAGTATCACAAGTCTTAAGACTAATGCTAGAAAAATCAATTTCTTTTCCTCTGGTATTGATGATGAAACCATTACTGAAATGGAGGATCTCCTTAGTTTCTGTCACAACAACCCCCCATTCATGTTCCTTGGGGTTCCCCTCATAACTTCTAGGCTCAAATATGAGGACTGCAGTGTGATGATTGATAGGGTTACTACTCAAATTAAAGGGTGAGCAAATAAGTACCTCATCCATACAGGTAGGCCAACTTATCAAGTCTGTGATCTTTTGGATAACAAGTTTATTAGTCTAAACTCTTCATCATTCCTAAGGGGTTATTACTAAAATTGAACAGTTAATGAAGGACTTCTTGTGGACCGAGATTGATCATAGGCACACTGGTGCAAAGGTGGCTTGGAAAGATCTTTGTAATAGCACTGAAGCAGGGGGATTAGGCATCAAATGTCTGGAAAATTTGAATGTTGCTGCCACAATGAAGCTTTTATTGAACATTTATAGAAAAAAGACTGCCTTTGGGTGAGGTGGTGCAATACCTATGTAACACCCCATGATTTTTTAGACTGAGAAATTAAATTTTTGGGAAAATAAAATTCAATTAAATTGAAGAATTCTAAAATTTGGAATTTAAGTCCAAAATAGAGGACGTTTTGAAGTATTCCGGATGATGATTTTGAGGGTACCATTGATCCCGAAAGGGTCGAGATAGTCAAAATGACTGTCATTGGGTTTTATTTCGGCTCCGGAATGTTTTTAAGTATGTTTGGCTCGAATTGGAGTAAACGAGTCATTTAAATTGTGTATTAACATTTAAAATTGGGTTTATGTTTTAAAGGATTTGGAGGCTTACGGATGAAGCCATTTCTCATTTGAGAGAAAGAGAGAAAAAGCCCTAGAGGGGGAAAGAAGAAGAAAAGAAGAGAGAGAGGAAGAAAGCTTGGAGATTTCGGCCCAAAACTGCGACATCAAGGACGATCCAACCTCTACAAATCTGAGGCAAGTGTTTAATCTTGCTAAATAGTTAATTGTGTATTTCATTTCATAATTTGTGGGTTAAAGAAATGGATTTTGGGTATAAATATCAAAACCTAGATTTTTGGGTTTAAATCTTGAAATCAATGTTTAGATATGGTTTGATGGCATATAAATGGTTGGGATGAGATGCAGGATGGATTTTTTTGTTACAAATATTATTGGGTTAAAGATTTGGGGGCTTGAGGATGATATGTGGGTGTTTGAGGGTTGTGGGTTTTCTAAAATTTGAAAATCGGTCAGGGCAACTGCTATGGCCGGTCGACCGCGATCTGGGGACCGGTGGACCGCGCCTTAAGGGAAAATCCTACTACATTTCTTCGTAGGCAAAATTTGGACCCACGATCGATCGGGGGTCTGATTCCGGTCGAACGGTCCCCAATTTTTAGCCCTATAATGGGAAATCCTTTTTCCCCTTTTTCATTTGGAGTTTATTCTTAGGGTCTTCCTTAATGGGTTATTTTAGGGGGATTTTCTAGGATGACCTCTAGCCCTTTATGGTTAGGTTTATTAATTTGAGGCTTTCTCTTATGAAGTAAGAGATATTTTGGAGACTTATAGGGGGTCTCTCACTTAGTAAATGATAGTGGGGACTTCTTGGAATAATTGGAGAAGAATATATCCATGTATGTGGTGACATTTCTAGGCGGACATTTATGTCAAATCCATATAAGGATAGGATAATATTAAGATACAATTTGGGGTCAAATGGAAGAGAGCGATTGCCTACCCTTAGAAATGATAAATTTTAATAAATAAATCCGAGAGATCTTAGACTAGGGGATTCACAAAAGTGATTGAACCGTAGTCGGAATCGAGAGCTACATGATCATATTTCCAACTAGAGTAGAATGTGAAAATCTAGTTGGAGTAGTTGTTGTTTATCGGTGTGTGACTTACAACGGGTATTTTCCCTAAGAAATGGGATTTATCTGATGACAATAAGACTGAGTTTGAGGTTTATAGACTATTAGTTATGTGTATACCGATAGTCAAAAATTTTACTGGAGTCTTTAATGTGCTCTCGGATATAGATGGTATGTGTAGTGATGGTTTCCTACACAAAATTTTGGGTGATAACCCAAATGTTGAATATATATGTATAGATATATACATATGATTTTGGGAGACTATCCATCATAGGAAAAATGATTGAATATGTTTCAAGTGAAGGATTGTATTCACATATCGAGGTAAATTAAATGAGTTTGTGGTGAAGGCTTGTATATTGAGGATTATGTATACTTAAAGCCGGGTTTATATATCTTATACATATGAACGAGAATTAGTTTGTATATATATAATGATATAGCGATGTGTGAATATATGTACATATATCTATATATAAATATGAATATATGGATATATTTATGATGTGGACATACATGGTATGGATATTTAAATCGTCTATGATGGTTTACTATTTGGTCATATGATGGGATCATATGGATGTATGTATATTGCGCATATGAGCGATATATATACTTATGTGGTTAAGCATACCCCGCTCATGCTATCATTGGGATGTTTCCGCACAGAGGGTGACATCCTGGCATATAGAACAGGGTGTGGATATTCCCCAGGTCATAGTCGTCCCGTGTGTTATTATACGATAGATATATATTTTGGGATGAGACGTGGTGGGTATGTTTCGTCTCATTGTCAGTTGGAGCTATGACCGCTTCCCGGGACGTCGTGTGTGTGAGTTATCATGAGGTGTGTGTCGTTGATCCTCACCAGGTGGTCCCCAGTTGCTACATGAGCCGGGCACTGGGAAGATGATAGCATTAATGCAGTTTTATCGACGATATATATAGCCGGGTGGATTATGTGCGTGTCCATTGTACATCAGATATGATATGTACACTTGGTCATGGGTATGGACGATTGGTATATGTATATATATGGTGAGAATAAAATGCCTATATATATATTTATATATCCTATAGATGAAAGGATATAGAGTCTTTGTGGAGTACATCTTGGATGATTATGGTGTACTAGATTGATGGGGGTTGATTTATCGCATTTAAGGAATATTTCGGTTACATCATCCCAAGGATATTATTGGAGATTTAGTAGTAGTGGTAGCATTATATGGTATGTACGACATTATGGATCATTATGATCGATATTATCAAGGAGTAGTGTAACGCGGTGGTTTTTGTTTGGATTTCGCTTTGCGAGGCACCCCACGCACGAAACGTAGTACATTGTTGAGATTAGAGAGAAGTTCTGTCGATATTTATGTGTGGCATAATGGATCTCCAGGATCGACGTTGATAAGGAGTAGTGTAACGAGGTGGTTCCTTGTTTGGATTTCGCTTTATGAGACACCCCACGCACGAAACACAACGCAACGTTGAAATTGGAGGGAAGTTGTGTCAATAATAATTTTGCATGCTTATTAAATTAGAAATTAAATCATATGTTTCAACCCAAATATACATGGGTAACGTATTAAGAATGATAATTGGATAAATTATAAACCGGAATCCATTAAGCCTAACATGGCATACATGTTTATAAACAAATATAAATGGGTTTAGAAAGGAGTGGATTCTTGGGTTATGATAGGAAGGTAGATCTCGTGGGTATAGTCTAGGCCTATGATAAGTTAGGTTGTCCTAATAAATGGGGGTAATTTAACTAAAATTTGAGGACGCGAATAGGTGCGCGCTTTTAGATGAGAGGTGAGTTGGGGTTCCACGAGAGTGCGATTCCACTTTAATTATGAAATAAGTGCACCGATATTTATTATGCACGGTTAACACACTTGCTAAATATTTTTCACAACTCGGGCTCTGACCCGTTTACTTTTCTCTCCTGCCTGTATATATATATATATATACGATTACAGGTGTCCTACCGCATGGATGCCGGATGACCTTCTATCCAGAGTCTTGGGAGCCGTGATAGTTGCAGACTGTTGCGGGATGTATCATGTAGCCGCTTCCTACTTTTTTAAAATTCTAAGTAGGATTCATGTTGTATATTGAGTTTGTACCCAAGGGATATTTATATATGTTTACATTTATTCCATTTAAGATATTGTATTGGCTGTGACCCGACAACTTATTCGGGTTTATCTCCTTGTGGTATGTTCAGTTGTATTTATTTATTTCTTTTTATTCTAGCATTTCATTTATCATAGTTCTTGTATGCATTTTTCTTTTCTTATTAGTGGTGTTATAGTGTTGGTTTGTTGTATGTTGCATATTTCATTTAAATTTCAACATCTCGCTTATATGATATCGGGTAGTTAGTCCTATATTATATAGTACCGACAATTGATGTTGAGACTGGACCATCTGAAACTCCTGATTTAATGTAGTATAGGGCTGTTCACCCGTTATTATTTTAAGCGGGTTGTTACAACCTACAAGTTAAAAAGAACATGTGTATAGGCCATCTCAATTCCAAATGATTCCACTTGGAGTTGGAGGAAGATTATGAAAATTAGGCAGTTGGGCAAACTTTTCATTAAGCATAAGATTGGAAATGGCCGTGATACCATCTTATGGTATGATGATTGGCATCCCAATGGTCCTTTACTTGATCTATATGGTGATAGAGTTATTTACGATGCTATAAGTAACCACACAAAGCTCTGGTGTCTAACTATATTCATGGTAGCAATTGGAGATGTCCATCTACTAATACTTGGGAACTCATGGAGATTAGAGATTCTGACTTGCCTACAATTAGACAGGGAAATAAATATGATATTGTTTGGACTCCCTCAAATATTTTCTTCTCTATTGGCTAAACTTATAAGGAACTCTGCCCCATTGTTCCTGTCACAAACTGGTATAAGATTGTTTGGAATATGAATAATATTCCCAAATGTGCTTTTATCCTTTGCTTGACTTGAAAAAAGCATTTACATATTGTGGCACCCCGCTTAATAAAATACCGGGTGATCAGTCATATATCAAATTAAATAGGAATCTAAAATGGTTTCATTCTCAACATCATTCTCGAAAAACCAATTAATTACTAATAACCTATTGGGCTCGGCGTCAAATTTTATACTTTCCAATCTTTTTAAACTTAATGCACAATTAAAACCATTCGCGGAGGAATATAAACAATAACTAAAATAAATAAATAAATAACCAATAAATCTTTTATACAAACATATCGAATGCGTGAGAAATAAAATTATTGTAAATAAAATAAATGAGATCAGATGGGCAACATGCCCGATTATTACAACAATTGCTCCTATCTAGATTACAAGGATAGAAGGGTCTAAAATAATTTCCTGCCAACATCCACAGCCGTGGCAGCACGTTGGACTTGAAAGGATAATTATCCAGGCGTCCCTGTATCTGGACACCTAAAAATTATACAAAAGGGAAGAAAAAGAAAAATAAATACGGGTCAGAGCCCGAATTTTTGAAAAATATTTTAGCAAGTGCTTAATTTACTTTAATATATAAAATATGACACTCATCATACTTATGTTGGTGTCGCACTCACATGAGATACTTCCAACCTCTCATCTAACAGTGCGCTCCAATCGCATGTATTTTAAGACACCCTAGTTAAACTACTCCGCCTAACTAATACCTCATCAAACTTTTGAGTCACCATATGATATCGCAACAACTCGCGTACTATCTTAAGTTGTCGCCCACTTATATATTATATTTCTAGTTGATAATTTAACAGTCCATAATTAACGCTCACTACTTTCAAAATTTGCTACTTCCATGAGTGGGACATCTTACAAAGCGAAATTCAAACAAGGAACCCTCTATATACACTATTACGCAACTCTATCGGTTATAACTACGTACCTCAACAACAATTGATGTACCCAACCGTTGTACTAAAGACCAAACATCTCCTCAACCTCAAACGTTATGTCAAGATTCATGCATGGGGCGTCTCGCAAAGTGAAACCCAAACTAGAAACTCCCTCGATACACTACTACTTAACATGATCAGTCGTTGAGGTTCATTTGGCCCTCTGTCCATAACATGCACCCCTGATTTCCCGTCTCTTGACATATTTATGCAAAACCCAACTCTTCCCAACCAATTCATTCATTTAATTATACTCAGAACAATAATCTAAAATGTCCTAGGGACTAACATCTCTCAGCTCCCTGTGTTTGCTACTTTCATGCATGGGATGTCTCGCAAAGAAAAATCCAAACAAGGAACCCACCCGAAACACTACTATGTAGCTTTTTCGGATATTGAGATTTGTCGGTCCAAGTTTATTAATATTTAAGCCTTCATCCTTAATAACTTTCACTAGTTATCAATCTCATATATGTATACATAATATACTATACACGTATAGTACATCTATACTTATATATCACACACTATATAACTATAACAACCATCCCTCGTAGCTATAACTCAAAGGATGCAGTCTCTTACGGGGCGATGTGTTCGTGCCTCTTACGGGCCGTTTGGCGATTGGTTTGAATTTTCACCCTCAAACGGCTTGTTTTTAAGCCTAATCTATGTATTTTAAATTATCATCATATTGTCAAACTAGGAGACCTATGACTACAGTGTCATTTTGTACAAGTTACATTGGTCCCGTGCGAGGTGTTCGTGCCTCTTAGGAGCCCGTTTGCGGGCTGGTTTGAGTTTTCACCCTCAAACGGCTTATTTTCAAGCCTATTCTACGTATTTTGAAATTATTGTCATATTCTCAAACTGGGAGACCCGTGACTACACTGTCAGTTCGTACAAGTTACATTGGTCCCGTGCGAGGTGTTCGTGCCTCTTACGGGGCCGTTTAGGGGCTAGTTTGAGTTTTCACCCTCAAACGACTTGTTTTTAAGCCTAATCTACATATTTTGAAATAATTTTCATATTCTCAAATCGAGAGACCCGCATCTATGCGGTCAGTTCGTACAAGTTACATTGGTCCCGTGCGAGGTGTTTGTGCCTCTTACGGGGCCGCTTGGGGCTGGTTTGGGTTTTCACCTTTTAAGGGCTTGTTTTTAAGCTTAATTGATATATTTTCAAATTATCGTCATATTCTCAGACCGAGAGGCCCATGACTGTGCTGTCAATTCGTACAGGTTACATTGGTCCCGTACGAGTTGTTCGTGCCTCTTAGGGGGCCGTTTGGGGGCTAGTTTGGGTTTTCACCCTCAAACAGCTTGTTTTTAAGCCTAATCTACATATTTTGAAATTATAGTCATATTCTCAAACCGGGAGGCCCATGACTACGCGGTCAGTTCGTACAAGTTACATTGGTCGCGTGCGAGTGTTCGTGCCTCTAAAGGGGCCGTTTAGGGGATGGTTTTGGTTCTCACCCTCAAACGGCTTATTTTCAATCTTAATCTACATATTTAGAAATTATCATCTTATTCTCAAACCAGGAGACCCCTGACTACGCGATCAGTTCATACAAGTTACATTGGACCCGTGCGAGGTGTTCCTACCTCTTAGGAGGTCGTTTGGGGGTTGGTTTGGGTTTTCACCCTCAAACAGCTTGTTTTTAAGCCTAATCTATGTATTTTAAAATTGTGGTTATATTCTCAAACTGAGAGGCCCGTGACTACGCTGTCATTTTGTACAAGTTACATTGGTCCTGTGCGAGGTGTTCGTGCCTCTTACGGGGCCGTCTGGGGGCTGGTTTGGGTTTTTACCCTCAAACAACTTGTTTTGAAGCCTAATCTATATATTTTGAAATTTTCATCATATTCCCAAATCGGGAGACCCGTGACTACGTGGTCAGTTCGTATAAGTTACATGGGTCCCGTGCGAGGAGTTGGTGCCTCTTACGGGGCCGTTTAGGTCCTGGTTTGGTTTTTCACCCTCAAATGACTTATTTTTAAGCCTATTATACATATTTTAAAATTATCATCATATTCTCAAACTTGAAGACCCACGACTACGCAGTCAGTTCGTACTAGTTACATTGGTCCCGTGCGAGGTGTTTGTGCCTCTTACAGGGCCATTTGGGGGCTGGTTTGGGTTTTCACCCTTTAAGGGCTTTTTTTAAGCTTAATCGATTTATTTTTCAAATTATCGTCATATCCTGAAACCGGGAGACCCGTGACTACGCGGTCAGTTCGTATAAGTTATATTGGTCCCGTACAAGTGTTCGTGCCTCTTACGAGGCCGTTTGGGGGTTGGTTTGGGTTTTCACCCTCTAAGACTTTATTTTTAAGCTTAATCGATATATATTCTAATTATCGTCATATTCTCAAATGGGGAGGCCCGTGATTACACGGTCCGTTCCTACAAGTTAATTTTAGATACCGATGGTTGTTAGCAGATTAGGGAGCAGGTATAGTCAGTTCCTACAAGTTAATTTAGTGAAAGTGTTTTAGGTTCCACCTAACCTAAAAGACGTTATAAATATATATACACACACATGACCTAAATATGTTGATATGAACATGATACTACATACATATATATACACACACACACATCACCTAAATATTCACACAATGCAACCCCCCACCCCTAATAGTCGGTCCTCCTACATCCTAAAGAAAACCTAACACACATGTTACCTTACCAATTTCAATGCTTCTTGAGTAGAACCTTGTAGTACCAGAAGAAGAAAATAAGAGATACATTGAACATAAATACTATTAATTATTGTGTCCATGAAGTGATTTTTAAAGTTTAAAAGGAATGATCAGATATAGAATGAAAAAGACAAACTATAAATGCTGAGTAGAAATCATTCATTGCATTTTAAAAGGTTAATAAATGGGTACTAAATAATAGTTACATGTAGTAACTTGATTAAGATTGGATGGAACTAGCCTGAGTTGAACTTTTGTAAAACAAAACCAAACAAATCACTGGCAGCCTATGCTGGCCTTTTGATCTCCAAACCTCCCTAATAGCTGCATTCAATTCCCACCCAGCACAGGATCAAACTCTTTGATATTTCAGTACCCATATATATACACAGACGTGTGTGAAATTGATAACATGTCCTTTTTATGAGTATAATTGGGTATCATTACGTGCCATTAAGACACGCGTTATATTGTGCTTTATAATATGGATATGTATCGATATAAATGAACACATTTGTGCATATAGTGAATAATCTAACTTTGATTGTGCTTAAGATGAATTGAATTGATCTAGAGATCAAAGATTGTGATGGAAGCTGATCATGGTTAATCTTTTTAAGAAAGTAGTTTATAAAAGAACAAGGAGTGCAAGCTTGCATCCTCCACTTCAAGGTGTTCCAAACAAGAATCTCCATTCTTTGTATGGTTTTGCCTTCAAATAAAAACTTGGGATTTCCTACCTACTTACAAAAATCCATATGTCCATTACATATAAGAACATATCACAAAGGTAAATGGTTCAATATATAATGAAATAAATAAATATTCACATTGATTTTTCTCTCACCTGTAAATCAACAATGGGAGGCACTTCAATCTCCTCCATTTTTGTTGCTAGTGAGAAACAGGCCACAGCTAACAATTGGACTATCCAAGCTTTACCCGTTTATGTGCACATTAACAATGTCACAAACATGAATAGGCACAATCAGCATTTAAACACTTAAATTAGGTCAGATCATGTGAAAACCAATATATGAAATACCAAATCAAGAAGTTGACACACTGACTAATGACTAACCTAGAGACCCAACAACCCACTAATTTATACCAACGGGTAAATAATTTGAACAACAAATAAGAAGAGAATATTTAATTTAGCTTACAGTTTGTAGATTTTGGAGTAATCCCCGGGAGAATACTATATCTAGTGGACATTCGAGTGTCGGATGAAATTACATAATAATTTGCACCTGCTATTGCAACACAAGTCCTGCGTGTGTGTGTGTATATATATAGAGAGAGAGAATATAAAGATACAAAATGGGAAGATAAATAATATAGATATTTATATAAGAGGTGAGAGAAATACCCTCCATTGTTAAGCACAAAATAAAAAACCCATTCCAAAAATTAATATGAGAAATACCTCAGAGGGGCGGCAACAGCCTTGGAGGGAGTGTGCCCTGAGTGGAATTTCTTGCACGTTAACACCCTTAGGTTCTAACCCCAAACCTCCTACCTCATTTTATAGGAGGGTAAATTAATTTAAGAAACCTTTTGTAACAATTGTGGTTTGCATACTGGATTATATTATTCAACTTAGTAATGTGATATTTTAATTGATAAGTTAAATTTTAGGTGTATGTTAATATCAGTGGGTAATGTTTTCAACTAAAATTATTTTTTAAATGGGTTCAAATAATTAATACCATACCTCCTCCAAAACTTAATAACATATTTTTTGGGATACTTTTTCTAGGAAACAATTTGAAAAAATAGATAATAGAAAAAATAAAACGTTCAGGACCAATGAAAAAAGAACAAAATGAAACTGTATTGAATGAGGAATTAACTAAACCTATCCAAAAAATTAATAAAAATATATATTAATCATTTACCAATCAGTTTCTTATGAGATAAATAAAACTATCAAAAAAAAAAAAAAAAAAACAAATGCTCAAACTTAAAACCCATCAATCTAAACATCACCTCAAGAATTTGTTTACTCCAACCTTTAGAGGTTGTTCCATTTTTTAACTAAATATTAGGAATTATAGGAAACAAATATTGTAGTGTATCTTAGAGGAAGAGATATAACAAATAATACAAATAGTTAATTCCCCTCTCTGATCTCCTAACCTTATCCTTGACAACCTCAGTGCTAACCCCAAACTTCTTGCGGCAAAGGAGGGGAGTACGGAGGAGAGGTTGTGAAAAAGTAGGGGTGTACATTTGAGAGGCTATGGAAAAGGAGGGGAGTACGGAGGAGAGGTGACGCGAAGAGGAATAAGGGGCAACGACAGCGGCAAAGAGAATGAGAGGGGTAGGGCTTGGGTTTTTGGCCGAGAGAGAGAGAGGGTGGAGGAGAGGGGGAGAAGATGAGGGAGGAGAGAGAAGAGTGAAACTAAAGTATACCAAAATTTTAAGGTATTTTATATTGTAGTCAAAGTGTTCTTAATTTTGGCACACTTTAAAATAGTGCCAAAATTTGGCACTATTTTAAAGTGTGCCAAATTGTCATTAAACCGTGTCAGAATTTGGCACAGTTTAACACAGTGCCAAATTTTTAATATCAAGGTGTGCCAAATTTTTATTTTTGGTGTAGTGACGGTGTCCTTGGATCACGGGGAATGATTTGAAGTCAGATGAATTGTCTCAAACATCTTTTCGGGTAGTACAACTCGGCAACATCAAAGCATATGATGATTCACTATAAAAAGCAACAACGAGGAGATATGCATCCCTAACATCTTTATAAGGATCCCAAAATACCTACACACAAACCAAAGAAAATGTAATTCACAAGTTAAGTGTAAAGAATATTTCAGTGTAAAAAATGTAATGCACTTACATTCCTTCCCGACATATCATCAAGCTGCTCTCGGCACTTTATGAGATTTTGAAATGTGTTCTTGTGAGAAGCGGATTACAATGCCTAATGCGCAATTCGGGACGGGCCATTATGTCATTGAAATCCATATTGAGGCAAACCCACAACCCAGAAAAGTGCTCATAAATCCACGATTGAAAACCATCGAAAATGAAATTTGTGAATGACATGAAATTAGAAAATTTATTTAGTAGTTACTTGCAGTGGTGAGTGGCACTCGCTAATCTGCTTAATAGATGCAAGCTTGAGCTGCCTATAGAGGCACAATGGTCTTTAACATCACAAGGGGAATTCACGTTCTTGGCTCATTTCTTAAAATTTGCGGTGATTCAGTTCAACCAAACAGAACAAGACTCACTGCTCTCTAGCTGCGCATCGTCCTTACTAATGCCCAAGCCCTCAACTACTAAGTCAATCGCATTTGGGACTTCAACCTCCTCGTCCTTCTGAACAATGATATGTGGGTTAAATGAAGGGTTACCAACTAAAAGGACTTTCTATGTCATCGAGAGTGACGGTCATCTCTCCAAATGGCATGTGAAACATGTTGGTCTGAGGATGCCACCGCTTGATTAAAGTCGAAACCAGAGTGTAGTCAATGTACCTATGGCCAAATTTGATCAAACCGTTTAAATTTTCCCTTGATACCCTCCTCTGAACCCGCTCGCTAAGATCATGAAAGCCCCATTCATATATCTTTGTCCAGTGATTGATACATAGCAACGACACTCGCTCAACCTACAATAGAAATAGAAAGTATATCAATACTAATCATAATATTCAAAAACAAATGTTCGGATTAGTTAGATCGGGAAATGTGATTACCATTGAACCATTCCATATACCATAAGCAACATGGTCGTTGGAATGCTTTAAAGGTATTAGATCATTAGGGCCCCTATAAGCCGTGGACAATGATCCAACTTCCAAAACCTTCTTTTTACTATATTGGGTTAACTGGTGGCCCAGGAGCCTTAACATTACCCTCAACGGGAGCATCATCATGGCGCTCATCCTCTTCATTGCTGACATCCTCCTCATTGCCCACATCAAGAGCATTATCATCATTGCCCTCTAACGGAGCCTCCTCAAAATTCCCCTCAAATGGAGCCTCAGAATAACCCTCTGAGGGAGCCTCGACATCCCCCACTGAAGTAGCCCCAACAATAAATAACGCATGAACCTCTTACCGGAGCTTCCTTTCAGAAGAAGTAATCAACTTCCTTTTAGAACAGGAGTATCATATAACTTTATCCATAGATGACCTGCATTAAATTACAAACAAATATATTATATACAACACATGATAATTGGCTATATTTAAAAACATATATCACATGTAAAAAATAAGATGTAGATGACATGGAGCATATTTATAAACTCTTATACAAGAAAATATGTATTAGTGAATAAAATAATATACAAATTATGAACTTTCATTCTTTCGATGCAACATCAGAGAAATAAAACTACTGATTTGGAATAAATGTATAACATCTTGAGAAGTTAACCCCGAATGAATGTATTTCATAATACCATGTTATTTCGGCATAAATGTGATGAAAAAGGTTTTACTTTTCGTGAAGGTTTACCCGAATGTATGTATATCAGTATCCCAAGTTTGATTTGTCATAAATGTGATGAGAATGGGATTAAGATTCGAGGTAAAACATACGAACGATGCGAATTTCAAATGACAACCTAATTCGTCAAAAATATGGCGAATTAGGGCTTTTCTTTCGTCTGATTGATACTGAACGAAACCCTAGGTCGTTCAAAATTAGTTCAACTAGTTCATTTAAAAATCCAATTAAACCAGGTCAACCAAATCAATTCAAAAGATAACTATGTTCTAAAAGGCGCGCCTAGACTTGAGGTTTGAGAGAAACGCATCGCCTACGCCTTATTCTTGGTAAAAGGCTTAGGGCGCACTTTTTTTTAAAACAAAGATGCCTTAGTGAAATGATATCGCAATTTAAAGACATTTTTTTTCAAATCAGACCAATATCTCGTCCAAAACAATCAAAATACATTTTATATATTGATTATGGAGTATGAATATGAGAAAGATGGCTAGAAAACATACGGATATAATTTCAAAATTCAAGGTATGTATTATTTTATTATATTATTAGCCTTAGAATAATTAAAATAACAAAAAAAAAGAAGGAAAACCGCGGCGTGCCTAAGGCTTGAGGCTTGACCTCTACGCCTTGACCACGCCTCGCGCCTTTTAGAACCTTGAAGGATGGCATACATTATGTCAATATCTCCAGTAGAAAACAATCGTATATAGCTTGGTTCGATTGCAAACCAATAGTTGAACTGATTTGGGTACTCAATTGAACAAAAACGAGGGTAATTGGTACATGAGTTCGATCGCAAATCAAAGAATATATATATCTTGGTTGAAAGTTGGATTGATTAATTTGGTTTGGTTGTTGGCTTGGTTCAGTATATAAATTTGTTGGTTCAGTTAATTTGGTTCCATTGAAGTTGGTTCATTTTACTGTTGGTTAAATTCAATTTATTATACCATTACACACATTAATAAAGGTACCAACCTGTATGAATTTAATTTGAAGTTGAAGCTGAAAATCTTCGAAGCTGTGAAATTGAAAGCTTGAGAAGTCAAAAAGTTAGGGTTTCAATGGAATGGAAAGAGAGGAGGAGGGAAAGTGAGTAGCATGATTTTTTACGCTTTAAAAATGGGGTGACCTATTTTGAAGAAAAACTTAAATTATGTTAATATTTTGAAATAAAATGAGAGTTTTGATATTTGAGAATGATTTTTAAAGTACCCTCAGAACCCCTCTTATACATATACATATATATGGTGAGTGAGGGGAGAGGAAAGTTATGAATTGTGTTTGTATATATGTTGACTTAGACATAGTTAAGGAGTTACAGGAGAGGGTTTGATAAATTTTTTGATATTAACTTTGTTCCGGTGTTACCCCCTATTAAATTAATTTTGTTCCGGTGTCATCCGAGTTCTTTTTAATAGGGGGTTATTTGGGAACAAAGTTTATATGGGGGGTTATTTGGGAACAAAGTTAATATAAAAATTAATAGGGGGTAACTCCTTCTTGCTTTATTCCAGTGTCATCCGAGTTCTTTCTCTATGTTTTAACATTTTACCAATGTCCACATTATTCCACTTCCTTACTTGTACCCGGCTGAAGCCAAAACCCGGACTTAACCGTCCGTTTTTCCATTAAAAATTGGAAAATTATTTATTTTCTTCTTTAATTCCCTTACTCGCACACACATGATTTATACTAAAATCATTCACACGTTAGGACTTAATTCATTTTCGTACACAGTAGTGTAAAGACATTCTTTAATATTTTTATTTCATAAAAATGTTCCACTTTAAGTAAATTGTCAATTTATCCTTTGTTTGCCAAACTTGCAAATTTGTCCCTTAACGAGTGTCATTTCTCAAAATGGACATTAAGTTTCCAACTTAACACATTAAACACTTTAGTCATTTAACACTTGTTTAATATCACGCTTTTGTTAACTTTCACACTCGTCACTTTAACCCTCTAACACATAAATAGCCCATTTACATTTAAGCTCCCAAATTTTCGTTTGTCTTATTTCATGCTTAAAACCAACAAGACTTTCTTTAAACCTGCTCACATATTTATTATCTAAATACTATAAGATTATATATATATAAAGTGGACTTTAAATACTAAAATCCTACCAAGTAGATTAAACACGCATTTCAAGTAATAAAGACATTTTAATTCCTTCCATTTTGCAAGACACTTAAAAATATTTATTTCATAAATATTTTGATAACATTCACATTACTCCACATTTTTATTTCATAAAAATGCCCATTATTTCTTCTGGCTATAAGTACACTAAAATAATATTTCCTTATATTTTTATTCCATAAAAATGATTATTATTTTTTTTTCATTATAAATACACCAAAACAACCTTTCTTATATTTTTATTCCATAAAAATGTTGATTATGTCTTGTTACTATAAATACACTAAAATAGCATTTTCTTACATTTTTATTCCATAAAAATGTTTATTATTTCTTTTTACTATAAATTTACTAAAATAGCATTTTCTTACAGTTTTTATTCCATAAAAATGTTTATTAATTATTTTTACTATAAATACATCAAAATAATATTTCTTACATTTTTATTCCCTAAAAATGTCCATTTTCAGATTTTTAAGAAAACCCATCACAACAATATTTTTCTAATATTTTTATTCCACAACAAAATGTCTATTTATTATTCTGAGATTTTATTCTATTTTCAAGACCCATTTTAATTCATCTTTTTTTTACCCATTCTATACAAATGCCAAGAGAGTCAATAATCAACACTAATATGCATGCCAATATCCTACACACATGTATTTAACCTAATACATGTGAACAAGATGCTGAAAATATACTACACATTAAACTTGGATCAAAATTGGTTTTTTCCATCTTAATGAGCTCAAACAATGGAGGAAATGGTGTAGAAGATGGAGTACCTCCCACCTCCAAAGGTGGCCTCAAGGGGGTCTCTAAAATCCCCTTCAAAGTTGGCTCCATGAAAGCTTGAATGATTCTCTTCAAAATCCATCTTCAAGTGCCCAATAAGCTCCAGGTTTGTCTTCAAGAAAAATACCATTATCACCCTCTACAAAACCTTCAATGATATAGACATATTCTTCCAAAACTATACCCTCTTCAAATACATCTCAAAACACCAACAACCAGCTTCTATATTTCGTGGCTCTATTCTATTAGTGGGGCAACTATCTATTTTGTGGTGGAATTGCAGTTCTGTGACTAACAATGGTGGGGATGGTTTAATGGAGAAACAGATATGACAAGAGCTTCTCACGATTTTTACCGTGTTCACCTCCCACACCTCCCCTCTCTTGTAGTCCAACGATTGATATGTTTACTGAATAAGGAAAAGTTATCTCCAAAATTGTTCCCATAGTATGGGTTAATCCTCCAATCGACAGGACATCAATCGGAGGGTTATAAGGTTGACATCATTCCAAAACAATAGGATTGACATCGTCCGTCCATCGTTCGAGCAAGATTCTCCTCTCGCGCAAACCACCTTTATGGTCGTGTGAGCGACCAACTAGATATTTCCATATTTTTCTTATATTTTTTCTATCTTCTCAATCAGCACATTTTCCCCAACAGTTTTGAAATTTAATAAGGTATATATGTGTGATTTATAACCTAAAAATTTCCATGATCCTTCCATAATTAAATAATTCCCCTAGTTTAATCCATTTTATTAGCCCCATTTTCCTACAATTACCATTAGTTCCTCCTCGTATGAAATCTATATATAATTTAATTAATTTATCGAGGCGGGGTATTACAAACTTCCCTCCTTCGGGAATTTCACCCTCAAAATTTTCAGTTTATCACAATTTATACTCCAACTACTCATGACCAGTTTTTCATTCTAAGTATCCTCAACACTACAGTCCAAACCCAAGGATTTCACTTTAATCGATTACCATTATAAATCCGGTCATGGTAACCTTAAGGACTTATTGAAAAATCTTGAGCTTTCCTAATATGTCTACCCTAACAAAACCTCGAGATGATCGATAATCATCAAATGTCATAACCATTACAATGAATTCCTTAACATGGATCACTACAACATTAGGATTCACAACCTACGTTTCCTCAAATAATCTTGGATCATGCCTAGTCGAAGCTGATACAAACTCGAAACTTCACATTACACATAACAATGAGTCCTAAGACAAACACCTTACCGCATAGGTCCACCTGGACGATATCTCTTATGAGATCATTATGCTAACATAGAGTCACTCAAGGCATCACAACACAAATACACATGAGTGATCACATTCCTAATCCGTACAATCCTTAATAGAGCGTGACATAATATCATCTAATGTTTCATCTGATTCTCATGTTCTTAATATCCTTGAGTCACAACCTTGGGACACACGATTGAGTCACAACTAGTTATATTGATTAACTAACAAACGTGTCAACTTAAGGGAATCAACCAACGTACGCTAACTATTTGCAAGAATGCGAGTCCATATGTACATATCAATTAGTGTAGAATAAGGGTGCATCCGAAGAAAGCGCACTCACATACCGTGATGCATCAGCCACAGCTGGCCTAACCTGCATCACTATTGATCTTATGCAGCACCACACCAGAATCAAAATTGATTGACAACCTCACCTTACCGGGACCAAGAAGACATAAGGATGCTACAAATCGGGCGACTTCCACACTGAAAGGAAACAATCAATTTCCGACAATGAGTCGACCCACACGAAGTACGAACCCAAAATGTATACTCTATAACTCCAATAAGATACCTTCTAAGCACCTTAGCCTTACCACGTACTCTGGCTTGGCCTCCAAACCATGAAGGATTCTACTCGAGAATCAGCCTTTCGTGACGAATAGACGGAATACAACACCAATTTCTTCAGGAAGCTAAAACTCTAGGCTTCCCTCCTTAGGAATAATGTTACATATTCATCACTGGTAAGCACAACTATCCTAAATAATGACTAACTTACTCCTCTTGACACTTTTTATTAGTTTTTGACCTATTACAGGTAGGCCTCTAAAATCAATACACGGTAGCTAACCTCTGTCTTCGAGATTACCCCCATCAAGTGAAATATGGTGCGACATAGTTTCAAACATGAGCCATTGCTACCACCCTAAGTACAACCCACATGATCCTAAATCGTAATCATTCTAATGGCACCTCAATTTTCAAACATCACTCAAACCTAATGATTCCCCTCAATAGAATCATTACTAACCATACAGGAAGAACACTTAGGTTCTATAATTAAGCATAACACTTCATCCAGAGTCCGACCGTTGGTACCCGGGATAATGTGTGAGTATGCTCTTGAAGATGATAGCACAGAGAGACTGCATCCTTTGAGTTATAGCTCTCAGGGATGGTTGTTATACTTATATAGTGTGTGATATATAAGTATAGATATACTAGATGTGTATAGTATAGTATATATACATATATGAGATTGATAAGTAGTGAAAGTTATTAATGATGAATGATTAGATATTAATAGAATTAGACCCTGGACCGACAGATCTCAATAATCGATAAAGTTACATAGTAGTATATCCAGAGGATTCCTTTTTTGGATTTCTCTTTACGAGACGTCCCATGCATGAAATTAGCAAACGTCGGAAGATAAGAGATGTTAGTCCCTAGAAAATTTTAGATTATTGTTCTTAGTATAATTAAATGGATGAATTGGTTGGCAAGAGTTGGTTTTTGCATGAGTTATTTAAGAGACGAGAAATTAGGGGTACATACTATGGACAAAAGGCCAAACGAACCTCAACGACCAACAATGTTAAGTAGTAGTGTATCGAGGGGTTCCTTATTTGGATTTCGCTTTGCGAGATGCCCCACACATAATGCTTGATGTAACTTTGGAGGTTGAGGAGATGTTTGGTCATTAGTACAATGGTTGGGTACCTTGGTTGCTGTTCAGGTACGTAGTTATAATCAATAGAGTTGCGTAGTAGTGTATCAAGAGGGTTCCTTGTTTGGATTTCACCTTGCGAGATGTCCTATGCAGGAAAGTAGCAAATGTCAGAAGTAGTGAGCATTTATTATGGAAGGTTATATTATCAGCAAGAAATATAATGTATAAGCGGGCGAAAGCTTAGGATAGTATATATACAAATTGTTGCGATAGCATATGGTGAGTCAAAAGTTTGGTGAGGTATTAGTTAGGCGGGGTAGCATAACTAGGGTGTCTTAAAATACATACGATAGGAGCGTACTGTTAGATGAGAGGTGAGGGGTATCTCATCTGAGTGCGGTGCCAATTTAGATATGAAGAATATCATATTTTATATATTAAATTAAATTACGCACTAGCTAAAAAAATTCAAAAACTCGAGCTCTGACCCGTATCTATTTTTATTTTTCTTCCCTTTTGTATACTTTTTAGGTGTCCAGACACAGGGACTCCTGGATGATTATCCTTTCGAGTCAGACGTGCTGCCGCAGCAGTGGATGTTGACAAAAAATTATTTTATACGCTTCTATCCTTGTGATCTAGATAGGAGTTACTTTTGTAATAATCGGGCATGTTGCCCATCTGATGTCATATATTTTATTTACAGCAAATTTATTTCTCGCGCATTCGATATGGTTGTATAAATATTTTATCGAGAGTTATCGGTTATTCATTTATTCAATTCACTTGATGTTTGTATTCCCGCGTGAATGGTTTTAATTTTACATTAAGTTTAAAAAGATTAGAAAGTTTAAAATTTGATGTCAGGCCTAATAAGTTATTAGTAATTAATTGGTTTTTCGACAGTGATGCTGAGAATGAAACCATTTGATATTCATGTTTAATTTGATATAGGACTAATCACCTGGTATTTTATTAGGAGGGGTGCCACATGTGGTATTAGAGCATCAGGTCCTAGAGTCCTTAGGAATCTATGCGGATGTTCTACGCTTTCTATTTGGTATAGATCCCTAAGTTTAGTATTGTTTACTTCTATGGTGAGATTTCCTTCTCCTGCTATAATGTATATATATATTAGTGAATCTTATTTGCGTTCGCGTGTGTTACGTATGTCGAACAATGAAGGATTACGGGTGAGGGCCATTGGGAGGACAGCAAGAGACGGGGTTCACTTGGAGTTGTAAATATTTTGGGGATAATGGTTGTAGTTGAGGTCACACCTATCATTGCTCAAAGAGTTAGGGCTATATGGACTGCTAGGGTGTAGCTTATGATTTATGGGTATCTCTATAGTAGGAAGTGATGCCATGTTAGACTCACCCAACGTGATTAAAATGGGAGAGATTTAAACTGGTATTTGAAGAGGACCATCAGTGGGAATTTTAGAAAGTGTGGAGTGGGTGTGAGTTAGCCAATGGAAGTTAACTATCCAGAGGTTTTGGCATATGGTGAAATGTGGTATACCCGGAAGTGAAAATTTGGGGTAAATCTTTGTTGGTTTGTAGGAGCAAAGCTAAAATGGTGGTAGTCAACCACCGCCTTTAAAAGTGAGATATTGTGTAAATGGAAGGATCTTAGGTATGGTTAGACCGTAAGTTCCTTCATCAGATATTCAGGAGGAGATGTGAATACTGTTCTGAACTCCTCATAGCAGGCCCGAACAAAGGTCCATTTGTGAAAATGAACTATATTATCTAGTGAGTTTTGTTCCAGATGAGATAGGTACAATGGAAAGGAAGATTTTTAAGTGGGAAATTGACTCGTGAGAGAAGTTGCCAACACTCAAGGGAAATTCTAATTGGATGGTCAACGCGGATAGTAACAAGGTCACATTCTGTCAGTTGAGATGTTAAATCTTCTTTAGTGGGGATCTAAAAGAATCGAAAGATTTAGTCGGAGAGTAAGACTGGGTGAAACGGCGTTAGTGAAGCACCACAAGGGAGGGGGAGACCCAGCAGTAGACCCATTTAAATGATTTGGATAGCCGAATTATTACCAAGTGATAGTGAATTCATCCAGGGCTATTGAGGCCAGCAGTGTGCTCCTTAGGTCCGGTGAAATTAAGTGGGTAATGGGGGTAGCCATCATAGTTGAGACTACCAGAGTCCAAGAGAAGGACAACCCTAATATGATTAGTATGGACAGAGATAAGTGGATTATATAAAGAAGTATTTTTGTGGAGAGTAGGACCACATGTATTAGTTCTACCCGAAGCGAGAAAATGGACAAGAGTATGGTTCCTAGCAAGGGCAATGATTAAAGAAGTTTTTGGTTTGGTCCAAACAAGCATGTTATGTTCGGGAAACATTTGAGAAGCTAGGGTGAATAGAAAGGTGGAAATATGAGTTTTAACCTCAGAATTATGAGGCATGATTTGTGTGACATGAATGAGTCATGATACTTTGATTATCGCTAGATTCACGTGTGAGACGAGTTTAGTGCATCTATAGATAACATTATTATTATGTGTATGTTTTCCCTGGTATAGAGTGCAACCGGGTGTATTGATAGTGGTATATATTTTTATTACGATTAATCATTTTAGCGATGTGTTATACAAGTATGATATTATCCTGGGTATGGATTTATAGTAATGGTTAGAACCAGAGTGATGCATAAAATCAGTATCTAGAGATGGTACAAGCTTACTATAGAGCTCGGGCCATAGTGATTGAGCCTTACTTTGAAGTTGGTTTTGAGTACTGGAGGATGCGATGTTGTAAGATCCTTGGTATAAGTAGCGGTTGAATCCAAATTTTGAGGACGAAACTCCTTTGTGTGTGTGGGGGGGGGGGAGTATGTAATACCCAGTACTTTTATGGATATTTAAATTACATAGATGGGGTAATTTACTACTTTGAAAAATAATATTTTAGTTCGGAAAATACACGTGAAGTTGTATTGGACTTAAAAGGTGAATTTTTGATAAGTGAATCGAATGGAAATTTCAAATGAACGATTTGTTTCAAAAGGCCCGAGATAGTCAGGATAGAGTAACCGAGGTAGTGTTTGGGTTCCATAAACTTTTTGGACTAGTAGGGACTCGCAATAGTGCATACGATTCAATATTGGGTTTAATAAGGGATAAACTCTCATTTCTCTCTTATAAGCCAAGAGAGAAAGAGAAAATAAGAGAAAGAATGAAGAAAAGGGAGAAAAGAGAAGATTCTGGCCTAGCTCCGGCAGATTTCGGTATGAGATCATTGGATTTATCCAACCAGGAAAGTGTTTAACTTACTTTAATGATTGAAGTGTGTTTATTTTTCATATTATAGTTCGTGATCAAAAACTATAAGATTTTGGGTTTGGGATTCTTGAATCAAAAATGGGTTTTTGGAAAATGATTTCATATGATTTTGATGTGATAATAATCTTACATGAAATCTGAGTTAAAACCCATGTAAATGGTATAAATTAGGGTAAGAAATGGAAGGGTTGCATAAATAAGAATTGGGCTTTAAATTCTTAAAAATTGAGGAATCCCATGAATTAATTGGTATGTTGGGTAAATCATAGTGTGTGTGTGTGTGTGTGTGTGTGTGTGTGTGTGTGTGTGTGTGTGTATTGACGACGAGTGATGTTAGAAACCATAGAAATTGAGTTATAGGAGTTTTAGAATGAATTTTAGAGTTGGAGAAGATGAACTTCCGAAACTGTAAGGACCAGACTGGTTCATTTTTGGGAGGGACTGGATCGATTCATTTATGACCGTATCGCTTTTTTATAATCAAATCGGTTAATTTTTGGAGCACCGGTTCGATTCGCTTTGTTTGGAATCGGATCGGTCCGGTTTCAACAGAAAATCAAAAAGGTTTTTCTTAGCCTAAAAAGGATTAGAGACGAATTCCTTTTGGAGATAAATGTTAGGGGATCCTAAAGAGAGTGTGAGGACCTCTAAAAGAGTAAGTGGGGGACATATAGGTCTCAGATTAGTGGGAAAGATTCAGGGGTTAAATTTAGGAATGTCTGGGACGAACGACATTCGAGCAGTTATTTGGCGGGTTCGTACATATATATTTATGCATGTAGAATATATATATATATATATATATATATATATATATATATATTGTGACACCCCGCCTAATTAATCCCGGGTGATCAGTCCTAAATCGAGTTAGAACAGGATTCTCATTTGGTCCATTCTTAGCATCACTGTCGTCATATTAAATTACTAACCACTTAAGTGAGAAAAATAGACTGGTGCCATTTATATATATCTTTCATTATTTAATCAAAAACCCTTGCGGAATATAAAACTATATAACAAACACAGATAACTGAATTAATCATTCACAAGTAAAAATATAATTGACCGAATAAACCAACGGTCCAAGTAATAAATCCCATAAAGACAAGAATAAACTCCCAACAAGTCTAATACAAATAAATGGAAAGTGAGCAACATGCTCGAATACTAATCATGAACTTCTTCATTAAGGATGAAGAATGAGGCGTCTATCAAAACCCCGCAACATCCACATATGCTGCAGCAACGGATCCCTGGAATATAGTCAAGGCTGGCATCCCTGTGGTTGGACACCTAAAAGGGTTTTTAAAAGTTTTTATAGCAAGGGTTAGTACCCAAAACATTTGAAAAACATTTAACAAATGATTAACTTGCAGTAATAAATAAATATGCATGCTCTTCATATTTTTAGTTAGTATCGCACTCTCTTGAGGACTTCCTTACCCTTCCTCTAATGTACACTACTAACGCTTTAATTAAATTACCTAGTTATTCATCTCATGACTAGATAATTAATAAAGTTCCTTTATACCCACCCTACTCTAACTGAGTATGTAGTGATTATGATTTTTAAGTTATTAGTAACATCAACTTAACTAAGTCATTTCCCTTTTTATATTCATATAACTTCTACACTTGTTACACATGTGAAATAACTCACTTTTCATTAATAACCCGTATATATAATTAATTATCTAATTATATACTTATAACCATATTTCAGCATTCACAATCATACTGTAATATATATAACAACTTGCATCCTCCCGAGCAAAATACTCCCGGAATGTAAATTCTATAAATTGCTATCCCACTAGGTACAATCACATAGCCTAGATATCCCAAGTCAGAATTTTCACACCAACTTGATAAAGATAAATAATTGGAGGCGGTCATATTCCTTCCCTGAAAGTGAGATGTCCCTCACCCATATAACGGACGCTGTGACCTCGGGAATATACTCACCCTACTCCTCAAGCTAGGGGATTCATCAACTACGTGCAACCTCCCCTTATAGCACTATAGTATAAAATATCTAATCACTGATATTAATTGTGCACACCATATATATATACTATCGCCTCCGTATATATAAAGATAAAAGTCCCGGCTATACCGTTCGCTAAATCCGTAACATAAGCCTATTAAAATTATTAAGAGTTTATGGTCCAACTCTAAATATTAATTAAATTTCACCTTAATTAATTAAGTTATTTTTGGTGTCGCCCCCCCCCCCCCCCCCCCCACCGTAAATTTTGACTTACTCTCGTAGCCCAAAATAAATTTACCCGAGTCAAAATTCCCGACTCTAATTTATTAGCCTCAAACCCTAATTAATTTATCTACAATTAATTAGATTTACTCTCATGTATTTAATTTCTCAATAATTAATTACATAAGATTTTTATATGATTTTCCCCTCTTACATAACTAACAGGCGAAACTGTCAAAATCTGGCGATCGTCGATCGATCGACCCCAGACCGTCGATCGATCGATCGAACAGGTCTTCGTCTTCTTCGCGAAGACAGGGCAGCCATGGACGGAATTTCTTAAAACCTAATCTCTGCTAACATGAATTTTAAGCCTTTTCAACACCAGTACATATTAGAAACCTTATTAGGATTCCCCAGAAAGTCCACAACAATCATCAATTCGTCCATAAACTACTGATTTATAATTTTGGAGAAAAATCCATCTTTTTCCTTAAACACATTTTTACTCCAAATTTCTTCATCAAATTCGTTCTAATTTATCTGGATATCATTCTAACAGATACACATCAATATTCCAATATCAGATTTTACATAACTCCTCATAAATTCGGGCAAATCAGATTCATGTTTTCTTTTGTATTATCAAAACCCCATGTTTATGCCATGAAACCCCAAAACGAATTTTAATTCATTACATCACGCAAATATGAATTGAAAGACAGATTTAATGCTATTGCAAGTTATTCACTTGCCTTAGGTTTCGTAGTGTCTGAATTTGCGATGGATTCCAAGGTTGAAGATGACCTTGTTGGTTCTTTGAGATCCCCAAAATGGCTTTGGCTGCTGCTAGGGTTTCCTAACCCTTTAATTCCTTTTTCTAATTAAGCTCAGCCATTCCCTTATTTCTTTTTATTAGTTTAATTATTTAATTCCCGTTTTTTGACTAATGGGCCAAGCCCAAGTGACCAAAATGCCCCCGAGTGGGCCCGACTATGTCTAAAAACGTCCCGTGACCCATTTACTACCCCCCGGTACACTTTTCCGACTATCTCGGTCCATCCGGACTCAACTGTACACTCAGAATTTGCATCCGAATTAATTTATAAAAATACTTATCTCCCACCCAATATAGTCTATACCGACTTCCGGATGTGATAAGTACATACCTCGTCATTAATACTCGAAACGACGAAATTACATTATTACTATTCACTTAGTAAATGAATTTTCCCTAAATATTAACCATTCAATCCCAGATTAATATTTATATATTATTCTATCATAATTAATTCAATAAATTACAACACACTAGTAATTTAGAATATCCGAATTAATTAAATTTTAAATGTACCAAAAATACGGGGTGTTACATACTCCCCCCCTTATAGAGGAATTTCGTCCCCGAAATTAGATCGTACCTACGTTGAAAAGCTCTGGATATTGTTCCCGCATATCCTCCTCTCGCTCCCATGTAGACTCGTCAACATTGTGATGACCCCACTGTACTCTAACCAATGGAACAACCTTGGATCGTAATTTTCGCTCACTATGATCCAGAATTGCTACCGGCCTCTCCTCATACGAGATGTCTGGCTGTAAGTCGATCTCCTCGAGTGGGATGTGCCAAAAGGCTCTCTCGCTCCTTCGATAATTCTTCAGCGATGCCACATGGAATACATCGTGTATCCGCTGAAGATGTTCTGGTAACCCAAGCTTATACGCCATCGGTCCCACCCTCTCAATAATAGGGAAAGGTCCTACGTATCGCGGTGCTAATTTACCCTTCTTGCCGAACCTCATCACCCCTTTCATTGGGGATACCCGGACTAAAACCTGGTCCCCAACTTCTAGCTCCACATGTCTTCGAGAAGCATCAGCATAACTCTTTTGCCTGTCCTGAGCTATCCGAATTCTTCCTCGAATCAACTCTATCTTGGCAGATGTCTCCTGAACAATCTCCGGCCCCAAGAGTTTGTTGTCCCCCACTTCTAACCAACAAACGGGTGAACGACAAGGTCTCCCGTACAGTGCCTCAAACGGTGCCATGCCAATCGTGAATTGGTAAGAGTTGTTATACGCAAACTCTACCAAAGGGAGATATTTCTCCCATCCTCCCCCGAAGTCCAAAAAGCACATTCTGAGCATGTCTTCCAGCATCTGGTTAACTCTCTCAGTCTGTCCGTCAGTCTGTGGGTGATACGCTGTACTCAAGCGCAACTCCGTGCCCATTGCCTCCTGAAAGCTCTGCCAAAAGTGGGCGACAAAGATTTTGTATCGATCGGATACAATATTTATAGGTACTCCATGCAGCTTAACAATCTCTGCTATGAATAGTTGTGCATAATGCATCGTCTCGAAGTCTGTGCGTACCGGCAAAAAGTGGGCCACCTTAGTCAACCGATCCACAATAACCCATATGGAGTCGTGACCCCTCTGCGATACACGTAACCCTGTGATGAAGTCCATGGAGATGCTCTCCCACTTCCACACGGGAATTTCTAATGGCTGTAGCATCCCTGATGGTCTCTGGTGGTCAACTTTCACAAGCTGGCACGTGGCATATTTCGAAACAAACTCCGCTATGTCCCGTTTCATCCCTGCCCACCAATACTTCCTCCTCATATCTTGGTACATTTTATCCCCACCGGGATGTACCGCAAATTTCGAACCATGGGATTCTGTCATAACAGCGTGCTTCAAATCCTCATCCTTTGGCACCATTAACCTCCCATTAAAGCGTAGGCCTCCTTCTGAGCTAATCGAGTAATCCTCTGCTCCCTCAGCTAACAACTGGACCACCCTATCTCGGCAAATCTGATCCTCTGCCTGAGCCTTCACAACTCGCATAATGATCTCGGGTGTGATGGATAAAGCTGACATGCAAGCCTTGGCTACGTCATCCTCATATTGAAGCTCTCTCCACTTCGCTTTCCATACCTCTGATATATCCCTAGTCGGCCTTCGGCTCAATGCGTCTGCTACCACATTGGCCTTACCAGGATGATACTGAATATCAAACTGGTAGTCCTTCACGAATTCTAGCCACCGCCTCTGCCTCATATTCAGATCCTTCTATGTGAAGAGATACTGAAGTGACTTGTGATCCGTGAATAGAGTAAACTGCTCTCCTAGAAGATAATGCCTCCATATCCTCAAAGCAAAAACAACCGCTGCCAACTCTAGGTCGTGAGTGGGGTAATTCCTCTCGTGGGGATTTAGCTTCCTGGAAGCATAAGCCATAGCCCTTTCCTCCTGCTGGAGCACACCCCCAAGACCTCGTAAGGATGCGTCTGTGTAAACCCGATACTCTAGCCCTCCCTTTGGCAATGCAAGCACGGGTGCAGATGTCAACTTGTCCTTTAGCTCGTCGAACGCTAATTGACAACTATCATCCCACTTGAAAGGTACCCCTTTCCGAGTTAGATTTGTCAAAGGTCCTGCAATTTTAGAGAATCCCTTAATGAATCGCCTGTAGTAACCGGCCAAACCCAGAAAACTGCGCACCTCGGTCGGTGTCGTGGGCTGTCCCCACTCCCTCACCGCCGACACCTTATTCGGATCCACTGCAATACCCTGATCTGACACGATGTGACCAAGGAACTGTACCTCCCGTAGCCAGAATCCACACTTCCCTAATTTGGCATAGAGCTGATGATCCCTCAGTGTCTGTAAAACCATGCGCAAATGCTCTGCGTGCTCCTCCTCGGTGCGCGAGTAGATTAGGATGTCATCAATGAACACGATGACAAACTGATCTAAGTACTCCCTGAAAACCCTGTTCATGAGGTCCATGAACACTGCTGGTGCATTGGTGAGCCCGAAGGGCATCACCCTGAACTCATATGATCCATACCGCGACAAGAAAGCGGTCTTAGGAACATCCCCCTCTCGGATACGCAGTTGATGATACCCTGACCTCAAGTCGACCTTGGAGAAGTAAGACGCCCCTCTTAATTGGTCAAATAAATCATCAATCCGAGGCAACGGATATTTATTCCGTATCATCACCTTGTTCAGCTCCCTATAATCCACGCACAAGCGGAGTGAACCATCTCGCTTCTTCACAAACAACACCGGCGCACCCCACGGAGATGTACTCCGCCGAATAAAACCCTGACCCAGTAGTTGCTGAATATGTTCCCTCAATTCCCGCATTTCTGAAGGGGCCATTCGGTAAGGTGCCCGAGCAATCGGCCTAGTCCCCGGTGCCAAATCGATAACAAATTTGATTTCTCTGCTGGGTGGTAATCCTGGTATCTCCTGGAATACATCCTCGAAGTCCCTCACTACAGGAATAGAGTCTAAAGGAACTACCACCTCATGTGAGGTTTCCTCCTTAATGTAGTATAAGTGAGTGCGCGACCCTCCCTCAGGAAGCGGCATTGCTATCAGGAACATTTCCTATCCCGGAATGGAGAACACGATTGTCCTCTCATAACAATCCACTGTAGCCCGGTAACCTGCCAACCAATCCATGCCCAAGATGACATCATACCCCTCCATATCTAACACTAAGAGGTCTGCTGCTAAACGAAGCCTCCCAATCAAAATGTCTACTCCTCGACAAATCGAGCGAATCAAAGCCCCGCTGCCTACTGGTGACTCTACACTCATACAGAGGCTACCCGCTGTCTCTAATAACCCAGCCCGTTTAGCAAAATTAGATGTAATGAATGAATGTGATGCTCCCGTGTCAAAAAGAATGCTACCCTCATGACCATGAATGAAAAACATACCCTCAACCGCTGGCGGCGCCTGCTGTGCTGGAGGATTGGGAACATCCCGAACGTTGTACACATGTCTGTAGTGCATCTGCCCCTACTGCTGTGGGGCGGGTGGGGCTGGTACTGCTGGCGGCATCTGACCCTGTTGCCCCTGCTGGGCACCCTGTTGCTGGCCTCTGCCCCTCTGCGGGCACTCCCTCTTGAAGTGTCCTGGCTGGCCACAGGCGAAACAGCATTTCTGGTCGTCACCCTGCCGTTGGCCCTGCTGGCCCTGACATTGCTGGCCCGGTTGGCCTCCCCCGTTGTTCCCTTGGCCCTGACGGCCCTGAGGAACCTGCTGTTGCTGATTAGGGCCTGGTTGCCCCTGCCTGAACCTCTGTCCTCCCGGTCGGAACCCACCAGGCTTAAACTTCTTAGCCTGATTCCCTTGCTGAATGATAACCTGCTGCTGTGTGCCACTTGTCTCACTACTAGTAACCGCCTTGCCCTCCTGGCTCGGCTCACCTGCCTTCTTGTTCCCCTTAGCATGGAAACGATGATCCTGGCAATGTACAAGTGCGGCATTAACGACATCTGTATAAGTCACTAACGCCGGATTTCCAATCAAGTGCTGCCTGATTCTCCAGGCTAGGCCATCCATGAACTTTGACTTCTTCCGCTCCTCATCGCTCACCTCATTTGGCACAAAGTTTGCCAAACGGGTGAACTCCTCCTCATATTCTGCTACTGACCTGTCACCCTGTACCAACTCGCTGAATTTCTTTCTCATCTCAGACTCTACTGCTGGAGGGAAGTACTTGCGGTCAAACCGCACCCAGAATTCAGAAATCGGCATCAAATCCCGCTCCTCAGCGGTGGTTACGGACTCCCACCACTGTAAGGCTGCCCCCGACAGACGAAAGGTAGCCAGCATCTGTTTCTACACCTCTGTACCCTCTAACATGCGCAGATGGCGTTGAATGTTCTTCTTCCAGTCACAAGCCTCGACCACATTGGTGCTACCTCGAAACTCAGGTGGGTGAACCTTCTGAAAGGTCTCCCTCACTCGCTGCCAAGATGGTGGCCCCACTGGAGCCTGAACTGCTGGAGGCGGTGCCTGGGCTGTGGAAAATGAGCTGCCATAGCTCGCATCGCTGTCTCGACCGCTTGGGCCACTATCACTGCCACCTAAGTGGTAGAAATCAACTCGGGTGGGGGCGGTGGTGGCGGTATCTGTGGCTCCTGGCGAGCCTCCCTCACCTCATCTCTAGCCTCAGCCCTCTCCGCTCTCTGTCTCTTTGGTGGCATCTGAAATAGATTGAATTGTATAAGTACAAAATTTATACAAAAACTAATAGCAGGAATACGATATCTCACAAGTGGAAAATATAATCAACAGTCCTAATAATAGGGCTCTATAACAAACGAACGCTACACTGAAATTTAGAAATCCGCACAGATCCTAAGGACACTAGAACCTGATGCTCTAATACCATCTGTGACACCCCGACTAATTAATCCCGGGTGATCAGTCCTAAATCGAGTTAGAACAGGATTCTCATTTGGTCCATTCTTAGCATCACTGTCGTCATATTAAATTACTAACCACCTAAGTGAGAAAAATAGACTGGTGCCATTTATATATATCTTTCATTATTTAATCAAAAACCCATGCGGAATATAAAACTATATAACAAACACAGATAACTGAATTAATCATTCACAAGTAAAAATATAATTGACCGAATAAACCAACGGTCCAAGTAATAAATCCCATAAAGACAAGAATAAACTCCCAACAAGTCTAATACAAATAAATGGAAAGTGAGCAACATGCTCGAATACTAATCATGAACTTCTTCATTAAGGATGAAGAATGAGACGTCTATCAAAACCCCGCAACATCCACATATGCTGCAGCAACGGATCCCTGGAATATAGTCAAGGCTGGCATCCCTGTGGTTGGACACCTAAAAGGGTTTTTAAAAGTTTTTATAGCAAGGGTTAGTACCCAAAACATTTGAAAAACATTTAACAAATGATTAACTTGCAGTAATAAATAAATATGCATGCTCTTCATATTTTTAGTTAGTATCGCACTCTCTTGAGGACTTCCTTACCCTTCCTCTAATGTACACTACTAACGCTTTAATTAAATTACCTAGTTATTCATCTCATGACTAGATAATTAATAAAGTTCCTTTATACCCACCCTACTCTAACTGAGTATGTAGTGATTATGATTTTTAAGTTATTAGTAACATCAACTTAACTAAGTCATTTCCCTTTTTATATTCATATAACTTCTACACTTGTTACACATGTGAAATAACTCACTTTTCATTAATAACCCGTATATATAATTAATTATCTAATTATATACTTATAACCATATTTCAGCATTCACAATCATACTGTAATATATATAACAACTTGCATCCTCCCGAGCAAAATACTCCCGGAATGTAAATTCTATAAATTGCTATCCCACTAGGTACAATCACATAGCCTAGATCTCCCAAGTCAGAATTTTCACACCAACTTGATAAAAATAAATAATTGGAGGCGGTCATATTCCTTCCCTGAAAGTGAGATGTCCCTCACCCATATAACGGACGCTATGACCTCGGGAATATACTCACCCTACTCCTCAAGCTAGGGGATTCATCCACTACGCGCAACCTCCCCCTATAGCACTATAGTATAAAACATCTAATCACTAATATTAATTTTGCACACCATATATATATATACTATCGCCTCCGTATATATAAATATAAAAGTCCCGGCTATACCGTTCGCTAAATCCGTAACATAAGCCTATTAAAATTATTAAGAGTTTATGGTCCAACTCTAAATATTAATTAAATTTCACCTTAATTAATTAAGTTATTTTTGGTGTCGCCCCCACCCCCCCCCCCCCCCCCCCACCGTAAATTTGGACTTACTCTCGTAGCCCAAAATAAATTTACCCGAGTCAAAATTCCCGACTCTAATTTATTAGCCTCAAACCCTAATTAATTTATCTACAATTAATTAGATTTACTCTCATGTATTTAATTTCTCAATAATTAATTACATAAGATTTTTATATGATTTTCCCCTCTTACATAACTAACTGGCGAAACTGTCAAAATCTGGCGACCGTCGATCGATCGACCCCAGACCGTCGATCGATCGATCGAACAGGTCTTCGTCTTCTTCGCGAAGACAGGGCAGCCATGGACGGAATTTCTTAAACCCTAATCTCCGCTAACATGAATTTTAAGCCTTTTTAACACCAGTACATATTAGAAACCTTATTAGGATTCCCCAGAAAGTCCACAACAATCAT
The DNA here is from genome assembly GCA_949130495.1 of Sambucus nigra. NCBI lineage: Eukaryota > Viridiplantae > Streptophyta > Magnoliopsida > Dipsacales > Adoxaceae > Sambucus > Sambucus nigra. The sequence goes on from OX422214.1 coordinate 15,475,730, forward strand.
CAATTCGTCCATAAACTACTGATTTATAATTTTGGGGAAAAATCCATCTTTTTCCTTAAACACATTTTTACTCCAAATTTCTTCATCAAATTCGTTCTAATTTATCTGGATATCATTCTAACAGATACACATCAATATTCCAATATCAGATTTTACATAACTCCTCATAAATTCGGGCAAATCAGATTCATGTTTTCTTTTGTATTATCAAAACCCCATGTTTATGCCATGAAACCCCAAAACGAATTTTAATTCATTACATCACGCAAATATGAATTGAAAGACAGATTTAATGCTATTGCAAGTTATTCACTTGCCTTAGGTTTCGTAGTGTCTGAATTTGCGATGGATTCCAAGGTTGAAGATGACCTTGTTGGTTCTTTGAGATCCCCAAAATGGCTTTGGCTACTGCTAGGGTTTCCTAACCCTTTAATTCCTTTTTCTAATTAAGCTCAGCCATTCCCTTATTTCTTTTTATTAGTTTAATTATTCAATTCCCGTTTTTTGACTAATGGACCAAGCCCAAGTGACCAAAATGCCCCCGAGTGGGCCCGACTATGTCTAAAAATGTCCCTTGACCCGTTTACAACCCCCGGGTACACTTTTCCGACTGTCTCGGCCCATCCGGACTCAACTGTACACTCAGAATTTGCATCCGAATTAATTTATAAAAATACTTATCCCCCACCCAATATAGTCTATACCGACTTCCAGATGTGATAAGTACATACCTCGTCATTAATACTCGAAACGACGAAATTACATTATTACTATTCACTTAGTAAATAAATTTTCCCTAAATATTAACCATTCAATCCCAGATTAATATTTATATATTATTCTATCATAATTAATTCATTAAATTACAACACACTAGTAATTTAGAATATCCGAATTAATTAAATTTTAAATGTTCCAAAAATACGGGGTGTTACATATATATATATATATATATATATATATATATATATATATATATATGCGCCGAATAGAAATATGTATAGGTAATATCTTAAGGTGCGAATAGGATGATATAAGAATACTAGATAGCCATGATACGCTACTATTCAAAAATAAGATTATGTGAGCGTTATATCTTAAGTGAGTGAATACTTATGGGATTAAAATAAGTTGTGTGTATACTTATTAATCTATACAAATTAATATATTAGGGATTATGGGCTAATGCCAAGAGAGATAGGCAGGAATAGACGGATTTGATGATGATATATATATATATATATATATACACTTGGATGTACCCGTGTCGATGGCACGATGATAAATTTGTTCTCGTAATATTTTGTACCCGTGTTGATTATACGACGATAAACTTATTCACATGATAAATGTGTACCCATGCCGACGGAACGTTGAAATAAATATTCAACATAAAATAATTTAACTTTATTGCATCATACCCCACCTCGCTTCTTCCAGTTCCTGGATCATAATAATAGTTTTACGTACTTCACAATTCCTATAGTTCTAATTATACTATTATTAATGCTAAATCTGATATTTTAAAAATTTTGAGCGGTGAAAATATATTATTAATTTATTATTTCTCAAATTTAGTAGTTTTAATCGTTATAATATAGTTCAGAATTTTACACACGAAAGTTAAAATCAGCACATTGATTCGAAAATATGTCTGGATTTACTTTCATGAACATGGTATGTTCATTTCAAAATTTTGACTTGTGTTAGTGATGTAAAAGGGTTAGTATTTTAAATAGATCAAAATTAGTGATTATTATACATGCAAAGGAGGTAAAAAAATTAAATGTTTTAAAAATAATGAAGAACGTGGAGCAATCCACTAAACACTACTCAATTACCCAAACATAAATACAAACTTACAAATGGGGTCAATCTCTATTAAGCTTAAAAAATTATGTTATATTAATTTTTTTTATTAAAATGGACGTTAATAAAAAAGATCGTTATTTATTTTAAAAAATGGAGATTATTTTTATCCAAAAAAAATTAACATTACTTATATTCAACAAAAATTGGACATCATTTTTTTAATAAAAACTCGACGAATTAATAGTGTCATTAGGGGTCCGTGTAAAATCATTTCATTATGGGTGACCAACTTTCTTTTCTCTGGGCTTGGGTTTGTGATATGCATTTTGGAGTATCCTTGTGTATAATATGGTTTGTACCTAACCACGCATAATGCGATTACAACTAAATTTTATAATATTCACATTCTAATCATTTAAAAAGAAGAAGAATTGGTAAAATCTGATTACAAATAAATTTACAATACAAAGAAGAAAATAAAAAAAAATATAAATATATTCTTCGCAAAAGTGAACTTGAAGAGATAAGTTATTTCTGGTGTAGTTACTAAGATCGTTCCCTCCTGTTATCAAGCAGGAAAAAAATGTCGTTGAAAATGTCACCAAAAAATCCAATCCAATATATAGAGTAGATTCAACTTCAAATAAGCTTGGACTCTTCCTTCTTAAGTGAAATTGAAGCCAACCGCATATTTAAGGCTTATTTCAGTTTCATCCATGGAAATAGATTAACCAAACATAAAATCAAAATCTATTTATATACCACAAAACTTTTTACTAATAAAGCTCTTGGGGGATAAATCCAAGGGACCTAGGCACATAATTGGGTTATTTCTTCTCATTCTTTCAAAGCTACAATAAAAAATAAATATAACTACTGTGCATTTGTGAGATCAAAAATGTAATAAATTGTAACCATTGAAATCAAATCACATTTGTAAACGAAGAAAATTAATATATGATCTAAACCAAAAAAATAAAAATAAAAAGCAAAACGGGACTGCCACAGAATAAAAATATTTCAGATCTGGGTGCGTTCATGGTGAGAAAATACCTATCGAAAAAGCTCCACCATATCTCAAAAAACATGATCTCAACCATTGAAAAATCTCCACCATATCTCGGAAAACATGACTCTAAACCAAAATAAGCCAAAAAATCATAATATATAAAAACAAAAATCAAAGCAAAAACACCTTATATGGCAGATATCCCATATGAACCCCCAAAACAAAACAAAAACGTTAAGGCCCGCCAGTTTATATTTATACCCACCGGATTTAGTAGAACTACCGAGCAAAATATAATACCAACCTAACATGAACACTCGTATACAGGTAACTCTATGCGACTCCGCGGACTTTAACTACCCAGCGCTTGCTATGGCATTCCCAGCAATGACAGCCTCACCGGTAAAGGGCTCGCCTGAATCGTCATTTCTACTAATGCCTTAGGTCGTTCGAATATCTGATTACTGACCTTGTTTAGAGTGATAGCCACCCAAAATTATTTCTAAATCACAAAAATTATTTCCAATGTATACCATACGAGTATCTGAATACCGTCACCACCTTCACCCTCGCCTGCTTGCTTTTTATGGAAGGTTGTTGTAGAGAGAGATCGAGTGTGTAATGAGAAGAAAATGAAAATAAAGGGAGTGAGTTTGATCCCAATAAAGTTGAGAAAACCCAATAGGTTACCCCAACGCTTTCTCTGCCCGATGTCCATCTCTGATAAACTTTTGATAATCTCCACCATTTCTTTTTTTTTACCACAGCCCTACGTTCGAAGAAAAACAATACCTAAATCAAATATACATCTCACCATGGAAAAGTAGAGAGACAAAACCATAGAGAGAGAGACTTACAGCGGCGGCGACAACAGGCGTACTTCATGGAGGTGAAGACGGACATCGGGACCTTGGAGAGAATGTCTGCTTTGGAGCCCCCTATTCTTCTTTGGAGCAGTGAAAGAGGAGAGAGGGTCTTTACCAGTTTTGGAGTAGTGAAACCTAAGTGAGGAACTTGATAATGCTGTGCGTGCAATTTTTTTAGAAGAAACCTGTGCGTGCAGTTTTTTATGAAGCATGAATGGGATAATTTTAAGTGCGATTTTTTATGTGGGGATTTTTGTAAGTGAGCTTTGGTTTGAGTGTATGGTTTTATCAGTTCAGTTTATGCAGAAGTTAGTGTATGATTTAAGAGTATAAAAGTGAGACATGACCCATATCTTAGGTTGTCATAGGGACGGTACTTTCAGCCACTCTACTTCAAACACTAATGGAAAAACCTATGTATCAAAGGTTTTTGAAGGATCGAAAATTTATGTAAAATACTCAGATCATTCAAAGATGTTTGCAGGTATCTAAGCCACCAATTGATAAAGACCAAATTTATCAAACTTAATATATATATATATATATATATATGATTATAAGTATTTCCGTGTGTTAATGATATAATTATGTGAAACATACCCCTCTAGGGCTATCATGGGAAGTCGCGCGATGTGGGTGAATCCCCCTGGCTTGAGGAGCAAGGAGAGTATAGTCCCCAGGTTATAGTCGTCCAGTATTAACCGTGTGTGAGGTTCAGGGGTAAGATGTCTTAGGTATGAATCGTCTTATTTCTAGTGAGGAACTATGGTCACTTCCCCTACGCTATGATATAATTTTTACCAAGTCGGTGTGAGAGTCCTACCGCTGGTACCCAGGATGATGTGTGAGTATGCCCTGGAAGATGGTAGCACTGAGAGACAGCATCCTTTGAGTTATAGCTCTGAGGGATGGTTGTTAAACTTATATAGTGTGTGATATATAAGTATAGATATACTATATGTGTATACTATAGTATGTATACATATACGAGATTGATAACAAGTGAAAGTTATTAAGGATTTAAGCTTAAAAAGAAGTCGTTTGAGTGTGAAAACAAAACCAGCACCCAAAAGACCCCATCAGAGGCACGAACACCTCGCACGGGACCAATGTAACTTGTACGAACTGACAGCGTAGTCACGGGCCTCTCGGTTTAACGATAATTTGAAAATATATCAATTAAGCTTAAAAATAAGCCCTTAGAGGGTGAAAACCAAAACTAGCCCCTAAACAGCCTCGTAAGAGGCATGAACACCTCGCACGGGAACAATGTAACTTGTACGAACTGATCGCATAGTCACGGGTCTCCCAGTTTGAGAATATGATGATAATTTCAGAATATGTAGATTAGGCTCGAAAATAAGCCGTTTGAGGGTGAAAACCTGAACCAGCCCCCAAACGGCCCCATAAGAGGCACGAACACCTCGTACGGGACAATTGTAACTTATACGAACTGACTGTGTAGTCATGGGCATCTCGGTTTGATAATATTATGATAATTTCAAAATATATAGATTAGGCATGAAAACAAGTCGTTTGAGGGTGAAAACCAAAACCAGCCCCCAAACGGCCCCATAAGAGGCACGAACACCTCGCACGTGACCAATGTATATACGGAATGACTGCGTAGTCATGGGTCTCCCAGTTTGAGAATATGACGATAATTTCAAAATATATAGATTAGGCTAGAAAACAAGTCGTTTGAGGGTGAAAATCCAAATCGACCCCGTAAGAGGCAAGAACACCTCGCACAGGACCAATGTAACTTGTACGACTTGGCCACATAGTGGCGGGTCTTCTGGTTTGAGAATACGACAATAATTTCAAAATATGTAGATTAGGGTTGAAAACAAGCCGTTTGAGGGTGAAAACCCAAACCAGCCCCCAAACGGCCCCATAAGAGGCACGACCACCTCGCACGGGACCAATGCAACCTGTAGGAACTACCAGCGTAGTCACGGGCCTCCCAGTTTGAGTATATGATGATAATTTCAAAATACATTGATTAAGCTTAAAAAGAAGTCGTTTGAGTGTGAAAACCCAAACTAGCACCCAAACGACCCCGTTAGAGGCACGAACACCTCGCACGGGACCAATGTAACTTGTACAAACTGACAGCGTAGTCATGGGCCTCTCGGTTTAACAATAATTTGAAAATATATCGATTAAGCTTAAAAATAAGCCCTTAAAGGGTGAAAGCAAAAACTAGCCCCCAAACGGCCCCGTAAGAGGCACGAACACCTCGCACGGGACCAATGTAACTTGTAGGAATCGATCGCGTTGTCACGGGTCTCACGGTTTTAGAATATGATGATAATTTCATAATATGTAGATTAGACTCAGAAATAAGCCGTTTGAGGGTTAAAACTCGAACCAGCCCCCAAACGGCCCCATAAGAGGCACGAACACCTCGCACGATACCAATGTAACTTACACGAACTGACTGCGTAGTCATGGGTCTCTCGGTTTGAAAATATGATGATAATTTCAAAATATGAAGATTAGGCTTGAAAACAAGCCGTTTGAGGGTGAAAACCCAAACCAGCCTCCAAACGGCCCCATAAGAGGCACGAACACCTCGCACGTGACCAATGTAACTAATACGAAATGACTATGTAGTCATGGGTCTCCTAGTTTGAGAATATGACGACAATTTCAAAATATGTAGATTAGGCTTGAAAACAAGTCGTTTGAGGGTGAAAACCCAAATCAGCCCCTCAACGCCCCGTAAGAGGCAAGAACACCTCGCACGGGACCAATGTAAGTTGTACGACTTGGCCAAAAAATCACAAAAATACGGGGTATTACATACTCCCCCCCTAATAACTGAATTTCGTCCCGAAATTCAGAACTAGAAAGTACCTGGTAAGAACAACTCTAGATAACGTTCGCGCATCTCATCCTCGCGCTCCCATGTGGACTCCTCAATATTATGATGTCGCCACTGAACACGCACTAACGGGACTATCTTTGACCGCAGTTTCCGCTCACTTCAGTCCAAAATTGCAATCGGCCCCTCCTCGTAGGAGCTATCAGGTTGGAGATCGATGTCCTCCAAAGCAATGTGAGAATGAGCCAAATCGTCTCTAAGATATTTCCTTAGCGAGGAAATATGAAATACATCGTGAATCCGATGCAAATGCTCCGGTAACCCAAGCTTATACGCAAACGGTCCAATCCGCTCAATAATAGGAAATGGTCCCACATGTCTCGGTGCCAACTTCCCTTTCTTCCAGAAACGCATAATCCCCTTCATAGGAGATACTCTTAGCAGAACCTGGTCCCCCACTTGGAACTCTCTAAAGAACCTCTTCGCATCAGCATAGCTCTTTTGCCTGTCCTGAGCTACCCAAATGCGACTCCGAATCAATTCTATCCCTACCGAAGTATCCTGAATCACTTCCGGCCCAAGTAGTTTGTTGTCCCCCATCTCCAACCAACATGCTGGGGAACGACAAGGTCTACCGTACAACGCCTCAAATGGAGCCATGCCAATGGTGAACTGGTAGGAGTTATTGTAATCAAACTCCACCAGTGGAAGATACTGCTCCCATCCACCCCCAAAATCAATGATGCACATACGTAGCATGTCCTCCAACATCTGGTTCGTACGCTCGGTTTGCCCGTCGGTCTGCGGGTGGTACGCCGTTCTCAACCGTAATTTCGTGCCCATAGCCTCCTGAAAACTCTCCCAAAACCGTGAAACAAATATCTTGTCTCGATCAGACACGATATTTAGGGGCACACCGTGAAGTCTCACTATCTCTGCAATAAAGAGCTGGGCATACTGTCCCGTAGTGTAGTCTGTCCTTACGGGTAGAAAATGAGCGACTTTGGTCAACCTGTCCACAATTACCCAAATGGAGTCGTGACCTCTCTATGACGTGGGCAATCCCGCGATAAAGTCCATGGATATGCTCTCCCACATCCACATCGGGACCTCCAATGGCTGTAGTAGTCCTGTCGGTCTCTGATGATCCACTTTTACTAACTGACAAGTGGTGCATTTAGAAACAAACTCGGCAATATCTCTCTTCATCCCGCTCCACAATACTGACATCTCATGTCTTGGTACATTTTCTCCCCACCGGGATGTACCACGAACCGTGAGCCGTGCGACTCGGCCATCACCTCGTGCCGCAAGTCCTCCCCTTCCGGAACTACTAATCTCCCATTGAAGCGTAATCCCCTGTCTGAGCTAACGGTATAGGATTCAGCTCCCTCTGCTAGTAATCGAACTATTATCTCCTGACAGAACGAGTCATCTGCTTGTGCCTTTACCACTCTCGTGACAATCTGCGGCGTAACAGTCATTACCGACATGAATGATCGGGCCACTGCATCCTGGTGTCCCAATTCCTTCCATTTGGCCTTCCACACCCCTGCCACTTCATCTGCTGGCCTACGGCTCAACGCGTCTGCTACCACGTTAGCCTTCCCCGGGTGATACTGGATATCGAACTGATAATCCTTCACGAACTCAAGCCACCTCCGTTGCCGCATATTCAACTCCTTCTGCGTGAATAGGTACTGTAGGGACTTGTGGTCTGTGAACAATCGAAACTTCTCCCCCAAAAGGTAATGTCTCCAAATACGAAGGGCAAATACAATTTCCGCCAACTCCAAGTCATGAGTGGGGTAATTCTTCTCGTGAGGCTTTAGCTTACGGGAAGCATAAGCTATGGCCTGACTCTCCTGCTGCAATACACCTCCAAGTCCTTGCAAGGACGCATCGGTGTAAACTAAATACTCAACTCTCGGTCTCGGCAATGCTAACACAGGTGCTGAGGTCAACTTATCCTTCAATTCATCGAATGCCAATTGACAGGCATCACTCCAGATGAATGACACACCCTTACGAGTCAGATGTGTCAAAGGACCTGCTATCTTCGAGAATCCCTGAATGAACCTCCTGTAGTATCCTGCTAGGCCTATGAAACTACGAATCTCTGCCGGTGTCGTGGGCTGTCCCCACTCCCTCACCGCGGATACCTTCCCCGGATCAACAAATATTCCCCGGTCGAAAATAATATGTCCCAAAAACTGGACCTCCTTCAGCCAAAACCCGCATTTCTCATATTTTGCATACAACTCGTTCTGACGTAATGTCTGCAAAACTTGCCTCAAATGCTCGGCGTGCTCCTCCTCTATCTGGGAGTAAACTAGAATATCATCGATGAAGAAAATGACAAACTGATCTAGGAAATCCCTGAACACTCTATTTATCAAGTCCATAAACACTGCCGGAGCGTTGGTCAAACCAAAAGGAATAACCCGAAACTCGTAAGATCCATATCTCGATAAGAACACAGTCTTCGAGACATCCTCTTCCCTGATACGCAACTGATGGTATCCCGATCTCAAATCAATCTTTGAGAAGAAAGAAGCTCCTCTCAACTGGTCGAATAAGTCATCGATTCGAGGCAATGGATATTTATTCCGTATCGTGACCTTATTCAACTCTCGGTAGTCCACACACAATCTCAGTGAACCATCTCTCTTCTTTACGAACAACACAGGGGAACCCCACGACGAAGTACTCCTCCGTATAAACCCCTGATCCAACAACTGCTCAATCTGATCCCGTAACTCCCTCATCTCAACTGGAGCCATACGGTACGGTGCGCGTGCTATAGGTCTCGTATCTGGCAATAAGTCTATGACAAAGTCTATCTCTCGACTGGGGGGTAATCTAGGTATATCCTGAAATACATCGGTAAACTCTCTAACAATCGAAATCGAATCAAGTGGTATCACCACCTCCTTAGAGGTCTCCTCCCTCTATATAGTACAAATGAGTGGACGATCCTCCCCAGGAACGAGGCATCGCCACCAAAAACATCTCCTGCCCGGGAATGGCAAAGATAATACTCCTACTAAAACAGTCAATCATGGCTCGGTACACAACAAGCCAATCCATACCAGTAATGGCATCATACTCGGTCATCTCTAATACTAACATATCTGCAGGTAACACTAGACTACCAATCTCTACCCCTACTCCTCGGCATATAAAGAAAATAAGTGACCCACTCCCCAATGGTGAGTCTACACACGTCGCTATGCTCTCTGCTGTGGCTAACAACCCTAAGGCTTTCGCAAAATGTGTAGCTATAAAGCAATGTGTTTCCCCCGTATCAAACAAAACCCGACCCATATTACCATGGATAGGAAACATACCCTCAATCACGGGTGGTGCCTGCGGAGCTGCTGCCTGGTGGACGTTATAGACACGTCCATACTGTAACTGTCCCTGCTGCACAGGAACTGCTGGAATGGCTGGAAGAGCTGGCACCTGGGCTGGAGCTGGGAGGGCTGGTGGAAAAAGTGGCATCTGTGGCTCATGTGGAGCACCCTGCTGCTGCTGCGAGGCCCTGCCCCTATCAGGACAGTCCTGGCATTTATGGCCAATCTTGCCACAAACGAAACACTTCCCCGGGAAGTTCCCCCCTCTCTGTCCCTGCTGTCCCCGGCCCTGGTGGCCGTTACCATTCCTCCACTGGCCCTGTTGGCCCTGCTAAAACTGTTGTTGACCATTCTGACCCTGCTGGTGCTGATGGCCATTCGGACCCTGATGGCCCTGCCGGAAACCTCCCTGTCCGTGCTTGAAATTTCCTGACCTGAACCTGTTGTGATCCCCCTGTTGGGTACCCTGATCACCCTGCCTCTGCCCCTGAACAGATTGTGCCCCACTGGAACCATTTCCTCCAGTCCTGCCCTGATGGCTAGACTCTCCCGATCGTTTGCCCTCAGCCATGTGAAAGAGGTGATCCTGGCAATGGAGCAATGCAGCGTTAACCACATCAGAATAAGTGGTTAACGAGAGGTTCCCTAGCAAGTGCTGACGAATCCTCCATGTCAACCCGTCCGTAAATTTCTGTATCTTCTTCTCCTCTGTCGGTATCTCATCCGGAACAATGTTCAGAAGATCAGTAAATTCGGCCTCATACTCGGCCACAGTCTTACCCTCCTGCTTGAGGCTCATCAACTTCCTCCTCATCTCTGTGTGAACAGCCGACGGAAAGTACTTGCGGTCAAACCGCACCTAAAACTCCTGAATAGTGAGAGTATCTCTCTCCTCTCCGGTGGTAATAGACTCCCACCACTGCAGTGCAAATCCTACTAGCTTAAAGGTAGCTAGTATCTGCTTCTGGAAATCTGTGCACTCATACATCCTCAGGTGTCGCTGGATGTCCTTCCTCCACTGACTTGAAACTACCACATCGGAGCTACCTGCGAACTCCGGAGGGTGTGCTTTCTGAAAAGCATCACATACACGTTCCCAAGCAGACGGAAATGCATGAGCCTGAACTGGCGCGGCTATCGACGGAGGTGGTTCCTGCTGAACTACAGCTAGTGCGACATTTACCGCCTGGTCCACAATGGCTGCAACCTCGACGGCATTCACCGTGCCCTGAACTGGTGCGGGCTGTGGTTCTGGTGTTGCATCCCTGGAAATCCTTTGTGCACGTCGTGGAGGCATCTGAAATAAGAATGAAGTTTATAAGTTCGCAGTTATATACTTAAAATAGCTGAAGAACGTAGCATATACAAAAGAATACAACAGTCCTAAAATATAGGGCTCTACATCAAAGAAAGCTCAGCGGAAACATAATAAGCCGTACAGATCCTAATGGACACTAGAACCTGATGCTCTGATACCACCTGTGACACCCCGACTAATTAAATACCGGGTAGCTACTCCTTTATTAAATTAATTCAAAATGCCAAGTTGGTTCAGTTACTTGCATCACTATCGAAAACATTTTAATAATTACTAACCACCTAGTATTTAAAAAGTAAGTGCCAAATTTTAAGTTAAGTCTGATTAACATGCAGTAAAAGTATAATGAAAGAATAATAACAATTCACTATAATGAAGTAATGAATAACCAACAACATAAATATAAATCCGGAGGAAAACTCCTCACAACAATCCCACAACTGAAGAATAATACTACAAGTCTGAATCCTGAATAATTACATGCCAAAGGTCTGAATAACTGAAATAAATGAAATGTCTCTAAAAGAAATGGGCGACATGCCCTAGAACTGATAACTGATGAATATCGAGTCAAGATAGATGAAGCGTCTATAAGCAAAGTCCTGTAACTTCCACAAACAGCTACAGCTCGTCACCTGAATGAGAATCCTATGCATTGTGTCCTTGTGGCTGGGCACCTAAAATGGTTTTTACAAAAATAGATTTGAAAGCAAATGGGTCAGAGCCCGAAAGTGAAAAATCATTTTAAAAGCAGCAAGTGTTTTAATAACATTAAAACATTAAATGCAAAATACATGTTAGGACGTGCACTCACATGAAATTCTCACCTCTCGACTACATGTGCACTCCTAACGTACCGTACCCATCTATAAGACATCCATATCTAACCAAACCGTAATAAGTTCTACCTCTTACTACTCGATTTCCATAATACATTCTAGCGTTAACAAATAAATAGAGGGCTTTACTTAAACTCAGATTCTCAATATGTAATACATTTCACTATCGGTTAACCCGTTATGTTTTCTCAAAACAATTCCATAATTTTATTCACAATATTAACATGAAAGTTCCCATTAATTAAGTGTATATTATTCACATCATAAATATACAATACAAGCACCCCAAGACTAAGCTGCGGTGCACACATACTTTGCTATCCATCCCGGTACATCACGTACATAAGGATCACGCATTCCAAATCTCTCAGGAATCGTTCAGATAACAACAACACAAATAATGGAGGCGAACACAGTCATATCACATGGGTCACGCACATACATACGCTCCCACGATTAGAAGACTTATTAACATCCCAATAAGTCCTTCTCTGGCCTATGTTCATCGAGGTAACCAATCTAAATCCGGGCAACACAAGGATTAGAAGGCCCTAAGCGAACGCAAACCTCCCGTGATAGCAAGTATGGTAGGTATGTCATACACATAAAATCAATACATGTACTAAGTATTCACACATCTTAGTAATCACCATATTATTGGTGGTACACTTCTCATTCTCGTACCGACATATAATACTACACAATTTATATCTTTTCGGTTAATAAAATAAATTAGGCTGTCAATAGTTCTCGCAACATAATAGACACCCACGTCCTACTTCATATTTTCCCTTAGGTTCAAACTACACTTCTAGGTTTGACTCCTCATTATATCCCAAACATCCCAAATATATTAATTACTCATCAAGGGAAGGCTATCTCTACCTATACACAAGGTTACGGGGCACTCGGGATCAAAACAGGCTAAAAAGCCTAAACTGTCAACTCGTTCGAAGTCTCGTTCGAACGAGGCTGTTCGAACGAGAGTTCGTTCGAAACGAACTGGGCTATCTAACGAGATCTCGTTCGAACGAGATTATCGAATGAACTTCACCCTCGTTAGAAGTCAAAGGTCAACTCGTTAGAAGCTCATTCGAACGACCTGGGCAGGTCTTCTAACGAGTGGCCAGTTTCGAGCCCAGAAATCCTTATTTCGTTTTTCCCAATTTTCTTCACTCCTAATCTCACATAAAAATCGACCCAACATCATTTTAAGGTTCATAATTCGTACTAAACACTCATAGGTCATAATCAAACGTTTATATAGGGCTAACTCATCTTAAACATCATCAAATCTTCAAATCTCTTTATTTATTCCCAATTTATATGAACATGAACCCTAACATTTATACTTCATAATTGAATCTACTATAATCCGTTTTTGTTTCATCCAAGATATTATTAACATCAGAATAATCGCCTACATATAATTCTATATGCAATTCCTCATCAATATGTAAGATTCTATTTCCAATTTAATGGGTTTTTCATTAACTCCCAACAACAAAACAGATTTTTATCAATTCCTACACATGGAAGAAACATTCTCTATAAAAACGAAATTAAATCACTTGCCTTAAGGGTAACTCTGGATTTGATGACGAATCTGATGAATGGTTCTCTCTCTCCTCTGCAGAATTCCTCCTCTCTCTCTCTCTCTCCAAGCTTTCTTCTCTAGGTGTTAATGGAGGTGAGGTTGGTTTTGCCAAGTTATAACCTCTCCCGTAGCCCACTTCCTAAATTGGGGTTGGAAATGGCTTAGTGGGTTAATACTAAGTCAGATTTTAACTCTAATTTTCGTGGGTTTTAATTACCCAATTTCCGAAATTACCAAAATGCCCTTATAAGTTACCGGTATGGCCCAAAAATGCCCCGGGACCCAAACTTAACCCCCGGCTAGTGTTTTCTGACTATTTCGACCCTTCCGGACGCGTTGGCGCACACAAAATGACCATACGGTTAATAGAACTAAAATTCACTTTTTAATTAAAATAAATAATTCCCCGACGCGACTGTCACACGCGTCTCAATAAAATTTTCCAACTTGCCGTATTTCAATCTCACGACAAATTTCATACTCCAATATTCATGTATAATCATATATGCACATTATATTCAAATACCAACTAGCATCTCGCTAGTATTTTAATCTGAATTAATTTCCAATTAATACGCATTTAATTAAATTAATCCCATAAAATAAATATCACGAAAATACGGGGTATTACATTCTCCCGGTTTAATAATATGACTATAATTTCATAATATGTAGATTAGGCTTAAAAACAAGCCGTTTGAGGGTGAAACCCCAAATCAGCCTCTAAACGGCCCCATAAGAGGCAAGAACACCTCGCACGGGACCAATGTAACCTGTACGAATAGGCCGCGTAGTGGCGGGTCTCTTGGTTTGAGAATACGATGATAATTTCAAAATATGTAGATTAGGGTTGAAAACAAGCCGTTTGAGGGTGAAAACCCAAACTAGCCCCCAAACGGCCGCGTAAGAGGCACGAGCACCTCGCACGGGACTAATGTATCTTGTACAAACTGACCGCGTAGTCGCGGGTCTCCTAATTTGAGAATATGATGATAATTTCAAAATATGTAGATTAGGCTAAAAAATAAGTCATTTGCGGGTGAAAACCCAAACCTGCCCCTAAATAGCCCCGTAAGAGGCATGAACACCTCCCACGGGACCAATGTAACTTCTATGAACTGACCGTGTAGTTTTGGGTCTCCCAATTTGAGAATATGATGATAATATGAAAATATATAGATTATGCTTAAAAACAAGTCGTTTGAGGGTGAAAGCCCAAACCAACCCCTAAATGGCCCCTTAAGAGGCACGAACACCTCGCACGAGACCAATGTAACTTGTACAAATTGACCGCGTAGTCATGGGTCTCCCGGTTTGAGAATATGACTATAATTTCAAAATATGAAGATTAGGCTTAAAAATAAGCCGTTTGAGACTGAAAACCCAAACAACCCATTAAGAGGCACGAACACCTCGAACGGGACCAATGTAACTTGTACGAACTGACAGCGTAGTCATGGACCTCTCTTTGCAGAATATGACGATAATTTGAAAATATATCGATTAAGCTTAAAAATAAGCCCTTAAAAGGTGAGAACCCAAACCAGCCCACAAACGGCCCCGTAAGAGGCACAAACACTTCGCACGAGACCAGTGTAACTTGTCAAAACTAACCACGTAGTACGGGTCTCCCAATTTTAGAATATGTTGATAATTTCAAAATAGGTAAATTTCGCTTAAAAATAAGCCATTTGACGGTGAAAACCTAAACCAGCCCCCAAACGGCCCCGTAAGAGGCGCGAACACCTCGTACGGGACCAATGTAACTTGTACGAATTGAGAGCATAGTCACGGGTCTCCTAGTTTGAGAATATGACGATAATTTCAAAATACATAGATTAGGATTAAAAATAAGCCGTTTAAGGGTGAAAACAAAAACCATCCCCCAAATGGCTTCCTAAGAGGCACGAACACCTCGCACGGGACCAATGTAACGTGTATGAACTAACACCGTAGTCACGGGTCTCTCGGGTTGATAATGTGATGATAATTTCAAAATATATAGATTAGGCTTGAAGACAAGCCGTTTGAGGGTGAAAACCCGAACCAGCCCCTAAACGACCCTGTAAGAGGCACAAACACCTCGCACGGGACAATGTAACTTGTACGAATTCACTGCTAGTCACAGGTCTCCCGATTTAAGAATATGACTATATTTTCAAAATATATAGATTAGGCTTGAAAATAAGCCGTTTGAGGGTGAATACCAAAACCAACCCCAAAACGGGCCCGGAAGAGGAACGAACAGCTCGCACGGGACCAATGTAACTTGTACAAATTGACTGCATAGTCACGGGTCTCCCGATTTGAAAATATGACGATCATTACAAAATATATAGATTAGGCTTAAAAACAAGTTATTTGAGGGTGAAAACCCAAACCATCCCCCAAACGGCCCCGTAAGAGGTTCGTACACCTCGCACGGGACCAATGTAACTTGTATGAACTGACCACGTAGTCGCGGGTCTTCCAAATTGAGAATATAACGATAATTTCAAAATATGTAGATTACGCTTGAAAACAAGCCGTTTGAGGGTGAAAACACAAACCAACCCCTAAACGGCCCCTTAAGAGATACGAACACCTCGCACGAGACCAATGTAACTTGTACAAACTGACTACGTAGTCACGGGTCTCCCGATTTGAAAATATCTCGATGATTTGAAAATATATTGATTAAGCTTTAAAAAACCTTAAATGGTTAACACCCAAACCAGTCCCCATATGGCCCTGTAAGAGGCACGAACACCTCGCACATTACCAATGTAAGTTAAACGAACTCACCGCGTAGTCACGGGTCTCCCGATTTCAGAATATAATGATAATTTCAAAATATGTAGATTAGGCTTGAAAATAAGTCGTTTGAGGGTGAAAACCCAAACCATCCCCCAAACGGCCCTGTAAGAGGCACGAACACCTCGCACCGGATCAATGTAACTTGTAGGAACTACCAGCGTAGTCACGGGCCTCCCGATTTGGGAATATGACGATAATTTCAAAATATGTCGATTAAGCTGAAAAAGAAGTCGTTTGAGTACGATAACCTAAACCATCACCCAAACAACCCCGTCAGAGGCACGAACACCTCGCACGGGATCAATATAACTTGTACAAACTGACAGTGTAGTCGCAGGCCTCTCGGTTTAACGATAATTTGAAAATATATCGATTAACTTAAAAATAAGCCCTTAAAGGGTGAAAACCAAAACTAGCCCCCAAACGGCCTCGTAAGAGGCACGAGCACCTCGCACGGGACCAATGTAACTTATACAAACTGACAGCGTAGTCACGGGCCTCTCGGTTTAACGATAATTTGAAAATATATCGATTAAGCTTAAAAATAAGCCCTTAAACGGTGAAAACCAAAACTAGCCCCCAAACGGCCCCGTAAAAGGCACGAACACCTCGCACGGGACCAATGTAACTTGTACGAACTAATCGCGTAGTCACGGGTCTCCTGATTTGAGAATATGACGATAATTTCAAAATATGTAGATTAGGCTCAAGAATAAGCCGTTTGAGGGTGAAAACCTGAATCAACCCCCAAATGTCCCCATAAGAGGCACGAACACCTCGCACGGGACGGGACCAATGTAACTTATACGAACTGACTGCGTAGTCATGGGTCTCCCGATTTAAGAATATGATGATAATTTCAAAATATGTAGATTAGGCTTGAAAACAAGCCGTTTGAGGGTGAAACCCAAACCAGCCCCCAAACGGCCCCATAAGAGGCACGAACACCTCACACGTGACCAATGTAACTTATACGAAATGACTGCGTAGTCATGGCTCTCCCAGTTTGAGAATATGACGATAATTTCAGAATATGTAGTTTAGGCTAAAAAATAAGCCGTTTGAGGGTGAAAACCCGAACCAGCCCCCAAACGGCCTCATAAGAGGCACGAACACCTCGCACAGGACCAATGTAAGTTATACGAACTGACTGTGTAATCATGGGTCTTCCGATTTGAGAATATGATGATAATTTCAAAATATGTAGATTAGGCTTGAAAACAAGCCGTTTGAGGGTGAAAACCCAAAACAGCCACCAAATGGCCCCATAAGAGGCATGAACACCTCGCACGTGACCAATGTAACTTATACGTAATGACTGCGTAGTCATCGGTCTCCCAGTTTGAGAATATGATGATAATTTCAAAATATGTAGATTAGGCTTGAAAATAAGCCGTTTGAGGGTGAAAACCCAAATCAGCCCCTAAACGGCCCTGTAAGAGGCAAGAACACCTCGCACGGAACCAATGTAACTTCTACGACTTGGCCATGTAGTGGCGGGTTTCCTAATTTTAGAATACGACGATAATTTAAAAATATGTAGATTAGGGTTGAAAACAAGCCGTTGAAGGTGAAAACCTAAACCAGCCGCCAAACGGCCCCGTATGAGGCACGAACACCTCGCACGGGACTAATGTAACTTATACAAACTGACCGCGTAGTCGCGGGTCTCCCAGTTTTAGAATACGATGATAATTTCAAAATATGTAGATTAGGCTTAAAAATAAGTCGTTTGAGGGTGAAAACCCAAACCAGCCCCCAAATGGCCCCCTAAGAGGCATGAACACCTCCCACGGGATCAATGTAACTTGTATGAACTGACCGCGTAGTCGTGGGTCTCCCGGTTTAAGAATATGATGATAATATGAAAATATATAGATTAGGTTTGAAAATAAGTCATTTGAGGGTGAAAGCCCAAACCAACCCCTAAATGGCCCCTTAAGAGGCACGAACACCTCGCACGAGACCAATGTAACTTATACGAATTGATCACGTAGTCACGGGTCTCCTGATTTGAGAATATGACTATAATTTCAAAATATGTAGATTAGGCTTAAAAATAAGCCGTTTGAGACTGAAAACCCAAACAAGCCCTCAAACGACCCATTAAGAGGCACGAACACCTCCAGCGGGACCAATGTAACTTGTACGAACTGACAGCGTAGTCACGGACCTCTCTTTGCAGAATATGATGATAATTTGAAAATATATCGATTAAGCTTAAAAACAAGCCCTTAAAAGGTGAAAACCGAATCCAGCCCCCAAACGGCCCCGTAAGAGGCACACACACTTCGCACGGGACCAATGTAACTTGTACAAACTAATCGCGTAGTCGCGGGTCTCCCGATTTTAGAATTTGTTGATAATTTCAAAATAGGTAGATTAGGCTAAAAAATAAACCCTTTGACGGTGAAAACCCAAACTAGCCCCCAAACGGCCCCGTAAGAGGCACGAACACCTCGTACGGGAGCAGTGTAACTTGTACGAATTGACAGCGTAGTCACGGGTCTCCCAATTTGAGAATATGATGACAATTTCAAAATACATATATTAGGATTAAAAATAAGCCGTTTACGGGTGAAAATCCAAACCATCCCCCAAACGACTTCCTAAGAGGCACGAACACCTCGCACGGGACCAATGGAATGTGTACGAACTGACACCGTAGTCATGGGGATCCCGAGTTGAGAATAGGATGATTATTTCAAAATATGTAGATTAGGCTTGAAGACAAGCGGTTTGAGGGTGAAAACCCGAACCAGCCTCTAAACGGCCCCGTAAGAGGCACAAACACCTCGCACGGGACATTGTAACTTGTACAAATTGACCGCTAGTAGCGGGTCTCCCGATTTAAGAATATGACGATAAATTCAAAATATATAGATTAGGCTTGAAAACAAGCCGTTTGAGGGTGTATACAAAAACCAACCTAAAAACGAGCCCGAAAGAGGCATGGACAGCTCGCACGGGACCAATGTAACTTGTACCAATTGACTGCATAGTCACGGGTCTTCTGGTTTGAGAATATGACGATAATTTCAAAACATGTAGATTAGGCTTAAAAACAAGTCGTTTGAGGGTGAAAACCCAAACTAGCCCCTAAACGGCTCCGTAAGAGGCAAGAACACCTCACACGGGACCAATATAACCTGTACGAATTGACCGCGTAGTGGCGGGTCTCCTGGTTTGGGAATACGATGACAATTTCAAAATATGTAGATTAGGGTTGAAAACAAGTCGTTTGAGGGTGAAAACCCGAACCAGCCCCCAAACGGCCCCATAAGAGGCACAAACACTGCGCACGGGACCAATGTAACTTGTATGAACTGATCGCGTAGTCAGGGGTCTCGTGGTTTGAGAATAAGATGATAATTTCAAAATATGTAGATTTGGCTTGAAAATAAGCCGTTTGAGGGTGAAAACCAAAACCAGCCCTTAAACGGCTCCTTAAGAGGCACGAACACTCGCACGGGACCAATGTAACTTGTACGAACTGACCGCGTAGTCATGGGCCTCCCGAATGAGATTGGCTAGTCGTTTGCGCGACATGGCTATCTCGCTCTTTAAAATATGAAGGTATGATAATTGATTAAATTCGCAAATTTCTAATTTGGCACACTTATTTAATTAGAGTCTATTTTTAAACCAAATTAATTCAGTCCCTAAACATGAAACTACGTGTGTGCGTGAGTCAACCCTTAAATAAATAAAGCATGCGACAAAAATTTTAGGAAAAATCCCCGAAGGGCAAAACCTTTTATTTCTAGAACTTTGAAAAGTTTACAAGACCATGTACTTATATACCATCTTGACTTCGCCCACAAGAGTAACGCATGGTGTCTACGTCAAACCTTCAAAGTAATGACTAGAAATCAGCAGTGGATGCAGTTATACCACAAGGACATGCAGTCCAGACACGCAGTCTAAAATCTTGACAAGGACTCCCTCCACAATAGCACGCAGCTCTCCGGTTGTAGAGTTCTCCCCACAAAGAATGAACAAAAGCAAAATGTGTTCTTGAGCATAAAAAACAATTCACCAAAGCATATGGGATTTTTGTGAATTGAAAACAAAAGGGATGAAAACCCTAAAAGAAGAAGTCAAAAAGAATTTCGCAGATTCGTAGTTTTCTATCTTTCAAAATGCTGGGACTTCTTAATGAAAACGAAACCATTTAATGAGTATTTATAGAAAATCGTGTTGCCTCGGTCATTTGAACGAAAAAGGGATCTCGCTCGAACGAAGGGCACGTGTCGTTTGACCGACATCGCGCGACATCTAATGTCGTTCGAATGAGATGGGATCTCTCTTGAACGACCTGAGTGTCAAAATCGAGGAACGCTACCGGACTTAAAAAAATTACTCATTCTCAAATTTTGACGAAAAAAGTCCGCTCCAACACTTAGAAAATATTTTGAAAAAATATCCCAAAGCTCTAAATGCAAAGTTAAGGTATTTAACTCATAACCTTACCAAAGTAAACTTTACGGAAGCTTTTTTATGAAGAACCTTAATATATTCAAATCCGTCTTGATGTAGATTGATCTTGAACTTCTTCGACGGTTGTAACGGTATATGAATTAATTAATTGTGAGGGACATTTATAAAAATATGTCCTTACAAATCTCCCCCTATGTCTATGCCAGTACATACATAAAAACATCCTAATTATCAAATACCAAATGACCTATAAAAATCTACACTCCCATAAATCTCAAAACTGAAAAGCTACAAATTTGCAAGTTCTCAAATTTTTCTTCAAAAATCTTCATCAAATCACAAAGCTTTTCTCATCAGGATGTGCAACATAATGATCTTCAATCTTTGTAGCTACACACATGAGATAAAGCAAAAACCTTCGTGATGTATCGAGTTTGATATAAGAATAAATCATTAATAAATTAAATCTCCCCCATAATCAACTCCTCCATAACCTGATAATTCTTCCCCCCCCCCCCCCATTTTATGATGTCCCCAAATAGACAAATAAGAAGAAACAATCTAAACATGGAGTGTCACGACAAAATGCTTAGCAAACATGAATCAAACTACACGCATACAAAGGAGTATCTCAAAAGATTCCACAAACCATTTTTTATTTTTCAGTTTTTTTCCGTACAAAAATAAGATACCGAAAATCACACACCATGGATTTATGCTAAAACAACCAAATCATGGAAACGAAATGAATGGGTGTGAACACATTTGATAGGAAAATCAACTCAATCAATCATATGTTCAGGATGCAAACGTGTACTCCTAACGAATGAACATAAAAAATATCCTTAGGTGTAAAAATTATTATATTTAGATGACATCGTATTATAAAATCGTTTTTTCAAGACTATCAAGGACGTGAAAAATCGTTTTAATTCTCCATCAAAACTCCCCCATGCATATTTTCTTTTAGAGGTAATCTAAATTCTCAAACATTAGAGAATTGGTGCAAAAACCTAACAGCCCCTATATGGCATGAATTTCTTTTATTGCCTTTAAATTTTCCGGGCTCTTTTAAACCTCTTTGGACCCCGAATAATAAAATTCCTCAATTTTTTAGGCCTGATATAACAGTGGCTTAGTATTCGCAAAGGTCAAATGTGAACCTTTCGCAGCCCCTCCCCGTTTTCAAATAAAGCACACAAACTCGTAAACGACTCTTAAATGCATAACTTTTTATCAAGTTTTATCGCATTTGGTTAGTTTTTAAAGATAGTACTGAAGTAAAAACACCCAACCAACATGTGATAAGATAAGCACAATAATCAAACAAATCTGTGCATGTGTGCAATAAAAGAAATCATGAGTCAAACATGTAGGAAGTAACACTTAATTACATCTCAATGACTCCAAACATTACAAAGCACAAAGATGACATGGTATATTGTCTCAAAACACTATCAAATAGTCATATGCAAAATGGAATGATGTTGTGACTCGGTCATCCTAAGTGTCCATCCATAAACGGTGTAAACAAAATACAAAAATCTTTTTTGATTTTCTCACAAATTTTATCAAAACAAAATCTTTTTGTATTTTTCAAATTTTTTTCAAAAAATGGAAAACATACGAAAATGATACATACTAGCAATAGGCAAATAATTTCACATTTGGAAAACAACCTATGCTAGTAAACAAGTCAAACCTCAATCGTTAGGTGCGAAGGGATTTTCCAAAGGTGGTACCAACTTATGAAAAACCTCCAGCAAATTTTGTGAAGTTTTGACCAAAAACTTAACTTGCTCACCTAAATGTACAAACTCTCTCATGTAGTCTCCAGGAGCATGTAAAGTATCATGTATGGGTGCATGTGTGGCAAAAACATGTGTAAAAGTAAAACGTGACACATAAGCTAACTTAAAACAAAATTCCCTAAGTTGTCCTCTCCTTTTGCAATAGGCTTAGGAACACCTCTCTCAAAAACTCTAGGACGTGCTCTCCTAACGGGAAACGGACGCCTAGGTGAGTTAATTTTCGGGCCATGTGAATCTGTCACTAAAGTGGGAATCGACTCGGGTGTGACAAAAGAAGTGGAAGCACCGTCATGACCTTTTCCTAGCCCGTCAACTCTACCCAATTTTATAATTTGCATTTCCTCATTATTGTTTGTTGTTTGTCACTGACCGATTGGTTCATCAAAAGAAAATCATTCCACTAAGCTCACACATGGGAATCATTTAAAGCAGAACATAAAACTTAATGCAAAATTCATTTCATTTCAATGGACCCAATCGATATTTGATTTTTCCAATCATGGATAAACAAACCAAATTTTCTTCATTTATCTTCGGAGGTGAATTCCATATGAATTTTCCTCTTTTCCTATCCATAATTAACGAGTTTATCGGGATTAAGAACCACCATTTCAACCTTCTTAGGTGCATTCTCAAAATTGACTTTGACCTCTCTCTCACGTTCGAGATCACTCTCGAGTTGGGATACACGTGTTGTCAGACTTGACACTGTGTCGGTCAAATCACATTTTTCCTTTCTTAAAACCTCATTCTCTCTCTCCAAATCTAACACTCGACGACCTAAATCCCTATTATACTTCTTTGTTTTTAAGGTTTCGATGTACAAATCTCTAAATACTTTTTGGAGCTCACTTGCATCTCCACTTTCACTCTCGCTTTCTCCCTCACTCGAAGCACTCAAATCATCACCATCGCATTCCTGTGCACTATTGTGGGACAAAGTGGGTGTGCTCACACGACTAGATAAAAAGTAACAAATTTCTCACCACTAGTCACATCACCCTCACCTTCACTACTATCACTAAGTGTGGCAGGCATGGCTACTTTCTTCCCTTTCTTTCTAAGCCACGTAGCACACTCAAACGACTTATGCCCCTTACCCCCACATTCAAAACAAGTCACGTTCTCAAAATCCTCCTCACACTCCTCATATGAGTCATTCTCTTTTTCCCTCTCACCGCTTTCTTTGGCTTTTCCTTTCTTTTTATTTTTCTCAAAAAATCTCTTTTTATTGGAAGAATTTTCTTTAGAAATTTTGAGAAACTTTTTAAATTTTTTTGCAAATAAGGCCATATCATTAAAATCAAAATCTCCCTCAGAATCGGACTCGTAAACTTTTTCTTTCTTTTTCTTAAAATGAGTCTTTAAAGCAACGCCTTTATCCTTAGCCTTAATCGTTTGGGAAAACATGTCAATCTTATAGGTTTGAAGATCTCCTACAAGTTCTACCAACTTAAGAGATTTCAAATTTCCCAAAGAGTTTAAAACAGTGACTTTAGGAATAAAGCGTTTTGGGAGAGATCTCAAAATCTTTTTAATGACACGCGTGTTATAAATCTCCTCACCCAAATTAAAACTAGTGTTGACAATGTCCGACAAACGTGCATAAAATTCATCAAAAGTTTTGAACTTTAACATAGTAATGGTCTCAAATTGGGTGGCAAGATTTTGCAATTTTGATTCTTTAACCGCGTTCGTACCCTCATGTGTCAATTGGAGTACATCCCATGCCTCTTTAGACGTGGTGCACGTCATAATTCGGCGGAACTCACCGGGAGTGACGACTCCAGAAATAGCACTCAAACCACGTGAATTAAAATTAGACATTTTAAAATCATCTTCAGTCCAGGCTGACACGAGTTTTAAAAAGGTGATATTTTAACGGTGACAGTGGGAGGAATCCACCCTCTTTCACACAACAACCAAATGCGTTCATCAATAGCCTTTAATTGTGATTTCATACGAGCTTTACAATAGGAATAATTAGAACCGTCAAAAATTGGCATCATATTATATGAGTGCTCCATCGCAAAAATTGCGATTTTTCACGAAAGTGATTTTAAAAAAAAATCAATATCATACAAATTTTGCGGAAAATAGGAATACACAATAAAATAGTGTAACCTGCTCTCATACTAATTTGTAAAATATGACGGTGTGATAATTGATTAAATTTGCAAATTTCTAATTTGGCACACTTATTTAATTAGAGTCTATTTTTAAACCAAATTAATTCAGCCCCTAAACATGCAATTACGTGTGTGAGTGTGTCAACCCATAAATAAATAAAGCATGCGACACAAATTTCAAGAAAAATCCCCGAAGAGAAAAACCTTTTATTTCTAGAACTTTAACAAGTTTACAAGACCATTGACTTACATACCATCTTAATTTCGCCACGGTGTCTTCGTCAAACCTTCAAAGCAATGGCTAGAAATCAGCAGTGGTTCACACGCAACTATACCACAAGGACACGCAGTCTAAAATATTCACAAGGACTCCCTCCACAATAGCATGCATCTCTCCGGTTGTAGAGTTCTCCCCACAAAGAATGAACAAAAGTAAAGTGTGTTCTTGAACACCAAAAACAATTCACCAAAGCATATGGGATTTTTGTGAATTGAAAACAAAAGGGATGAAAACTCTAAAAGAAGAAGTCAAAAATAATTCTGCAGATTCGCAGTTTTCTGTCTTTCAAAACGATGGGACTTCTTAATGAAAATGAAACCATTTAATGAGTATTTATAGAAAATCGCATCGCCTCTCGTTTGAACGAAAAATAGATCTCGCTCGAACGAAGGACACGTGTCGTTTAAACGACATCGCGCGACATCTAATATCGTTCGAACGAGATGGGATCTCGCTTGAATGACCTGAGCGTCAAAATTGAGGAACGCTACAGGACTTCGAAAAATTACTCATTCTCAAATTTTGACGAAAAAGATCCGCTCCAACACTTAGAAAATATTTGAAAAAATATCCCAAAGCTCTAAGTGCAAAGTTAAAGTATTTAAATCAAAACCTTACCAAAGTAAACTTTGCGAAAGCTTTTTTATGAAGAACCTTGATATATTCTGATCGATCTTGATGTAGATTTCTCTTGAACTTCTTCGGCGGTTATAATGGTATACGACATAAGTAATTACGACGAACATTTATAAAAATATGTCTTTACACGCTCGAATGAGCAGAGATGTCATTTGAACGACGCGGGTGTCAGTTTGACTTTTTCTTTAAAATGTTTCTTCCAAAAGAGATCCAATTAAGTCAAAATCTATTTCGAGCTTATCATAATAAAACGTAGTTTGAAATATTTAAAACACTCTTTAAAACATTTTCCTTATTAAAATTCATCCTTATCCTTTTATAAAAATTATTCCGAGCTCCATTAATTATATGCATTCATACCTGTATAATCTCGGAATGCATTAAACTTGAAGACGAATAAACTTTCACCAATTAAACTTCGGCATTTCTTTGAAGCTTTTCCGCAATGTCTTTGATTTCTTCAATACGTCATAGACCAAGTGGGATCGTGACAAAAATAAAATCTTCCTATGACATATTACAAACACAGTTTTGTTCATGAAATTAAGTCAAAACAATACCGGGACTCAATTGGAAATTTATATCCTTACAAATCTCCCCCTTTGACTATTCCGGGACAAAACTAAACCAGTGAAATGCCTAAGTCAGGCTGTCAAGCCGTATGACGCCTAAATCCCATCCCATAAACCCAAAATAAAAAATTACAGGATACAGACTAGTATATGAAGTACTGGCAAGCATGAATTGTCTGAATGTGATGTAGACTTAAAATCTCGAATCTCTGAAGCATACCTACACACATGAAACAGATAAACAAATACCCAATGAAGTATGGTGGAATAAATGAAACCAATATATATATACAAATGATACCAATTTTACAATAGATACCAATATGAATAAACTCTAAAAAATCATTTGTTAAACAATTGAGCAACAAAATGATACCAATGTGTACTACTAATTTGTAATACGAATTTGTAAAATATGTAATAAAAAACATGCTCAACGTCTTCCCCTACATCACATACATATCTCCCCCTTTTTGTCTCGAATAGACAATCCGGTGAAAAGATAAACGAATCAACAAGTATCTAGCATGAAGATATACCAAATAAAAATATCTAGATAATCATGAAACAACCAGCTAAATATGATCAATAGATGACTAATCTATAACTAGTAAACCAGATGAATCACACACAGAATATAGCAAACTAATCAGGTGTGATAAACGAATCATATGCAAAATTCCAATATGAGACAGTAAAACCTACATATAAACCAGTTAGTCCAGAAAGCTTCCAGCAGTACCAAAAATATCACAAAATAAACTAGTGGACTACAAACAAAAAGAAGTAAAAATTCCAGACGGTTATTCGAATGAGCCAGGGACGTCGCTCAAATGAGGTGAGGACGTCGCTCGAACGAGGTTTCTCGCGATAGAGAGATGTCGTTTTACGACTTCTCACGACAGGCCAAATTTTCTCAGATTTTCCAGAAATATCATATATTTTTGCTCAGTTAAAAAATTTCCAGAAAAATCACACTGGAAGGGCCTAACAGCAGCAAAACAATGCTAAAACAGTAAACTTTTTACCCAAAATGCAAAAGCGCATAAAAACTAACAATGCGATGTGACACCCCGCCTAATTAAATACCGGGTGATCAGTCCTTTATTAAATTAAAAATCAAGGTGAACGGGTGGTTCATTCTTATTAGCATCACTGTTGCAAAATAAATTTCCAATTTAAGCACCCTAAATAATTAAGCTAAGTGTCAAAATAATTTAAAACCTTAGTTCCATTCTATTTAAATCTAGATATGAAAACCTTTTTAGTAATTAACAATTTAAGAATTCACCCAAACTAAGGAGGGATAATAGCACACAAGAATTTAAAACGTTTAAATAAACCAAACCAGTTTAAAACTATAAATGAAACCATTCTGACAATAATTAAATCCCAAAGAGTAACGAATACTGGAAATATAAATGAACGTAAATCTCTGACAAATCCAACTGAATAGGTAAACGGGTGATACATGCCCTAACTAATCAAAACTAAAATAAGAGTAGAGTCAGCAACGAGGTCATCTAAGCAATGGCCTGCAGCTCCCACATAAGCTGCAGCACGTCCATTCCAAGGAATTTAAGCATGACGCCCCTGTGGCTGGGCACCTGTAATATACATACATATATATATATATATATACAAGAGAAAATAAATAACAGGAAATGGGTCAGAGCTCGAGTGTAAAACAGTTTAAAAATAGTTTAGCAAGTATTTAAAATGCTTACCGGCTAATGCAACAACCATGTTAGTGTGCGACACTCTCTTGAGAATTCTCACCTCTCATCTAGTGTGCATGCCTATCGTACTAATAAATCTCATAGATTTCTCTAACTTATTCTCCATAAGGTTTTATCATAGGAAAAGTAAGGTTATGATATTTACTTTAGGAAAATCATTCTCTTTAAGATTTCTTACGTTATTTAGGACAACTCATTACCGTTATAAAGTGCCCGAGCACTTATAAGAAAGTTGAAGCATTTATTCATTACTTATCTACTTATAAGCACAGTAGAAAGTTCCCATATAGATATACGAATATATATTAGTCACACATATAATATATATATATATATATATTAACGGCACCCCACTTAAAATCTATGGTTTTGGCATACTCTGCTATCAAGTCCTCGTGTCACTCAAACTAAGGGAAATACTAGTTCGGAATCACTCTCGAACTGTATTAACACAATACACAAACAAATGGAGGCGAAGCATAGTTCGAGGTCCGAAGAGGTCAGCACATACCCTCACGTCTCTTAGAACATCTGACTATCATTTTCAGATAGCTTGTATCGAGGATACTATCTTCTAGGGTACGAGTCAATATCCCCCGTAAAGGTCCAATCGAGATAAGACTGTCCCGACCCTGAAACCTCCATGATAGGAAGTAGCCCGGGTATGGTTTTTTTTACACAAATAGATAATATATGCACAGTCACACAGTCATATATATAAATATTCACATTTTCTAAATTAGGTGCGCCCACGACCCATAATTAAAATTATCCGTTCTTAGCACAATTTACTCAATTATCTCACATAACGAATTTGTCTCTTTTTATTCTCATATATAATTTATTTCATACTTACTTCTCACCTCTCGAAGTATTCTATCTCACTAAGTATAATTTCAGTAGGTATACCATCTTTAACCTTCCGGCCTAAGTCTTTCACGAATCCCTCGATTCATTAACGAATTTACTTACAATCTCTAATGTGTACCGAAATTCCCCGTTAACTCACTATTTCGTCCCATATTAAATTTCATTCAACGAGGTTTATTTAGACCCTACTGGTTTTCCTCCCGACTCCTCATATTCTATAAATAATAAGCAAGGGTTCCAACGTAATTAAACCGAATTAAAGAAAAAGGGGAGAAATATGCAGTTTTTAGAAGGGGTCGATTGATCGAGGGAATGGGGCGATCAATCGATGTTCTTGGGTCGATCGATCGATTGAAGCAGTTCTTGCCCAGAAACTGCAATTTCAACCTACGGGTTTCAACCAATAATCTTCTCCAAAACGCCATTTAAAATTCTCAAACTCCCAAATAAGGTTACTACTGGTTCTATATACATATATGCATGAATTTTTACGTAAGACATGTATAATTTCTTCAACGGAATTAAATTAAAGGGCTAATTTGTATTAACTATCAAGAACCCTAATTTTCATAAAACTTCCATTCTTTTAATTTCTTTTACAGATTTCTTGCTTCTAATCTCATATCAATTCGTGGGTTACCCTCTACGTATGATTGGGATGTCCAGAAGATAATTATTTCCAGCAAAACATGAGATTGAATCCCCAAATTCCTCAAATTCTTCAAATTCTTCTATGGAACATGTGTATAACAATCATAATCTAACATGGATGAAATAATAACTAAAAGAAAACTAAGATAGATACTTACGTGGGATTTGAGTTTCTGATTTGTGGACGAAATAGGTATGGTTGCGCTCCTCGTCGCGCGATCTACGCTTTGGTGGTGGCGGCGGTGCAAACGGGTGAGTCTTTGGCCTTGAGTTGCTTGGAAAGCTCTCCAACTCCTTCTATAATGGACGTTCTTGGGTTTTGTATTTGTTAACCCTATAAGACAACTCCTAAAGGTTGATATATCCTTAGGAAATTCGTGGGTTTAATTGCCCAAAAATGTAAAACATCTATAATACCCTCACGGGATGCCAATTAGGCTTAAAAACGCCCCGAGACTCGAACTAAACCCCCGGGTATATTATTTTGACTATCTCGACCCTTCCGGACACATCGGCGTACTCAAAAAGGCCATACGGGCAACTTATAATTTATTCACTTTTACTAATAATAATTTAATCCCGACACGACACAGGCGCGTCCTGACTTAATTTTCATAATTGTCATATTATTCCCTTGTGACAATTTTAATAAATTCAATTATATATATTACTCTACTCAATAAGTAATATTTAACAAATCAATAATTTTCCAATAAAAACTAACTTTCATCATGCTAGTAAATATTTAAAACAGATTTTCGAATTAATATTAAATTAATCTATCTCAATTAAATTTAATAAATCCCTAAATTTAAAAGCCATAAAAATACGGGGTATTACATGCGAGTTACATGCAAACATAGTACCGATGTGTTCAAACATGGACATGGAATGTCTGGGCGTGAAACTACAACAAATAAGTCACAATTCCAACACATCGAATAGATCAAGAAGCTCTAATTGATAGCGATAAATCACCAAACTTTATCATAGCCATATGATAATTAAAGTCTGAGCTTAATGAACTAAACATACTACATGCACACAAATCCAGAATTTTGACGATTCTACAAAGAATAGCATCAAATTGCAATGTTTCAATATTATAATTAGTTGTGCAAACTCATTTAAATTTTCTCCAACCAAACTCCCTCATAAACATACTTTTTCAAGTTCTTTTGAGGTTTCTAGCATTCTCAACTTAGAGAAAATCTTATTGGCCCTTTTTCTTAGCATATTGCCTTTTCTTTTGGGTTCTTTTAAACGGTGGCTTTCACGTCGAGTTAATTTTGAACTCTCACAGCCCTTTCTCGTGAATCACTCATCATTTTTTTAATTAGGTATCAATTCAAATACTCACGGTAAATGATTCTTACATGCACACTTCTCCTTAACACTTATGCATAGATGACAAGATTGAGATAAGAACGCCTCACCAAATTCAAATATGCAAGAGAAGTCAAACATCAATAGAAACTCGTGCATGTGTGAAATATTGGCATGTATACAAAGTTGAATCAAAATGCATATCAACTTCAAAACAACCCCATATAAACAATGGTTAAGATCATTCTAAGCATCGATAATAATGACCAAATGTCCTAGCCACATGGATAATGAAACGATGGGGGGTGGGGGGGGGGGGGGTTAAGCACACCAATATGCCACATCAAACGTGTAAACTCAAACACAAATCTTTTTGGCTTTTCAAACATATTTTGACTCAAATAAAAGAAAGATCTTTTTGGATTTTCAAAAGTTTTCTCAAAAACAAAATCTTTTTGTATTTTTTCAATAGGACTAAGACAAATGAAAACTATAATACAAAATGATACATAAGTCATTATACTAGCAATGAATATATCATGAAGCAAAATAGCATATGACAAACATGAAAACACTATCATCCTTTAAATTTAGCATGGGAAGAATCAAGTGCACCCAAACGAGAATCATGAAGTTTTATTCCTAAAGCCAATAAATCCGATTTTCTAACCCAAGTAGGTGTAAAACGACGCATGGGGGTTTGGGGAACCGGGGCAACTTTATTCCTAAACTTCTTAGGAGCTTGTCTAAGGTCATAACAATAACGCCTAAGGTGACCTTTCCTACCACAAAATGTGCAAGTATAGCGACGGTGGGAATGATTACCTATATGTGGACCTTTTCTAATAATCCTAGTGTTTCTCACACGTGCGTGGGGAATGGAAACAATTTTCTCATCAAAACCTATACCTCCTCTATCTCCCTTAATTTGGATAGTGCCTAAGATCTTATCTAACTTCTCTGACCTGGCCTCCAAATCAAACTTAATTCTAGACGAGTCTCTCAATATCTCCCCCAACTCATGAATCTTAGACTCGAGCAAACGCCTAGACTCCTCAAACTCTGAAATCTCCTTTTTCAAAGACTCCATCAAACCACGGAGATTATCTCTCTCACCCTCGACATACTCTAATTTCTCCCTAAGAGTCTTCTCTCGTGCCCTAAGATCCTCAATCAAACTATCATTATTTTCTATGGCATGCTGATTCAACTTAGCTTGTAATTTTGCATTTGCCTTTTTCACCTTAACCGTCTCGGCATACAACTCATTAAATGCAACTTGTAATTATTTCACATCTATCTCCTCTTCTTCACTCTCTTCACCCTCACTAACATGAGATTTACTTAAAACTCCTCGGAAGTGTCATCATTCACATGAGAATTGTCGTCGCTCACATGACATGCCATAAAAGCAACAAAGTTACGATCAATGGGGGAACTCTCTCCCTCTTCTATATCACTATCACTTAAGGTAGAACTATATACAATGGGTTGCTTGCCCTCTTTCTTAAGTCTAGTGGGACACTCCTTAACTTTGTGACCGTACCCCTCACATCCAAAACACTTATCCGACTCATCTCTCTTAGGCTTCTCAAACTTATCCTTAGAGGTGGGATCAACTTTATTGTTCTTGAATTTTTCAAATTTCTTGGCATCTTTCGATTGCTTTTACAACTTAATAAATTTTTTAAATTTCTTTTCCAACAAAGCAACATCCTCAAAATCGGAATTAGAATCGAAAATCAAAACTTTAATTTCTTCCGTTCGGGTTTTCAAAGCAATCATGTCGATTTTATAGGTTTGTAAGTCACCTACAATCTCTTCTAGTTTGGTCGACTCTAACTTACCCAAGGAGTTTTAAATAGTCACTTTCGCATCAAACCTACTAAGCAATGACCTAAGGATTTTCTTAATGACACGGTTGTCGGGAATTTTCTCACTTAGGTTAAATGACGAGTTGACAATATTGGACAACCTAGCATAAAACTCATCAAAAGTCTCACTCTCTAACATCCTAATGGTCTCAAACTATGTAGTAATATTTTGAAGTTTCGACGCCCTAACCGTGCTAGTGCCCTCGTGAGTGAGTGCCAAAATATCCCAAGCCTCTTTTGATGTTTCACAAGTCATAATTCTATTATATTCTTTCGGTGTTACATGTGAAGAAATAACGTGCAAACCCATAGAATTATATTGTGAAACTCTATGTTTAGTTTCGGTCCATGACTCGACAGGCTTTAAATTAGTGACCTAACCTAAAATAGTGACAGGGGGTGTCCAAACTTTCTCAACTTCTAGCCAAACATGATCATCAATAGATTTTAATGCACTTTTCATTCTCATCTTCCAATAGGTGTAATTAGTGCCATAAAAAATAGGAGTTCGAAAAATTTCGTTATTTCCAAAATTCATCTTTGAAAACACACGGGGTCACAAAACAAATAAATTATGTTTTCTAGCTCTGGTACCAATTTAAAAGAGTGGTCCAACACAAGTGTGTTTCAAATCAAACCAATTTTCACAAAAAATTATCCAACTTTTAATTAGCACTAAACCAAGTTGTGAAAAAACAATTCTTACTTTAAACCAATTTTATCTTGATTAATCCTAAACATGCATCTAGTGATTAAAGTAAGTAAAGTAAAGTAAAGAATACTCACAACGCTGGATGTACGAGGAAAACCCCAAGATGAAAAAAAACCTCGGACGACCCAAGTCAGACAATCACTATGAATGTGAAATTATAACGAACAGACAAAATACTTACTCAACGACTCGATCCCCATGGGTCTTGACGCTTTTCTGATCTTCAACCACTCCTCTCACAGTGCCCAAGAAAAAAGTCATTCTTTCACGATACCTGTCCACAACACACGTGTCCACGTATGTCTCGATGTCCACTAAATGGCTTTGATACGTCTACGATGTCGAACAAGAAGTCCTTATCGTCCCTTCACCGTAAAACCCAGATGTTCAAGTATAGGACAAACCTTCTTGGTGCAGCAAGATCACATAAACATATAGTAATGATAAATCAAATATTTGCAAACTCTAAGGATGTGTTTAAGCTTTGAAACCTTAGAAAAACATATACAAAACTCGTACTGAATTGAAAACTGTTTTCCAGATTGCACTCCACGTTAATTCTGACGAAACCACGCTTTAAATAGGAAAACTTCGCCGCCTCGAAACATGTGTCGCTCGAACGAGATTGGCTAGTCGTTCGCGCGACATGGCTATCTCGCTCGAATGAGCAGAGATGTCGTTTGAACGACGCACGTGTCAGTTTGACTTTTTCTTTAAAACGTTTCTTCCAAAAGAGATCCAATTAAGTCAAACCCTATTTCGAGCTTATCAGAATAAAACGTAGTTTAAACATTTGAAACATTCTTTAAAACATTTTCCTTATAAAAATTCATCCTTATCCTTTTATAAAAATTATTTCGAGCTCCATTAATTATATGCATTCATACCTGTGTGATCTCGGAATGCAATAAACTTGGAGACGAATAAACTTGCACCAATTAAACTTCGACATGATTAATTTTTTGAAGCTTTGCCGCAACGTATTCAATTTCTTCAATACGTCATAGACTAAGTTGGATCGTGACAAAAATAAAATCTCCCTATGACATATTACAAACACAGTTTTGTTCACGGAATTAAGTCAAAACAATACAGGGACTCAATTGAAAATGTATGTCCTTACATTATGCAGAACCAAATGCATTCTATGTTGGTTCGGTATAAACATCCCTATCAGTGGGATTTGGGCTTTAAAGCCAAGTTTGGTTCGACATGAACATAGCAAGGTTTTTTTTTGTTATTCGGTATAATGATGCCACTGGCAGAAACACGAAGAAAAGCTTTTGGACATTGTTTTCCTCTGCAACAAAATTTTTGGCTACAGCTGCGGTTGCTTATGTTGCTCGCGGACATTGATTAAATCAAATTTTTGATTTGATCCTTTTTGTTATGTCAAATTATTCACTTACTTTCGTTTTTTGGATTAACAGTGGTGTCTAAATAAAGCCATTATGGTTCCTTTATAAACTTTCTTGCATTGTACAGATAACTAATGATATAATCAATGTAATATTAATATATAATGTAATAATATATAATGTTCCTTTAATCAATGTCCCTTTAAAGGGAGTGATAACTAATGAAACATTCATAAGATATGACAATATATTATAATGTTCCTTTCTTTCTTGCAGATCTGAGTTTGCTATCACTCCCTTTAATTTATTATTTTAAAGGGAGTTTGCTATCACTCCCTTTAATTTATGTAGATCTGAGTTTGCTATCACACCCTTTAATTTTTTTTTTTTTTTTTTTCAATTGCTTTTATATGCCTGCTATATCGGGTAGATAATATGATTGAATGATGGAGAACATGGGGATAAAATCGACGTATATATGGGAATGCAATTACATGCATCCAGCTTAACCTATATGAATGATTATTATTTCTCTCATTTATCCTTCTTGCTCTCTCTTTCTCTTAAACTTTCTAGATTTACTTTCACAAGATTGACAAAATGAGGAAAAACTCAAAGAAACTCTTTGACCAGATGATTACAAGAAGGAAATTGTTTAAATATCTAGATTTTAAAATTAAGAGTATTGATCAGTTTGGGACATTTTAAATCTAAGGTTGGAATAATGAGGTAATTATTGTTTATATACAGTTTCCATAAAATTACATAATTATGGGTTTTAAACTGAATATCAGGTTTCATAAGAGAATTGTTCTCAACAGAGGAGGCTATGGTGACTCTGTTCTTAAGGTATTTATGTTTTAGTTTTCATTTTTTGTCAATTTCAATTCCTGATATGGGTTTTAAAATCACAATTCAAATTTAGTCTTCTCATTCATATAGTGGGAGCAGGGCCATGCGTGAATGTCTAGACCAGCTGAATCATCATGTGATTTATGCTTTCCATTTACAGGGTCATAAGGGTCTACCCTGCGTTACAATAGTGTGGGTCCGTCGAAAACATTCTCTTATTGATGGAAGTGGAGAAATTAGTGACTTACGTTCCCATGATGAACTAATGTATGTAATGGTTCTAGGAACGTTGTGCGTAGAAACTAATATTTTGGGTTAGCTATATTGTTATTTATTTTACTATTTATTGTATATGTCCCTTTATTAATTTGGGTTAACTTAGAAAGTAATTTTTTTGCATTTCACTCGTGTAGCTTGTATGACAATAGGTGGATGATAGCAATTTGGTGTCTCCTAAAGAGGTGCACAACTATTTGAATTGTATGATGTATAATTGGTGCAACAAGTTCAATCCAATATGGAATTCACTTGTACTTGATGGAGTGAAAAGTGAACACAAGTATCTGGGAACGGTACTCCTTGGTTCACTAATCTTTTAAGACGGTTAGGGAGAGACTTATTTCCTCGTAAATAATTATTCTATCTGTGGAGGAAACATTTTTTTCGAAATTCCAAATAATTAAGCTATGAGGATGCGTTCCAGGTACTATCATATTAGGTTGACGGTACCTGTGATTTCCTTAGAAGTATCTGGACCAAATCCAAAAGTTATTCACCATGGGATTGCATAAAAAAGTTCTAGTTGTAAAAAATCAAGTGGACTCCACTCAGTTTAAATTATATACCCCCAATTCTCCGTGATGAATGGAATGAGAACTTGAGTTTTGAGGATGGTGTCTTGTTAATAGAAAAATGTATGCGAAAAGGCAAGTTGAAATTTATGTAGACTGAAGTCCGCTTATTACAGGATGCCTTTTTTTTTTAAATTAATCATTTATAAAACCATTCCTAATTTACCTGTTAAATCTCTCCAATGCTGCTGATTTATTACTCGCTTCTATTTTTTTTCTATTTCATTTTGTTAGGGTTGGGTAATTCTTAGTTTGTTAATTTTCTTCAAGGTTAGTTTCATTTTTCACTAGGCACAACCAAGGGCACCGCCCACACCGTCTTACAGGTAATTAATGTCTGTCATTCTCTTTTAGTGCTTAACTTTGGTCTTAATTTATTTTTATTACTTTCTTTCCGGATTTGAACTGTTTGAATTTTTTTTGTTTTTAATACTTCTTAAATTACACAACTCCCGTATTTCTACAAATGTAATTTTTTTAAATGGATAACTTTGATTGATAATTGTTATACTAAATTCGGGATCTTCGTTTGTATGTAAGGACATTGCCTTATAGTTGAGCATTACTATGGTTATTCTTGATTTTTAACACGATGATGATGCTTCAAATTTGTTTGCGCTGCATTGGGTGCTTAGATATCTATGGTGTTTTAGTTTCTGCAAAATGGTGTTGCTAATGATCATTCAATGGGTATACAATAACATCGTAGGCATTCCGATCCTATATTTTCTGAGGCTGGAATATTTTTAGGCCTTCACCAATAGTTATTTCTATCCTCTGAAATTTCTATTTTAGAAATTCTAATAAAGAAAAACTTTGTCCAACAATAGTTTCTAAGGGTATCCGGGTATGACATGGCATAGATCCACTTTAGAAATTTCTAGGTAGAATTTCTACATGTAGAAATTCCCAGAGAAGTTTTCTATCTGACGTGGCTTTGATTTTTGGCTGGAAAGTGTGGGATCTACGTGATATTCGGTGAGTTGTTGAACTAAAGTTTTGAAAAATATGATAAAAGCCTCCTCAATAGATATAGAAATCAGAACTGCTGGAAATGAATTTTTGTTAACTTTTCTATTATGATAAAAAATCGTGCAATGTAGATTAGAAAGTTTCTAAGAGGCACTTGACACGTGGGATAGAAATTGGTTTGGAAAGAGCATGATTGGAGATGGCAACTTCCAATTTTTTATTGCTAATTTTTCCAAAACATCAGATAGCAATTAAAATCAGTTCTGAAATTCTGATTTTGATCTGCTTTTTCCAAAAGTATGCTGACCTGAATTTTCAGAAAAATATACAATTTTTTTTCCGATATTTTTTCTAAATAAATGTTGATTAGCAATTTTCTGATTTTTTTTTCGGCATCATTCCGAACTTTTTTCCTTATTTTTTCAGAATTTCTTGCTTTTCCCCTGATTTTTCACTAATTTGCTGAAATTTTAAAAAAATTATGAGTTCTGTAAAAATTAGAATTGAAAGAATCGGATTTTTTGGTGTGATTTCCGATCTGTCTAGTCGACACGCAGTCATTGGGTCAACTAATAAAATAATCTGGAGATGTTTTTTATACATATAAAAGAAAGGCACGTTATGCTATTGGACTCTCCCTAGTGAATATGGGTCGAGCTTTGTTTCATTTGTGTGTTAAATCGTTCCTAAGCTGCTTAGAAAAACAAATATATTATTTTGTTTACTAAGAAATTTGGCATTTTTTCTATATTTTCCAGACTTGTGTGAGTACCAGATATATTATAAGCATTGATGTGGCCTGTTCGGCTTATTGTTGTGAGGGGATGCTTATTAGAAGCTTTGTACTTTATTTTAATTTTTGTAAATATGTTGTACTACTTAATTTTATTGTAAAAAGATATTTTTAGAATTAATGAGAAGAGAGATTTTATTTATTTAAATTGTGTTATTTAGCTTCGGCAATTGTTTTATTTAGCCATTGAGTATTGAAAACTGTTTTTTGAAAAGTTTATAATTGGCTCGTATTTTTATTTTATTTTAGTAGCACCTCGGGTTTTCTCGGGATGTTACCCATGCTCAAGTTCAATTCCGGCATATATAGTGTCAAAATTCGATCTTTTGTCGCTATTATTGAAAAGTACTAATAACTTTTCTCAGCTATCACGAAGAGGGATATGTGAAATGTTGATTCAGTAGACTTGATTGACTAGCCATAAAGGAACTTGGTTTGATTGGAACTGAACTAAAGGTGATTGGGATTGGGGGAACCTTACTTAGTTCAAATGGGATTTATCCATGAAAAAAATCCCAATTCCCATTTGAAATGGATCGTATCACATGATCAGAGTGGTGGAGTTCCATCCTTGTTTGTCAGTTATTCTTGGGCTACTCTCGAGTCTTGACATAGCCGTTTCAACACTCTTTGCAAACTATATATGTCATTTTCACATAGTGTAGAGTTTTATTGCGGTCATTCAAGAGATGGTAGCAATTTTGCAGCCTCCAATATAGACCCTTTCTGTTCCTTAATGTATAGCTTATTTGGGTCGTAATTACCCATTCAGGTCGAATCAATGTAGAGTTTTGTTTTTAATCAGGCTATATCACGGCGAGATTTTTGTGTGTCATAGTGAATATTGATGTATTCTATTTGTTGTTGGCATGACCTCGTCAGTATATTCTCTTTTGTGTGCATAAGTGCCGGTCCAATACCTGCTCATTTATGTATTGTGAAGAGGAAGTTACATTGGAGTCTATGCGAGAGATACGACCTCACGGGCCTTTGAAGTCCCTAGCTCTTTCCTTTCCTTATTGATGACAGTCAAAGAGCTTGCATTATGTTATGTCTTTGTGAATACCTTAACAACACTCGATTTTGTACTTTGTGCCTAGCTACCTAACTTCCTACACTATCGACTGAGCATGAGGGACTCCAAGGACGGGCAATATGGAACTATGTGCTAGCTGCTTGATGGACCTCTTTCCTTCTGAATCCCAAGGACACTTGAAACTTGCGTATGTGTGTTGACAGTCCGACTATCAACAAAATCATTGTTAAATACCATTTCCCCATTTCCTCACTAAGAAGACATGATAAATCACACGGGCCACAATTTTTCTCTCGAGGTTACCACTATATACAGATGAGACCACGACCAGGGGATAGTTGGAAGACCATATGGTTTGTACGAGTGGAGAATTATGCCCTTTGGGTTGTCCAATGCCCCATCTACATTTATGTGAGTGATGGCCCAAAGAGTATTCGTGCTGATGGCTATTCTAGATTAGCTAACGCCCAGGAAAGTCTTCTAGATTCAAGGTTTTCACAGTTTCGTCATCTTTTAGCATTAGTTTACTGAGAGATTTAGTATTTTGATGCCTCCGATTACGACTTAGAGGTGCAATAATGAGTCTGAGATGAGACAAAATTTTAGCTCATCAACTCCAAGAGGACTACGACATCCGTTAGGCTTTCCTAATTTTTAATAGTTTTTTGTGTCGAAGGTTATGTTTTCTCACAAAATGGACTCTCGTACTTCAGCAAGAACTAGGGGCTGAGTTTAATTATTCCAGATATGATGTGGAGTTTTATGCATTGATGAAGGCTATTAGGTAGTTGCATGAATACTCGGTACATCTTGAGTTTGTGATTGAGTCTGACCATGAGGCATTGATATATCTTGATAGTTAGAAAAAAATTAGTGATCGTCTTTCTAAGAGGTCCAAACGATATTTCTTCGACTTGTAGTATAAACTTAATAGGGAGAAACAGGTTGTAGCTATGAGGGGCACTTTTTTTCAGTTGTGATCAGGTCCAAAGTTTATATGACGTTGACTGTTATCTGGGAACATTGTTGCGGGGTTTAGTTAGAGGCACTGGACTTTGGGTTTGTATTTATTACTGGATCAGTTCCCTTTTCTCCGGATCTGAGTTGTATACTCCCTCATCGTCAATATGAGAGCAGGTTATATGAGGTTTTCCTGCGCCTTAGGCACTTTACAAGAGAGGTTCTTTTGGCCTTCTATGTGGCAAAATACAAATGCTGAAATATCCGAACAGTTGTAAAAGTATAAGTGATCAGCATGACAACTTTTCCAACACCGTGCATAAGTATTCCTTCCATTGGTAGTATAAACCTAAAAGCGAGAACCAGGTTGTGGATAGATGCCTTGAGATAATCGTGTTCACAGGCTTGTAGCTGTGAGAGGTACCATTTTTGGTTATGTTGAGCCCTGATGATCTGTTCTTTGGGATCATTATTTGGAGAGTGTCATAAGAGGCACGAGATTTCAGGGTATATATCTATTGTAGGATTAGTTTCTTTCTGTGATCTGGGTTGCGTATTCACTCCTCCTTATGAGAGGGATTAAGTTTAGAGATTCATTTTGGTGGGATCTAGCAGATCATATCATGGTTTCCCGCACCTTTGAAAATTTAAGAGAGTGGCTCTTCTGACCTTCTAG
Organism: Sambucus nigra; assembly: GCA_949130495.1. NCBI lineage: Eukaryota > Viridiplantae > Streptophyta > Magnoliopsida > Dipsacales > Adoxaceae > Sambucus > Sambucus nigra. The sequence continues at coordinate 15,516,694 of OX422214.1, forward strand.
GTGGTGAGACTAAATGCTTTTCTATGCAGTTGCAATGTTTGTTAAATGGGGGTCAAAATGTGGATGCTGGCTTCTACACATTCTTTCCAATTCCTGAACACCGTCGTAAGCGTCTTGTGGATTTTACCATTGGATTACCTGGTATGGCCATGAGCCATGATTCCATCTTCCTAGCTGCCTATCAGTGTTCATAATTGACAGTTTATTCAATGTCGCTATAGACCTCAGATGCTTCGCATGTGGCCTTTACTTTCAAAAGACTGTCCACCCCCACGGTGTACCCCGTTGGCCACCAACTTCACAGGCCACTTTTGCCAGACGATGTGGAAGCTGTTGCGTTGCACACAACAGTTTTCTAGCGCGTTTCGCCCTAGGACAGACGGACATACATATGTTAACATAATTTTAAGCGATCTTTTTGAGATGCCTACTTGAGGATATTGTTATTTTACAGGCAGAGTTTTCAAATAATAATGTTCCACCAGCATGTCTCCATTTCGAATTGTGCTCCTTGCTGAATCCTGAAGATTTAATTGAGCTTGCTAGTCAGCTACTGACCATGGGGACCAATGTTTTTAATCGCGGTCGCGCAAGGTGTCGCGTTTTGGCTCCGGGATCGCATCGCGCAAATCGCGTCGCGCATCGCGCAAGCAATCTGTGCATTTCAGTTTTTTTATTAGAAAAACATATAAATTAACATTTTAAATTGATATTTGTAAAATAATTAACACTTTAATTTGAAAATTATAGAACAAATTACTATTTGGGCTGAAAATTATTTTTAAAAAAAACATTTTAAGCTCCACTTTTGTAAACAAGTATCATTTAAACTGAAAATCACAAAAGATTAACATTTTAAACTGAAAATTATAAAATATTAACATTCGAACTGAAATTATAAAGACAAATTACAGTTTAAAATCAAAATTATAAAACAAATAACATTTTAAGCTGAAATTTTATAAATAAGTAGCATTTTAAACTGATAATCTTTTTCATATGCATGCTTCCATCCATAATCCTTTTTGTGTGCCATTTTTTAATCTGAAAAATAAAAAATAGAAAACATTTTACACTGAAATTTATTAAAAAAATATACATTTTCTAGTGAATTTATTAAAAAAATTACATTATTTGAGATTTGAAAAAAAGTTGCTAAAATATGAATAAAAAAGTGAGTTATTGAAAAAAAGTTACAAAAAAGTAAGATTTTAAAGCTCCCAAACAAAAAAAGTTAACTGAAAAAAAAGTATAGTGAGAAATAAAAAAAAAAAAGTGTTAACAACCCATAAGTTTAATAGCCCGTAAGTTTTTTGAAGGGTTAAGGGTTGGGTTAAACACCTCTTGCATTTCCCTTTTTTTCAAAATGGCAGCGTTTTATTTTTTTTTTTCCAAAGCTCCAATTGCGCACTTTCGCGCAAAATAGCACACTTTAGCGCAAAATAGCGCACTTTCGCGCCCAATAGCGCACAATAGCGCACGCAAAAGGAGCATCTTATTTAGCAGTGCCAATAGCGTGGCGTTTTTCAATCGCAAAAGGCAATAGCGCGCTATTGCGTTCGCAATAGCGCGCTTTTTAAAACATTTATGGGGACTATATGGGTGCAGTTTATGAGGATGTTTGAGCATATTTGAAGCATATCTATGCCCCTTACATGGGGCAGACTGATGCTCGCCTACGATTCATGATTTTGATCCAGATGATTTGGTTATGGTATACTTTGGTAAGGAGTCATTAGAGACAGGTCCATGAGCCTCACATTCATTGGTTCGACGTCTTTCCATGGGTGCCCTGTTATGGGACAACACTTGATCTCTCTCCCAAGTTTTGATCCCATTGCATGTCAAATGTTGCCGATCTCATGCATTCTGGCAATGCCATAATCCTCTCATTCTCTTGCAATTTATGTCTCACATCCTGTTAGATCGGGTAGAAAATATCCTTGATTCTGAGGAGGTCCACACTCTGATGGAACCGTGTAAGTGCTATTTGATTGTGTGCATAAAACACATGGATTTCAGAGGCTGCATTGAAGCACATTCTCCTGTACTTCTACCAGCAGTTTCAGTACCATATGGCTACTCTTCTTGGGGTTGGGGGAAGGGGATAATGCAGGAGCATGCTTCTTTTTATATGAGTTATTTTATTTAATATTTTAGTGGCTAAGAGTATTTATTTTTAATAGCTCCCCTAGTTACAGAAGGGGACTCCGATTTTACTATTCATTACATTGTTTTGATAAATATTACGATTGAGAAATCAGAATGCTAGTTGCTTTTCTTTATGATTAAATGTAATTTTATAAGTATTGATTTCTCTGTACTAGAGTTTCCAATGTTACACTTTGGTGTCCGTTTTGTCTTTTTCAGAGACTTTTTGAGAATTTTTAACATAATTCAAGCAAGGGTCTCTCTCTAATATGTAATCTATGCTCACTTGCACATAAGAATTATCATGATTGGGTTAAAAACATGATGTCAACATGTTACCTTATTCGTAGTTGGAAGACCATAAAATAATCATTTTGTCTTACGTGTGTATACAAACATGATGTCAACTGAGATTTCGTCCTCATCATTAGTTTCCACATCAGGAAAATTGATTGTCTGAACAGTCCTTACTGGAATATCAAGCTCCACCTGTTGTAAAGAACTTGGATTCACGTTCTCTTTCTTCGAAACTATCGGTTTCAACATTACTGACTCGTCAAAAGTAACATCTCTGCTCAGAACAATTTTCTTTTATTCGGAGCACCAGAGTCTATATGCTTTTACTCTAGCACTAAAGCCCAAGAATACAACTTTCTTGGCTCTAGGATCTAACTTTGATTCAGTCACATGATAATAAGCAAGACAACCAAAAACATGTAACCAATTATAATCTGCAGCAGATTTACCAAACCATACCTCCATAGGAGTCTTCCCACCAATTGCGACTGTGGCTTGGTCAAACAACTTTGTGGCTTGGTCAAACAGCTTGGTGGCTTGGTCAACGGCTTGGCCGGATTTTTTTTTTCCCCATTCAGTTGGCAAATTTGGGAGCTTCGGAGCTCCGTTTGGCCTCTGGTTTGTTTCGTTGGACTCGTATCGACGATACGCTGCTCCTCCTAGTGTGTTCAGATTTGAGATTTGAAGATTTTGATTTCTGGTAAAAAAAACGAATAAAGCGCCAATAACGACTGTGTCTGGATCTGATACCAATTGTTGTGCCCAGTAACAATCCAGAAATCAAACTCACACTCAATCACACACAATAACAAGAGTTTACGTCGTTCGTCAATTTGCCTACGTCCACGGGGGCAGCGGAATTGTATTATCAGAATAGGAGAATTACAAACACTCTTGCTCTATTGATTCTCTCTCAAAAAAAACTCTCTGTATGCTTTGTTTCTCTCCTATTTGCTGGTATTTTTTTCTCTTAATACATAGATCTTATTTATAGGTGGGCAAGGGGAATTAAGGCCATATAAAATGGCTTAGTTGGGTGTCCACTTAGAGCACTTCTTGTGGAGAAGAAGACTCCACCACCAAATGGGTGAGAGCTTTGTCATAAACAAATATACTCCACCAAATGGTGGAGAGCTTTGTCATAAACAAATATACTCCACCAAATGGTGGAGTATTGTCATAACCCAATAATCTCCACCTTGGCAAGAGTCCACCATTCAACGCTGCTCCAAAAGCGCCCTTAGGCGCCACGAGCTCGAGAGATGTTAATCAAGTCCAAACAGTGTTGGAACTTGATTCCTGTAACCACCTTTGTCAGCATATTTGCAGGATTATCTGCAGTCCCGATTTTTTAGAGTAGAATACCCCCTTCATCTATAATTTTCCGAATGAAATGAAAGCGGACATCAATATGCTTGGTGCGAGAATGATGAACCTGGTTCTTTGCCAAACAGACGGCACTCTGACTATCACAGATTACCTCCACGTTTTCCTGAATAATACCCAAGTCATCTATCAAACCATGAAGCCAAATGGCTTCCTTAAAAGCTTATGTTACATCCATATACTCTGCCTCTGTTGTAGACAAAACCACTGTTGACTGTAAAGTTGATCTCCAACTCACTGGTCCTCCTGCTTTAGTGATCACATAACCAGTAGTAGATCGACGCTTATCAAGATCTCCAGCATAATCAGAATCCACATATCCGACTAGATGCTTACCAACTATCGTGTCTCTCTCAAACTTCAAACCGAGATCCACAGTATCCACTTCACTGCCTGCCAGTGTACTTTCCCTGGATTGTGCATGTAACGACTCACCATGCTCACTGTGTATGAAATGTCTGGTCTGGTACACACCATGGCATACATTAAGGCACCAACTGCATTTGCATATGGAATATGATCCATCTGCTTCTTCTCATCATCTGTATCTGATGACATCAGCGCACTCATCTTGAAATGTGGAGCCAATGGAGTACTTACAGGTTTAGACTTGTTATCGATGCCAAACCTCTGAAGTACTTTCTTCAGATACTGAGTTTGTGTCAAATTGACTATGCTTTTTACTCTATCTCACTTGATCTCCATCCCAAGAATTTTCTTGGCCTCTCTAAGATCCTTCATCTCGAACTCTGAACTCAGCTGAATCTTCAGCCTATCGATCTCCACCTTGCTCTTCGATGCAATCAACATATCATCCACATATAAGAGCAAATAGACAAAATTCCCATCTTGGAGCTTACGAAAGTAGACGTAATGATCAAACTGACTATGTGTGTACTTGTGATCCATCATAAAATGGTCAAATCTCTTGTACCACTATCGCGGTGACTGCTTCAAATAATACAACGATTTGCTCAACTTGTAAGCCCAGTTCTCACGTCCAGGAGTTTTAAAACCATTTAGCTGAGACATGTAAATTTCCTCCTGTAAGTCACCATGGAGGAATGCAGTTTTCACATCGAGTTGAGCTAACTCGAGATCAAACTATGCTACCAAAGCCAATAATATCCGAATGGACGAATGCTTAACAACAGGTGAGAAAACCTCGTTGTAGTCGATTCTTTCCTTCTGAGCGTAGCCTTTCGCCACCAGTCTGGTCTTGTATCTAATGTTGTCTTTGCCAGGAACACCTTCATTTTTAGCATAGATCCACTTGCAACCGGTAGCTTTCTTACCCTTTGGAAGCTGAACCAACTTCCAAGTCTGATTCATATGAAGTGATGCCATTTCTTCGTCCATCGCCTTCTTCCACTTGACAGTGTCTGTATTCTGTACGACTTCTCTGTAAGTGCACGGGAGATCATGATCGGTCACTGGAAGTGCATAGGGCACCATGTCTGTTAATCGAGAAGGTTTTCGAGTATTCCTTTTAGGTCTGCCAGTGGCAATAGAGTAAGGCTGCTAATTGATCACCGGTGCTGGTGCTGGAACCTCAACTGACATTTCGTCCTCATCATTAGTTTTCGCATCAGGAAAATTGATTGTCTAAACAGTCCTTACTGGAATATCAAGCTCCACCTGTTGTAAAGAACTTGGATTCACGTTTTTTTTCTCCGAAACTATCGGTTTCAACATTACAGACTCGTCAAAAGTAGCATCTTTGCTCAGAACAATTTTCTTTGATTCGGAGCACCAGAGTCTATACGCTTTTACTCTAGCACTAATGCCCAAGAATACAACTTTCTTGGCTCTAGGATCTAACTTTGATTCAGTCACATGATAATAAGCAGGACAACCAAACATAGGTAACCAATCATAATCTGTAGCAGATTTACCAAACCATACCTCCATAGGAGTCTTCCCACCAATTGCGGCTGTCAGAAGTCTATTGATGAGGTGAGAAGCATAATTCACTACTTCACCCCAGAATGCCTTTCCCAATCCAGCATGGGACAACATACACTGAACTTTCTCCACCAAAGTACGATTCATACGTTTTGCAGCTCCATTTTGTTGTGGCGTTCTTCGTACGGTAAAATATCTGACAATTCCCCCATCTTGGCAGATTTTAAGGAATGGGTCTAAAGTGTACTCTCCACTATTATAAGTTCGGAGTTTCTTGATCTTCCGACCTATCTGAGTTTTTATCATCTTTTTCCAGTTAAGGAAAATCTCCAGAACTTCATCTTTCCGACACATCGTGTATACCCAGACTCGTCTGGAATAATCATTAATGAAAGTCACGAACCAACGTTTACCTCCCAAAGTTGCATTTTTGGTAGGTCCCCATACATCTGAGTGAATATAGTCAAGAATTCCTTCGGTGCGGTGAACAGTAGTTCCAAACTTGACTTGGTTCTGCTTACCCAAGACACAGTGTTCACAGAAATCAATCTTGCCTGTCTTATCTCCTTTTAACAAGCCTTGCTTTATCAAACCTTGTAGAGCTTTCTCTCCAGCATGTCCTAAGTGCATGTGCCATAGTCTGGATTCATCTGAATCGTCTGAGCTTTTGGAGACTGTCGCTCTCCTAGTGGTTGTGCTCCCGTCGAGGAAATACAAATTTCCTTTTCGGGTATCTTTCATGGTTATAAGTGCTCCTCAAACCACCTTTAGGAGTCCACCTTTAATGATAATAGAATAGCCTTTAGCATCAAAGGTTCTCAGTGAAATGAGATTCTTCTTCAAGTCTGGAATGTATCGTACATAAGTCAAGCCCGATTCTTTTTCAAGTGAAATGAGATTAGGACATGCCGGAGAGAAATGAGATTCTTCTTCAAGCCTGATTGATCCATCATGCAGCTTCAATCGGATCGAGCCTATCCCTTTTATTTTATAGGCGTTGTCATTGCCCATTAGAACACATCCCCCGTCAAGCTCTTGGAAGCTTGAAAACCAGTCCCTGTTGGGACACATGTGATAGGAACACCCTGAATCAAGAATCCATTCCTCAGAATGGTAGGTTGATGATGAAGCGATCAACGCTAACTCCATGTCATCTTCTTTATTTTGTGCAACGTTCACATCTGGATCCTTTTTCTTGTCTCTGTTCAGATAGTTTTTCTTCTAGTGCCCCTTTTGATGACAGTAGGCACATTCGTCTTTAGCAAGTTATCGTCTATCAGGTGATTTTCCCCTTGACTTTGAGCGGAATTTTCATCCTTGTAAGGACATTTTTCTGCAAAATGTCCGTCACAATTTGTTATGTCATATACTGCTAAAATCATCGAAGAATTGAAGAAGTTTTCATCTACAAAAGACGGATCCGAATTACAAGTTGTCTTCAACATTCAAGCCCAACAATATGAACTTTGGTAAGATAATGTTTTAAAGTTTCATATACATTTCATATTAAGAGTGTTGGCATATTTTTAAAAGGAGTGTTAAAAAGTTTTTATAAATGTTTTTTTATAAAAAGGTTTTATTACTATTTTAGAAAACATTGATTTTTGAAAAAGTTTTGGAAAAAGTTTTGAAAAATTTCTAAGGCAGCAAACGTACCTCGGTTTCGACGCCAAGGTCGTTCAAGCGAGATCACCATCTCGTTCGAACGACATGTGGATGTCGCGCATAGTCGTTTGAACGACACGTAATCTCGTTCGAGTGAGAGGGGGTTTTCGTTCGAGCGAGCTGTCTTTCTGGCTGACACGCTGCTTTAATGCTGATCTCTTTGACCACCTCAAAATTCCTATATAAAGGAATGTCAGCTTACGATTTTGTGAGAGAGAGAAAGAGTTTTCCGAACTTATAGAGTTTTGTTTGGGTTTTGGTATTGCCAAGAATCTTTTCGATAATATCACTTGGGCAGATTATTTTCTTCTTTCATTTAAGGGTTCAAATTTTTTGTTTTTAATTCACAAAATCCCAATTACTTTTATGTGAATTGTTTTGTGGAACCCAAGAACATATTTGCTTTGGTTTATTCTTTGTGGGGAGAACTCTACAACCAGAGAGCTGCGTGCTATTGTGGAGGGAGTCCTTACGGAGTATTTTGTGGAGAAGCCATTCTCTTCTTCATTGCTGACCACCTGGAGTTCCTGCGAGAGATTTCAGCCGAGACATCGAAACCGACGCCTGAGGGTATTTCGTATGTCGCTCTTATTTTCATTGTAATCCATGTAACCGTTCTTTACAAATTATAGTGAAAATAAAAGGTTTTGCCCCTCTGGGGGATTTTTTGTGAAATTGTTTATTTTATCCAGCATGCTTTATTTTATTGGATAAATCATCTAGATGCATGTTTTAGGGTTTAACTAAAATTGGATTTTATTTGAGAAGTCGCAATATTTTCGCTGTAGCGATTCTACAAATTAGTATCAGAGCGGGTTACGCTAATTTATCGCGTGATCCTGATCTTTCAAGGATTTATTTTTTGATACAATTTGACTTCTCACGTTGTCAAATTGGTATCAGAGCGGGTTGCGCTAATTTATCGCGTATTCTTATTTTTCGTAAAATTTGTGTGATATTCATTTCTTTTGAAAAATCAGTTTTGATAAAAATCGCAATTTTTCGATAGAGCACTTATCTAATCGGATGCCCCCCTTTGATGACACGAGTCAGAGTTTTGATGATATAAATCGTTTGAATTTGACGTTTGCTAAAAGAATTGATTTTTTGGAAAAAGAAAATTCTCGTTTTAAATCCGCGTTGGATCTTTTGCAAACGGTTCAAAATCAAAAAGATTTTTATCGTGAAAAAATTGTTTCCTTGGACCATAACTTTGTTGCTTTAAAATTGTCCAAGAAGGAGAGTGATGATAGGGTCCTATTTTTAGAAAAAGAATTGGAGGACCTTAAAAATTCGATGGTTTGTGTTTGTGTCAAAGATGACAAAAATATTTTAATCAATGAGTTTGTGGCACGTAAAGAGACTCTTAGGGAGAAGTTTGCTTTAATTGAGGGGGAGAGGGTCAACCAATTTCAAGGATGTTAGAAAAGGTCAACCCATAGGTGTCGTTCCACCCGTTTACACATGTTCATATTGTGGTAGGAAAGGTTACCTTAGGCGTTTTTGTTTTGATCTTGAAAAATGTCCTAGGAAGTTTATGTCTAGTGTTTCAGTGGTTCCCAAATCCCCTACACGATGTTTCACATCTATTTGGGTTAGGAAATCACTTTAGGATATGCTAGATTTTAGACAGGTTGATTCTCGTTTGCTTACACATGATTCTTCTCTTGCCATATCATATAGATGATTGTGTTTGCATGTTTGCCATACACTGGGTTGAGGTTCCATGTTATATGTTTTCTAGCGTTGTAAGATGTACTTTTTGTATTAGATTTTTTTTTTTTGAAAAATACAAAAAGATTTTATTTTGATAAAATTTTTTGAAAAATCCAAAAAGATTTTTGTATTTTGTTTGCACCTTTTATGGATGGACACTTAGGATGACCTGTAACAACCCTCACGTTTGGTAGCCTATTTTATATTTATTTACTATGTATAGTGATTAATTATATAATGATGGATATTGGGTGAATATTAATTAAATATGAAAAAGGTTAATATTTACTAAAATGTTGTAAGGTCACCTTATGAGTAGGTAAAAATATCCATGTGGTGATTTATGGAGTCATAAGATATAAAAGGACAAATTAGTTTAAGATGAAACCGGAAGTAAAATGAATCATAAAATTCCAAATGATAATTTGGAGGGTGTAGTTAGTCCCGGTAGGTGCGAGATAGTCAAAATAAGTGCCATATTACATTTTGGCATTTCGGTCACTTTTGACTGGTTTTTGGCTTTAAAGTGTAGTCGCGTATTATTTTATCGCGCATTAGTCACTTAAGTGGGCTTTTAGACTTAAGCCCCGTTTTATTTTCCCCAACCCCATTTCTTCTCTTCCATTTTATACAATTGAGCCCTAGAGAGAGGAAGAGAACTTGGGAGAAAAAGAGAGATTTGGGAATTCAAGCTAGGATTTGTTGCTTCCTTCTTCATCAAATCAGATTCTTACATTTGAGGCAAGTAATCTACTTGCAATTATTTGATTTAAGTAGAATAATTAGTCTTGATATTTATGGATTTGTTATGATTTAGAAATGTTAGGGTTTTTGTTGGATTTTTGGGTATTAACCCTTGGGAATTGATTTGGATGATAAATTTAGTTGATGATGGTAGATAGACATACTTAGGGAGTAGTAATTGCAGCATAATGATTTGAGTTTGGTTGGTTTTGGGTTTGGGACAAATTTGGAGTTCAAGACTCCATAGCCATTCTTGGCATTTTCGCAGGGGTGAATCGATTCGGCTCCTGGGGCGAATCGATTCGCATAGATGCAGAATCCCAGGTCTTGGTACCAGAACCGATTCGGGTTAAGACCGAATTGATTCGGAAGTTGCAGAAACCCAAGTTTTGTTATCCGAACCGATTCGCTTTCAGAGCGAATCGATTCACTTGGGCGAATCGATTCGGCCCTTAGGCCAAATCGATTCGGTTCCTGCTGTTTGAGTCATTTTCCTTTTTAATTTTTGATCTTTTTCTTTAAGTTTAGGGCCTAGGAACCTTCTTAAATGAAGTAAAGCTTAGAGTCCTAGAGTATTAGTTGAGTTTGGTCGTTACCCTAGACTAGAAAGGGGTTCATCTGGGGTTTATTTTGGGGAGGTTTAAAGTGATGTTAAGGTATTACTTATTTTAATTCAAACTTTTGAAGTTCAGAAGTTAGGAGTTTGGAAGTCCATGCTTGGAGACTTTAGGGGCTTATCGAAGTTATATAAACTTTGGGGGAATTTTAGAATCGTTAAGAATATTTGGAGATTTAGTCGGGAGTTGTAAATTGAGGAATATTAATGAGAATATTCGACGACGTTAGGTTCGCATGTAATGAACCACATCAGTCTAAGGAACTAGGTTCGAATAAAATGAGCTAGATTATTTAATGGAGATGGTTTCGAATAAAATGGACCAAACCCATAGATAATGGAAATGAAATTTTGGTATGATAATTAAAACTGAAAATGAGATTCAAAATGTAAATAATAATTTACTCATACACACCTCTCTAAATGACATCATAAGGGAAGTCCACACGTGAGGTGAAGCCCCCTGGCTAATGAATGCAGGGTGGATATAGTCCTAGGCCATGGGAGCGCTTATTGTTGTATATTTTTCTGCGATGGGTAGGAGATTCCGGGTGTGGTCTTGACTACCCCGCAGGCTCATGGCCGCTTCCCGACGTATTGCGTTAGGTGCCCAGGTTGTCTTATGTTAGGCCCTGGAAGATGATGGTCATTTAGGGGCGCGCACAGTGGGGAAACCCGGACGGGCGGTCTTAGAATCGTTATATGTATATGTATATAACTATTTTCATCAAGTTGGACTTAATGGTTGATAAATGCCACAAAGAGCATGGTTATGTGCCATAAAGAGCACGGGAACGTTATATGTGCCATAAAGATCACTTGATGTAAATGATATTCCTATTAAGGAACGGAAAGATAATTAACTATAAAAGTTAATGAGTGAAAGGAAATGATATCTCTTGATTTAACCAAATAAATGGTTTTATTCCTATTAAGGAATGTAAGAAGGATATGATAATTTTGATTTATGAGGAAAGGTTAAATTTAAGTTATTTACTTTTCTTTCTTTTATGTAGATGTCATGCCATGTTATCATCCTTGTCATTTATGCATAACTGTTCATACTTATCATGCTTTTTATTCTTCTGGTAATCATATAGAACCCGGCCCTGACCGGTTTACTTTCCATGTTGTATATATATACGATTGTATCCGATCAGGTGCTCCTCCGCAAGGACACCCGTTTTGACTGCCCAAATTCCTTTGCTTTCGACGAGCTGTAAGATTTTGCGGGTTATTACAGGACGTTGTATTAGACGCTTTCATTCTTGTTGTTCTAGATATGATCGGGTCTTTTCACTCCGGCGTGTGGCCCAAACATTTGTATTTGATTAATGAATTTATTATATAAGATATTAAATTTATTGTACGGTGTTCTATGTAGCTGTGGACCGACAACTTATTCGGTCCATTTGTGTACATACGTTTTACTTGTATTATATATTTTGTGTAATTCCATTTGCTTATCAGAATTGGGTTGTTAAATTTAATTTTCATAACTGCATTTTTTAAAAATTTTACACTTTTTGGCAACCCATTTTCTGATTTATTGGGTGGTTTTCCCGTATACTCAGTTTTTTATTGATAATGCTGAGAATGATATCCATCCATGATTCCTGTTACGTTTGAGTATCGGGCTGGCCACCCCTTATCTCGGATCTCGGGTTGTTACAGATGGTATCAGAGCATCGGGTTCTAGAGTATTAGGATATGTGTGTGGACTTGTCGCGTTCTACGTAGCATTCTTTGATGTAGAGCCTAATATTAGGACTTCTTTGTTGCTTATATTTGCGATCTTCTGCAAGATAGATTGTTTTAACTAGTATTTTAATACTGTTGTTCTTCCATCTCAGATGCCGCCTAAGAGAGGTCGCCCAGCGAGACGTAATAGGGTTATAGAAGAGGAGGTAGGTCCTCCACCGCCGCCACAAGGGACCATTAACGTTGCAGATATAGGAAACATAGTGGCTCAAGCAATTATTGCCACCATGACCGCAGTGGTCCAAAAATTGCCACGAGCTCCAGGTGTTCAAGCTCCTACGGGACTTACTCCGTGGGAAAGGGTTAGGGAGTCCTTTCTAAAGGGAAATCCCCCAGAATTCGAGGGAGGCACGGATGCGGTTAAAGCCAATCAATGGAAGAAAGACATGCAACGCCACCTTCGAATGATAGAATGCAGTGAGGATAAGAAACAAGTCCTTGCCACCTGTAAGCTTGTTGGATCTGCGTTACACTGGTGGGAGATGATGACCACACCAGAGCAGAGAGACACAATGACGATCACTGAGTTCTGGGCTTTGTTTGATCTTAAGTATTTTCCTCCCGCAGTTCAGAGGGAGATGAAGAGGAAGTTGCAAGATGTAGTACAAGGGGAGAGATCTGTATTGGAATATGAAGAGGAGTTCACCCGGTTGGCAAGTTTTGTACCGGATGAGGTGACGCTGGAAGAGAGGAAGATCTCGAAGTTTATGGGAGGTCTAAATTGGAGAATTCGGAAACACTTATTGGGTAACCCAGCTTTACAAACTTTTGGTGAGGTTGTGAATGCAGCCTTACTCCATTACCAGGAGCATCTATTATATATGCAAGGTAGCAAGAAAGCTACTGAAATTAGGCAAGTAGGAAAGCTCGGAGGGTTTATTGCGAGTGGCAATAATATTAATAGGCACGGACAGGGTACTTCGCAACAGGCAGGTCGGGGTGGACCTGGAGGTAGAGATCATCCGGGCCAAGGCACTTCCCAGCTTCGAAATAACAGAGGTCGAGGTCAGGAGGATATGAAAGGACGACGCTTCCAATGTGGGGAGGCAGGTCATTACAAGAGAGAGTGTCCTCAGATGTTTGGGGGTAAGTCTCCTAGGGCTCCGCTGCAGCCACATGTTCAGTTTCCACCTCCGGTACCTATTATGATTGTTCCTTCGCAGCAGGGACAACTACAGTATGAACATGATTGTCATATTCAGGAGGCTATGCTTCCTCCAGCTCTGCCGGCACCACCCGTTATTGAGGGTAAGTTTTTCTTTACTTAGAAGTACGTGAGTTATGTGTTATTCGATGCGGGTGCTGCGCGCTCATTTGTTTTATGAGCTCTTCTCAGATTACAGATTTGATAAGATCTGCTGATAGTATTTCTATTTCTAGTATTGAGTTTTTCTATTACGTGTGATGGTTCGCTCATTTCTTTTGTTTGTATGTATATAGGAATTTCTCTTACTAATTTCTTCTTCGAGGCCGATTTACTCGTCCTTAACATGGCCGAGTATGATGTGATATTGGTATGTGATTGTTGTGCCTTATCTCCACGACCAACAAAGTTGAGTAGTAGCGTATCGGAGGGGTTCCTTATTTGGATTCCGCTTCTGCGGGACGCTCCACGCGTGAACCTTAACGACGTTGGGAGTGGGGATATACCACCTTTCCTTTCTTTTATTTTATGTATATAAGTAGACTCTTTTCGGTCCCGAACATGTGTCTTAGACCTGTACACCTTGATGACTGACAACGCAAGGTAGTAGTGTAACGGGAGGGTTCCTTGTCTGGATTTTGCTTCGGCGAGACGTCCCACGCACGAAACCGAGCAAATGTCGGGAGTTGAGAAAGGTCTGGGGCACTAGGGATATATTTAGTATTAGGTGTTTACGACTTAGATAGGGTATAGTATAGGTAGGTAGACCTTAGAATTATTTGGACATAGGACCTTTAGTATGCGACATTAGTTTGGGAGTGCTATTGGGAGTTGACCACGAAGAGGTTGTGTGTTAACCCCGAGAGGAACTGGTTACCTAGTTATGAGAAGTGGAGGATTTCAAGAAACTTGGTAGGTAAGGCCGAAGGAGATGAGGTCTTTTGTTATTGGAGAGTTACGGAGGTAACAAAAGTATGCATTGATTTTCACTACTGAGCTCATGTTGTTAAGCTCAAGGGTGGATTCAATTGTCAAGTCTCGGCCCTGATGGGGGAATAAGAATACTGGAGTGTCGACTTATTGTTGATGCGCCTTATAAGTTTAAACTTGTGAAAAGTATTATTCCCTATCTGAATTGAAATTCATAGTGGGGTGATCGCCGTATAGGAAGGGAGATGCTACTTCCTGGGCAGAATTTAGTCTTTCTTATGAGCAACACTTGGTTGCAAGAAGTCTTAGGAGAGAGACAAGAGTGGTTAAGACCACCTGTACAAGTTACTGATTTAGGGGACGGAACTCTGCTCTTATGACCTTGAGGGTGGGGTGAGTGGTGCGTTCCCATAAGAGGACTTTTATCCTGAATAAGAAGGACTTAAGAAAGGCAGACATCGTGGAATCTCGTGGCTTTAAGTTACGGTTCAGCCAAGTAACGACAAAATGTGTCAAGATATGCGTCGCCAGTACTAATAGACGAGCATAGAAAGGTTGTTGGACTGAATGGGGTGCCCTTGATTTTTGTTTCGATTGAAATAAGATTTCGTTACTCATTCTTGGCTAGTTTCCAAGAGGCCATGGGAATCGAATTAAGGTTAAGCACTTCTTATCTTCCTTCACAGACGGCCAGACCGAAAGGGTAAACCATATGTTGGAGGATATACTCCTTATGTGTGCGTGCTTGACTTTAATAGTAGTTGGGAACAATGTCTCCCACTAGTTGAACTCTCTTGTTATAATTTGTATCGATTCACTATGGGGATGACGCCTTATGAAGCCTTGTATGCTAGGCCTTGTGGTTCTCCCACTTGTTGGATGGAAGTGGGAGATGATAAGTTTCTCGAACTTGAAAATGATCCGAGATACTTTCTCGAAGACCGAGCTTATTCGAAATCGCAGCCGTATAGCCCAAAATCGATAAAAGAGCTATGCCGATACGGGGTGACGGCATGCGTAAATGGAGGTCAGGAACCAAGTGTTGGTGCGAGTGTTGCCTACCAAAGGCATTAAGCATTTTGGGAAGAAAAGGGAAACTTGCACCGTGTTACGTGGACCTTTTTCTAATATATGTTAAGGTAGGTCCAGTAACCTATTAACTTGCTTTACCAAAGCACTTGCAACAAGTTCAGAACTTGTTTCATATCTCTCATGCAAGGGAGTACAAAAGATGCGATGGTGCCTTCGGGCACATTCCTTTTTAAAGATACGGAGTTGCAACTTGACAATTCTTATGGAGTAGTCGGTTGCTGTTTTAGAGCATGTAGAGGGGCGTTTGAAATTGCTGGTAGTACCTTTGGGTTGAATTCAATGTAATCACCATAGTGTCAAGAAATTGACATGGTATCGCGAGGATGACATGCGGGAAAAGTATCCGCATTTCTTCTTGCGAGGTGTACCCGAATTTTGGGGGCAAAATTCCCTCTTAAGGGGGGGAGTATGTAACAACCCTCACGTTTGGTAGCCTATTTTATATTTATTTACTATGTATAGTAATTAATTATATAATGATGGATATTGGGTGAATATTAATTAAATATGAAAAAGGTTAATATTTACTAAAATGTTGTAAGGTCACCTTATGAGTAGGTAAAAATATCCATGTGGTGATTTATGGAGTCATAAGATATAAAAGGATAAATTGGTTTAAGATGAAACCGGAAGTAAAATGAATCATAAAATTCCAAATGATAATTTGGAGGGTGTAGTTAGTCCCGGTAGGTGCGAGATAGTCAAAATAAGTGCCATATTACATTTTGGTATTTCGGTCACTTTTGACTGGTTTTTGGCTTTAAAGTGTAGTCGCGTATTATTTTATCGCGCATTAGTCACTTAAGTGGGCTTTTAGACTTAAGCCCCGTTTTATTTTCCCCAACCCCATTTCTTCTCTTCCATTTTATACAATTGAGCCCTAGAGAGAGGAAGAGAACTTGGGAGAAAAAGAGAGATTTGGGAATTCAAGCTAGGATTTGTTGCTTCCTTCTTCATCAAATCAGATTCTTACATTTGAGGCAAGTAATCTACTTGCAATTATTTGATTTAAGTAGAATAATTAGTCTTGATATTTATGGATTTGTTATAATTTAGAAATATTAGGGTTTTTGTTGGATTTTTGGGTATTAACCCTTAGGAATTGATTTGGATGATAAATTTAGTTGATGATGGTAGATAGACATACTTAGGGAGTAGTAATTGCAGCATAATGATTTGAGTTTGGTTGGTTTTGGGTTTGGGATAAATTTGGAGTTCAAGACTCCACAGCCATTCTTGGCATTTTCGCAGGGGCGAATCGATTCGGCCCCTGGGGCGAATCGATTCGCATAGATGCAGAATCCCAGGTCTTGGTACCCGAACCGATTCGGGTTAAGACCGAATCGATTCGGAAGTTACAGAAACCCAAGTTTTGTTATCCGAACCGATTCTCTTTCAGAGCGAATCGATTCGCTTGGGCGAATCGATTCGGCCCTTAGGGCGAATCGATTAGGTTCCCGCTGTTTGAGTCATTTTCCTTTTTAATTTTTGATCTTTTTCTTTAAGTTTAGGGCCTAGGAACCTTCTTAAATGAAGTAAAGCTTAGAGTCCTAGAGTATTAGTTGAGTTTGGTCGTTACCCTAGACTAGAAAGGGGTTCATCTGGGATTTATTTTAGGGAGGTTTAAAGTGATGTTAAGGCATTACTTATTTTAATTCAAACTTTTGAAGTTCGGAAGTTAGGAGTTTGGAAGTCCATTCTTGGAGACTTTAGGGGCTTATCGAAGTTATATAAACTTTGGGGGAATTTTAGAATCGTTAAGAATATTTGGAGATTTAGTCGGGAGTTGTAAATTGAGGAATATTAATGAGAATATTCGACGACGTTAGGTTCGCATGTAATGAACCACATAAGTCTAAGGAACTAGGTTCGAATAAAATGAGCTAGATTATTTAATGGAGATGGTTTCGAATAAAATGGACCAAACCCATGGATAATGGAAATGAAATTTTGGTATGATAATTAAAACTGAAAATGAGATTCAAAATGTAAATAATAATTTACTCATACACACCTCTCTAAATGACATCATAAGGGAAGTCCGCACGTGAGGTGAAGCCCCCTGGCTAATGAATGCAGGGTGGATATAGTCCTAGGCCATGGGAGCGCTTATTGTTGTATATTTTTCTGCGATGGGTAGGAGATTACGGGTGTGGTCTTGACTACCCCGCAGGTTCATGGCCGCTTCCCGACGTATTGCGTTAGGTGCCCAGGTTGTCTTATGTTAGACCCTGGAAGATGATGGTCATTTAGGGGCGCGCATAGTGGGGAAACCCGGACGGGTGGTCTTAGAATCGTTATATGTATATGTATATAACTATTTTCATCAAGTTGGACTTAATGGTTGATAAATGCCACAAAGAGCATGGTTATGTGCCATAAAGAGCACGGGAACGTTATATGTTCCATAAAGATCACTTGATGTAAATGATATTCCTATTAAGGAACGGAAAGATAATTAACTATAAAAGTTAATGAGTGAAAGGAAATGATATCTCTTGATTTAACCAAATAAATGGTTTTATTCCTATTAAGGAATGTAAGAAGGATATGATAATTTTGATTTATGAGGAAAGGTTAAATTTAAGTTATTTACTTTTCTTTCTTTTATGTAGATGTCATGCCATGTTATCATCCTTGTCATTTATGCATAACTGTTCATACTTATCATGCTTTTTATTCTTCTGGTAATCATATAGAACCCGGCCCTGACCGGTTTACTTTCCATGTTGTATATATATACGATTGTATCCGATCAGGTGCTCCTCCGCAAGGACGCCCGTTTTGACTTCCCAGATTCCTTTGCTTTCGACGAGCTGTAAGATTTTGCGGGTTATTACAGGACGTTGTATTAGACGCTTTCATTCTTGTTGTTCTAGATATGATCGGGTCTTTTCACTCGGGCGTGTGGCCCAAACATTTGTATTTGATTAATGAATGTATTATATAAGATATTAAATTTATTGTACGGTGTTCTATGTAGCTGTGGACCGACGGCTTATTCGGTCCATTTGTGTACATACGTTTTAGTTGTATTATATATTTTGTGGAATTCCATTTGCTTATCAGAATTGGGTTGTTAAATTTAATTTTCATAACTGCATTTTTTAAAAATCTTACACTTTTTGGCAACCCATTTTCTGATTTATTGGGTGGTTTTCCCGTATACTCAGTTTTTTATTGATAATGCTGAGAATGATATCCATCCATGATTCCTGTTACGTTTGAGTATCGGGCTGGCCACCCCTTATCTCGGATATCGGGTTGTCACATGACAGAGTCACAACATCATTTCATTTTTTCATGTGACTATTTGATAGTGTTTTGAGACAATAGGTCAATTCATCCATGTGCATTATAATTTTTGGAGTCATTAAGATGTAATTAAGTGTTACTTCCTACATGTTTGACTCATAATTTCCTTTATTGCACACATGCACGAATTTATTTGATTATTGTGCTTGTCTTATCACATGTTGGTTGGGTGTTTTCACTTCAATCCTGTCCTTAAAATGAACCAAGCGCGATAAAACTTGATAAGAAAGTTGTGCATCTAAGAGCCGTTTGTGAGTTTGTGTGCTTTATTCGAAAACGGTGAAGGGCTACGAAATATTATTTTTTTATCCTTTGCGATTAAGCCACCGTTTAAATTGGACCTAAAAAATTGAGGAATTTTATTATCCGGGGTCCAAAGAGGTTTAAAAGAGGCCGAAAAAAATTTATAGGCAATAAAAAGAAATTCATGCCAAAAATGGGCCATTTAGGTTTTTGCACCAATTCTCCAAAGTTTGAGAATTTAGTTTAACACATCTAAAAGAAAATATATACGAGGGAGTTTGGTTGGAGATTTTATAATGGGTTTGCACGTCCTTAAAAATCTTGAAAAAACGCTAAATAGTTTTGGACATTATTGGTGTGGAAATCACTTTGACTTTGATTTATTGATTTGCATAAGACGATGTCATCTAAATTCAACATATTTTTACACATAAGGATTCTTTTGATGTTCATTCGTTAGGGGTACACGTATGCATCGTGCACATATGATTGATTGAGTTGATTTTCCTATCGAATGTGTTCACACCCATTCACTCCATTTTCATGACTTGGTTGTTTGAGTTTAAATCCATGGTGTGATTTTTAGTATCTTATTTTTGTATGAAATATTTGAAAAATAAAAAATCGTTTGTGAATGTTTTTGGGACATACCTTTGCATGCGTGTTGATTGATTCATATTTGCTATGTTTTTTTATCGTGACACTCCATGTTTTGATTGTTTCTTCTTATATGTTTATTTGGGGACATCATAAAAAGGGGGAGAAAGAATTATCATGTTATGGGGGAGATTTGATTTATTAATGATTATTCTTATATCATTTCAAACTCGATGCGTCACGAAGGTATTTTGCTTTATCTCATGTGTGTGGGTACAAAATTGAAGATTGATATGTTGCACACCCTGATAAGAAAAGCTTTGAGAGTTTTGATGTTGAAGAAAAATTTGAGAACTTGCAAATTTTACCTTTTCAGTTTTGGGATTCATGGGAGGGTAGATTTGTATAGGTAATTTGGTATTTGATAATTCGGATGTTTTTATGTATGTACCGGCATAGATATAGGGGGAGATTTGTAAGGACATTTTTTTACAAAATGTCCATCACAATTTGTTATGTCATATACCGCTACAATCGTCGAAGAATTGAAGAAGTTTTCATCTACAAAAGACGGATCCGAATTACAAGTTGTCTTCAACATTCAAGCCCAACAATATGAACTTTGGTAAGATAATGTTTTAAAGTTTCATATACATTTCATATTAAGAGTGTTGGGATATTTTTAAAAGGAGTGTTAAAAAAATTTTATATAAAAATATTTTTATAAATGTTTTTTTATAAAAAGGTTTTATTACTGTTTTAGAAAACATTGGTTTTTGAAAAAGTTTTGAAAAATTTCTAAGGCAAGGCAGCAAACGTACCTCGGTTTCGACGCCAAGGTCGTTCAAGCGAGATCCCCATCTCGTTCGAACGACATGTGGATGTCACGCGTAGTCGTTTGAACGACACGCGATCTCGTTCGAGCGAGATGGGGTTTCGTTCGAGCGAGCTGTCTTTTTGGCTAACACGCTGCTTTAATGCTGATCTCTTTGATCACCTCAAAATTCCCATTTAAAGGAATGTCAGTTTACGATTTGTGACAGAGAGAAAGAGTTTTCCAAACTTGTAGAGTCTTGTTTGGGTTTTGATACTACCAAGAATCTTTTCGATAATATCACTTGGGAAGATTGTTTTCTTCTCTCATTTAAGGGTTCAAATATTTTGTTTTTAATTCACAAAATCCCAATTACTTTTATGTGAATTGTTTTGTGGAACCCAAGAACATATTTTCTTTGGTTTATTCTTTGTGGGGAGAACTCTACAACCGGAGAGCTGCGTGCTATTGTGGAGGGAGTCCGTACGGAGTATTTTGTGGAGAAGCCGTTCTCTTCTTCATTGCTGACCACCTGGAGTTCCTGCGAGAGATTTTAGCCGAGATATCGAAACCGACGCCTGAGGGTATTTCGTATGTCGCTCTTATTTTCATTGTAATCCGTGTAACCGTTCTTTACAAATTATAGTGAAAATAAAAGGTTTTGCCCCTTTGGGGGATTTTTCCTGAAATTGTTTGCTTTATCCTGCATGCTTTATTTTATTGGATAAATCATCTAGATGCATGTTTTAGGGTTTAACTAAAATTTGAGATTAATTAAAATTGGATTTTATTTGAGAAATCGCAATATTTCCACTGTAGCGATTCTACACTCCTCGTCCTCTATTGGGTGTCCTCCCTCTTACTATCAACGCTTCTGATGATGAGGGGTCTCGATGGACCTGTAGATCCTTCTTTCATACCTCATTGTTCATCAAAGCATTGGAAACATCGTTAAATTTTACCTCATCTTTTCCATACAGTAAGGTAGTAGTCAAGTGATCATACGAATCAGGCAATGAATTTAGGTATAAGAGTGCCTTATTCTCATTAGCAATTTCAACCTCTAAATTTTACAAATCGGCTAAATTTTTATTGAAACTGTCTAAATGAGTATTCATAGACGCACCGTGCTTAAATTGGAAGCGAAAAAGTTTCTTCTTGACATAGAGCCGGTTTTCTATGCTTTTCGTCTTGTACTTGTCCTCTAGCTTCTTCCAGAGACTTGTTGCCACAATCTCCTTCATGACAAAATACTTTTGGTCTTTGGCTAAGCACAATCTAATTGTACAACAAGCTTGACGGTTTACAAAATTCTAATCTTCCTCCGAAATATCCTTAGGCTTGGAATCCAAGGCAATATGTGACCCTTCTCAAAATAACAGATCCAAAACTTCACACTGCCACATGCCGAAGTTATTTATACCGTCAAATTTTTCAACATCAAACTTTGCATTTGACATAGAACTTCTTTTCCAAGTGCTACTGGTGGTTGTCGGAGTTTGTACTTCAATTGAATCGGAAGAAGTTTCACCTTCTATTATTCCTTAGACTCCACCCAAAAAACAAATTCGACGCCTGGAAGTGCCTTAAAACACCGATATGTCCCTCTTAAGTCAATACATCAACTTAAGAGCAGAATCAGCAGAAACGGAGGGCACGATTGTTTCCGAAATGGTCAAAATAGCTAGGAAAGGGTCCGACTTGGTCGAAAACGGGTCCAGAATGGACTGAGTTGGTCCAAAAATAGATTTTTAAACCAAGTTGACTCAAGAGGAATATTCCATTAAAGTTAACATAATATTCCTTTTTTGTTTGGTGACATCAGCGGCTCAGTCAAACGGTCAACAGCTTGGCCAAACGGTCAATGGCTTGGTCAAGTAGCTTTGTGGCTTGGTCAAGTAGCTTTGTGGCTTGCTCAAACAGCTTGGTGGCTTGGTCAACGGCTTGGTCAATGGCTTGGCTGGAATTTTTTTTCCTCTTCAGTTGGCAAATTTGGGAGCTTCGGAGCTCCGTTTGGCCTTCGGTTTGTTTCGTTGGACTCGTATCGACGATATGCTCCTCCTGGTGTGTTCAGATTTGAGATTTGAAGATTTTGATTTTTGGCTAAA
Source organism: Sambucus nigra (assembly GCA_949130495.1). NCBI lineage: Eukaryota > Viridiplantae > Streptophyta > Magnoliopsida > Dipsacales > Adoxaceae > Sambucus > Sambucus nigra. The sequence goes on from OX422214.1 coordinate 15,539,178, forward strand.
AAAACAAACAAAGCGCTAATAACGACTGTGTCTGGCTTTGATACCAATTGTTGTGCCCAGTAACAATCCAGAAATCAAACTCACACTCAATCACACACAATTACAAGAGATTTACATGGTTCGGCAATTTGCCTACGTCCACGGGGGCAGCGGAATTGTATTATCAGAAGAGGAGAATTACGAACACTCTTGCTCTCTTGATTCTCTCTCAAACAAGACTCTCTATATGCTTTGTTTCTCTCCTATTTGCTGGTGTTTTTTTCTCTTAATACATAGAGCTTATTTATAGGTGGGCAAGGGGAATTAAGGCCATATAAAATGGCTTAGTTGGGTGTCCACTTAAAGCACTTCTTGTGGAGATGAAGACTCCACCACCAAATGGGTGAAAGCTTTGTCATAAACAAATATACTCCACCAAATGGTGGAGAGCTTTGTCATAAACAAATATACTCCAACAATTGGTGGAGTCTTGTCATAACCCAATATGAGAAAATCAATATCATTCACTTCATGTATGTCATTCAGAATGACTCAAATTCTTTCTATGTGTAGTTAGTTGAATGCCCGCCAATTGATGAGATGCTGGAAAATCCTGCATTACAGTGGAAAAAGTGGCCTGAAATTCAGGTCTGGTGAAAGAAGTCAACAGATGGGGAAGATGGGGAAACTTCAGTGAAAATGGAATCGTATGGTGCAATGGAAAGTGCCACTCTTTTTTACGAGGCCTTGAGGAATAATGAGGTTCGCTTCTTCCTTCTTATGTTTATGCTCTATTTTTATTTTTAGATTTAGAATCGAGTTACCTTGTTAACAACCTCAATTAGATGCAGGAACATGTTTTAAATTCTATTAGACTTGTGTACTTTTCCATCCTTTTTTAGTAGTGACACAATATTTCGTCACATTTAGTGATTTAGTTTCTGGTTTCGTCATTGAAATGACAATAGTAGTGATGCAAACTCGTGTCACCGTTGACTTTCACGGTTCTTGGACAGAAAAGTAATTGACTACAAAATAATCAAATTAAATCAGGTACCTAAAACTAATTAAGGAATTAATGGAGTACCTAAGTTTAAAATTCCCCAATTATTACATAGAGGTTGTTAGGTTTCTAATTGCTCCTAGATTTGCCTTTTATGCTTTCTAAGTTTAGAAAGATTGCTCCGAAATTAGAAAATCTCCTTCATTGCAAATTTTATCCGTTTGCCTTTATAATGTATTTGATGTAGCTTTTGGTTGGGTAAAGTCATTATAACTATAAATTAGCTGTGCAAATATCCTTTAAATGATGATTCAATTTAGTGATTGTTCTGTAATACCCCATACTTTTGGCTATATTTATTTTGGGATTAATTAATTAAATGCGTATTAATTGGAAATTAATCCGGGTTATAAATACTAACGAGATGTGAGTTGGTATTTGATTATGTGCATATATGATTTTATATGAATCTAGAATTATGAGAGTTGTCGTGAGATTTACATACGGCATTTTAGAAATTTTGTTGAGACGCGTGGGACCGCCGCATCACGGTGTAATATTTTGATTATAAAAAGTAAATTTAAAATCTATAATCCGTATGGTCGTTTTGAGTGCCCCAACGCGTCCGGAAGGGTCGAGATAGTCAGAAAACACTAGCCGGGGGTGTAGTTTGGGTTCCGGGGTATTTTTAGTCCATACCGGCAACTTAAAGGGTATTTTGGTAATTTTGTATTTTGAGGAATTAAAAGTGACGAAAATTGGGAGTTTTAATCTGATTAAATTCTAACCCACTAAACCCACTATCCAACCCACTTTAACCCTTTAATCTACGGAGGTTATCAATTAGGTTTCCAAATTCCCCAAATCAAACCCTAGCCACCATAGCCACCTTTGGAGAAGATAGCTTGGAGAGGGAGAGAAAGAGAAGAAATTCTGCAGAATCTTTACAGAAATCAACACCAAATTCAGACAATAGAGGCAAGTGACTTAATTCCATTTAATTTCAAAGAATGTTCTTTCCATGTTAGAAAAATTCGAATTTTGTGATTGTTCTTGGTGAAATATGAAAACCCATGTAGTTTGGAGTTTAGAACTTGAATATTTTGAAGAGAATTGCATGTAGAATGATAGGTAGATGATTATTCTCATGATAATTGTGATTAGAAGGAATTAAAACGGATTTAATTCTGGGATTTGATGATGATATAAAATCTAGGGTTCATGTTCTTATAAAATTGGGGAAAAGTATAAAATCTTGTGATTCAATGATGTTTAGGATGCTTTAATGCCTTAAAGGATGTTAGTATATGACCTTAGCATGTTGTAGTATGATTAGAGGACTCAAAACATTCTTAGAACGAACTTTGGAGAAGACTTGAGGTGTTAAAAATGGATGAAAACGAGATGGGGAGAAATCTGGGCCGAAACTGGTCAGTCGTTAGAAGCAGTCCCCAGGTCGTTCGAACGAGCTTCTAACGAGTTGACCAGTCTCTTCTAACGAGGGGTAGTTTCGTTCGATATCTCGTTCGAACGAGATATCGTTAGAAGGTACAGTTCGTTCGAACTAACTGGATCTCGTTCGAACAGTCTCGTTCGAACGAGACTTCTAACGAGCTAGCAGTCCAAACTCGTTCGAACACTCGTTCGAACGAGACTTCTAACGAGCTGGCAGCTTGGGCCTTTTTGGACTGTTTTGATTTTCGGAGTCCCGTAAACTTGTTCAAGGATATAGATATCATTCCGTTGATGCTGTAGTGATAGAATTGGGACATTTGAGTATTTATGAGAGGGAAATATTATATACAAGTGAGTTATATTAGATGGATAGTTTGGATTGAGACGTGAGTGTCTACTACGAAAGTGAGAATAAATTATGGCGCGTATAATTATAAACCAGAAGCGTATAAAGTGTGTGAATTATATATTAGTACTAGATTGAGAAAAGTACTACGATTAAACTACGGTGATTACTAAGATACGTGTATACTTAGTATTGATGTATTATTTATGTGTATGACATACCTACCATACTTGCTATCACGGGAGGTTTGCGTTCTCTAAGGACCCTCTAATCCTTGTGTGCCTACGGGGGGGATTTAGACTGTTACCTCGATGAACATAGGTCATACAAAGACTTATTGGGATATTGATAAGTCCGCTGATCGTGGGATCGTAGGTATGTGCGTGACCCATGTGATGTGACTGTGTTCGCCTCCACTATTTGTGATGTTGTTATCTGTGACCTATTCCTGAGAGATTCGGAATATGTAATCCTTATGTACGTGATGTACCGGGATGGATAGCAGAGTATGTGTGCACCGCAGCTTAGTTCTCGGGGTGCTTGTATTGTATATTTATGATGTGAATAATATACACTTTATTAATAAGAAACTTCATGTTATTGTTGTGAAAATAATTACGGTACTGATTCGAGTAAAATGACGAATTAACTAATAGTGATATATATTGCAGAGTGAGCACCTGAGTTTATGTTAAATCCATATATGTTACGAGCGTTATTATGTTAATAGAACCGTGTAAAATGGGTAGGACCGATGATAGTCTAGCTAGAGATGATGGTACTTAGCTAGAGGTTTGTGACGTTATAGATGGGTACTTACATTAGGAGTGCACAGTTAGACGAGAGGTGAGAATATCATGTGAGTGTACTTCCTAACATGTACTTTGCATTTAATGTTTTAAATGTTTTTAAAGCACTTGCAGGTTTTTAAATATAACTCCACATTCGGGCTCTGACCCGTTTGGTTTTCAAATCTTTTTCTTGTAAAACCATTTTAGGTGCCCAGCCACAAGGACACCAAGCATAGGATATTCATTCAGGTGACGAGCTGTAGCCGTTTGTGGAAGCTACAGGGATTTGCTTATAGACGCTTCTATCTCTTGGATTCCAGAGTTACTATCTATCAGTTGTAGGGCATGTTGCCCATTTCTATTTAGAGACATCTTTTACATTTCAGTTTTCAGACTTTGATTTGTATTGTTTTAGTATTCGGTTATTTATTTCAGTTATGGGATTGTAGTGAGGAGTTTTTCCTCCAGACTTTATTTACATTATGTGATGGTTATTCGTTTTACTTCAGTATGGTGAATGGTGTAATTTATTTCCTCATTTCACTTGTTGCATGTTAATCAGACTTAAATTAAAATTTGGCAACTTATTTTTTAAATACTAGGTGGTTAGTAAAAATAAAATGTTTTCGACAGTGATGCTATTAACTGAGCCAACTTGGCATTTTGAATTAATTTAATAAAGGAGTAGCTACCCGGTATTTAATTAGTCGGGGTGTCACAGGTGGTATCAGAGCATCAGGTTCTAGTGTCCTTTAGGATCTGTACGGCTATTATGTTTCCGCTACGTTTCTTTGATTTAGAGCCCTATATTTTAGGACTGCTGTACTCTTTTTGTGTATGCTTCGTTCTTCAGCTATATTAAGTTTATAACCGTGAACTTATAAACTTTATTCTTATTTCAGATGCCTCCACGACGTGCACGACGAGTTCCCAGGGATGCAACGCCCGAACCCCAGCCCGCTCCAGTTCAGGGCATGATGAACGCCACTGAGGTTGCAGCTATAGTAGCCCAAGCGGTAAATGCCGCGATTGCCGTGATTCAGCAGGCACCACCTCAGGCATCGATTGTCGCGCCGGTACAGGCAAATGCATTCCCGTCTTCTTGGGAGCGTGTACGTGATGCTTTTCAGAAAGCGCATCCGCCAGAGTTTGCAGGTAGCTCAGATGTGGTAGTCTCGAGCCAATGGAGGAAGGACATGCAGAGGCACTTGAGGATGCATGAGTGCACTGATGTTCAGAAGCAGGTGCTAGCTACTTTCAAGCTAGTTGGATCTGCACTGCAGTGGCGGGAGTCTATTACCACCGCGGAGGAGAGGGATAGCCTCACGATTCAGGAGTTCTGGGTGCGGTTTGACCGCAAGTACTTTTCGTCGGCTGTTCATACGGAAATGAGGAGGAAGCTGATGAGTCTGAGGCAGAAAGGCAAGACAGTGGCCGAGTATGAGGCCGAGTTCACTAACCTATTGAATATCGTTCCAGACGAGATACCAACAGAGAAGAAGAAGATTGAGAAGTTCACCGACGGGTTGAATTGGAGGATCCGTCAGCATCTGCTAGGGAACCTATCGTTGGCCACGTATTCTGATGTGGTTAACGCTGCGTTGCTACACTGCCAGGACCACCATTTTCATATGGCCGAGGGCAAAAGGTCGGGAGAGTCTAGCCATCAGGGCAGGACTGGAGGACATGGTGCCAGCGGGGCACAATCTGGTCAGGGGCAGAGACAGAATGAGCAGGGCTCCCAGCAGGGGGATAATAAGAGGTTCCGGTCAGGGAACTACAAGCAGGGACAGGGAGGTTTCCGTCAGGGCCATCAGGGTCCAAACGGCCATCGGGGCCAACAGGGGCAGAATGGGCAGCAGTTTCACCAGGGCCAGCAGGGCCAAGGGAGGAACGGTAACGGCCACCAGGGCCGGGGACAGCAGGGGCAGAGGGGAGGGAATTTCCCAGGGAAGTGCTTTGTTTGTGGCAAGACTGGCCATAAGAAGCAGGATTGTCCTGATAGGGGCAGGGCCCCACAGCAGCAGCAGCAGGGTGCTCGCCAGGAGCCACAGAGGCCTATGTTTCCCGCCGCTCTTCCCGCACCGCCACAGATGGCAGCATTGCCACCCATTCCAGCAGTCCCAGTTCAGCAGGGGCAGCTACAGTATGGACGTGTCTACAACGTCCACCAGGCTGCAGTTCCACAGGCACCGCCCGCGATCGAGGCTACGTTTCCTATCCATGGCACTATGGGTCGGATGTTATTTGATACGGGTGCTACACATTATTTTATAGCTACACACTTCGCGAAAGCTTTAGGATTATTAGCTACGGCAGAGAGCACAGTGACGTGTGTCGACTCACCATTGGGGAGTGGGTCACTTATTTTCTTTATATGCCGGGGAGTGGGGGTAGAGATCGGTGGTTTGGTATTGCCTACAGACATGTTAGTGTTAGACATGCATGTTCACGATGTGATCATCGGTATGGATTGGCTCGTAGCATATAGGGCCATGATCGATTGCTTCAGCGGGAGCATTGTTTTTTCCATTCCGGGGCAAGAGATGTTTGTAGTGGCGATGCCTCGCCCAGAGGGAGGATCGACCGCTCATCTGTATTACATAGAGGAGGATACCTCTAAGGAGGTTGTTATTCCTTTAGATTCGATCCCGGTTGTCAGGGAGTATTCGGATGTGTTTCAGGAGATACCAGGCTTACCACCCAGTCGAGAGATAGACTTCGTTATAGATTTTCTACCGGGTACGAGACCTATAGCACGCGCACCGTAACGTATGGCTCCAGCTGAGATGCGAGAGCTACGGGATCAGATAGAACAACTGTTAGGGCAGGGCTTTATTCGCAGGAGTACCTCACCTTGGGGCACTCCAGTTTTGTTTGTGAAGAAGAGGGACGGTTCACTGAGATTGTGTGTGGACTACCGAGAGTTGAATAAGATCACGATACGGAATAAGTATCCGTTACCTCGAATCGATGACTTATTCGACCAGTTGAGAGGAGCTTCTTTCTTCTCAAAGATTGACTTGAGATCGGGATACCATCAGTTGCGTATCAGGGAGGAGGATGTCTCGAAGACTGCGTTCTTATCGAGATATGGTTCTTACGAGTTTCGGGTTATGCCTTTTGGGTTGACCAACGCTCCAGCAGTGTTTATGGACTTGATGAACAGAGTGTTCAGGGATTTCCTAGATCAGTTTGTCATTGTCTTCATTGATGACATTCTGGTTTACTCTCAGACAGAGGAGGAGCACGCCGAGCATTTGAGGCATGTTTTGCAGACACTTCGTCAGAACGAGTTGTATGCAAAATATGAGAAGTGCGGGTTTTGGCTGAAGGAAGTCCAGTTCTTGGGTCACATTATTTCCGACCAAGGGATATCTGTTGATCCGGGGAAAGTATCAGCGGTGAGGGAGTGGGGACAGCCCACGACACCAACGGAGATTTGTAGTTTCTTGGGTCTAGCAGGATACTACAGGAGGTTTATTCGAGATTTCTCGGAGATAGCAGGTCCTTTGACACATCTGACTCGTAAGGGTGTGCCCTACATCTGGAGTGATGCCTGTTAGTTGGCATTCGATGAATTGAAGGACAAATTGACCCCAGCACCTGTGTTAGCATTGCCGAGACCGGGAGTTGAGTATTTGGTTTACACCGATGCGTCTTTGCAAGGGCTTGGAGGTGTATTACAGTAGGAGAGACATGCCATAGCTTATGCTTCCCGTAAGCTTAAGCCTCATGAGAAGAATTACCCCACGCATGATTTAGAGTTGGCAGCAGTGGTATTTGCCCTACGGATTTGGAGGCACTACCTTTTGGGGGAGAAGTTCCAACTGTTCACCGACCACAAGTCCCTACAGTACCTATTCACGCAGAAGGAATTGAATATGCGGCAGCGTAGGTGGCTTGAATTTGTGAAAGACTACCAGTTCGACATCCAGTACCACCCGGGTAAGGCTAACGTGGTGGCAGACGCGTTGAGCCGTAGGCCAACAGATGAGGTGGCAGAGGTGTGGAAGGCTAAGTGGAAGGAATTGGGACACCAGGATGCAGTGGCCCGATCTTTCATGTCTGTGATGACCGTTACACCACAGATTGTCACGAGGGTAGTACGGGCACAGGCCAATGACTCGTTCTGTCAGGAGCAGATAGTTCGGTTACTTGCAGAGGGAGCCGAGTCCTATAGCGTTAGCTCAGACGGGGATTACGCTTCAATGGGAGATTGGTAGTTCCAGAAGGAGAAGAATTGCGACACGAGGTGATGGCAGAGTCGCACGGCTCACGGTTCGCGGTACATCCCGGAGGGGACAAAATGTACCAAGACATGAGACGGCAGTATTGGTGGAGCAGTATGAAGAGAGATATCACTGAGTTTGTTTCAAAATGCGCCACTTGTCAGCTTGTAAAAGTGGATCATCAGAGACCAGCAGGATTGCTACACCCCTTAGAGGTCCCGGTGTGGATGTGGGAGAGCATATCCATGGACTTTATCACGGGGTTACCTACGTCGCAGAGGGGTCACGACTCCGTTTGGGTAATTATGGACAGGTTGTCCAAGGTCGCTCACTTCTTACCCGTAAGGACAGACTACACTACGGGACAGTATGCCCAACTCTTCATTTCAGAGATTGTGAGACTTCACGGTGTGCCCCTAAATATCGTGTCTGACAGAGACAAGATATTTATTTCGCGGTTTTGGGAGAGTTTCCAGAAGGCCATGGGCACGGAATTACGGTTGAGTACAGCTTATCATCCGCAGACCGATGGGCAGACAGAGCGCACCAATCAGATGTTGGAGGACATGCTACGCATGTGCATTATTGACTTCGGGGGTGGATGGGAGTAGTACCTTCAACTGGTGGAGTTTGCTTACAACAACTCCTATCAGTTCACGATTGGCATGGCTCCGTTTGAGGCATTGTATGGTAGGCCTTGTCGTTCCCCAGCATGTTGGTTAGAGGTGGGGGACAACAAACTACTTGGGCCGGAAGTGATTCAGGATACTTCGGCAAGGATTGAGTTGATTCGGAGTCGCATTCGGGTAGCTCAAGACAGGCAGAAGAGTTATGCTGATGCAAAGAGGTTTTTCAGGGAGTTCCAAGTGGGGGACCATGTTTTGCTCAGAGTATCTCCTATGGAGGGGATTATGCATTTCGGGAAGAAGGGGAAGTTGGCACCGAGGTATGTGGGGCCGTTTCCCATTATTGAGCGAATCGGACCGGTTGCGTATAGACTCGGGTTACCGGAGCATTTGCATCGGATTCACGATGTGTTTCATATTTCCTCGCTAAGGAAATACCTTAGAGATAATTTGGCTCATTCTCACATTGCTGTGGAGGACATCGATCTCCAGCCGGATAGCTCTTACGAGGAGGGGCCGATTGCTATTTTGGACCGAAGCGAGAGGAAACTGCGGTCAAAGATAGTCCCGTTAGTGCGTGTCCAGTGGCGACATCACAATGTCGAGGAGTCCACATGGGAGCGCGAGGATGAGATGCGCGAACGTTATCCAGAGTTATTTTTAGCAGGTACTTTCTAGTTTCGAATTTCGGGACGAAATTCAGTTATTAGGGGGAAGTATGTAATACCCCGTACTTTTGGCTATATTTATTTTGGGATTAATTAATTAAATGCGTATTAATTGGAAATTAATCCGGGTTATAAATACTAACGAGATGTGAGTTGGTATTTGATTATGTGCATATATGATTTTATATGAATCTAGAATTATGAAAGTTGTCGTGAGATTTATATACGGCATTTTAGAAATTTTGTTGAGACGCGTGGGACCGCCGTGTCACGGTGTAATATTTTGATTATAAAATGTAAATTTAAAATATATAATCCGTATGGTCGTTTTGAGTGCCCCAACGCGTCCGGAAGGGTCGAGATAGTCAGAAAACACTAGCCGGGGGTGTAGTTTGGGTTCCAGGGTATTTTTAGACCATACCGACAACTTAAAGGGTATTTTGGTAATTTTGTATTTTGAGGAATTAAAAGTGACGAAAATTGGGAGTTTTAATCTGATTAAATTCTAACCCACTAAACCCACTATCCAACCCACTTTAACCCTTTAATCTACGGAGGTTATCAATTAGGTTTCCAAATTCCCCAAATCAAACCCTAGCCACCATAGCCACCTTTGGAGAAGATAGCTTGGAGAGGGAGAGAAAGAGAAGAAATTTTGCAGAATCTTTACAGAAATCAACACCAAATTCAGACAATAGAGGCAAGTGACTTAATTCCATTTAATTTCAAAGAATGTTCTTTCCATGTTAGAAAAATTCGAATTTTGTGATTGTTCTTGGTGAAATATGAAAACCCATGTAGTTTGGAGTTTAGAACTTGAATATTTTGAAGAGAATTGCATGTAGAATGATAGGTAGATGATTATTCTCATGATAATTGTGATTAGAAGGAATTAAAACGGATTTAATTCTGGGATTTGATGATGATATAAAATCTAGGGTTCATGTTCTTATAAAATTGGGGAAAAGTATAAAATCTTGTGATTCAATGATGTTTAGGATGCTTTAATGCCTTAAAGGACGTTGGTATATGACCTTAGCATGTTGTAGTATGATTAGAGGACTCAAAACATTCTTAGAACGAACTTTGGAGAAGACTTGAGGTGTTAAAAATGGATGAAAACGAGATGGGGAGAAATCTGGGCCGAAACTGGTCAGTCGTTAGAAGCAGTCCCCAGGTCGTTCGAACGAGCTTCTAACGAGTTGACCAGTCTCTTCTAACGAGGCGTAGTTTCGTTCGATATCTCGTTCGAACGAGATATCGTTAGAAGGTACAGTTCGTTCGAACGAACTGGATCTCGTTCGAACAGTCTCGTTCGAACGAGACTTCTAACGAGCTAGCAGTCCAAACTCGTTCGAACACTCGTTCGAACGAGACTTCTAACGAGCTGGCAGCTTGGGCCTTTTTGGACTGTTTTGATTTTCGGAGTCCCGTAAACTTGTTCGAGGATATAGATATCATTCCGTTGATGCTGTAGTGATAGAATTGGGACATTTGAGTATTTATGAGAGGGAAATATTATATACAAGTGAGTTATATTAGATGGATAGTTTGGATTGAGACGTGAGTGTCTACTACGAAAGTGAGAATAAATTATGGCGCGTATAATTATAAACCGGAAGCGTATAAAGTGTGTGAATTATATATTAGTACTAGATTGCGAAAAGTACTACGATTAAACTACGGTGATTACTAAGATACGTGTATACTTAGTATTGATGTATTATTTGTGTGTATGACATACCTACCATACTTGCTATCACGGGAGGTTTGCGTTCTCTTAGGACCCTCTAATCCTTGTGTGCCCACGGGGGGGATTTAGACTGGTACCTCGATGAACATAGGTCATAGAAAGACTTATTGGGATATTGATAAGTCCGCTGATCGTGGGAGCGTAGGTATGTGCGTGACCCATGTGATGTGACTGTGTTCGCCTCCACTATTTGTGATGTTGTTATCTGTGAGCTATTCCTGAGAGATTCGGAATATGTAATCCTTATGTACGTGATGTACCGGGATGGATAGCAGAGTATGTGTGCACCGCAGCTTAGTTCTCGGGGTGCTTTTATTGTATATTTATGATGTGAATAATATACACTTTATTAATAAGAAACTTCATGTTATTGTTGTGAAAATAATTACGGTACTAATTCGAGTAAAATGACTAATTAACTGATAGTGATATATATTGCATAGTGAGCACCTGAGTTTATGTTAAATCCATATATGTTACGAGCGTTATTATGTTAATAGAACCGTGTAAAATGGGTAGGACCGATGATAGTCTAGCTAGAGATGATGGTATTTAGCTAGAGGTTTGTGACATTATAGATGGGTACTTACGTTAGGAGTGCACAGTTAGACGAGGGTGAGAATATCATGTGAGTGTACGTCCTAACATGTACTTTGCATTTAATTTTTTAAATATTTTTAAAGCACTTGCAGGTTTTTAAATATAACTCCACATTCGGGCTCTGACCCGTTTGCTTTTCAAATATTTTTCTTGTAAAACCATTTTAGGTGCCCAGCCACAAGGACACCAAGCATAGGATATTTATTCAGGTGACGAGCTGTTGCTGTTTGTGGAAGCTACAGGGATTTGCTTATAGACGCTTTTATCTCTTGGATTCCAGAGTTACTATCTATCAGTTGTAGGGCCCCATTTCTATTTAGAGACATCTTTTACATTTCAGTTTTCAGACTTTGATTTGTATTGTTTTAGTATTCGGTTATTTATTTCAGTTATGGGATTGTAGTGAGGAGTTTTTCCTCCAGACTTTATTTACATTATGTGATGGTTATTCGTTTTACTTCAGTATGGTGAATGGTGTAATTTATTTCCTCATTTCACTTGTTGCATGTTAATCAGACTTAAATTAAAATTTGGCAACTTATTTTTTAAATACTAGGTGGTTAGTAAAAATAAAATGTTTTCGACAGTGATGCTATTAACTGAGCCAACTTGGCATTTTGAATTAATTTAATAAAGGAGTAGCTACCCGGTATTTAATTAGTAGGGGTGTCACATGTTCCTAGCTGTGCATTGCAGAAAGTTTTGTGATCAGCAGTCCTGCACATAAAGTGTTTGTAAAACAAAAAAAATTCCATAACCCATTATAAATATAATTTATGGGAGAAACCAGCATGGTAGAGGGCGTGTTAGTGCTGCAGTAAAACACAAAGATCATTGTGTGAATCCACCCCCTCATAGTCGCAAAGTGGTAGAACAATTCAGGATCCTAATTCAAGCCTTGATTGAACAGGCCCAGCATTTAAATCCAACCCTGCAATTATCATTCCTCAAAAGTTTCTGTTGTTGATAACTGTCATGGCAGAGTTCTCAATAAACCAAGAAATCAAATATGGAAAATCGAAAAACCACGATTTGAACGATGGCTGGAATCCACTAAATTTTGCACACTTGGAGTTGATGCTAATACAGAATATGAACCTCCCATTTTACAAGTTTAAGAATCATTTGAAAATAATGCTCTTCCCTCTTTTAATGAAGAATCATTTGAGTTTGAATAAAATGAGGAAGAAGCTGAACCAACTCGATTATTTAATGATTCTGTAATGCATTGTCATGAATATCAATCTCTCCCACAATTGGTGAATCTGAAATTGATGAAGATGATTGATATGTGGAACTTGTATTTCAAGATGAAAACTATGAGCTTAATTTTTTTTTTGACGACTTTGGTTCAAGGATACAACAAGATGTGTTGTTAAATCATCTAGGAAAGTTTTCGATTTTTCCTAAACAAGTGGTTGACATGGAGGCAGGGGCTATAGGGAAAAGTTTGCCACGTAACCAAGTTTCAGATTTTGTGATTGACATTCAAGTTGCTGATGGTGTTGTACATGGACCAATTGAAGTTGTTGAGATTATTCCTATGAAAGAAGAGATCCAATTAACAATGGATGTGATTGAAAGTATTTGATGAAATGATGACAACAACAGTGACAAAAGGAAAAGAAGCCGAAGAAAAGAGGAATAAGAAGAAGTATATTTTCGAAGTCAGTAAGAGCAGCCTGTTATGATAATATTGTTTGTTATGTCATTTTAAAAGCTCATATGTATTTTGTTTTAGTGGTACTTTGTTCTTACCTGGGTGTACCAAGTACTTAGTTGTAATAGGAGCTATAAATAGGCTTCTATCCTCATTTGTAACTAAACTTTTGATAATTGATTCTAAGAAATATTAATAGACATCTCTCTCTATTTTCTCTCTCTCATTTTAAGCTATCCCTAGATCTTGGGAAGATGATTACATCAGGGCCTGCAAGAAGCTTGTAGGAATCTCCTAGGTGAAAAATTTTCTTCGCAGGATGCAGTGCACTAACTCACTTCGCAAATGCAAGCTTTAAGTCTGCAAGGTGCGAAACTTTCACAGGTAGCCTGGAAGCTGTGTTCAAGAGGTACAAACTCTCTTTTGACAAGAATGGTTGAAAGGCCTTCGTAGGTTGCGAAGAGAAACCTCGCACGTGCGAACTTGTTCGCAAATTCTTTCGCAAGGTGAAAAGGTGCACAGGTTCTTTCGCATATGCTTTTCCAAACTAAGAAAAATACATTTTTGGATATGAAAACTATATGGCATATGTTGTAGATGCACAAAACTATAAACCATTAAAATTTATAGAAAAATATTTTTTAGTTTTAATCAAGCTTAAACCACAGGATTAAACTGAGTCACTAAGTCAAAATTACCTTTCATCATGAGGATGAAGTCCGGCTTGGGATCTTGATCATCTTTCACAGCGACCGAAGAAGTGCTCAATCGCTCGACGTGTTTTTTCCTTCACAAAATGTAGACATCCAAAGGGTAGAAAAACATGCACTTACAAAGCTCTTGGGTAAACAAGGTACTCTTGTTGTACAAAATTAATCGGAGCCTCAAATTATCCATCTCTCCTCACATCTGAATTTATTGTTTTCTCTAAATTTCCATCTCCATGTTCGATTCCTTCCAATGAGCTAGCATATCCCTGAGGCGTGGTTACCACCGAACAGACATGGTTTACCCCAAAGAATCTCTTTCTATCAAAGATTATACTCAATTGAGTCCAACCAATCAATAAACTTGTTGCTTCCCTACGCCTATTAAACATTAGGGTATCAACTCAAAACTTCATCATGTAGACTTCTCTCCAAAAGCCTCAACACCTGAGTTAAATGGTTGTGCTCCTAGTCCTCGTCATCAAAAGAAACACCAATTCCACAAAAAGTGCATTGTCGTTGTTCTCAGGATATGTCCATGCGAGCAAAGCAGCGGTCAATTGGACAGGTAGCTAGTGGTTTTCCTTCCTCAGTTCCAATAAAGGAAATCATCCAGCATATGCCCCTTCTCATGACAAAGAAAACAGAAATGATGATCAAATGGAACAAAGGAGATTAATACCTTTGTTGTGGGATAATAACATAATAATATTCCTCTCCTGTCACCATAGCAAAACCATCATTGTTGGCCTTTCAGGAAATGGGCATCCCGGTAGCAGCAGATTCAATTCCTCATAGTAAACCATCTTCGAAAACTGGCATAGACAAGTGGCTTAGGTGATGTCGGTTGCTTCCAATTCTTCGTACAATAACCAGGGTCTCGTCGTCAGAGTTCGAAGTCGTGAATCGAAAGAACATCAGTTGGAACCTTTTAGGGTGGTAACTTAATATTATCTCAGCAGCTTGATTCAAATTGAGCTGCCCTGCCTAATTTCCTGAAGGTGCAGTAGTGAATTGTTTGTCTTGAAGAGCAATGGTCATGACTCGGCAAGGGTCATATTAATTTGGAGATCAACTCAATTTTGGGGTTCCAACTCAAGCTGCAAAGGGTGATTTAGAAGCGGGGGTAGTCATTTTCAATGAGGGGTTTATCAATTGAGATGAGTTTTTGATTTCTCCGGCTATATTCTTCAGTTCCATCATTTCTTCCATTTCAGATATCTGGTTTTCCAAATCAGATAAACTTTGTGATTTCATGAAGGCCATGGTTGTTTATACAAAGACGCATAACCCTGCTTTGTTAACAATTGGATTCAAGCAGTGGACAACACTAAATAATCGCAACACAACTCAATAATATTTAATATGTCCCAAAATGAGGCAATGCATCAATTGAAAGAAACAGGGACTTGCTAGCTAAGTTGCCCCTATAATGGAAATAACACTAAAGAGGACATACTAATGGGAATATTTCCTATCTCTACCTAAACAATAAAACACGCTATGACTAAGAGGTTTATTACAGCATATGTAAGAAGAAAAATGAACAAAATAGGCCATAACTCTATTATTTTCATTAGGTAGGTTATAAATGCGCTTTGCGGAGGAATTACTGCAATCCAAATTCCATACTTGATGCCCTAATGTAAATATTCTAATTGTGAGGGATTGTTAAGTAAAAATCAATATTTTGTCTCAAGATGTTATCATTTGTAGCCTTGTTGTCTGATTTGTACACTTCTGCAAGCATTTCATCTAATATTATGTGTTATCACATATTTGCCGTCGATTGTTGCAGCTGAATTATGATGGGTAAATGGTAGCTCTACCGTTCAACTTTTCAATTCTCAAATGGGCTGTTGCACTTGCCAAATTCTCAATAATGTACGACTACCCCAAGGGGTTTCTTTCTACAACATCTATGGAACGTCGTTCGATCCACCTTTGATGTTTGGTATGTAACTGATCTACATTCTCCATTAAAAATATCTTATCTTGTTTAAGGCTTAGTAATAAATGCATTCAAGTTTGTATGCAAAAGAACGTCATTTGTAATGGGTTGAAACTGGGTATATGGCTCATATATATAGTAAATCTCCTGTTTCATTACTGGAAATATCTATTTTTTTTTTTGCATAAAAACATTTCAGATTTTAGTGGCCAAGGGACGAATTTCCTTTTAAGAGCAGATTGGTATCTAAAATTCTTCATTTCTGTAATTACGCGGGAAATTATGGAACTGAATTGATGCACTGCTGCTTTTGTATTCATGACATTATATATACAAGTGCGTGTGTTTATGTATATAAAAAGTTGTATATACATGTACAGAGCCGATCTCTGGTGGGTGCCACAGACAGACATATGAACGGGTCACTTAAAAAAAGAAAGGATGCGTGTGTGTATATATAAAAGACAAAGCTGAAATGTTTGAAAAGTTAAAACAAAACATTTCTCTCTCTTTTTTGTACTTACTATCTCTTTATTTTGAAGACAACATTACCACGATGAGCTAATATTTTGTTTACTTTTTTTTTTTTAATTTCTTTTCAAAGTCAATCTGCTTAACATTTGTAATCCTTTTTCATTCTTTAAAATTTAGAATCAATTTTTCTCCTAACATCTGAAAATGACACTGTTAAATCAACTCTTATTTTTAAAAACTAAAACAATGTTATATATAATATAAAAACTGTTTTTACAAAAACAAATTATTATAACTGTTAAAAGTTTGTATTTTATATAAAAAACTTGTACATTTTATTTAAATCTGTTTCATAATACCGCATATACATACCGCTGGCGCGAACCAACATATTAGAAAAAATGGTCCGCGCCAGCGGTATGGTAAAGATGGCGCACATTCCCCAGCGGAACCATCTTTACATGTCCGTCTCGGACCATTTTTTACTATTACAAAAAATGGTCCGCGCCATCTTTACATGTCTATCTCGGACCATTTTTTACGATTATAAAAATAATCTTTTTACTATTTAGAAAAAATGGTCCGCGCGCGCGGACCATTTTTTCTAATATGTTTGTCCACGCCAGCAGTATGTATATGCGGTATTATGATACAGTTTTAAATAAAATGTACAAGTTTTTATATAAAATACAAACTTTTAATAGTTATAATAATTTATTTTTGTAAAAACAGTTTTTTATATTATATATAACATTGTTTTAGTTTTTAAAAATAAGAGTTGATTTAACAGTGTCACTTTTAAAAATAATAGTGTCATTTTCAGATGTTTAGGAAAAAAATTGATTCTAAATTTTAAAGAATGAAAAAGGATTACAAATGTTAAGCAGATTGACTTTGAAAAGAAATTAAAAAAAAAGTAAACAAAATATTAGCTCATCATGGTAATGTTGTCTTCAAAATAGAGAGATACCAAGTACAAAAAAGAGAGAGAAATGTTTTGTTTTAACTTTTCAAACATTTCAGCTTTGTCTTTTACATATACACACACGCATCCTTTCTTTTTTTAAGTGACCCGTTCATATGTTCGTCTCTGGCACCCGCCAGAGATCGGCTCTGTATACATGTATATGTGTAAACATATATTAAATGTATGCATATATGTTTTATTCATTCATATATATACATATATGGTTTATCTATTATATACACACACTATTACATATCCATGCCGATGGCATGACTTTTGTTTTTCCACCTGTGGTTAGGCACACCTATGGTTATTTTATAATTTATATGAAATTAAAGGGCTAAATATTGATGTTCAAGTTATGTCGTAGATAGTTGAATTTAATTTATTTTCTTACAAATTATACACTCCTTAGCATGTTTTTGTGCATGCACCAAGTCAATTTCCCTTCTGTTTCTATCCTTGTTAGTTTATCCTTTCTGCACAAAATTCAAATATGCTTCTACCATTTTTCCACTCACAATATATTCTCGTGTCATTCTGAAAAAAGTAAAACAGTTCACATGTATGCATGACCCAAATTTATGTTGTTACATATACTCTTTTGTAGTTAGGAAGAAAGCACAACCTCTCAAAACATTGTATACAATTTTTTACAACGCTTTTTAGCCGTCCTAAACACCTAATTTTCTTACACGACAGTGCCGGTTCAACCATGTGACAACTTAGGCAATGGCTTAGGGCCTCACGGTTGGAGGGCCCCCCATTTCAATATGTATGTGAGAGTTGAGAAATTTAATTTTGCTTCTCGGAGTAGACCACTTAAAAATGCTATCCTTGGAGGTGCAAGTCATTTGGTGGAAATGCAATCACAAAACTATCCTTGGAGATGCAAGCCTTGGTTCGAAAATTTAAAATTTGCTTTTTGTGGTCTAGAAGAGTAGATGCCAACTTTTCCAACTCTGTACTTATTTCTTGCCCAACCCCTTTTCTCTCTCAATAAAATGCTAATTTTTCCACCAAAACATTTCAGTCAGAAAACGTTTCTTTCTCTATCTATTCACATAGTTGAAAAATTCCCACAAATCCATTGATGATCCACCAACACCTGAGCATGCTTCTTTCATCTCTCTACTAATTTTTATCTTGTTATTTTATTTTTGTTTTCCTTTGTAATAATTTTTGTTTATTACATTTTTTCTTCTAAATGTGAAGGTTTGTCATTTAATCTAAAAGTTGATTTTTGTAGCAAAAATGAAGTGGAGTTCGTGTTGGGTGAACAACTATCAGTTTCCATCATTCTTTATTTTTTAATAGTTCTATTTGTGTTTTTAATAGTGTAGTTAATATTTTATTATGTTTTAGTTTTCTTGCAAAATGATATTGTAAATGTTTTAATATATGAACATTTCAATGATCCATTTAATGTAAACAAATGAAAAAGTTAGAAAAACCACTAACAAAAATGAAATCCATGATACTCAAACATGTTAAAAAATCCTCATAAGAAACTCTATAATAATATAGTAAAAATATTAAGGGCCACAATTTAAAATATGCCTAGAGCTTCACTTTGGCTTGAGCCAGGCCTGTTACACGATACACTTTAAGACATGATATAATACTAGGCAGCAATATTTGTGTTGCTTGTTATAATACTAGGCAGCAATAATTGTGTTGCTTGTTATCTGTTGGGTGTTTAATGGCCAAAAAAATAAATGAACAAGCCACCTAACCTCATTTTTTCTCATTATTTCTTAATCAAACCTTATTCAAATTTTTGACTGAAGTTTTCTATTGATGTCTTCAAAGAAGATATTCTTAAAAGCTTCAATGTGGGCCACTTGAAGACGGAGAGAGACAAAAACTGATCCATCCCCATCATTTGATGGAAAAATCATAGAGTCGCCATCGGAATCATGTGATGCTGGACACATATGAACCTCTTTTCCCCATCCGAAATCCAACCCATGAAGTGGTAAATTCAGCCAACTTGTAACCCAAAAATTTGGATTTCCATAAAAAGGCCCTTGGTCATTCAAAAGGGCATGAAGATCTTGGAATTGGGATAGGTCCTTTTGATTATTGTAAAAATCAAGAGCTGAATGAATAAAATTATTTGTTACCTTCTCAATTGCTTCTCTTATTTTATTTGCACTATAGCTGAGCGGCTTGGACACCAAGTCCCCTGCGAGCCCAATTGCTCTCACATCAATAGTTGCATTCCCAAAGTAATTTATCGGCAATGGAGGTTCAATCCGATTGCGTATATTTACGCAAAGCGCTAATGCGGTTGGCTGCTCACTTTTGTGCCCACGCGCTTTACAAGCGGTTCTCCATATGTGTGCAGTTATGGCCTCATATCGCGTGTAAGGTCTATGGGTACAATCTTCATTAGCTTTCTTCTTTAGCGTCTCTACTTGGTCTTTTGTTAATTTCAACTTAGACAACGTAGTTTCCATTTTACGCTCAATTTGGGACCAAGCGGGCAGTGGCGGTCCAGGATACTGAAAAGTGCACTCGGCATTTAGTGCAGTGCACCTTTCAGTATTTATGAGTACTTTCCTATCCAGGAAAGGTTCACTGGCAATCAGCTCGCCTCTAGCCAGTTTGGCCCACTCATTCAAAAAGTAAGCCAAGCTTAGCCCATCCACAACGGTGTGTGATACTGCAATTCCGAGGCTAATCGCCCCACAACTAAACTCGGTGAGTTGGATGAGCAACAAAGGTTGTCGTTCAAATGGGGTCCGCACGTAGTCTACGGGCGGTACAAGGGACATGAACATTGGGGACGGTGAGAAATCTCTGAGTTGGTCAAGTTTTGCATCCGATTCGGCTTCGATGAACTCCACACCCATCGCGTTGCAGTGGAGTTCCAGGCGTCCGCCACCGATCCAACGTAGCCGGCCGGCTAAGGGGTAAAAATGAAACAGTGCTTGACTTAGAGAGTTTTTTAGGATTTTGATAATGGTATCAGGCGGTGTAAGCCAGCGTTTGGGACGCCTATAGAAGTGAACAATTGGCACATGAGTTATTTGACATGTTTGATCAAATGCTGTTAAAGAGAGACTACCTCTAAAGGTTTGGACAGCTGGCTTAACCATGCAGGAACTCTTTAAAATAACCTTCATGTTTGTACCTGTTTGAGAGAGAGAGAGAGAGATATTTGGTTTAGAAATGCAGGCATATAACTTTGTGTATTTATAGGTGAAATCTGAAATGCAGTGGTAAAAAATACTGAAATGTGCTGGAAAGCATAACTACGTACAAAATAACTCTCAATTCAGTAAGGTAATAAGTACCGTTTACTGAAAATTTACATTTGATTCAAAAGACCAATCACAATGCAAGTTCCTTTTTAATTTAATTTAATTTTATTAATACACAAGAATAGATTGTTGGTCCTGGTGGATATTCACATCTTCTGAGTAGTTTACCGAATGACAAGTTGCATTTTTCTCTGGTTTTAGGACATTATGAAAGATTTAAAAATAAAATAGACAAATTCTATTCTACCCAAAATTTTGACTAAAGGACGGATTGAATGACGTAGATATTCACAAAAGGACAAAATAAAATGGACACAATATTTTCAAAGGGTTGGCAGCCGGCGGCTCACTTGTCAACGGCAGCCTTTTTCCCTTAGTAGAATCCCTTTCAACTTCCTATCCTTTAATAATTTGTCTTTATTTCCAAATACTAGCCATACTAGCAAATGGTAACAGTTACATGCGGGACTAAAAGCAATTAGTTTGTCTATAAATAAATTAAAATCATACAAGATATATAAAATAGTTTTTTATGGATTAATTTCATTTATTAAATATGTAATCAAATATGTTCAACAATTTTTTTTATTCCAACAGACTTTATAAAAATATATTTTTGCTTCAGTAGGTTTAATTAGAGAACATGTAGTTAACATTATATATATAGATATATATAGAGAGAGATGTAGACTCTCAAACACATCAAGTGTAGATGCTTACTAACGCAAACCTATTTTAATAAAATATTATGAAAAAAAAAATTTAGTTTGATTTTTTTTTATTAAAAACAGCGAAAGTTTGATCGATTTTGTTAAAATAGCAAAAATAATATATTTGAATGGAATTTTTTATGTGATATTTAAACATTTCATGGGACTTTTTGAGCGGATGTTTTTTATGAGTCCCTTGAAATGTTTAAATATCACATAAAAAATTCAATTCAAATTTACTTTTTTTACTTTTTTAAAAAAACCGAGAGAGAGAGAGTGGGGGAGAGAGAGAGTGAGTGATTCTCATACATATCGAGTATACATACTTGCTAGCGCAAGCCTATTTTCTAAAATATAAAAAAGTTATTTTTGAGTTGAGTTTTTTTTTTTTATGGTATTTAAACATTTCAAGGGATCCATATAATAAAAATCAGCTCAAAATAACTTTTTTTTCTGCTATTTTAAAAAAATGTCAAACTTTCCCAGCTTTTAAAGTGCTTCAAAAGGTGCGAAAGTTTGACCAATTTTTTTTTAAATAGTAAAAAAAATTATTTTAGTTGATTTTTTTTAATATGGATCCCTTAAAATGTTTAGATAGCATACAAAAAAACTCAACTAAAAGATAATTTTTTTACTATTTAAAAAAAAATCAGTATGTCTACTTGGTATGTGTGTGTGTGGGTAAACAATTATTTTAATATTGTTTTAATAGGAGAAATGAGAAAAGATCGAATGCAAACACGACTTATTTGTCAACATTTCTATAAACTATGAAATAAAATTTTAAAACAAATCAATAAAACACAGACCCAAAATTGTATCTTTTTTATCAAACATAAATACATATCAATTAAAATACGAGACGATATGAAATTTTATTTTTGTTCTAACACAAACAAGCTAAATAAAAGTGACACATCACAAAATATTATTTTTTACCAAACATGAATACGATCTAATTAAGATGCGAAACAACATATTACAATACGAAATCTTATACTGTTCCATGATACGAATACTATTGAAATAAAATGACATGACACAATTTTTTTGTCAAATAAGAACACGACCTAATTAAAATATAACTAGATAAGACACGATACACAATCTTATTTTTTCCCTAACACAAACGCTTCCCAATTAAAATAGGTACGACATCACCTTCTTTTTTTAACCAAATGTGAACACTATCTAATTAAAATGCGGGACGATACAACTTAACCTAACACGAACATGACACAGAAAAACACGGTACCAAACTACTTGATTAAGACGCAACATGACACAACACACCAAACAATCTTTTTTTACCTAACACCAACAAGGACACAATAAAAGGCAACACGACATATGTATGTTTATAATCATATTCAATAAACTAAATATGTCAATATACTTACATCTTAATTTGAAAATACACATAGTGATGTTAATCTATTGATACAATAAGTAGCAAAAAAAAATTAATACATTAATATATTTAATTACGCATAATAATGAAAAATTATGCATGTTTTCATATATATATATATATATATATATATATGGGGTTAAACTCCAAATAATCCTTTTATTTATGGGTATCCATAAAAAAGTTTAAAATTAAGTTTAGATTGTAAAAAATGGAATTTCAAAGAGTTAGAAAGGTTGCTCTTACCAGGGACTTTCAAGAGGTTTGGCTCTCATATTCATTCTTGCTTGTATATCATCGCTTAATGGTGTCATGTCATTCGATTTGGTATATTCAGGCAATGGTTAGGTTACAGTAGAGAAGCTCAGTAAATGTTACACCATATTTTTGGTATGAATGTACAAAATAATAACAAAGCAATGAAACCAAAATTAAGGCGGAGAAGAAAGCTTTATTCATTATAGTGATAACTAACATCGCATTACATATATTGTATCACCAAACACAAGGGTGAATTATAAGTTTTACATTTTATCCTAAAAATGAAAACTCATGTAGGACATCGAGAAACGTCATTCTTTGCTTCCAACTTCCTTAACTTCCTTTCATATAGTTATAAAAGCATACAAGTGATTTGCATGTTTCACAAAAAGGGAATGGGGGTACTGCTTCCTTATCTTGGAATATCTGGAGGTAAAAAGGAATTAGCACAATTATGCTAAGTAGTTTTTAACCAATTCTATAGCGATATATATATATATATATATATATATATATATATATATATATATATATATATATATATATATATATATATATATATATATATATAGAGAGAGAGAGAGAGAGAGAGAGAGAGAGAGGTTTGAGGCGTGTATGCATTTAACTGTTTACTGAAAAACATTACGAATTAAGCATAAGCGATAATTCTTATAAATAGAGAAGAAAGTCAAGGATTTTTAAGCAAATAATCCCGTAATTATCAATTTACTAACATGTATAGAAGAATCAAGCATATCAATATAACCAAATAATAATCCAAACCTCTGGATTTTAAATAACCAAGCTATGCACGTTTTGCAAGAACGACATTCATATATATATATATGTAGCATAGTTAGGCTCCCAAAACATCTTGAGACCTATAGGCAAAGTAGATTATGTGGGACAACACGACAGTCTACTCCTTAAGTTATACGAATGCTTGTAATAAAGATATTTAGTACATAAATGCTTGGGTGAACTGATTCAATCATTTGTAGTAAGCTCATAATATCAGTTATTAGAGAGAAGAATTCAATTGATCCAAATGATCTATATTCAGATATCAATGATATTTAACAATATATATAGTATGCCAATATCATAACATACAAAATACTAAGAGTAATTTATGGCTATCACAATATGATATCAATAGCAGTTATATCAAATACGCTGAAATTAATATCGAAAGGGCAAAACCTACTTTTCGGCTGTGGATGTTATGAAATGAAGAAATTATATTTCCTAGAGTTTATCTACTTTTTGTAATTATTTTGAGAGTTTAAAATCTAGGTTTTAAGGTCATATATGGAAAATGGCGTTGGAGACTTATTGGCTTAATATTTATCAAAGAATATGTGGAAAAAAGTTGGGGTAAAATTTAAAATCTAAAAAAATAGGAGGGGTTAATTTCAAATTTTATAAAAATACCTTTAAACTAAAACCTTGGTTTTCTGTAATTTGAGCTAGGTTTGACCAAATACTGCCATACTTTATATCATTTTGATCAGAAAAATTTAATAAAAATTTTGGAAAAAAATCCAAAATATTTGATTGGCCACGTGCCTAGTCGATGTTTCTGATTGAAAAGTTCATCTTCAACCTCTCAACAGTTGACTTTGATTTTTGACAAAACTTTGACCTCGAATATCTCTTGATTTCCTAAACTATTTAAGATGATTCCTGAACAATCTAACATAATTTTTCATGAGGAACCCAAATATAGAAGTTTCATGGATTGAGGTTCAGAAATGATCGAGTTTCAATTTTTGTATTCTTTTAAAAAAATTTGACCATGCACTCGTGGAGTTAAAGAACATCGCCATGAAATTTAATCTTATGGTTGAGTTTTTGCTATCCCAGTGAACAGTTTGACCTTTAGTTTGAAGGGTTGGGGTATCAAAGTTGAAGAGAATTTTGAATTTGAAGTTTCTGTACTTCAAAAACACCTTTGAGAAATTAGGGTTCAAAACTTATTTATTTTTTAAAATGACCATTGTACTTGAGCTCCTATGCTCATAAGGAACTCATTCCTAACTTTGAAACAAGTTCAAAGTCATGAAATGGAGTTTCACCACTAAAGCTCAAGTTCTAATGGAGGTTTTGGGTGCCTATATAGATCACATTACACGTAAAAGCTTGGGTTATTTGATTAGGTTGTGCTTTGTGATGTTGCAAAAAATATTTTGGATAACAAAAACAAATAATGGTGCGTAATATCATAGTTTACTAATTGGGAGTAAAAAAAAAAAGACAAGTTTTGTTCTATTGAACGGGTGTGTTTCAATGATGAAAATTTTGGGGTACTGACAGTATAGACAAAAGCAATTGATTGGTGTACAAGAGAGGTGAAGGGTATTAACCATGTGAATTTTGTCATTTTCTACTATTTTGGATGCTTTGTTGGTGGAGGAAAGTATAATTATGTTGGCCCTTAAAGAAGATGTTTAGTATTTATATGGTATATTATTTTATTAGTTTTTGGGAAAAAGCTTTGTTGAGTTGAGTATTATTTTATTAGTTTCCATATTTAAGAGGCATTTGTATAATTTTATGAAAGTTCAAGGGTTAGGGTTGTAAAACTTAATTAGTTAAGGTCTAAGGTTCAATTTGATATAAGGTTTGGGTCTTGCGGTGAAATATAGGTAAAGCTGTGCTTCTACAAATATTTGTAGGGGTATATTGGTCATTTCATAATTATAGGGGTACTTATGTAATTAAGCAAATCTATAGGGTTTCATGAGTAGTTTCAATTATGTTTAGGGTGTGTTTGAATTTGAGTAAGTTATAAGGGGGAAATAGGGAAATGTATATAGTTATCGGATCGTAGTTTGATCGTTCTAAGGTTTTGATACTATGTGGGTCTTACATTCTCCCTACTTAATAAAAAATTCGTCCTTGAATTTACCTGCAGAAAGCTTGGGATATTGTTTCTTCATAGTTTCTTCTGGTTACCAGGTAATTTCCTATTGATTTTGGTGTTCCTAAAGTACCTTTACTAAAGGAATTTCATTATATCTAAGAACATTTACCTGATAGTCCAGGATTTGAATATAGTGCGCTTTAAGTTCATGATTGGGTCAAATAGAGATTTTGTGCCACGTAATCACATATGTCGGAACTAAAATATATTGACGTAACTAGGACACTAGGAATACATTATGAATTCTCGACAATTCTGTAGGTAATTCCATTTCATAGGCCACAGAGCCAACACATTTGATGATGTTAAAGGGTCCAATATATCTTGGTGCTAACTTCCCTTTCCTTCCGAATCGTAAAAATCCTTTTCCAGGCGAAACGTTCAGGAATACTTGATTAGAAATTTGGAACTCTAAGGGATTCCTGCTATGGTCAGCGTAACTAATATGTCGATCTTGAGCTATCTTTAGTTTATCTCCGATCTGTAGTATATTCTCAATAGTTTCTTGAATTATTTCAGGACCAAATTGCTTGCTACTTCCTGATTCGGTCGAACATAGTAGTGATCAACATGGTTTTCCATACAATGCTTCAAATGGGGTGGATTTGATATTTGATTGTTAACTGTTGTTATACAAAAACTCAATTAATGAAAAGTGCTCGCTCTAGTTA
Source organism: Sambucus nigra (assembly GCA_949130495.1). Lineage (NCBI taxonomy): Eukaryota > Viridiplantae > Streptophyta > Magnoliopsida > Dipsacales > Adoxaceae > Sambucus > Sambucus nigra. The sequence goes on from OX422214.1 coordinate 15,565,638, forward strand.
TTGGGCATATCTAAAGCAAATGCTCTCAATATATCTTCTAATGTTTGGATAATGCGTTCAGATTGGTCATCAGCCTGGGGATGAAATGTGGTATTGAAATGAAGTTTAGTACCCATTGCATCTGGAGTTCTTGCCAAAATCTACCTATGAAACGAGAATCTCAATCTGATATTATGGATAAAGGAGTTCCACGTAATCGAAATTTCTTGAATGTAGAGTTTGTATGTTTTTGGAAAGAATCAACAGTCTTTACTCGGAAAAAATGGGAAGACGTGGTGAGTAGGTCTACTATTACCCGAACATAATTGTATACTTGGAATGTACGAGGTAATCAACTAACAAAGTCCATTAAGATATGATCCCATTTCCACTTAAGAATCAGAAGAGGTTGGAGGAGTCCACTAGGGCACTGGTGTTCTATCTTTACTTGCTGACATGTGATACATATCTTAACAAATTTCTTAATATCGTTCCTTATGTTCGGCCACTAAAATTTTTTCCTCAGTTCATGATACGTTTTTTAGATTCCAGGATGTATCATAAATTTGGAATAATGATCTCCTGGCAACACTTCTTCTTATAAAGACGAATCATGAGGTACATACAATCTTTTTGTAATTCATATCATGACTCCTTCTCGTATGAAAACTCTTTGGTCTTCCTTCTAGTTTTTGTTTAATAACAAAGGAGTCTTTAAGTTGCTGTTCTAAAATATTCTTCCTTAGGCTTGGGCAAGCAATGATATTAGCGAATTTTAAAAAAGGGTGGGTCGGCTAAAGATTATATTTCTCTATGGTTGCAGCAACATCATAAGAAATTAGATTGTTATGTCTTCCAATGGGGTTACGGCTTAAAGCATCGACTACAACGTTTCCTTTTTCAGGATGGTAGTCTAACTTGAATCTGTAATCTTCCAAAAATTCCATCCAGTGTCTCTGTCTCAAATTTAAGTCTCTTTGGGTAAATATGTATTTCAAACTTTTATGGTCTAAAAATACTTGAAACTCTTTATCGTACGGAAACAATGCCATATTTTTAAAGAAAAAATTGCGTCTGGTAAATCAAGGTCATGCACAACATAATTACACTCATGAGTATTGGGTTGTCAAGATCCATACTCAACTACCTAAACCTTGTAACGAGGCATCGGTGTATACGTCATAGCTTATGTTATTAAAAGGAATTATTAGGACGAGTACGGTGGTCAACTTATCTTTTAAAGTTTGGAATTCATGCTCACACTTAGAAGTCCATATAAATGGTATTTCTTAATTTCATCAATGGAAGAGCAATTCTGAAAAATCCTTCCACAAAACCGTGATAATAACTATCTAGTCTAGTGGCGGGCCCAGGATTTTTGGACAGGGTGTGCGAATTTTTTTTTCAAAGGTCAAACGTTCGGGGGCGGGAGCCCCGAGGCAATTTTTTTGCATTATGTTTACTTTTTTGCAACTTTTTAACCCTAGAAAGCTTGAGGTTAATATTCACAAAAAAATTCTCCTACTTTGTTCGTGGATTTTTTTTAATACCTCAAAATAATATTACCGTGAATATGAAATGACAATGAAAATAATAAATAATGATTCATTCACCCAACAAAGCAATATTTTCATATAACCTAATAAACCAATATTTTTAACAAACTAACAAATAAATATATTTCAGAAATTTAACTTTAAAATTTAGACTTTAATGATATTTTTCAAAAATTACATTTAAAATCTTTAAACTTTTTAAACTAGATATTTAACATTTAAACATTTAAAGTTTTAAATGTTAAACGTTTAGTTTAACACTATTTAATAATAAATAATTAGTTAGAAAATAAACAAAAAACTGATGCCATTATTTGTGAATAACCTAACAGCTGCCAGAACAAAAAATTTCTTCTATATTCAAATTTTCACAGTCAACATTTCATGTTAGATTTTAATTTCACTCCACTAAACATAACAACATTAAAAACTTACAAGCATATAGTTGATGCTCTATTGGTCTCATAGATATTAATCTATTAACACTCCTTACCATTCTAAACAATAAAAAGCACAAATTTCAGTATTCAAACCACAATAGCAACAATACAAGCACGAATTGAAATATACTCAGTCCAAGAAAAGGGGAGAAGTAGATGGGAGGTCGGACTGTCGAAGTTGGGGGGGAGGGGGTGGGCTACAGTCGAAGAGAGATTGAGAGTGTAGAGCTATCGGGGGGAATGCCGGAATGGGGGAAGGGAGTTAGAGGTAGGGTTTTATTTTCTTGAAAGAATGGGATGTGCGTGTTTTAGTTTTATGGGTATCAAAATATTTACTTCTTCACCCCTCAGCTTTTAAAATAGAAGAAAACTCGTGCCTTTACTTCAGAAAGCTACACTTGGGTCCAAATATTTTTTATTCATCATATACGTCGAAATTTTTTCCCAAAACTCCGGGTGGGCAGACGCCCACCCTCGGGATGCTGTAGGTCCAACCCTAATCTAGTCTAAGAAAACTTTTAATCTCGGTGACACACGTCAGATTTTTCCATCCTCAAATGGATTTGATCTTTGCTGGGTTGACTTGGATTCCATTTTCAGAAATCACATGTCTTAAAAAAATTTACTTCCTTCATCGAGAAGTCGCATATGCTATTTTTGGCATGCAAATGGTGATTCCTTAGGGTACCTAACACTATCTCTAGATTTTAGGCATGTTCTTCAAGATTATGGGAGTAAATGAGGATGTCATCAATGAATATGATTAGAAACTAATCGAGAAAAGATCATAATATCTGATGCATTAAGTCCATAAAGGTTGGAGGGGCATTGGTTAATCCAAAACACATTAAAGTATATTTTAAATGTCCATAACGAGTTTAAAATGCAGTGTTTGGAATATTATCTTCTCTAACTCGTAGCTAATGATAACCAGATCGCAAGTATATCTTTGAAAATATTCTTAATCATTACAGAATTAAATCTATGGTAGTCCATATACAATCCAAAACTTCCATCACTCTTCTTTATAAAGAACACGGGTGCTCCTTAAGAAGATGAACTAAGGTCAGTAAAATCTTTTTGAAGTAGATCATCTAGTTGGGTATGAAATTCACGAAGTTATAAGGGAGCCATTCGATATAGAGGTATTGAGATAGGGGAAGTATTTAGGAAAAGATTGATTGTAAACTCAATTTCTCGGGAGGGTGCTATGTTATGCAACTCTTATGGAAAACATCATTAAACTATTTTATGATTCTATAAAGAAAAGGGGAAATGGTACTTTGGATGTGAGATGTCGAAGGTTCGGACTGACCAGTTCCTTGGAACATAAATGGGTGGTTCTCTTAGTCGCAAAAGTATAGACATCAATCGATATAAGCATGGTTTGTTGATAACACATCCATTTCGATAATGAAATTGAATCTTTGTATATCTAAGAATATCAAATTTATAAACAATGTACTTATACCTAGTTGAATTTTACATCTGTTATAACTTTAAGTAGGTTTGCTAAATTCACCGGTAGGTTATTCTATCTCTAAAGGGCTATCCAATGATATTGGTAAAATTTGTAGAGTTTCATTTAGTTTAAGACTAATGAATGAGTGAGTTGATCCAAAATCAAATAAGATATGACTGAGAAAGTTATAAAAGAGTACCGTACCTTCCACCACGTTGTGTGAATTCCCTACATGTAATATAGCATAATTCTTCCCATGGTTGGGGACTAACTTAGGTTTTCTACCAGTGTTATAAGGCATTCATTGATTATAGGAAGGAGCTGTCCCCCTGGGTCTTAGGGAAGTAACATGTCTATTTATCATCACTGGTGGGTACAACTTACGACACTATAGACGAATGTGTCCTACCTCTTGACACTCACGACATCGAATCACTGGATTGGCAGTGCTATGGATAATTTGGGAATAAATTTGTTCATTAGGGCTATGACAAGGTTGGATTGGGTAAGGTTTTATAAACATAATTGTTCCCGTTGATGGGATTGGATGGGCGTACATATTCGTAACACCTCGTAATTTTATTAATTTTTTATATTTGGAATTAATTGCGATTAATTAAGTTAACTTTTGGGAAAATAATCTGGTAAAATAAATATTAATTAGCGAGATAAGGGTTAATATTTATTTATATTGAATATTACTTAGTGAATGAGTAATAATAATGATAAGGACATATTAAAATTATCATGAGTGAGAAATACGATAGTTACAATAAATTTAGTCAGGATGCGCATGTCAGTCGTGTTGTGACTTAATTTGGGAGATCAAATGTAATTTCACTTTTGATATTTCAAATGGTCATTTTGAGTGTGCTAGTGTGTCTGGAAGTGTCGAAATAATAAAAAAATTCTACTCGGGGGGTTAGTTTGGGTCTCGGGGTACTTTTGGACCAAACTAGCACCCCAGAGGGGTATTTTGGTCATTTGAATTTTTGGAGATAATAAACCCACGAAAATTAGAGGATTATATCTGAGAACACTTAAAGGGATTAGGGTCGTCAGTTATCAAACCAAAGGGAGAGTCACAGGAGGGAGAGGGAGAGTTATTCCTAGGGTTCCAAGGCCAAGAATCACCTTCTTGCACCACCACCGCCACCGGATTGTAGATCGGGGAGAAGAGAATACAAATTTCACCAAAAATTCTCCAGAATCAGACCTTCGAATTAAGGCAAGTGTTTAATCTTCCTAATTTAGGAATTGATTTATCATCCATATTAGAATAGGATGATAATCTTGTGAAATTCATGAAATTCGACTTTAAAATTTGAAATATAGATCATGTTCTTGGGTAGGAATGGTGCTATACTTGATCCCTTACACATGTAGGCTAAAATTGATGAGAAATATCACAAAAGTTTGGAAAAAATATGGAAAAATGTCGAGGTTCTTAAACATAAATGATAAAGTCGGGTTTTGAATGTTTAATCTTGAATTAATTGAATTTAAAGGTGTTATTTGAAGATTTAATGATTTCAATACGTTAGAAATCATGTATATGTGATGGTGTAATGTTAAGAATGTTTGGTTGGGAGATTGAGAATGAATTATGGAGGTTTTGAGGTTAAAAATGATGAATCCCGTAACTGTTATTTTTGGAGAAGATGAGACCTGCTGCATGCGAATTGATTCGGCTCCTTGGTTGAATCGATTTGGTTTCCCAGAATTGCACAATTTTCTCCCTTTTTACTTAGAACTTTTGGGAAACAATTGGGTTAACTTTTGAAGTAATCTTAAAACCTAATGAGAGACATTTTAATTACCAGTAGGTAAATGTTGGGATTTATATTAGTTACGTGAAGAGAACTTAAGACTATAATTGATGGGGTAATGTGATAATAAAACCTAATTTAGAGAATTACATCGTATCATGGACAAATTAAGGGAACGTATGACTAAAACAGTAGAGCATTAGTGAGATACCTATTGAAATTACTCATGGGACAATTGGTAACCTTTCGGGCAAGGGGAAAAAATCAGGATTATGAGGTGAGAAGTATAATGGTAATGTAATGATACGTAGAATATTCAAGAGATATTATACTACGTATGGGATATTTGAGATAGGTTCTTGTATACCTATACTGAATATATGTGTATATATGGGTGGTGTGAATACCTATTGTTTCATATATTTGTGTGTAGACATACCTAGGCTACTTTCTATCACATGAGGTTTCACAATGTAGACAGTCTTATTCTGATGAGCGCATTGGGGGGGGGGGGGGGGGATATTGACTTGTACCTCAGAACATAGAACTTAGGGATTGAGCACCACTTGTGTGAATAAGGGTGTGAGTGGTCATTTGGGTGCATTAGGTATATACGTATCCCAAAGGCTTAGAACTATGTTCGCCTTTAATATGTGTGATTTAATTTATGGTCGAGGGAGATTATCTAAACCGATATCCATATTTAATACGTGATGTATCGGGACTTGATAGCAAAGTAGGCCCGCACCGCAGGTTCCGCCTATAGGTGATGTGTACGTATATATGATATAGTGACACACACACACACACACACACACACACACACACACATATATATATATATATATATATATATATATATATATATATATATATATATATATATATATATATATATATATATGTACATGTGTAATTGATCCTTCTACGAGTGAATGAGCAGATAAGACAGATAGTGATATCTAAACTATTCTAAATGTGTGAGACCTCATTTATCAACGAGTGACTTTTGACAAATAAAATGAAATGGAAAATGTAGTATCGTATTGTCTGGGCAATACGAGTAGGCACTATAAATTATTAGTTTTAAAGAGATGTAAGTCAGACTAGTTAGGCAGGTAGCATAACTAACATGTATATAATATCTTATCTTGATGCATTTTAAACACTTGCTAAATTTTTCAAACAGTTTTACTTGGGCTCTGGCTCGTTTCAAATCCTTTTTGGAAAAATAATTTTAGGTGCCTAGCCATAGGGACGCCAGACATAAGAGTTCTTTCATTTGACGTGATGCAGCTGTTGTGGAAGTTACAGGACCTTGCCATTAGACGCCTCCATATTTATTTCAGTTCTGATGCATCCTTATTTATCTTGGTCAGGCATGTCGCCCATTCTTAGTTGGATACTATTTTCAGAGACTTTGTATTTCCAGTTATTTTTAGTATTGATTTAGACTTTATCTATGGATGACTGGATTGGGATTTTATTTGGAGTGTTATTCCAGACTCAGTTATTTATTTATGTCGTTATCTCATAATTCATTGTTATGTGCATGGAAATAGTGAATGATATATTTATTTCAATTTTATTTACTACATGTTAATAATTAAGATTACAATTTTGACACCGGGCCATCAGGGTATTAGTAATAAATTGGATTTCGACTGTGATGCTAACAACGAAACCATTAAAGACTCCTGTTTAATTTAATAATGGACTGATCACCCATGATTAGAATAGGCAGGGTGTCACAATATCCACCTGATGCGGGGTTACGTTCAATGATTGAGGTGACTTCAATAAGTTGGAAAAGTCTCGAATTTTTAAAGGTATGATGAAGGTCTTCATCGTTGGGTGTAATCCTCTCCCAAAATGCTTACATTTTTTTAGCTTCAGCACTCATATACTCGGTTGCATAATAGGACAACTCAGTAACCTTAGCTCCATACTGGGCTATAGACATGCTATTTTGTTGTAATCTCATAAAATCCACGGTCAACTGGTCTCTTTTGGTCTCAGAAAATTACTTTTTGAATAAGACTTCTTTAAACCATTCCCAAGTTAGGGTGGGTAAATTATGACCTCAGGCTATAGCTTGCCAACAGAATTGGCTTCACCTTCAAATATGTAGGATGCTAAAACTACTCAGAGATTGGAAGTAATTCCTACCCCATTGAATATCCTCGTGATTTGGCATATCCATTTCTCAATTTCACTTGCTTCAGACTTTCCAAGGAAATAAGGGGTTCATTGCCTCAGAAATTCCTTAAGAGCATTTATTCATTATGTTTTTTCCTATGACTTCTTCTTAAATCGGGCATTGAGTCTGTGCTTGGTGATGCCTAGCGAGAGATGTTAATTCTTGAAGGAATTTCATAATTCCTTCAGTATGAGTCTGCTCAATTCGAGATTTGTTGGAAGGAGTGCGTGTGTTAACCATCATGAAGCATAATAATTAACATTATAATAAATATGAAGCATATGAGTAGGGTGATAGGGAGAAAGCATATATAAGCAAATTTTAACTAGGTTATATTTTACTAGAAAAGTTATTACAACTAGAAATTTATGCTACATTAGTATGCTATCACACTATCATCCTAAGCATATATACACACTGGGCACAATTACTTTGATAAAACACACGATCAACTTAAAACTCCACCTTTGTTTATAGTATTGCCATAATATCTACATGCTACTTATTAATTGTACTCCTAACAGCAGGATGCATGTCATTTTTCCTTCACCAGAGAACAACAACATCAGTTTTGGATGGATCCAAGTCAGGGACAAGGTTAAAGTCATCAGGTTCAGGTTGATCATCATCGATTGAGGTAGGAGTCAGAAGAAACTTCGATGAAGATTTCTCCATTGAAGGTGGATTTATTTTGGAGATGGGCGGGAAATAGATATCGTTCCAAGCAAGATTAATAGCTTCCTGGAGGATAATAGGGTTATCAACATATTCTATCATCTTTCTCATAGCTTATTGTTGGCCAGATATTCGGTTAGTTAATACGAGATGTTTATAGCGGAACTGGAGTTTCTCCAATCATCATCTACTTCTCGAACCATGGCGTTGAGTTTAAAAATGCCCGTTCCTTTATAGTATATTCCCATCGATTTGTTGGAGCTACGTCAAAACTAAAGAGTTGAGAACCCCATATATTCATATTGCAAAATAGATTTAGTATACGGAGAGAGTAAAGAAGTTACGAAAAATATAAAATAACTGATATCCTATATTATTCTCATATAGGAGTCAAAATCGACACATTTTAGAATCGTGCTATGATACCAACTTGTCACACCCTATTTTTGGTATGAATGTACAAGATAATAAAAAATAAATGAAACTAAAGTTAAGGCAAAAAAACATAATTTTATTCATTATAGCGATAACTAACATCATATTAGATGTATTGTATCACCTAACAATGAGGTGAATTATAAGTGTTACATTTTATCCCAAAACTGAAAAATAATTTTGGTCATTGACAAGAGTCATTCTTTGCTTCCATCTTCCTTAACTTCCTTCCATATAGCTATAAAAGCATACAAATGATCTTTGCGTATCATAAAAAGGGAGGGTGTACTACTTTCTTTTCCTGGAACATCTGGAGGTAAAATAGAATTAACATAAGTATAATAAGTAGATTTCAACCAGTTCTATAACAAATATATTTATATAGAGGTGTGAGGCGTGTATGGATTTAACTATATATTGAAGAAACATTACGAATTAAGCATAAGCGATAATTCTTATAGATAGCTAAGAAAGTCAAGGATTTTTAAACAAATAATCCCATAATTATCAGATTACTAGCGGGTATATAATAATCAAACATATCAATATAACCAAATAACAATACAAACCTTTGGATTTTAAATAACCAGGCTCCACGTTTTGCAGGAACGACATTCATATATATGTAGCATAACTAGGCTATCAAAACATCTTGAGACCTATAGGCAAAGTAGAAAAGTTTTGTAGAATAACATGGCACTCTACTCCTTAACTTATATGGATGCTTGTAATGAAGACATTTAGTACATAAATCCTTGGGTGAATTAAGTCAATCATTTGCAGTAACCTCATGAAATTAGTTATTAGAGAAACTAATTTAAATTGACCCAAATGATCCATATTTAGATATCAGTCATATTTAACAACATATATAGTATGGAAATATTATAACATGCACATATTAAGTGTAATTTATGTCTATCATAGTGTGATATCAGTAGCAGTTATATCAAATACACTGAAATTAAGATCAAAATGGAAAAACCTACTTGTCGGCTATGAAGAACGTGTTTAAAACAGGATCGAGTCAATATCGGGGGTCTTGTGCTTGATTAACTGCCAATCAGCATAGTTTTAAGTTTATATTATCGGGATAATATTTCGTTTGAAAGAAAAAGAATGAAAAAAATGTGTTTTTAATGTTTTAAGGGTTATTTTGTAACTATTTTTTAGAGTTTAAAATGTAGGTCTTAAGGTCATATTTGGGAAATAGAATACCTTTTGGCTTAAAATTTATCAATGAATATGTGAAAAAAAATTGGGATAGAAATTCAAAATATAAAAAACTTAGGAAGGGTCAGTTTGTAATTTTGTAAAAGTACTTTTAAACCAAAACCTTCGTTTTCGATAATTTGATCTAGGTTTGTCCAAACACTGCTTTACCTTATACCATTTTAACTAGAAAAATTTATTAAAATTTTTGGGACAAAAATCTGAAAATAATGATTGTCCACGTGTCCTAGCGTGCCTGGTCTATGTTTGTGGTTGAAAAGTTCATCTACCTCTCGACAGTTGACTTAGGTTTTGATAAAACTTTGACCTTGAGTATCTCCTGATTTCCTAAACCATTTAATATGATTCCTAAACCAATCCAACCTAATTTTTCATGAGGAATCCAAAAATATAGGTTTCATGGATTGAGGTTCAGAAATGATCGAGTTTCAACTACTGTGTTTTTTCAAAAATTTTGACCAAACATTCGCGGAGTTACAAAATATGGCAAGGGCTTTTAAACTTATGGTTAGGTTTTTGTTATTCTAAGTAATAGTTTGGATTTGGTTTGAAAGGTTGTTCAGGTATCCTAGTTGAAGAGAATTTTAAATTTAAAGTTTTTGAACTTCAAAAATACCTTTGAGAAATTGGGGTTCAAACCTTGTATGTTTTTTAAAATGGCCATTGATTTTGAGCTCCTGGGCTCATAAGGGACTCATTCCTCACTTTGAAATAGGTTCAAAGTCAAGAAATGGAGTTTCACCATTAAAGAAAAATCCATAAATTTAAAAATAGGACTTAATTATTGGCTGACTAGTCAATAGGACTTATTCTAGAAAAAACTCTTAAGATATGACTTAGATATAATAGTCCCTTACATAATTATGGCACGTGATCACGTAACTACTGCATGGAGTTATATTAAAATTATTAGAGCAAAAATGTTTTCTACTGTGGTTTTTTAGTCATGAAAATTTTAGTAAATATTACTTTGAAGCGAGCTTCATTTACCATGATAATTGGTGTCTCTATAATGCATGAGGTTAGTAGTTTTTCTCCATTTATTTTCGAATATGTCATTGAATCCTTTAGTATTTATATTTTTGTTTTATTTTTTTCAATTTACTAGGCATATTTTTTTCTTTTATTTAGGAAATTATGAAAATATTTAAAAATAAATTATTATGATATTGTGTTGTATTCCAATGTGGTCTATGCATTGTAATATATACATGATTTGTTAATGATGTTGTGTAAACTTTCATAATATATATGTACTAGCGGAATGCCCGTGCCTAAAGGCACGGCAAAATTTTTTGAAGCACGAAATCGCAAAACAACAAAAATTTCCAAAATACGTAATTACAAAACGGCAAAAAATTTGTTCCTCAACATAGATCTTAAAATAAGGTATAATCATAAGGTAATGGAAATTTGATGAGAAAAAAAACATAGATCTTAAAATATCTGCAAACACCCAAATCTGGACCTACGCATTCAAAATCCAAAAATGGTAAAACAACTAGTTGATCATTTGTAAGATAGTAAGACAACAAAAAAATGCACACCAAAAATTTCATTTGAATGGAGTATAATACCATGTACAATACCAAATTGAAAAAACTCAAAAGGAAAGATAAAAAATATAGAGAACAAATTTGCTTACAGTTCTGAAAAGTAGTGAATAATCCATTGAATTAGGAAAAACTCACAAATTAACAACTAAAATGATAGCTCATTTAGCTAATTTATGCATAGCATCATAGTGTGTACAAAACGTTTTTGAGTTCAATAAATAAAATTTGGGTTGAATTACTGATATTTGTACACAATTGCACAACCTTAATAACCATGTATAAAACTAATAAAAGTACTATGCATTAAAATTTGGGATGAAAAGAAGCAATGAAGAACAAATCTAAAAGACTACAAACAGTATGATGAAGATGATATACAAAGGCAGTGAGGAACGAAAGAAGGAAAAAAATAACTAAAATGCTCTCTTTAGCTTTCTATCAAGCACCTCATATGACATTAATTAAAAGGCATTTTATCTCACCTTTAAAATAAAATGAAACCAAGACATCATTTATTTTCAGATCAAACATTCAACTCTGTTAATTGATTTATTCCAGAAACATATAAATCGTAATACATCCAAAGGAAATCGTAGATCAAATTGTTAGAGTAACTTGAAGTATGTTTACATATACTCTTACTGCAGTCGTAACAAATCCCAATGAAGTACGACTTAACCTTCCCGAAACCTACACATACACAAAAAGGCGAGAGTTAACTAATTACGTGAGAGTGAGACATTTCAAAGAATAATATTCAAATAGCTAAAATAATATTAAAGAAAAACTTTAGCAGGTCCACACCCAATATTCATACTATATCCCCTAACCAAACCTAAATGAATGATAATACTACATATATTTTGGGCTTTAATAATGTGGCAGCAAAGATAGAATAATAATAAAAGAAAGTATAGAAAAGACCGACCCCCAAAAATTGAAAAATTGGAAAAAAAAATTATAACAGTAATCTGTAATAACAATATTGAGCCAAGGTTATGGACTTGAATGACAATAGAATTTACTCATAAATGTTAATTCATCATTCCTAAATCATTTCCGTGCGACTATGCTAACTAAATAACAATGAAACAAAACAAAAATACTAACTTCTAAATGGAGGATATTGCGAGCTGCTAAAACAGAGGAAGTCCCCCTCACGTGGCAACACTCTGGTGGTTCAGCAACTAGTTCTACGCTCATCAAAAGAACTGAAAGAAACAAATGGTGAACATGCTCATGTGGTAAAACCTACAGCATAAGTGCTTAAGCCTGCTGAAGAAATTGAAACTGCGTATGCAGAGGTAGAAAAAGCAATGGATGAAGTGTTAATGCATAGCCCCCTACCATAGATGGTAGTGTTTGGGTAGCAGTAATCGCGCTTCCCTGTCTTTGGGTAGAAGCAATAATGCTTGCTATCACATGATGATCTCGAACACTGCATCAAACATAATTCAACTGATTTTAAATAAATCCTCCATATAAGATACAAATAAATGGGAGTAATCCGCCAATCGTACCTGCCATTTGGTTGGTCTCATTTTACAAATTAATTCAATGTAGTCCTTAATGTTAATAGAAAGCAAAAGTTAGCATGAAAAAAAAATTGCAAACTAAACCATGCTAATCTACTAAGGCACAAATATAAATTTGGCTGGTCTAAACCATGCTGTCACATTTGGTTGGTCCAACCCTGAAAATATAAATTTCAAAGAGATGAATTGAACCCATACCTTAAACACCTTCATCGTCCTCGCACCCACATCAAATTTATAAGAAGGATGGACCAAATTAGACCTCCCAGCCTCGAATTTATGAATGCCAACAACACAACGAAACTTTTAGAAAATGCTTTCAATGTAATCTTAGAAGTCAAAAATCATTTTATTCAGAAAAAATTTAAAATATAAATGAAAGTTACCTGATAGATAACAGGTCCTGATCAATAGCAGTAAAACAAAATAAAGGTATATAACTTAATCTTTATAATTCCTGCAAGAACTGCACCTTCAAGGTATACCATATGCTTCCTCTGTGGCGGATCCTCTATCTGCAACCGCAGTTTCTATTAAACCACAATTGTAGAAGAACATGACCAATAAATGAATAAATAATAGAGTTGGTCAGTATGGGAAATTTCATTTAAGTGAAGCACATGAGTGATTTAGGATTATCTTAACCTAAAGGGAAATAAACTAAATTGGATTTACAATTTCAGTACAGATGAATTCCAGATTCATTATATATATTTGTTGGCTAAAATCATATGTTCTTCAATGTAGTTTAGTTTTTTTTTTCAACACACACACGCATGGAGTTTAGATGTTACCTTCAGCCCGTCTCTGTTTCCCCCGTCTCTGTTTCCCTTCAAAACAACTTCAAGATGCCAATCTAAAATTTCTTTCTCTAAGCTGCAGATATAAAAGGCATATAATTTAAGTGAGTTTTTAAACCAGGAAACTATATTTTACTGAATTTTTTGTTGGGGTGTTCCTCTTTGTACTCTCCTTCTTGAAGTTCTCCAATTAAAAAAAAAGCACTGGCATGTCTCTTAGGTCTGTCAGGATACCTTTCTGCATTTCCTTTCTTCACATGCTTTCTCGCCTTCTCAACAACTGTGTAAAGCAATGCAATATCAAATAGAGAACCATCAACATCCAAATAAATTAAATTTATCTAATAGTTCATGTATCTACCAAACCGAAGTCGTACCTATGCCTCGGGTCGTGCTCATATGATGTGTGCATCGTTGAAGAACCAAAAATATGAGCTAATCTGTACCATTACAGCTAGTATTGGACCCCTGTTCCAATATCAAATCTAAAGTCCTAGAAAGTAATCTCCGATATACATTAAAAGCAAAGATTTTATTTAAGACAGAACACAAAAAAAATGAGATATTTAATGTAAGTAAGCATCGAACCACCAACTACTAACCTGATTACGTTCCGATGTGGACTGACAGTGACTTTTCATCAACATAAATACAAAAAATGAATAGGAGTCCTTCAACTCACCAAAAAAAAAAGAAAATAAGATAGGAGTACAGATTTATATAAAAAATTAATGGTTACAGAATCTTATGCCCAACTATATAGTCTTGCAGCCACTTAGGCGAGGTTGTGTTTGTGTGTTAAGAGAACCATGACTCCCCTGAGATTATAATCCTTTAGGGAAATTTGTAATTATATACCACTTTAGTACAAATTTATATTATAACCCTCCTTATATACATCTATGGATGTTTATCTATAGCACCACCTTAGGCAGTGGTATAGCCACCTTATGGATATTTCTCTATAGCACCACCTTAAGCAGTGGTATAGCCACCTTATGGAGATTCCAATTGTGAGAGTTAGCATTTTACTTTTGTCTTGATGGAGGAATAACCAACCACCACAACATTAGTCTTGTCAAAAAAATCTGCACCAAATCTTGACAAATCCCCTATAAGGATAAAAAATTGATAATGAGAGAGGTACTCCATATTCAACGCAAAAGTAACAGATGCTTACAATTTTAATCGAAGTTAAATTTGATAAAGATTAGAAAAGAGCGTACCTTTTTCTACACCAATACGAACCATAGGATTAAATCTTTCAACGAATCAAAACAAAGTTCATCTACTGATTTCCAACCAGTTACATTCTCATTAAAAGGAATTAAAAAATTTGCTGACAGCGCTTCTTTGGTAACGAGGCGATCATCAACGGATGATTATGTATCTTACTCACATCGGCTTGTTAAACTTGAGGAGCACATAATGCAAATCCCAACGCTTCTCTTCAATGCTCTTTCTGCCTAATATTTTCGAGATTTTAGTTCTTTTAATATTTTCTTCCACCAGTTCTGTAAGATTTTCCTCAAGTAACTTAAGTAAAGGATATATAACAGCTGCAAGAATGTTCAAATTAAATGAGAATCTAGCAAACTTAAACATAAAAAAAAAATAGGGTGAACCTTTGAATCGAATTTTTCTAAGAACCCACTAATGTTATTGGTTAAAAAAAACTACATGCTGTTAAAAACATCGTTAAAAAATTAAAGAACCGGTATATGAACAAATGCAAAGTTGATATGGGTTATTGGGACATTCATGGGTTGTTTGCAATCATATGAATGTTCAGGGGGTACCCCAAAAAAAAATATACCATAAAATTCCTCAAGAGTAGCTTTTCATGTAGATCAGGCAAGAAGTAATGGCTTTAAATCGACATTGTCAACATATCGCAAAACATATCATAAACCCAAAATACTGTTAACATACCCCAAAATGCCTAAATGATGTGACAACCCGCTCACCAAAATAAGGGGTGGCCAGCCCGATACTCCAATATAACAAGAATCATGGATGGAATCATTCTCAGCATTACAACAATAAAATAAGTATGTGGGATAACCACTCATTATTTCAGAAAACGGGTTGCCAAAATTTTTTGTTTTAAAAGTTAAGGAAAGAATTTAAACAACCCAATTTAAAAAGAAAGTGGAAATCCATAAGAACATATATTACAACGACTACAAATATACAATATGGAACTGAATATGCTGTCGATCAACAGGTACATACCACGTGATACAACATTTTAATGTAAATTACATAACACATTACATTAAACAATTACAAAAGCTTGGGCCTCACGCCCGAATAAAAACCAGATCATAACTAAAGTACAAGGATGACGGCGTCCATGACAATATATCCCGTAATACCCGCAAAGTACCACGGCTCCCCAAGATTTATCGAAATAGGAAAGTCAGAACGAGCGTCCTTGCGGTGGAGCACCGGAGCAGATACAAGATTCATGCACAACAAGAAATATGAATGGGTCAGGGCCCAATTTTATATGATCACTAGATGAATAAAAAGTATGACAGTTATGAACAATAAATCATGACTAACAGTAATAAGGATCTACCTACACAATTCAATGCACAACCTAGGACAATAGAATTAATCATAAATTTAATTTAATTAAGCAGGAAAATAAGGATGATTAACATGAATTAAAACTTTCTTCATGTACACTGATTTATTTCATAGTTCCATTCCATATCAGGAAATATATTCACAATTTTTATGCTTTTTGTGGCATTTTATTTCAATTATGCACTTTGTAAAAATCCCTTCCTTATCAGGAATATAATCATCATCGTATACTCTTTCTGGCATTTCATTGTGCTCTTTATGGCACTTCATCATGCTCTTTATGGCATTTCTCATGCACCAAGTCCCCCTTGATTAAGAATTGTTATATTTATATACATATAACGATTCTAAGACCGCCCCTCCGAGTTTCCCCACTGGGCTCGCCCCTAAATGAGCATCATCTTCTGGGGTCCATTAATTACGACACCTGGGCACCTATAACGCAAGACGTAGGGAAGCGGCCATATGCCTGCGGGCTAGTCATAACCACACCCGGAATTACCTATCCATCGCAGAAACATACCATAAACGCTCATATGGCCTAGAACTATATCCACCCTGCATTCACTAGCCAGGGGGCTTCACCTCACGCGCGAACTTCCCTTATGATGTCATTTAGAGAGGGTGTGTAACCATAAATTATTTACCATATCATGATTAAGTAAATTATCATTTACCAAAATCAATACCATTTCCATTTCATTTTAATTCCCATTTCCCATATGTATGTTCCATTTGTACAAAACCATAATCATTTACATTTTTGTAAACTACATTATATTTTATCCGGAGCCATACGAAATTCACATCATATTTATAACCTCAATGACTGAATACGTTCACAATTTATTCTCCCAACATTCTTTTATGGTGATGTTATAACCCATCAAGATTAACATAGCTCATTTGAGCTTCTAAGGTTTCCCAAACACAACCTTAAACTTCTTAGACTCAATCTAACTTACTAAGGAAAATAACACTTTATCACCTACTTGTAAGTCCCCGGAATAATCCCCATCTATTGCATTTCTAATCTAGGGTAGTTACTCAACTCATCTAGGACTCTAGGACTCTAAATTTACTTCATACAAGAAGATTCCTAGGCACTAATCCTAAAGAAAAGGGTTAGAATTGAACTAGGAAAAATCACTCAAAACTACAGGATTTCCGAATCGATTCGGCATGGCCGAATCGATTTGGTCAGAAAAGCTAATCGATTTGGACCAGCCGAATCGATTCGGTCGGGAAAACCTGACTTCTGCATAATCGGACAAACCGAATCGATTCGGTCCACTCAGACCTGGACACTGCCCCTCTAGCGAATTTCCCAAGTATGGGTTTAAGGGTTATGAACCCTAACGTCCCCAAACCTCAAATCTCTTCCATTTTAAACACATCCAACAACATTTATCTACCCAAAATCATCCTACATGATTAATAACTACTATAATCCACAATTTTATCATCAAAAACTAAGATTAGGGTTTAAACACCATAAATTACATTTTTGATCCATAAATACAAATACATAACTATCACACAATTTACTCATCTTAAATCACATATTGGCAAGTAGAAAACTTGCCTTAAAGTTGAAATCTCAGATTTCTTTGTGGTAGAAGCAACCCCAATCTTCAATTTCCAATTCTCTCTTCTTTCTCCTCTTTTCTCCCAAGTTCTGTTTCTCTCTTTAACTCTCTAGGTTTAATAATAAACTTAAGAAAATAAATGAAATGCACGACTTAATCGTGGCTTTAAGTCTAAAATTCCCAACTTAAATGGTTAATACCACATTAAATGGCTCCCAAATACGCATTTAAGTTAAAACCAGTCAAAAGTTACCGAAATATAAAAACGCAATATGGCACTTATTTCGACCATCTCGCATATTCCGAGACTAACTAAGCCCTCTAAAATGGCATCCGACAATTTTATAAATTATGTCAAGTTCCGATTTCATTTAAATCATATGACACTGTAACACCTGCTACATAATGATATTTACTTCCACGTACAGTAAATATTCAATAATCCAGTAAATATTAACTTTCAACTCATTAAATTAATATTTACTCTAGCTCCAACATTTTATATAATTACCTTATGCGGTAAATTAATATAAAATTAGCCTCCTAAAAGCGAGGGTTGTTACATACTCCCCCCCTTATGAGGGAATTTTGCCCTCAAAATTCGGGCGTACCCCAATTACATAAAGGGTATACTATTCTAAACTATTGTTTTATCACCCTTAATAAACCCCTCGTTATTGTGGCATCCCAAATGGACTCAGACTAAGGTCGTCAATTTTGATCTCAGTCTGCATTCTTTGTGCTCTAGCATAGCACCAAATCGTTCATCACGAACTATTGATCCTACCTATCTACGGCGAAAGAAGATTCACACATGACTTGGCACAAATTGCCTTACTCCCCAAATCGCGTTACATCCCTCCTTGGGGATACCTACACCAACGCTAAAGGCTTAACCCCAACACTACTGAACTTCTCATCGCATAAGTGTAGCTCTTTAAATTATACAGCTCAATAAGCCCAATCATTAAAGAAATGTTCCAGGACCACTCCAAGTCCAAGGAACATGTTGTCCGCTGGTTTCATCCAATGAGTATGCAAATTACTCAACCGGTTACACATGGCCATTCACGGTGCCATACCTTAGGAAATGATTCGAATTATTGTGCGGGAATTTTCATCCATACAAGCTACTGCTCCCCTCTGTCTATTTAGCCTAAGGCGGACATTCGAGGTATGCCTTTCGGCATTAGGTTAACTTTCTCCATTTCTTTCATCCACTTTAGGGTGGTGAGATATACTCCATTTTCATACGGTTCCCATTACTTCCTGGAAACTTTACCAAACCTTCAACACAAATGTCTAATCTCAGTCCACCACTATTTTGATAGGTACTTCATACGGTTCTACCATTCCTCCATAAAGAGTGGGGCATACTACTTTACATATAGTCTGCCCATAATGATCGAAAAAGTAGTGATTTGGTCAAACGATCCACACTTACTCAAGTAGGACCATAACCAGTTCGGTGCCGTCAATTCAATGAAGACATCCATGAATACACCCTTATTCATTCCACCATTACTCTCCTCACACGAGTGGGCAAAATGATCAGTCACGGACATGAATGCTCTTGCTACAAAGTCTTCCAAATCATGCTCGTTCTACTAGGCTTTCCATGCCTTCACTAATTTCTCCGACAGGTTTTTCTACTCAACGCTTCTACTGCCCCAATCGCTCTCCCTTAGCGAAAGGGAATATCTCATTGATAGTCCTTTATGAACTCCAAACACCGACTCTATTCCATTACCCAACATATTGCAACAATTTGTTGCTCACGTGAAAGACCAAATTTCTTGCCCAAGAAGTAGTGCCTTCTTTTTTTAAGGCGATCACTACCGCAATGAATTTTAAATTAAGCGTGGAATAATACCTCCCACAACTTTTAAGCTTGTGAGACACATAAACAATGAGTCCATGCTCCAGTATCCATGCTCCAGTATTATCCTTTTAACTCCCCGAAGGTTAAGTTACCAACGTAACACTCTATCTAAGAAAGGCCTCATCTCCTTTGGCTATCTATCAGTATTATTACTCCCCGTTGAAAGACCAAATATCTTACCCAAGAAGTAGTGCCTTCTTTCTTTAAGGCGATCACTACCGCAATGAATTTCAAATCAAGCGTGGAATAATACCTCCCATAACTTTTAAGCTTGTGAGACGCATAAACAATGGGTCCATGCTCCAGTATCCATGCTCCAGTGTTATCCTTTTAATTCCCCGAAGGTTAAGTTACCAACGTAACACTCTATCTAAGAAAGGCCTCATCTCCTTTGGCTATGTATCAGTATTATTACTCCCCGTTCCTGGCAGAGACTTATTCATTAAATCCACCCTCGATCTTAACAACATGGGCTCAGGAGTAAAGGTCAACTTATCCTTTTAACTCCCCGAAGGTTAAGTTACCAACGTAACACTCTATCTAAGAAAGGCCTTATCTATCTATCTATCTATCTATCTATCTATCTATCTATCTATCTATCTATCTATCTATCTATCTATCTATCTATCTATCTATCTATCTATCTATCTATCTATCTAAGTCGTATACGTATGATACTAAGTATATCCCTAGTGCCCAAGACCTTTCTCAACTTCCGACATTCGCTCGATTTCATGCGTGGGACATCTCGCCGAAGTAAAATCCAAATAAGGAACCCTCCCGCTCCCGTTACACTACTACCTCACATCGTCGGTCATCAAGATATAACGGTCTAAGACACATGATTGGGACCAGTAAAATTCTAACTCACAATCCTACTAATAAGATTCTAATTCTATGTCTTACCATTCAAATAATTGAGGATTTCAACAAATCGGACATTTACTTTCTGTACCTCACATCGTCGATCATCAAGATATAACGGTCTAAGACACATGATTGGGACCAGTAAAATTCTAACTCACAATCCTACTAATAAGATTCTACTTTTATGTCTTACCATTCAAATAATTGAGGATTTCAACAAATCAGACATTTACTTTCTGTAAAGTCTCACAAATATTTATCCCACTATATACACATTTTACTAAATGGCCTTCTCATCAAGGCATAACCAGAAGTCTCAACTCGACTTCATATCTCAGTCTCCTTCACATGGATCAGAGGAGAGAACTATATACAGTGCTTCTATCTCGCACTTTAGTAGCCCTTAATCACCCAACTACGTGATTTTCGGCTAAACCTTTCAACCCAACTCTCAACCAACAAAATAAGAGACAATAAGAAAAAGAAAGAAAATATCATCTCTCCACTCCCAACGTCGTTAAGTGTTCATGCGCGGAGTGTCTCGCAAAGAGAAATCCAAACAAGGAACCCCTCCGATACATGCATACTTAACTTGTTGGTCGTGGAGATAAGGCATAACAACCATATATATAGCAAATAAACAATCAAACACTCAAACGAGATAACACAACAAGTAATGAAAATCTCCTACTTACCTCAAACCACCTCTATAAATCCTCAACCTGTATCCAAGAGAGAAATTATAGAACAACTAGTTCCATTATGAAACTAGAAGTTGGATAGCCTCACAATTTATTTGCTTGCTATCACCCCAATCAAACCAAAATATCTCTACTCGTATAATACACATAATACAAGTAGCTCATAACATACATAATACTCTTCAGAATATCATCACTCGCCTTATAACGAGTGAAGGAAAAGATAGAACTTCCATACCACGGAAGTCATATAGTTACCCTTTTTCTTTCTCAACAAAAGAGAGAACACTACCGGCCTCCCCTTCCTTAGTTCAATGAATCCTCCCCGGGCAGATATCTACCAATGGGGTTTCATGAACACTGTTCCTTCAAGAGTGTTAACGACACTTATTCTGAAGCCTATCATTCCACTGAGGAGCTCCTTATTCCTTATACCTACCTTATTTTTGTGTACGGCCTTCCTAACCATATAACTCTTTAGTCATTGTCGACCTCTGACCGAACCTCGTGTGAACATTTGAGAATCTACCTTCTCATCAGTCTAATTATCCCAGTGAAACTCGCTGTTGCAAGTATCCATCGAGCTTCTTCATGGGAAAAACTTCCTGCACTCACAAATATGGTAACTACATTCTCACCAGTCCAACACTACTACTATAGGTGAAGGATTTTGCTCCATCCTTTTCATCTGGGCACTTCTATACCCCTTCCTTAGGGCCAAAGCTCCTGGACCTTATGCATCCACCAAATGAGGACGCACCTCCTCCCTCTAACTTCAACAAGTGGCCCTTATCATGGGCTCTACCCCACTTCAATTTAATGTCGCTTGGAATCCCAAGCATAGTACCACTCTTTACATCTCGCGATACTTGGAAAACTACATCCACTGTAATTGGTAGTCGCAGTAGTAAGATAAGAAAATTCCACAAAAGGAAGCGACCTCCAAAATAGTCCCCATCCCCGACCACAACTTACAGTTACTAGTAGTCCCATCTCATGACGCCATCACCACGACCTTCTCTGGCACCCTTCCCGAATAGACCTACGAATCTCACACAAATACGCAAAATATTTTATGGGTTCTACCTCATGGCAGGAGAACAAAATCTCACAAGAGAAATCAACGATCTTAATCCTAAGTCTCTATGTCAAATCAAAAGCAATGCTGAAAACGTAAGGCGACCACACTGATTCCTAAGGACTCTAGAACCCGATGCTCTGATACCATCTGTGACAACCCGCTCACCAAAATAAGGGGTGTCCAGCCCGATACTCCAATATAACAGGAATCATGGATGGAATCATTCTCAGCATCACAACAATAGAATAAGTATGTGGGATAACCACCCATTATTTCAGAAAACGGGTTGCCAAAATTTTTTGTTTTAAAAGTTAATGAAAGAATTTAAACAACCCAAGTTAAAAAGAAAGTGGAAATCCACAAGAACATATATTACAACGAATACAAATATACAATATGGGACCGAATATGATGTCGGTCAACAGTTACATACCAAGTGATACAACATTTTAATGTAAATTACATAACACATTACATTAAACAATTACAAAAGCTTGGGCCTCACGTCCGAATAAAAGACCTGATCATAACTAAAGTACAAGGATGACGGCTTCTATGACAATATATCCCGTAATACCCGCAAAGTACCAGAGCTCCGCAAGATTTACCAGAATAGGAAAGTCAGAACGGGCGTCCTTGCGATAGAGCACCTGAGTGGATACAAGATTCATGCACAACAAGAAATATGAACGGGTCAGGGCCCGGTTTTATATAATCACCAGATGAATAAAAAGTATGATAGTTATGAACAGTAAATCATGACTAACAGTAATAAAGATCTACCTACACAATTCAATGCACAACCTAGGACAATAGAATTAATCATAAATTTAATTTAATTAAGCAGGAAAATAAGGATGATTAACATGAATTAAAACTTTCTTCATGTACACTGATTTATTTCATAGTTCCATTCCTTATCGGGAAATATAATCACAATTTTTATGCTCTTTGTGTCATTTTATTTCAATTATGCACTTTGTAAAAATCCCTTCCTTATCAGGAATATAATCATCATCGTGTGCTCTTTGTGGCATTTCATTGTGCTCTTTATGGAACTTCATCATGCTCTTTATGGCATTTTCATACATCAAGTCCCACTTGATTAAGAATTGTTATATTTATATACATATAACGATTCTAAGACCGCCCCTCCGAGTTTCTCCACAGGGCTCGCCCCTAAATGAGCATAATCTTCCAGGGTCCATTAATTACGACACCTGGGCACCTACAACGCAAGACGTCGGGAAGCGGGCATATGCCTGCAGGCTAGTCATAACCACACCCGGAATTACCTATCCATCGCAGAAACATACCATAAACGCTCATATGGCTTAGAACTATATCCACCCTGCATTCACTAGCCAGGGGGCTTCACCTCACGCGCGAACTTCCCTTATGATGTCATTTAGAGAGGGTGTGTAACCATAAATTATTTACCATATCATGATTAAGTAAATTATCATTTACCAAAATCAATACCATTTCCATTTCATTTTCATTCCCATTTCCCATATGTATGTTCCATTCGTACGAAACCATAATCATTTACATTTTTGTAAACTACATTATATTTTATCCGGAGCCATACGAAATTCACATCATATTTATAACCTCAATGACTGAATAAGTTCACAATTTATTCTCCCAACATTCTTTTGTGGTGATGTTATAACCCATCAAGATTAACATAGCTCATTTGAGCTTCTAAGGTTTCCCAAACACAACCTTAAACCTCCTAGACTCAATCTAACTTACTAAGGAAAATAACACTTTATCACCTATTTGTAAGTCCCCGGAATAATCCCCATCTATTGCATTTCTAATCTAGGGTAGTTACTCAACTCATCTAGGACTCTAGGATTCTAAATTTACTTCATACAAGAAGATTCATAGGCACTAATCCTAAAGAAAAGGGTTAGAATTGAACTAGGAAAAATCACTCAAAACTACAGGATTTCCGAATCGATTCGGCCCGGCCGAATCGATTTGGTCAGAAAAGCGAATCGATTCGGTCCAGCCGAATCGATTCGGTCAGGAAAACCTGACTTATGCAAAATTGTCGAATCGATTCGAACAAACCGAATCGATTCGGTCCACTCAGACTTGGACACTGCCCCTCTAGCGAATTTTGCCAAGTATGGGTTTAAGGGTTATGAAGCCGAACTTTCCCAAACCTCAAATCTCTTCCACTTTAAACACACCCAACAACATTTATCTACCCAAAATCATCCTACATGATTAATAACTACTATAATCCACAATCTCATCATCAAAAACTAAGATTAGGGTTTAAACACCATAAATTCAATTTTAATCCATAAATACAAATACATAACTATCACACAATTTACTCATCTTAAATCACATATTAGCAAGTAAAAAACTTGCCTTAAAGTTGAAATCTCAGATTTCTTTGTGGTAGAAGCAACCCCAATCTTCAATCTCCAATTCTCTCTTCTTTCTCCTCTTTTCTGCCAAGTTCTCTTCCTCTCACTGACTCTATAGGTTTAATAATACACTTAAGAAAATAAATGAAATGCAAGACTTAATCGTGGCTTAAGTCTAAAATTCCGAACTTAAGTGGTTAATACCACATTAAAATGGCTCCCAAATATGCATTTAAGTTAAAACCAGTCAAAAGTGCCCGAAACATAAATACGCAATATGGCACTTATTTCGACTATCTCGCATATTCCGACACTAACTACACCCTATAAACTGGCATTTGACAATTTTATAAATTATTTCAAGTTTCGGTTTCATTTAAACCATAATGTCATTTAAATCATATGACATTGTAACACCTGCTACATAATGATATTTACTTACACGTATAGTAAATATGCAATAATCCAGTAAATATTAACTTTCAACTCATTAAATTAATATTTACTCTAGCTCCAAAATTTTATATAATTACCTTATGCGGTAAATTAATATAAAATTAGCCTCCTAAAAGTGAGGGTTGTTACAAATGACTCTAATGGAAACACCCAAAAGGGACCATAAACCCCATAAATCGACAAAAAAAAAATTGAAAAACACCAAATGAACATTAGCTGCTATAGGCACCCAAATGACATCAATTAGTTAGTACAACAAATGAACATTGGTACAACAAATGAACATTGGTACAACAAATGAACACTAAAATAAGTTAGTTTTTATTCTTTGTGTGAACAAATGAGTCACTACTATAGGCATATATGTGGTGAGTTGACTGAGTTTCGATGACGCAAAGTAAATGTACTACCACCTCTGTGACAATAGACTTGAGTAATGTGATTACAATACCTCCTTTTCAAGTTTCAAAACAGCCATGAATGCTTCTTGAGGTATACAGTTCCAATTCCAATGGACTTCATTATCTTATTCCCTTCATTATCTTCGATCTTGAGCAAGATCCATAAGTGGACCAGTATAATCTTTGGGAGTGAGCATCTCAATCTTCACAACAGGCTCCTAAATTGACCTCCTTTTTCCAGCTTCAAGAAGTAAATATGGACTTGAACATTTAACAGAATCATCATTTAGTGAGTGCACTCGGTAAACAACACTTGGAGCAGTAGTTATTAGTGTCAAATTATACTCTCGCTCAAGCCTTTATTGAGCAATTTCCATATGAAAGACGGCTCACGCCTTTCCTGAACAAACTCTTATCATGCAACAAAAGAAAAGAAGACATAACATAACAAAGTATTTGATTGAAAGAATGAAAAAAATACAATGTGTGAGCGAGAGAAATGCTTTTAAAGAAAAAAGAAAGTACTTCTTAACGCAACAACCTCAAATTAATTTTATAAAAACTCCACAAAATGAACAGATTGATTTAAAATTAAATTTAACCCACATCATAATCATAAATATTCTCAAGCATATACCATTACATAACAATACCACAAATTAGGATATGCCTGAAGCAATGTTGCTTTATGCCTGAAGCATGCCTGAACCAGTATTGGTATATGCCTGTACAAATTTGAATCCCACGACACTCTACTTCAACCAAAAAATATAGCGACACTTGCATATTTAAGTTTATTGACTTTGATGTCAAATTTTACCCCTTAAATAGTACCAATGTGTAACTATAGCAACATGGAATCTTTGCGACAACTGCAAACTAAAGTATTATATAATGTACAAAGTGTCAGGGGTAATGTTTAATCATAGGTCAAACCAATTCACTGCCAATATCTTCAAAACCATCCTAAACAGAAAATAATGTACCTGATTTTCATGTTCCTAAATATAATGTACCCAATCAAAATATAAGACTGGCTGTAGACCTGTATCACCAAAGATGGGGGTTAATCCCTCTGAATCAATGTAACTCTAAAGATATAGGCACTAAACTCAAATCTGTATCACTGATTATTATTCTACATGATTTAACAATTCAAATGGTAAGTAACACACATAATAAAACCATTGTGCCTATATATTAGATGATTGTTTAATAAAATGAACAAAAATGCATGTAAAATAAATTGTTAGGGATGAAAAACACTGAATAGATAATCAATCAAATTGTGTAAAAAGTGTACCTTCCTTGGGCAAATTCGAGATCACTGAGAGCTCTCTATTGAAACGACCAAGCTGTAAATTTAAATCTCAAAAATTAAGTAGGTGAAACCCCAAATATTAACTACAAAATTGAAGTCGAAGCGTGTAAGTTAAAACTAAGATTGAACCCAAATCTGAAAAAAAAAACATATACAGAGTAAAATTTTGCAAGTTAAAACTGAGATTGGACCTAAATGTAAAAAAAATTGTACCATCTTGGAGGAGAAGTCAATTGATAACCAACACAAATGAAAAATCTAAGATGCAAACACTTAACCCATAAATGAAGTAGATGCGTGTGTGAATCGGGAGAGATGGGAGAGAGTTTCTTACCAAATGGGTGTGTAGGGACCAAATGGGAGGGAGGAGAATCGGGAGAGATGGGAGAGAGTATCTGACCAAATAAGTGCTTTGGTTTAAGTAATTTTACTAATTTACCTCCATTTTGAATTTTGATGTAGAGGGGGGAAATAAATTGAAGTGTATAAAAAGAGGGGGAACTCAAATGTATGAGGGGTAAGATAGGTAGTGCATGATTAATTAATCTCAACCCTTGATTTCTTGCCTTGTTGGTTTAATCCTAGCCCCTAATTAGCTTATCAACTTAAGGAATAGTAACCAATATTCTACTCCTTATATATATACTAGCGGAATGCCCGTGCCTGAAGGCACGACGAAAATTTTCAATGTACATAATTGCAAAACGAAAAAAATTTCATTCCACCAATTATTGAATCGTGCCTAATTTGAGTCAGTTTTTTTACCACACAAATGAGTAAACAATTTAGAAATTTTGGGAGAAGTTTTCTTTGTTTATATGACTCCACCCTGCTCAAATAATAAAAAAAATACTCCAACAAAAATAATATTAATAGCAGATTGTCATGCGCCTACAATAGGCACCATCCATAAGTGAATTTTCCCAAAGTATTTAGTCAACGATAATTTAAGTGAAAAAGTTTTTTTAAACACAACCAAGTGTAAATAATTTAGATAATTTGGACGGGGCTTCCTTTGTTTGTACAGTTGTTCACCTTTTTAAGAAATAAAAATACTACAACAATATGCACGATTCAATAATTGCACATCAAAAGTTAGGAAGACACGTCAAAAGTTTAATAGCTATAATTGCGCATCCAAAGTTCAAAACAATCATAAGGTTCCATTTACTTGGTATATATATGATAGGAAGACACGTCTTACCACCAATGGATCTCCTCTAATTTTATTCTTGGTACACCATCTTTTATTCTTGAAACACCATCTTATATAATAAAACTAAAAAATAGAACTGTCCGAATGGATCTGCTCTAATGCTTCGACCCTAAGCGATAGCTTCTAGCTAGTTCGGTGGATAAGATAGCTGTGCTCCAGCTCACTCAAGAATGGGACAACAGTGGTCCGCCGACAATACATTGGAATCCTAAAGCACCACCACGAACGCTGCCGCATGTCCGCCTGCAGAGCGGTAAGTCCCCACCCTGTTGTGCCAACAGTCAACTCCGGCGTCTGATAGCACCGTCATTGTAGCACCGTCAACTGTTAAGAAAATAGACTATATGGTGTATCAAAATATATCTTACCATGTTTCTCAATAAGTTCAGCAGTTATTGTAACATTGTAATGATAAGCATGTTTCTCAATAAGTTCATTACTGTCAACTGTCATTGTAGCATTGTAATGATAAGCGTGTTTCTCAATAAGTTCAGCAGTTATAATCCATCACTCCAAAGAACAAAATGTATCTTACCTTTTATTTCAATGGTAACATGCTCCCCAGACCTCACTATCTCTGCTTCCTCGAGCAAAGTTCAACTACAACCATCAAAACAGGTTGCATCACAATCAAAGAGAGACCAATATAAGAAATTTCTTCTCTAAAAGAAAGAAAAAGCGATATGACAAATATACAAATTGAAAATATTTCAAAGAAGTCCTTATATCTAACATAACTACAAAAGTACAACTCACTTGCTATTTATATGAATAAAAAGTGAAAACCGTAGATTAAACATTCCCAAAACTATAATTCTAATCAGTCTTTTTTGAAAAATAATACTGAGGTGAAAATATGGCCACCTAGTTGGATCTATGCCCAAGCCGGTTAAGAGTTTCGATCGCACTGCAGAGTTCAAGGCATATAATGAAAGTAAATCAGGAACTGAACTGGACGAATTTCATAAACTAACTTCGGATTTCAACGCAGGTTTACAATTGAACTCCAGATTTCAAAAACTAAATGGATTTCAGGAACTGACCTGGACAGATGCATTTCAGGAACTGACCTGGACAGATTGCATTTCAGGAACTGAACTGGACGAATTTCGGAACTGCATTTTAGGAACTGAACTGAACTATTCAAATTTTCCAAAAGTCAACTATTAACAACATAACAAAAAACATTTTTCTTAGGAATAACAAACCCGCCCCCATGGATGTGCATGCAAGCATTGCCAATGGAACGAAGACTGACATTTATCGCAGCATATCAGTTTGGCACCATCACCACACATGCCACATCTATCATCAATTTGATCCATAACATCGACTTGGATAGTTTGAATGGCACTTTATTGGCCTAATATTAAACTGAGCAAGCCTGAAGCTGGTATAAGGTGAATGAGTTACTAAATTCCATAAAAAAGATTCAAACAGGGACGGTTCAACCTGAAATCAGCATGACTCTTGAATTTGGACATAGAAAGCATCTTATCACAACACCTACATAAAATCCAATCAGGAGTGATTTGCTTGAGCATTCTTGAGAAATTGTGATTCATATGCAATCAGAACCTAAATAAACATTTTATCATGGTTGATGAGAGTGGTCGACATAACAAAGATCAATACCTACCAAACAGAGTAAATATTATAGTAGATGTGAACTTCATATAGATAGTGAAGTTGTCCCTAATCATTATTTAATTTACTCATTTTATTGTCTACTTACTATTTTAAAGGATTTTGTAAACATGATCTAGATAGGAAAGTTGGACCTACCCAACAACTACAAATGTTCACATCTCAAAAAATAATTCACTATCAAACTGAAACTGTTGTCAGAACTAAGAGAACTACTTTTATAAATGAAAAGCTCATGGAAATAATAAACTCACAAAATGTTACATGTGAATGACACATCAACAAAGAATATATGTTTAGCTTAATACAAACAAGCTGTAATTTTCAAAGCTCAGTTATATGTTCTATACATAACCACTTCAAATAAAATTCAGGCAAATTTGAACCATATCACAATCCTTAACTTGGAAGCAAAACTTCAATCCTTAATTTTTAAAACTCCTCAACAGAATAAAGAATCAAATGGAACAGAATAACATTTTCTTGATAATAATAAGATATAGTGTTCAATTAAGTCACCACATTGGTACTTTGGCATCAAAATGTATAACTGTAATACCCACTTCTTATAGTGAAAAAAAAGAATAAAGTTATATAAATATAAAGAAGCACCATAGTTCAAAACAAATGTAATACCCCGTACTTTTGGCTATATTTATTTTTGGGATTAATTAATTAAATGCGTATTAATTGGAAATTAATCCGGGTTATAAATACTAATGAGATGCGTATTGGTATTTGATTATGTGCATATATGATTATATATGAACTTGGTATTATAAAATTTGTCGTGAGATTTATATACGGCAATTTGGAAATTTTATTGAGACGCGTGGGACCGCCGCGTCACGGTATAATATTTTAGTTATAAAAAGTGAATTTAAAATCTATAATCCGTATGGTCGTTTTGAGTGCGCCAACGCGTCCGGAAGGGTCGAGATAGTCAGAAAACACTAGCCGGGGGTATAGTTTGGGTCCCGGGGTAATTTTAGACCATACCGGTAACTTAAAGGGTATTTTAGTAATTTGGTATTTTTGGGTAATTAAAAGTGACGAAAATTGAGAGTTGTAATCTGATAAGGATTGACCCCAACCAACCCTTATTAACCCAACAAGCTACGGAGGTTTATGGAAATTAGGTTTCATAAGTTTCCCCAAAGCAAACCCTAGCCACCATAGCCTCTTTGGAGAAGAAAGCTTGGAGAAGGAGAGAGAGAGAGAGATTCTGCAGAAATTCTACACCAAATCCACACCATATTCAGAAATCAAACCAAGGCAAGTGACTTTATTTCCATTTAATTACTGAGAATGTCTTTTCCATGTTAGAAATTGATGAATTTCAACTGTTCTTGGAAGATAATGAAAACCCATGTAGTTTGAGGATTAGAACTTAAAAATTGTGAAGAGAATTGCATGTAGTATGATAGGTAAATGATTTCCCTTATTATAATTGTGATTAGAAGGAAAGAAAACGAATTAAATTCTGGGATTTGATGATGATATGTAGTTAGGGTTCATGTTCTTGAGATAATTGGAAAAAGTGTAGAAAGGTGTAAATTAAATTAATATTTGGATGGATTGATTCCTTAGAAACATGTTAGGATGTGACTATATATGTTTAGTATTGATTATAGACCCTAAAACGTTGTTAGGATGGACTTTGGGTGAGATTAGAAGTGTTAAAAATGGTGAAAAACGATTTTTGGGAAATTCTGGGCCGAAACTGGCATCTCGTTAGAAGCAGCCCCCAGGTCGTTCGAACGAGCTCGTTCGAACGAGCTTCTAACGAGTTGACCAGTCGTTATTAACGAGTGGGGTTTTCGTTCGATATCTCGTTCGAACGAGATGTCGTTAGAAGGGTCAGTTCGTTCGAACGAACTGGGATCTCGTTCGAACAGCCTCGTTCGAACGAGACTTCTAACGACCTGACAGTCCAAACTCGTTCGAAGCCTCGTTCGAACGAGACTTCTAACGAGTTGACAGTTTGACCCTTTTTGGACTGTTTTGACTTTTGGAGTTCCGGGAGATGGTTCAAGGGTAGAGTTAGCATCCCTTTTATGTTATAGTGATTGATTTGGGACTTTTGGGTTGTTGGGATTAGCAAATCACATACGAGAGTTTTATGCAATGAATCACTTGGGTTGAGACGTGAGTGACTACTACGATGTGAGGATGAATTATAGAGCGTATAATTATGAACCGGAATAAAATAAGTTATGATAATTAGTTAGTACGAGAATGCGATATGTACTACGATTAAAATACGGTATTACTAAGATGTGTGTTTACTTAGTATTAGTATATGGATTGTTTGTATGACATACCTACCATACTTGCTATCACGGGAGGTTTCGTTCGCTTAGGACCCTCTAATCCTTGTGTGCCTACGGGGGGGATATAGACTGGTACCTTGATGAACATAGGTCATAGAAAGACTTATTGTGATATTAATAAGTCCGCTGACCATGGGAGCGTAGGTATGTGCGTGACCCATGTGATGGTGACTATGTTCGCCTCCATTATTTGTGATGTTGTTATCGGTAAACTATTCCTGAGAGATTCGGAATATGTAATCCTTATGTACGTGATGTACCGGGATGGATAGCAGAGTATGTGTGCACTACAGCTTAGATTGCGGGGTGCTTGTATAGTATATTTATGATGTGAATAATATACATTAAATTAATGGAAATCCTCATGTTAATGTTGTAAAAATATTACGGTATTGTTTCGAGTTATATAATGAGTTAACTGATAGTTATATCATTGGCATATTTAGTAACTGTGTTCACAGTAGACCTCTACTTAATTACGAGAGTTGTTATGTTATATGGGACCGAGTAATATGGGTAGAACCTTTGGCAGTCTAGCTAGTTATGTTGTCAGTTAGCTAGTAATATGGGTCGATATAGATGGGTACTTACGTTAGGAGTGCACAGTTAGACGAGAGGTGAGAATATCATGCGAGTGTACGTCCTAACATGTACTTTGCATTTAATGTTTTAAATGTTTTTAAAGCACTTGCAGGTTTTTAAAATGATTTCCACTTTCGGGCTCTGACCCATTTGCTTTCAAATATATTTTCTTGTAAAACCTTTTTAGGTGCCCAGCCACAAGGACACCAAGCATAGGTACTCATTCAGGTGACGTGCTGTAGCTGGTTGTGGAAGCTACAGGGATTTGCTCATAGACGCTTCTATCTTTTGGATTCCAGAGTCACTATCTATCAGTTGTAGGGCATGTTGCCCATTCCTATTTAGAGCATTTTACATTTCAGTTTTCAGACTCTAGCATGTATTGCTCAGTATTCAGTTTTAGTTATTTATTTCAGTTTACTTATCAGTTGTGGGATTTGTATTGAGGAGTTTTTCCTCCGGGTTTTATTTACATATTGTGATGGTTATTCATTCTATTTCAGTATGGTGAATGGTGTTATTTAGTTATTCATTACTCTTGTTGCATGTTAATCAGATTTAATAAAATTTGGCACTTACTTTTTAAATACTAGGTGGTTAGTAATCTTTAAAAATGTTTTCGACAGTGATGCTATTAACTGAGCCAACTTGGCATTTTGAATTAATTTTATAAAGGAGTAGCTACCCGGTGTTTAATTAGTCGGGGTGTCACAACAAATAAACTTCATCACATTCCTTGTCAAATCTTGTGATCTGAGTAATAAACTACAAAGTAAGTTTAATTAACTCACCACATTCCTGGTGTTTATGTTGTCGGTGAACCATATCTAAAAAGCCAAATCAACAAAGCCCTACGAACCAAATCAAACGTTAGTTACAAAACCCTTAGAAACCAAATATAAATCACGAAAAATAGAATCTTAAATCGTTGGGGGAGACCGAGTACTTGTTCAATAGTGAGATAAATGATAGGCAAAGCCCATTTGTGTGATCATCTACAACATCTAAGGAATTCACTTAAGCCTTTTGTCAAAGACCTGACATGCAAATGAAACATATCATATCTAACTTTTAAGATATGTTCTATTGGATAATCCATAGTTCAAAATATAAAAAATGTGCCTAAAGGCAGTACTACAAACAACACAAAAAATGTGCCTAAAGGCAGTATTGCAAACAAAACAATATACACTTGAAAACACAACAAAAAATTACAATAGTTGATCCATACTCCAATTTCAAAAGGTCAATGTATTCACTTAATTCTTTTCTATTTTTCTACTTTTGTAGTGACTAATTTCTCACCCTCATCATTTCAAATTATAAGATTAATTAGTTGATAAAAAGCAGTATTGAACAAAGAAATTTACCAAATCACCGGAGCTGTATTTTGAGATCGTCTCCATTAGAGCTTCATATGGAATCTGAACAAAGAAATTCAGAGACGGCCTCCGTTAGAGATTTACATTCATATGAAAAACTCATACAACCTCATTCCACAATATGCTAGCGCATTGGGATCATCACCCCTACTTGCGTCTCACTAAAATTATTATAAACCTATAAGAGTTCTTAAGGGATTACTAAAGCTGCAATTTTAATACCTCATACAACATATTTGATTTTCTAAGACGTCCAAGGAAGTTTCAATTTTGGGCATTAAGGGTAGTGAAGTAATTTCAGCAATTGTCACCACAGGCAATGAAAGTGGCATATTCAAAGAAATAAAAGAATCTGCCTCAGGTTCTGTACCACCAGACTGCATAGCATTTGTATTATCCTCCATTATAGGCACTGGTAGCACTCCAGAAGGTACTGCCACATGCCATGGGTCCAGGCGACGGGGATCTTAGAAAAGTTACTGGTTATTTAATTCAATCAACAGCAAACTGAATGAATACTCAAACTTAATTAGATAAGCATAAACAAAGGTCTTGTTTCATCTTTTATATCTTCTTTTCCACTTTCTGTAACTAATTCAATGTCTGTGGAAGTATCTTCACTTTTCAAATCCAATGATCTTTCAGTAACTTCTGGAACAGTTATAAAACTACACACATCCTTAACTTCTTTAGTCTCAGGCGGAGTTAGATTCACAGCGGTAACATATACTCCTCCATTTTCCTCTTCTATTTTCGCATTCCAGTTTCTCTTTTCTCTACTTCAGCTCTTAAAA
This sequence comes from Sambucus nigra, assembly GCA_949130495.1. NCBI lineage: Eukaryota > Viridiplantae > Streptophyta > Magnoliopsida > Dipsacales > Adoxaceae > Sambucus > Sambucus nigra. The sequence goes on from OX422214.1 coordinate 15,600,515, forward strand.
TTTCGATTCAAAGTTCGGTTATCGGTTTTGCTATTTCAGATTTCGTTCTTGCATTCTCTCATTCGAAGTTTAAAAGATATGTACCTAAAATAAAAGCCAAAATATCTTTCATTCGAACTACTCATTCAATTACAGACAGTTAATTGTGCTTTTTAGGAATCTCAGATATGTAAGTTCATATCTAAAGTTTGAATTGCAGGAAAGGGGCATCTTCAAATAAGATTGTGACACTTTATATGTGAATTTATCGATTTAAGATTTTAAGAAAGGACAAAAGGTCGAACCAAATGTGGACTTAAACTATATTCTGGTGGACAAATTTGGGAATCAATCCAACATTCGTCCTCCTCCGTAACAACTTTGCTCCATCTCTTTTGGAATACATTGTATTCTTTGTATGACTGCCTTCTCAACTCAACTCCAAAATTTATCGGAGATGATGAAAAGGATGAGTTTGTTTCGAAGATCATTAATTTTTTACTTTCAGAAGTGTGTCCATCAGTTGCTAACTTTGTCTTGTTTCCAGATTCTCCTAGAGTAGGGAGACATAAGCAAGAAATTTCAGCTTCTTTTTCCCTAGTATCAAACATACAAATATGCGTTTAGAATATCTTAACTCAAAACTGTGAAATGTGACCCATCACTTTGAAATTAAAAATAAGATGACACTAAAATATTATTTACCTATGTGTGGTCCCAAATAACAGTTTAAATAATTAATACCCAAATATCATCTCATCTTGAAAAGATCTATACAATCATATTTGATGAAACGAACTTCAATTCAGTGAAGCTAATATAAGATTATGCAACACGTGGGTCCCTAATGCCAAAACTAACACAGTACCATCCACATGTTCAGATAAAGACCAACCCATTCAAATAAAGACCAGCACGTGGATCGCATTAATTCGACGCAGAAATTCATCTGCATCTGTGATGAAACAACAATAGTATAGCCATTGGACTATGACATAAATCATGTTGCCAATAACTGATGTAAGCTTGAAAGTTAAATATAACCTTGTAATCAAGGATGAAAAGGGGCTTCCATAATCTTTATTCAAGAAGAACCTATACCAGTCAGGTGTTGGTAACAACATCGCGATATTGATTGAATAATATTCTATATCGAATATGAAAAATAGACAAACAAAATAAATAGCACATTATATAACTCGCACAAAACATAAAAAGGTGCTTTCTATTTCATTTACCCCGACCCACTATACCCCAAATGGTACTGTACCCCAAATGCTTTCTATTTCAGACTTTCTATTTCATATTCAATACCCATTTTAGCGCCCCTATTCAACGTACATAAACTGTAATGTACACATACAGTACAAATCAAAGTCTGGATAGCTTTCAACTTATGAATTTAATTACTTTCAATATTATTCATTAGTATAGGTAAGAATTCCCAACACATACATGCAACCTAAGTAATATAAATAAAGAGATATATGTGAGGGTTTGAGAAAAACCGTAACACCTTAAACTTAAATGAGTAAATGCCTCAGCTATTAATAACAACAAATAGTACAAATGATAGCCAAAATCCCTAAACAATACTGAAAAAAACGAAATCCGTGAGAAACCTATAAACCATGCAAAATAAAACATATACCTGCATAACCATCAGGGCATTTAGTCTCTTCTTAGTCTCTGCATAATTTATGTCACTTCAAGCTCCAAGCTCAACAGTTCATACTAAAAAAAAAAATTTAAAATCATAGATGAGTCAAGTACTACAAAGTTCATAATTTAATCAAAAACAAAAAACACGTAACTCTCAAAACCTAATACGTAAAAAAGGGAACTTCATGTTTCGTAAATCATAACATAAATATCAATAATATATAACCATTTAGCAACAAATAGATTGTCAATGAGGAAGAAATAAAACAAAAACCTAAATCGTACATTTTACAGACCATTTACAAACCATCTTCAGACAAAAACCCAAATCCTACCCACACAGACCATATACAGAACCAACGTATATAAAAAAATGAACAAAACCATTCTTAAAGAAAAAACCCTAACCGGACACAAAAACCCCAAACCAACCAAACAAAAACAACTAAACAAACCCTAAAAAATGAATAAGGAAGAGATTTACCTTTTGCTTAATCTTGCAAGAGTGAGAGAGTAAATCGAGAGGGAGAGAGAGAGAGAGAGAGACTCGTGAGTGGTTGAGTGGGTATGGTTGTTGATTGATCGTGAGTTGATTGAGTGTAGAGTGTGTTTTTACACAAATACCCACTAATTTGAATTAAAGTGAGAGTTAGAATAGGGAAAGAGGGGGAGACTTTCACAATTTTACTCCAACAAAATGTGAGCCGTTGGATTCAATTTTGCCCCATTCAATCTTAGCGTCTCATTAAGTTGTCAACTTATAGAATAGTAACCAAAATTCTACTCCTTACTATATAGATAATGTATATGTGATTTTTTTATAATGTTTCCAAGAATTCTTTTAGTGTTTGTTTGGTTGAAAAGTTGGCGAACGGTCTCGATTACAAATTTTTCCATTTCTTGGCAAATCATATGGCAAAAAAGTTAAGGTTGTTTGATAAAATTAATTTTTCAGATTAGAATTGTTTGATAACATTAATTTTCAAATGACAAAAAAGTGTGATGTTTGATAAAATTAATGATGAAAATAATATATAAAAAAAATTATTTTTAACCAAAATAAAATTCGTAAAAAAAAATTGATGCTAAAAAAGTAATTTGAACAAAAAAACCACTTACAAGCAAAAAGTTGTTCTTAAAAAATAGTTTTTAACAATAAAAACAATTTATAACGATGAAAAACAGTTTTTTAAGAAAAGTTTGTAACAAAAAACTTAAAAAATAGTTTTTAGCCTAAAGTGAAACAATTATAACAATTTTTTTTTAAATGTAATTTTAACACACATAAAAAAAATTTATAGAAGTGAAACAATTTCAAAAAAAAATATAATTTAATAAAAAAACTTTTAATGGAAAAAAATTTAACACTAAAAACATTTTTGACAAAAATGAAATAGTTTTTTAACGGAAAAATGTTTTTTGTGAAAATCTATTTTTTTAGCAAAACATTTTTAACACAAAAAAATAGTCTTTAGTGAAAAACAAATTTTTAAACAGTTTAAAGCCCAAAAAGTTGTTATAATGAGAAATAAAAAACATTTAAAATTTTGTTTAGTGAAAAACGAATTTCAACAGTAAAAAATAGTTTTGACGAAAATAAAATAATTTTGTAATATCCCGTATAATTCAAAGAAGAAACAAAACTATTTTCGAGATAAAATAAAATTTGTGGGAGTTAAATTAAACAGGTGAATTTAAAAAAAATTAATTGCGAACAAGTAATTTGTTGTTATTTCATAATCACGTGAGATTGATTTTTATGTTATAATTGCAATGAAAATAATAGCATTTATAGTGGATAATTAATGTATGATGTGTGACTCAATTGTAAAATCCTTGTGGAATAAGAAAACTGGGACACATATCGGGAGGTTTAATGGGCTCGCTTAGAAGTTTTAGACCTTTAAAAATGGTCTTAGTGTATAAGTATTTAAGTTGGGAGATTTTTAGGTTAGTTTGATTATGGGTTCGGGACCATTTAGGTGTCTAAAAATGGGGAATTAGGCTTAACTCGGGAATTGGGATTAATATAAGATTAATGGAAAGACTTATACTCCCCACAATCAATTAAACTCCTCACCTTAGCAGCACCACCTCAAGAAAGATAAGAACATGGGCCAAAAAGGAGAAGAAACAAAAGTATCTAGAGGAAATCATTAATCACCATATACAGGTAAGAAATTTTTTAATTAATTTAAAGTCCAATGTATTTCTTGATTCATCGTAGTAAACTCCATATAATTTATGGGTTTTAGGATGAAATTGGTGATTAAATGGTAGGATTTAGTCTCATGCATTTAGAGAAGATTAATCGGAACTTAGGTGGTTTAACCCAGAAATTATAGGATGATTAAAATCTTGGTTTGGATGATAGAACTCATGCCTTAGGGTTCCTGAATAAATTGAAAAGCTTGATGCATATGTATAGAATTTAAATTAATATTTTAAGGTATGCAATTCTGGAGAATTATGATCCATCCGTCATGTTAAAAATAGGATTTAAATCTAGATGGATTTATGGTAGAAAATCTGGGTTAGGAGTATGATCGATTGATGTAGATTCTGGGATTTAGGAAGGAAAATGTTGTTAAATTTTGTAATTAACCGTTCTAAGATGAGGGACTAAGTCATAGGGACCTGTTCTTATGTTGTTGTAATTAAATTGACCATTGGGATGAAATTTAAAATTTGCTTATGGAAGAAACATAACAGATCTGGGTTACTGCCCAGGTAAACATAACAGATATGGGCTAATGCCCAGGTCTGAGTCGATTCGGCCATAGAGGCGAATCAAATCGACTCAGGGGAATCGATTCGGCCAAGGAGGTGAATCGATTCAGCTATTGGGGCAGGATGAGTTGGGATCGGGGATGGATCCGGGGCATTTTTAGGAAACCATACGAGTTGGTGAGATGGTGTTTGGGTCAACGATGATTTTATTAAAAATATTCTTGTGGAAAAAATATCAAATGGGAAGTTATATTTAACTAGATGGTTAAATAATTTTATAAAGTGGAAGGAATTAATAATTAACTAGATGGTCAATTATTAATGTGTGAACATTTATGAGTAATTGTGTGGGATATCTTAGGTAATTATAGAGTAATTACCTATAGATATTATATGAGAATAATATGTACTTATATTTATTTGTGTGAACATACCTATGTTTGTGGACGGTCCTATCGATTGGGGTTACACGCGTTTGGGACCATAGCACATGTTAGCACAGATGTGCTAAACGTTGTGTAGGTCATTATTATAGGTACTACATAGCAGCGCCACTTACAAAAGGTAGGTGTAGATGTTGGGATCCTTTGTCACCACTGGGTAAGGGCCATGAACTGGTGTACAGCATAAGGACTGCCCCATTTTTGCGTGTTTTGTGATGTCTGACTGAATAGGGGATTCCTTCGAACTTAGAGATAGAGAACGAATGAGACACCACTGGTAGATGCATTTGAGTGTCCCATACATGAAAGGACATATATATAAATAATTATCCAAATTAAATGAGATTTATTAAGTTTTCTAAGAATGTAGATAATAAATTACATAACATACTATATAGTGGGCATAATAGATGTTTATGTCACCTTTATGAGTTATGCGATACTAGAACACGTCGAGCAATGATAATATGAATATAGATGAATTTCTTTCAGTATGTTGATTACATATAATTCATCTTATATTAGACTCGCACAATTATTATTTATTATTTCAGGACTTGTTCGAATACGGGTAATATCACACTTTGATGAGGGGATGTTAATCGTATGTTAACGACGATATGGGATATTTACTTTGAATCACTTGTATTTATTTCATTTTAAATTAAATAAGTTAATTCTTGAAATTCTAGGGTGTTGAAACAAATTATAAATATTTTCTTCCCCATGTGGTCCTAGACAAGGATAACAAGACTGTGGACGGATCAGCCTTGCAGTCTCCTTTTGCTCTTCAGATCCTCCAGATTAATAGATTCTAGTTTAGGTGCTACTCTGATTCAGTTTGTTTATATTTTTGGGATTTTTATATAGGCATAAGCCCGAGTTTTATTTTCCTTTTAGTTGGGTTGAGATATTAGTCTATGTTGGAGTTTTATTATTAAGATATTCACACTCTGGATGTTGATTTAATGGAGCTTGATTATTATTCACTTGTAATTAAATTCATTTATGTCCATTAAACTATTATTTTATGGATTGATACTAAGGATGATATAAATTGATAATAAGCCCCACCTTCGGCTTATTATGTCTGGCCAACATTTACATCAGAACATGGGGGTTGACAATGTTTTTAACGAAAATTTATTTTTAATGAAAAACTATTTTTATTTTAGAAAAAGCTTTAAGAACATAATTCTTATCATGTCCATTTATTTTAATTGGCTTAATTCCGGACAAAATAATTAAGTCTAGGCTAGTTTTATTATGGAGTTTAATTGAGCCCGCGACAAAGTTCAAGTCCAAGAATGTACAATTTAAAGCTTTGAAGAAGATTTCAAGTCAAAATGTGTTGCATATGTTTAAGATCACTCAGGTATGAATACTTGTGAGCATTTGACTAATTTAGTATGTTGATTAAATGTTGGGTGATTTAAATGTTTGGGAATTTAAATCTTTTTGCGAAAACATTTTTTTAAATATTTTTGAGTTAAAATAGTTTAAGAAAATTCGAGGAATTATTTAAAAGGAAAACAAATATTTTTAAATCACTGTCGCTCGAACGAGACAGTGAGTCGTTCAAACGACAATCACATGTCGCGCGAACGAGACCACTTCTCGCTCTTGTCGCCTCATTTTTCGTGTTTTAAGTTCCCTGGACTCTGTGTTGCTCAGTTATATAATAAAACGTCTTTGCGATAGTTTTAGCAGCAGAACAGTTTCGAAAAACTCATTCCCATACAGTTTTTCATGATCCGGTGTTTATTCAAGATCAAATTATTCAATTCCAAAGTCTGTGATCTTGAACACGTTTACCGGAAGGCAATTCATTCACTACACCGTTTTGCACTTTGTGGGGAGAACTCTACAACCTAAGAGCTGCGTGCCATTGTGGAGGGAGTCCTTATGAAGTAACTTGTGGAGAATCCATTTCTTTTCCATTGCTGACCATTTGGAGTTCTTACGGGAAATTCCATCCAATGACATCGAAACTGACACCTGCTGGTATTTCGTATGTCACCCTATTTCATTGTAATTCGTGTAAGTTGTGTCTTATAAATTATAGTGAACACTACACCAAATCTGCCTAATTGTCACGGTCATTGACCTTGACAAGTTCGACTTGTCAAGGTCAATGACAGTGACAATTCGGGGTGAGATAACTTTTTTTGTCACGGACGTGTCACGGTCAATGACCGTGACAAGTTCGTTAGAATTGTCACGGTCGTGTCATGGGCTATGACCGTGACAAGTTTAGTCACGAATAATAACTGTGACAAAGTCTTGACCGTTTTAAAAAAAATGGTAACGGCCAATGACCGTGACAATTCTGGGCAGAATTTTAAAAAAAATCTACTAGGCAGTATGGCCACTGCCACTGCCCAGCAGTATATTTTTACCTGTTATAGCAACGTTGTACCTGTTCAAACATCATATATCCAAACAAAGTAAAGATAATGCAAATATATATTCAAAATAGAAACAATATACATGACGATATAATCCAAATATAATTCAAATGTACCAACTTAAAAATAATGTCACTACATGTCTGGGGTAAATGTGAGGAGGTGAGTAGGCCACACGATATACGAATTGACACACCCACTAATATACATCATGCTGCATTGTTCGCGCAACCACAATAGGGAGTTCTCCTTCCCGGGTATCACATGCGTGACGATCACTTTGGACTCGATCTCTTGAAGCGCACGTCCATGAACTATTCCACCCTGGATGATATTCAGGTCCCTCAACCCCCGCCCTATCCGTTGACCATCAAATACTTCCAATATGAACACGCTCAGCCAACCAATTATCGATATCGATCCGGGGAAGGGATCCAAATAAGGAAGTGGATCATCGAAGTACGCACGTGTCGGTGATGAAGCAGCGAGGTCCACATCCTAGTTATGCTGTGCCTCGTTATCCTGCACCTCCTCCTCCTCCACCGCCTTCTCCTTCCCTTTCCCCTTACGGTCTTCTCCCAACGTACGCTTCATGAATGAGTACATATCTAGGACCGTCGCCTCCAAACGGGACAGCTTCGCGTCATGTGAATCCACCGTTCGAACCAATCTGGTGTCGCTCGTCTCCAATTCGATGATCCTAGATTTGGCCACCCGCGAGCTCACCCCCCTTGTCCCCCCCTTGCGACCCGAGCCAAGCACTTGGCTGAGTGCGTCTGTGGACAAATACGTCTTGTCGGCATCAGAATGCGACTCATGCACTTTCTTAAGCTTTGCCTGAAATGACAAAAAGCACATGATTAGTAAAATAAGTAAACTAAAAAATTATAACGTAATTAACAAAAATTAAACTGTCGGATTACTTACAATCATGGTTGCGAATCTCGGGGACACCTCCTTGTCCTTCCCCTTCTTCGTCCGAAGAGCCACATAAGTATCGAGCCTATGTGGCTTACCCCCCGGGCCACTCCCTACCCTTGAACTAAAATGAAGTAAAATTAGTATCAGCCCCGCAAAGTAAAATAATGAAGAATAATATATTTCTGTAGTTATAGAAAAATTAAATCTTACCTTCATCCTATGCTCCACCTCGGCGTAAGACGTCCGGCCGGAGTAGTGCACGTCTATTTTTTTTGCCCGATTTTCCCTCCCCGATTGGCGAGATGCCAATTGTCGATCCTCGTTCTCATTGTCAATGAACTTTTTCCATTGTGCCAATGAGATCGGCTCCTTGGGCGGGACGGATCCACGCCATTGGATAATGGACTCTCATATTTTCCCAAAGTACCGTGTCTGCATATTTTTCTTCCACGTCTTGTGTTGCTCCCTCAACTTCTCCATGATGGAATCGCGTAGCTTTGGATCCAAGTTGAATTGTTCCTGCCCAACAAATACAATGTTAGTTGCAAATAAATATAAATATAAATATAAAATGAAATTAAAATCGAAATTGAAATTGAAATATTCATATTCATATAAATATATTACCTGTAGTGCCGTCCAAACAACTAACTTGAGCTCATATGACACCTCCTTCCAACTCATAAACCCCGGGCCGATGACCGTCTTTAGCAGCTCGAGGGATCTCGCTAATAGCTCCGACTTGTTCTCGATGGTAATCCAAAATTTTCCATATTTGGGGAGCCTAGGGGCCGAGGAGCCCTCGTCGCCTCCGCTACCACCGAGCCCAGACGACATCATCATAACCAGCATCATCATCCCAGGAGACATTTGCTGTAAAAAATATTATTAGTACAGATAAAAAAAAGTTATTAGTACACATAGACACACACACAACCCACCACCCACCCCCCATCCATGCCCCCACCCCCTCCCCCCCTCACCCGACCCCACCACACACACGCACACGTACACGTACACACACCCATCCCCATCCCTTCCCCCACCCCACCCCTTCCCCCTGCCTCCACCCCCACCACACACACGCACACGTACACACACCACCCCCTGCCCCCCACCACACACACAATAATCCAATAATGATTAATAATTATATATAATATGTTTCATTTTATTATGTCTTATTTATATTCAAATTCAATTATTAATAATTATATATAGTATGTTTCATTTAATTATGTCTTATTTATATTCAAATTTAATTATTCAAAAGTTGAAAAATCCCACCCCCATATGGACAATAATCCAGTGGTCATGCCACTTTTAAAACTAACCAACCCAACATTTACTAAACAAAATAATCCAACAGCAATGTCCACAACAAATGTGTATATTCAAATTCAATTATTAATAATTATATGTAGTATGTCTTATTTAATTATTTCTTATTCATATTCAAATTCAATTATTAATAATTATATATATTAATTTACTAATTTACAATAAGGGGAAATCATATATTAATTTACTAAAAAAATTAATAATCAATCAATTTTTTACAAGGGACACTACGCGCACACACACATAGACACACACGCAGTACCCCCCCCCCCCACCCCCCACCACGCCCTCCCCACCTCACCCCACCCCCACCACACACACGCACATGTACACCCCCCATCACCCCACCCCCTCCCCCCTCCCCCACCACACACATATATACACACACATATACACATACACACATATATACACACACATACATATACACACACATATATATATATATACACACATACATATACACACATATATATAGACACATACACACACATTAGAAATGAAAGAGAAAGAGAGGAAAAAAATTTACCTTAGAGAGAGAGAGAGAGAGCGCTGAAATCGTTTGCAGAGAGAGAGAAAGAGGGAAACCAAAACGATGGGAAAAAAAGAGTCTAGGGCTTTTTTGCTGAAGATATTGTCACGATCGTGTCAAGGTCCTTGACCGTGACAAGTCCGTGATAAATATATTTGTCACGAACTTGTCACGGTCAATGACCGTGACAACACTTTGGCACGGTCTTATCACGATCAATGACCGTGACACAAAATGCGAGATTCTTGTCATGGTTAATGACCGTGGCTAAAAGGTGATATTTTGGACATTTTGGTGTAGTGGAAATAAAAAGGTTTTTCCCTTTGGGGATTTTTCCTGAAATTGTTTCTTTTACCGCATGCTTTATTCGTGGAATGGATTTAATCACTTAGATGCATGTTTAGGGTTTAAGAAGTTAAAATTGGTTTTAACTAAAAACTAGAACAAAGTTATTTTTACCTAAAGTACACACTAAAGGGCCTTTTCAAATTGTTATTAGAGCTTGTTACACTATGTTATTGTGTTTGTGATCCCGTGTCGTTAGGTATGCCTTTCAGTGGTTTTGATGATTTTAGAATTCACTTGTTTGAATCATCTAATTGGAAATCACACATGAAAACTGCTCTTAAAAAAATTGATTTATTTTGAGAATTCGCGTTAAAAATTATTACATCCTCTGTCTCCGTCAGTGGTACCACTTCTGTCCGCCCTACTCTTCCTTATGGGACTCTCATTTCCCTCATTTGTACTACTGCTGGGGTTCCTATTTTAGAGGGTGATCGACGTCTCCCTTCGCCTGCTATTATTGATCATAATACTTTCACTCGTTCAGAGAGTCATTTTTCACAGGCGACGAGAGGTAGAGCTCCACCCATTGAGGGAGCCTTCTCAGATGATAATCCCTGTCAGCCTGTTGATCACTCTGTCCTGATCACCTCTGAGTTCTCTCAGCACGCCCCTTCACACCTATACCCACACGTCCTATTGAGGAGGAGGTTTCTACTTTACAGGCACAAGTAGCTGCCCAGACCAGGATGTATGACTCTATTATTTCCAGATTTGATGCTGAGGCCGAAGTACGTGTTCGTGCTGAATCCAGGATGACAATATTTTTTTTATGAGATGCGGTAGAGAGAGCAGCCGAGAGGCGCAAGATCTTTTGGACTCGATCAGATTTCGTCTACATACATTGATGATGCCGCTGATGATGATGATACTTCGACTGATGTCTAGCTGTATTTTTTATTGTATATGAGACATTGTGATTCCTGATGTATTTATTTATTCTCAGATATGATGTACTCTTATGGATAGTTGTATCACCATTAATTTTATTGTATGACATGGATGTACAGTTTCGTGATTCTCTCATTATGTGTCAGTTACTGTTATCTTTTGCTATCCATTATCATATTGATATTGTTTATCTAGCCATGCTATTCATTCTCATATATTCATGCTAGATTTGGTGTGTCTGTCCCACCTTTTGTCTATTCCAGTCAAAAAGGGGGAGAGATATGTGATGTAGGGGGAGTATTTATTATGATATTATATTTTTTTTATTCCTCCATACTTCACTTGGGTATTTGTTTGTGTCTCGTGTGTGTAGGTATTATTTTCAGAGATTCAGATATTTATTGATACATCACATTCAGAGACAAAATCAGATTCAGATGATTTCCATTCAGAAACAGAATCAGATTTAGATGCTTTCCATTTATTTAGTTTCACTATGTCCTGTATTTTTATATTTTTAAGTTTTGGGATGTGACATGTATTTATTTACGGCATATAGCATTTTTGTTTAGTTTTGTCCCGGAATAGCCAAAGGGGGAGATTTATAAGAACATAATTCTTATCATGTCCATTCGTTTTAATTGGCTTAATTCCAGGCAAAATAAATTAAGTCTAGGCTAGTTTTATTATGGAATTTAATTGAGCCTACAACCAAGTTCAAGTCCAAGAATGTGCAATTTAAAGCTTTGAAGAAGATTTCAAGTCAAAACGCGTTGCATATGTTTTAGATCACTCAGGTATGAATACTTGTGATCATTTGAGTAATTTAGTATTTTGATTAAATGCTGGGTGATTTAAATGTTTGGGAATTTAAATCTTTTTGCCAAAACAATTTTTTAAATATTTCTGAGTTAAAACAGTTTAAGAAAATTCGAGGAATTATTTAAAAGAAAAAAAATATTTTTAAATCACTGTCGCTTGAACGAGACTGTGAGTCGTTCAAACGACAATCACATGTCGAGCGAATGAGATCACTTCTCACTCGAACGAGCTTGCCATCTCGATTTTCGTGTTTTAAGTTTCTTGGACTCTGTGTTGCTCAGTTATATAATAAAACGTCTCTGCGATAGTTTTAGCAGCAGAACAGTTTCGAAAAACTCATTCCCATATAGTTTTTCATCATCCTATGTTTATTCAAGATCAAATTATTCAATTCCAAAGTTTGTGATCTTGAACGTGTTTATCGGAAGATAATTCATTTACTACACCGATTTGCACTTTGTGGGGGAGAAATCTACAACCAGAGAGTTGCGTGCTATTGTGGAGGGAGTCCTTATGATGTAACTTGTGGAGAAGCCGTTTTTTTTCCATTGCTGACCATCTGGAGTTTTTGCGGGAGATTCTAGCCGACGACATCGAAACCAACACCTGCGGGTATTTCGTATGTCACCCTATTTCATTGTAATCCGTGTAAGTTGTGTCTTACAAATTATAGTGGAATAAAAAGGTTTTGCCCTTCAGGGATTTTTCCTGAAATTGTTTCTTTTACCACATGCTTTTTTTATGGAATGGATTTAATCACTTAGATGCATGTTTAGGGTTTAAGAAGTTAAAATTGGTTTTAACTAAAAATTGGAACAAAGTTTTTTTTACCTAAAGTACACACGAAAGGGCCTTTTCAAAAGTCGAGTTAACACCAAAAGCATTTTTTAGTGAGAAAGAGTTTTTTCTTAAAAAAAAAAAATTAGCCCAAAAAACCGTTCTAATGAAAAATAAAAAATAATTTTTAACAAATGAAAAAGTTTTAACCATGAAAAACAAATTTATTGAAAACAATTTCCATAGGGATGACAAATCTATTGGAAAACTTTGTCATCATGTATATGTAAGTAAATTTTGCCTATAAATATGCCATAAGGATGACAACACGTGTATGTCTACATGATATCCATTCGAAACTTATCATGGAAAATAAGGACTATCAAGCACGCAAATTGATGATCAAAACATTTATCATCATTAGACACATTTGACATGGCCTATTAAATGGGCCCTTAATGTATTTGGCTTGTGTATGCAATAACCTAAAGTCTACTTCTTTGTTTCAAAAAACATATTTTTTGGACTAGAGTGGAAAAATATTATTGACTAGTGACTACATTTTAAACATCCCTTATTTTACAGGGAGGAACACTCGGGACTCATGTCGCATCTGACCATACCCATGATGTATTCTCAATGTCATTGAGCACGGATTGTAAGTTCCACCAAGTATACTACATATAGTATGTCTTTCTTCTATAACGAATACAACAAAATAACACCTCCCCGTGTGTGTTAAGTATTTATTTTATGGGGCATGCAAACATGTCATGTGTTGCCTTCGGTACGTATAATTATTTCTTAGTATAGTTTATAGTGTTGCATTGATGTTAGTGCTATCATACAGTTTGGCAAAATTTCTTGGATTAAAGAAGTTTATATCAATAAAAAGTGGATATTTCAATTTGGTGTAATACCTCGTATTTTTAATGATTTTAATTATGGGATTAATTAAATTTAATAATGAGAAGTTAATTTTTAATTAATCCCGATTTAATCAATTATTTACTACCGTGATGAGAGTTAGTATTTATTGATGTGAATTATGTTGAATATTACTTAGTGAGTAAAGTAATATGTGATTATGAATTTATAAAAATCATCTCTAGTGCATAATACGACAGTTATGGTATTTAAGTTCGAAAGCGCATGTCAGTCGTGTCGGGACGCAATTTAATGAAATAAAAAATAATTTATTTTAAGTCACCCATATGGTCATTTTGAGTGCACCGGTGTGTCCGGAAGGGTTAAAATAGTCAAAATTGAGTACTCGAAGTTTGTATTCGGGTCGTGGGATTTTTTAAATTAATTGGGACTTATTTAGGTGACTTTTGAGCTTCTTAATGGTATATGAAAAGGCAAAAGCAGGATTACACTTATAAAATGAAAGGTTTGGTCTTAGGGAAGAGTCATTTTCACAAAACCAAAGGTTAGGAGAGTTATACAAAGAGTTAGAGAGACAATGAAGAGAATTGAGAAGAGATTACAAGCCAAAAACCACCCATAGTTGGACCTCTTTCCAATCAACAGAACTGGAGTATAGATCGGAAGACGAGGAACGTAGCCATACCCTTCGTCATCAAAGGACCAGACCTACTATTTTAAGGTAAGTATTGTTCTTGCTTAAATTCCACTAGATAAAATATCCATGTTAGTAGAATATGATTAGAGGTTAAATTTCATGCATGTGAGGACAAATTTTATGAATTAAATCATATTCTGCGTAGGATTCATGTATATGATTGAATCACTATTATGGTAAAATGAAATTGAATATATTTTGAGAATTGAGATGTAAGGAAATTGGAGTTTTACTCAAGTTCTTGGTAAATTTACGAGAGTACACCGAACGAGTTATGGTTGGAAATTATATACATTGGGGTCCAAATTGGGTAAATGATAACTTAAGGTTGATACTGAAATAACCTAAGGAATAAATAGTTACTGAAATAACCTAAGGAATAAATGGGAGACCTAGTAGCCTTTTGGGATATGGAAAAGTACTTAAAATTGTACGATGAGAGTTATTGCGTTGATCAAATATTACGTAGAATATTCGGGATATGACTACACTACATATGAGACTTGTAATATGGGACGTCAGTATACCTATATTGAATTAAAATTACGTAGGTTGTGTGATTACTTATTGTATGGATTATTATGTGTATGACATACCTACCATACTTGCTATCACGGGAGGTCTTAGAAAAGGGGACAGTCTTATCTTGAAGAGCCTTTAGGGGGAATATGACTTGGTGCCTCAGAACATTGGTCTATGAATGACTTATCGGTGTGTTGATAAGTTTGTTGACTTATGGGTGCGTAGGTATGTGAGTAACCCATAAGGATGTGAACTATGTTCTCTTCCAATATGTGTGATTTGTATTAATATGGTTCTAGAGTGATTTATAACTCGTAATCCTTATGTACTTGATGTACCGGGATTTGATAGCGGAGTATGTATGCACCGTAAGTTATAGACTTTTGGGGTGATGGATTAGTATATATATTATTTAGTGATATATATATATATATATATATACACTTGTGATTTTTCTATTGTTTTGCTTAGTAGATGAGATATGATACGACATCTAATATAGTGTAAACATATGCGAACTTAAGTGATCATTGAGCTACTTGAAATCGATTAATAAATTTTAGAATTTCTAATACGTATTATTCGAGTAGTATGGGTGTACACAATGACTTTGGCATTATGACAGTAGAGAATAGATTCAAACAAGTTAAGTGGGATAGAGTAACTTGGATGGGTTAGGAGTATGCGTAGGAGTGCACAGTAGTAGGTGAGAATCTCAAGTGAGAGCACGTGACTAAAATGAATATAATTATCTGGTATTTATGCATTTAAATACTTGTTGTCTTAAAAATATTTTCAACTCAGGCTCTGACCCGTTTTCTTCCAAATCTATTTTTCCTTCATAAAAAAAACTTTTAGGTGTCCATCCACAGGGACGCCAAGTATAGGCGTTCTCATTCTTTAATGTGCTGCAGCTACTATGAAAGTTGCAGGACCTCGGTACCAGACACCTCCACCTTTTTCATTGATTCATTCAGAGTCATTTATTCAAGTTAGGGCATGCTGCCCATCCTTAGTTGGAGATAGTGGTTCAGTCATTCTTTTATTTTTCAGTTGTTGAGATGTATGTCAATTCAAAATTTTGTATTGGGATTGTTATTCTTAAAGTGTTTACTCCAGACTCAGTTTATTTCATTATGGCATTTCATTTCATATGGGATTGTTTATTGGATGGTGGATGTTAGTTAATTGTTTAAATTATTTGTATGTTAATTCAAAACATAAAATTTTGACATCTACCTTTTCAATTACTAGGTGCTTAGTAATTAATAAAAAAAAAATCGACGATGATGTTAAGAATGAACCAACTGGATATTCTGATTTAATTTAATAATTGACTGATCACCCGGTATTTAATTAGGCGGGGTGTCACATTTGGGTCCTGATAACATGTGCCTTTAGGGCACACATTAAGATTTCAAAAATAGTAGGTACAAAGTTCTGACATACATTTAATAGAAAACAGATACTGATGTGGAGCTTTAATACTTACTATTTTAAGGCTCAAAATATGTTCCCTAAGGGCACATGTTACCATTTTCCTTTTAGTTTATATGTATCTTATTTCACAATATAATTAATACTTGGCGGTTCGATAGTTATGCTGTAACATTGGTGGGGGTGAGGATTGTAATGGTAGTTTTTATGGAAGAAGTGAGATGAGTCCCGCTTCTTCTCAATAATTAACCCTATTTATAATATGTTTTCATTGTAAAGGAAAAATAAAATAGGATATGAGGATTGGAAATGATCAAATATAGATCATTTCTACAACAAAATAGGGCTTCATGTCTTCATTTGTAATTTTATCCAATTTAGATATTAGTTTTTGGTTTGACCACACTTGTGTAAAATGATAGAAAACGTTGCATTTAATTAGATTAAATAAAGAATATGTAGCTTGAAAAATTTTCTTGTGAAGGAAGTATAAAATGCAAAATTTCACACTTCTAGCAAAATTTCTTGGGGAGTGTGTAACTAACCCATATGTAAAGAATTTTTTTTAAAGAATAATGTTAGACTACCCAGGCGTTAATCCCGGGTTAGTTCATGGAAGAAAATACCTTTTTTCGTCTTTTTCGTTATTTTTTCATGTGATTTAAGGTGATTATTTTTTAAATGTGAGATGGTTTTTCAAAATAATCTTAACCGGTGATTATCTCCAAATCATTTTTGTAACAACCCGCCCTCTTGGAGACAATTAAATTCCATAATTAAATATAAACTGGCAATTTGGGGAATTTCCTAAAATAATAATTTTTGGGATTTTCGAGGATTAAATGATTTTTTAAGGATGTTGTGATTATTTTTAGGACTATATAGGTCGAAATATTTTAATTATATGTCGTCGTTGAGTAAAGCGACACGAGGTAAGATTTTTAATTGGAAAACTCGCACTTATTTATTTTGGGTTGGAATAGTGATTTGCAGTCAAGTACCTCGGATGGAAATTTCGACTGCGCCATGATTCTCGGAATGGCCGAGATAGTCGAAAAAGAGTGTCCGATTGTCAAATTTGAGTTTCGGGTAATTTTAGAGGTAAAAGTAACTCGTAATTGGGTAAACGAGTCGTTTTTGGGTTTTAAGGGTTAAAACCCTTTTCTCCTTATAAAAGGAGGGAGAGAGGGAGGAAAATATAAAGGAAAGAAAGAAAAGAGAGAGAAGAGAGAGAGGAGGAGAGAAAAGAGGAGAGAAATGGAGATCTCGGGCCAACTCCGCCGAATTCGACTCGAGGACGTCGGATTTTATCAACGAGGCAAGTGTTTACTTACTTTATTTATCTTTTTGCATAAATATCTCATATCGTAGTTTGGTATAAACAAACCCTAAAGATTTTGGGCTGAGTTTTCGTGGATAAAACGGGTTTTTGGGAGTTAAAACAATAAAACTCCCAATAATATTTCAATTTGTGGAACTTAGGTTTTAACCTAAATTAATTGGTGATTTCGGGTTCTAGGACGTTTAGGACTGGTATTATATGGGTATTTATAGTTGGTTGAGGTTGTAGGACGTTGGGTGAGGCGACAAAAGCTTGGGAGAAGCTTTAATGGCCCAAATCATCTCGGAGAAGATGATGAATAGTAACCCGTGACTTTAGGTGGCCATTTTGGCCAGGAAAAGAATTGATTTAGCTCTCGGATAAAACATGAAAGTTTTAGATATTTTCGATACGGTCGCGTGGGCGCTGACCGCGTATTTTTCTGATTTTTCCTCGATTTGATATGGTTTTTACAAGATGGCAGCTCCGGGTTGAAATCATCAACTCGGAAATCAAATCGGGAATTGGAAAAATAAAGGCTAGAATAAATCGTGTAGATGTTTGGGATAATTTTTGGTGTAGTTTAGAAACCCCGTTAATGAATTTGGGTGGTTGGATTAAGGAATTGAGGAAATTTAATTTGGGAGACCTGGTGTGACGGGTCGACCGCGCCCCTATGGCCGGTCGACCGCGTCAAGGAGAAAGGGCTTACTACTTTGTTTCGTAGGCTTATTTATAACCCGCGATCGACTGGGGGCCCATGACTGGTCGACCGGTGCCCTATTTTCAGCCCAAGATTTTGGAGATTGTTATTCTTTCTCCTCTTTGAGATTAAAGTTTAAGGGCCTTCTAAATTAAAGTATTATGGAGGGTTATGTCCTAAAGGACTTGAGGAATTGAGAATATATATATGTGTATATTCACTTAGAGTGAATTAGTATAATTGGAGATATCCAAATGAATCCGTAGATAGGATTTTGGTATATATTACTTATTAAAGTAAGAATATATTACTTTGGGTTTAGTATTATGCATATATGAATGCATGATTATGATTCTTTGAGAGAATCTTTGGGATTATTGGTCATCGATAGATGGTTTGGTAAATATGGCCATTTTTATATATTCAGGTAGGAATATATGGTATATATATATACTATGTGATTAAAGTATATATATGAATTAAGATAAATGACTTTTGAAAATGTAAATATAAATGTTTTCAAAATGGAAAGGTAAATGATTTTCTTAATTAATAATGTATGGATACACACCTCTCTAAATCGCTATCATAAGGGAAGTTGCGTGCGTATGGTGAAGCCCCCTGACAAATTAATGCAGGGTGGATATAGTCCTATAGGCCATATGAGCGTTTGTTGTATTTTTTGCGCTGGTTAGGAGATTCCGGGTGTGGTCTTGACTATCCCGCAGGCATATGGCCACTTCCCGACGTCTTGCGATGTAGGCGCACAGTGGGGAAACCCGGACGGGCGGTCTTAGAACACGTTATATGATAAATCAATTTATGATAATAAATTGTCTTTAATTTACATTTTCTGGATGGAAGAAGGGAAATGGGATAAAAGGTTTTGGCTTCGGTAAAACTCCCGGATGGAAGAAGGGATATGGAAGCATATGATATGATCAAAGCATTTTTATGATAATGAAAATGTCTTTGAATACATTTCCTGAGTATAAAAAGGGAAATGGGATGATATAAAATGGAAAAGCATTTTTATGATGATAAAACTGGCTTTTAAAAGTATATGGTTTGTTAAAGCAATTCATGATAATGAATTGGCTTTTACATTTACATTTCCTGGATATGAGAAGGGAAATGGAAAGTTTTTAGAAAAATGAATGTATTGATAAATACTTGGTATATGAATTCTCAGTCCGGGAGATAGATCCGGATGTTTATGGTAAAATGTATATATATATGGATGATTCGAATATCGAGGGTCTAATGGATCCCGACGATCGACCTTGCCGTGTAGTAGTGTATCGAGGGGGTTCCTTGTTTGGATTTCGCTTTGCGAGAGACCCCACGCACGAATATGGCATTGTGTTGATACTGGGGAGAAGTTTAATCCTTAGTGCTCTAATATTATAAATGCTTATGGTATATATATATATTTATATATATCTTTCTGTACTGAGGGACTCGCGGATCTCGACGATCGACCGTGCCGCGTAGTAGTGTATCGGGGGGGTTCCTTGTTTAGATTTCGCTTTCGAGACACCCCACGCACGAACATGGCATAGCGTTGAGACTGGGGTGAAGTTTAACCCTTAGTACATTGCTTGGACTATCTAGGATTGATAGTGGGTTGGTGATGGACTAGTTTAGCAGGATAGTTTGACTAGCATGTTTAGAGGGTTGCGCTAGGAGTGCACTGTTAGTGGAGAGGTGAGGGGTATCTCATGGGAGTGCGATACCAAACTTAAATATGAGATAAAACTATTTTTCTAAAAATAAAGCATTTATGCACTTGCAAAATATTTTCAAACTCGGGCTCTGACCCGTTTATCTACTTTTCCTTTCTTGCTATATATATATAGGTGTCCAGACACAGGGACGCCTGGATGACACATCTTTCGAGTCAGGCGTCAGCTGCAGCAGCTGTGGATGCGTGCAGGATTCTCGATAGACGCTTCTATCCTTGTACTCTAGATAGGAGGTACTGTATAAATATTCGGGCCAATGGTCCAATTGTATTTATTTATTCTTTTAGTACAACATTCGATATGGTTGTATATATTGACCGAGTGTTCGGTTATCTTATTTCATTTCAGTTTCATTTCCGCAAAACTGTGTGGATGTTTTATTTACAGTTGTTAAAAAGAGTTGTATAGTTAAAATTTTGACACCGACCTAATAGGTTATTAGTAATTAAATGGATTTTTCGACAGTGATGCTGAGAACGATCCATATGAGACTATTGATATAATTTGATATAGGAGTGATCGCCCGATATTTTATTAGGCGGGGTGTCACAATTTTGTGGGTTGATTATCTTAAAAAAATAAAAAATAAAATAATTAAGTTTTTGTGTTGTACTTGTGTTAAAATTTTAACACGTAGAGGACACGACAAAAGTGATAACTTTAACAAATTGTTTTGTTTTTGTTTTTAAAAAACTATTGTAATAAGATTTTTTTTTCTAATTATTTTTAACTCATTTTGGTCCCTCAAACACCTATTTACCTAATACTCTCTTATATTTAAAGGTGCTCGCCAACGGCACCCCTTATTTTTACACTTATTTTTTTTTTAATTTTACAACATTTAAAATAATTTTGTATTTCTTAAAACTGTTAAAAAATGTAAAAAAAAGTTTTTTTATTTATATTTAACTAACTTTTATTTTTTTAAACAGTTTTTTTCAAAATAAAAAAATATTTTTTTATATTAAAATATTGTTTTTTAACAATACAAACATATTTTTTATATTAATAAAGTGTTTGTTAACAATACATTTTTTTAGTTTCTAAAAATATCCTTTTCTAATAATTTTTTTTAAATAAAAAAAAGTCAAATAACCCTATTAAAAACTATACCTATTTTATCAAATAACATATTAAAAACTATATGTATTAAATCTATGAATAGTGCTAAACTACCCGGGTGTTAACCTCGGGTTAGTATTGGGAAGCAAAATTACCTTTTTTTTTTTTCTTTTTCATTGGTTTCTCACGTGATTTAAGTTGATTATTTTTTAAAATGTGAGATAGTTTTTAAAAATAATTTTAACTGGTGAAAATTATTTTTAAAAACTACCTCGCATTAAAAAAACCCAACTTAAATCACATGAGAATATTAAGTAAATGGATGTTTGAGAGACTAAATGAGTTAAAAATAGTTAAAAAAATAATTTTTTATTCGAATGGTTTTTAATTATTTTTAATTCGTTTAGACCCTCAAACACCCATTCACAACATATTATCTTATTTTAGACAGTCTGCGCCAGCGGCACACCTTATTTTTAAACTTTTTTTTTTTATTTTACAACATTTAAAACAAATTTTGTGTTTCCTAAAACTGTGTAAAAATGTAATTGTTCTATTTTTTTTTAAAAAAAATTATCTTGTATTAAAATAGTGTTTTTAAACAATACATTTTTTCTTAATTTATAAAATATATTCCATTCTAATAAAAAAGTTTTTTAAATAAAAAAATTCAAATAACTTAATGTAGACTCTTAACTGTAAATAAATAAGAAACTAACTTTTTATATATAAAAAAATGTAAAATTCATGCTATGTCATCAACTGGTATTTACTCGGTTCTTACACCTGGTGTGTCTATGAGTACTCTTTTTTAAAAGTGAAGGATATGTTTCCAAAACAAACATAGATAACATCTTCCAGCTATACATCTAATTAAATTGAATGATCTTCTGGTGGATTTTGATTGAACATGAGAAAGTATTAATTACTTTAAGAGAAATGATTTGAATCCCCAGAAGCTCCCCTAAATTATCCCTAAACATTAGTAAGTGGTGTATCTTGTGGTATGGATATCATTAGGGCACAACACTTTAATGTTATTTGAGGAAATTATTTGGGATAGTTTTGGGGATTAATAGCAGCGCCCTTACTTTAATAGCTGTATGGAAAGTCGATTAAGAAAAGTTAGAATGGTATGCCCTCCAAATAAAATTTAGAATTGTTGCATGACACCAAATTTAAGTTAATGGGTTTAAAATCATAAGTTTCGATTAATATTTAATTAACATATATAGTCGTTATAACGATTTAAGTTTGTAATACTTAGGGTTATTTGGAATTTAGCCCGTATTAATCTCTAGATATTGACTTTGGTATAATACCGAGTACTTTTACGATCATGTTAAATTTCCACGTGTGCATGGATTTATTATTTTATCTAGGGAAATTAAACTGGTTTTGGTAAATATTAATTGGCGAGTTAAGAATTAATATTTATTTAGTTATTATTTACTTGCATGTGATAAGTAAATAAATATATGATTTATTATTTGTCGCTTATGAGTGAAAGTGATGTTTTGTTACGATATGTCGATTGAGTGTTTCATCTGAGGATCGATATAGTTTATGGGCGATGCATAGGGTACACATGTGTCAGGTGCGGTCAATGAGATGTTAGTATATTTGTACTTGGGAGAGTCGGTTGACCTTTTTCAGTTCACCAGTGATCCGAAAAGGAAAAATAGTCTTAAATAGGTACCTTGGTGTTATTATTGGTTTTTGAGGGCTTTGTAGATATAATAGGACCCATATAAGTGTAGGAGGGTCATTTTACACTTAGAGTTAAGTGAAAATATGGGATTACAGTAATTAAGAGGATATTTAAGAGGTTTGGAATGTGAATGGCAACCCGCCTTTGATATTTTACACAAGAGATTGGGAGAGAGTTCGAGAGAAGAGAGAGAGAGGAAGAAAGAAGAAAAAAGGCTTGGAGAAGAGGAATAAAAACTATCTCCGAATTCAACCCATCATCAAATAAGTAGAGAACGTCAGATTTAATCCACCTAGGAAAGTAGTTACTTGTTTTATGTCACAAATTAAGAGTATTTATTTATTTTCATGATTAGAGATAGAAAACTGATATTTAAGATGTTAAAGATTGATACTACCTTAATTCATGTAGAGATCTAAATGACAAGGGATGCGGAATTTTAGATTGATTATTAATTAAGATTGATCATACTTGAATTTTAAAATAAATTATGGGATTTAAATGACGAGCATTAAGAACTTGAATAGAAAGGGTGTATCATTAAAAATTGATTTGGGGGAAACTTTGTGTGGTATTAAATTGGTGTTTGATTCGTAATCCTAGGTGTTTAAATAGGATTCATGATTAAAAATATGTTCAAAAGCTCATGGAATATGATATAATGATATAATATGTCTATTCGAAGTTTGGGGTGCCTTGGGACCTCGATTGGATGGTTTGGTTGGAGAAAACATATGACTTGAATAGGTGTTTATCAATCGATGAAATTGTAAGTTGGATAAGATAATGCAGAATCGAAGTACGAAGCTGTCACACCGATTTTGTATTTGTAACAACCCAGACTTTTGAGTGACTAATTTATATTATTTTGCCTGATGGGATAACTTTATAAAATAGAGAAAGTTGAGGTAAATATTATTTTAAGTGATTTAAGAGATAATATTTACCATGTTTTGGCCTATTTACTCTTATGAGAAGGTAAATAATAGTATATTGTGTTTTATTGCGTCGTTGTGCTTTAAGCGACGGTTATGACTTATATTCAAAGTGAGCATAATTAAAGAATTAAAATGACGTTGGAACATAAAATATTACACGATACTTCGGATGCTAATTTAGAGGGTGCGGTTAGTTTTGAAATAGTCGAGATAGTCAATATAAGTGCCAAGTTATATTTTTGAGTTTCGGGCACTTTTGACAGGTTATGACTCAATTATATAGTTATGATTCATTTTAATGGTGTATTAACATTTAAAGAGGGGAATTAATGTTAATTTCCCGTTTAAGTCTTCCAACCCCCTTTATTTTTCCCATTCTTATGTTTTGAAAGCTTAGAGAGAAAGAGAAGAGAGTGTTGGGAGAAAATGGAGAAAAGAGAGAGAAATTGAAGATTGGAGCTGGAAATCGTTGCTTCGGGAGGAGAATCCGAGACTAAAATATTGAGGCAAGTTTCTTACTTGCTAGAGTATGATTTAATGTGGATAAATTACATTTGTAGTTGTGATTTTTGAGTTTTATCCATTTATGGGTTTTTGGATGATTTTTGGTGTTTAACCCCTTAACATTGGATTAAAATAAAATTTGAGTTGGAATTACTAGTTAGTTTTCGTGTAGAAACGATTTGGGTAGAAAATAAGTTGAGTTGGTTGAGATTGAAGAGGTAAATTTAGGGTTTCAAGAATTTAGCCCCATAGCCGAAACAGGGCATTCTAGCCTGGGCGAATCGATTCGGCCCTAGCGAATCGATTCGCTAAAGGGGTAGGCTACAGGTCTTAGTTGGACGAATCGATTAGGATGACCCGAATCGATTCGGGGTTATGAAGAATGGTTGGGTCCTCTTAACCGAATCAATTCAGCCAATCCGAATCGATTCACTTTCAAGACCGAATCGATTCGGCCAGGGCAAATCGATTCTGAATTTCTGCATTTTCAGGATACTTTTCCAATTTAGATTTTAGTCCTTTTCTTTTAGGTTTAAGGCCTAGGAACCTTCCTTTGGGAAGTGATAAAGAGTATTAGAGGTTTATTTTTTGGAGTCAAATATCCTAGGCTAGCATGGGGTTATTTGGGCTTTTCCCAAGGGTTAGTTCATAGGGGTTAATATTTCGTTTGATGACGGAAGTTAGCCTAAAACTAACGGGGCATAAAATGGTAATGTTTGGGATTTTTGGGGAGGCTAGTATTGTGGGAAAATACTTTTGATGAGTTGTGGTATTACTTTGGACTTTTGGAGACTAGTGTAAGGATAATTGCACTTCGGGTCCTAGGTCATTAATAAAATATGACTTCAAGAATAAGCAATACATATCCTAAAGTTTGGTACTTAATGGTTAAATATAAATGTTTTTGAGAATGTAACAAGTGAATATTTTCAAATGGGAAAATAACATTTTTGTAAATGATAATTTACATATACAGACCTCTCTAAATCTCTATCATAAGGGAAGTTACATGTATGAGGTGAAGTCCCCTAGCTAGTGATTACAGGGTGAATATAGTCCTCGGCCATAGGACCAGTTATTATATTATGTGATTATTTTTCGAAGTGAGGTGATTCCGGGTGTGGTTATGACTCACTGTCGCATGTATAAGGCTGCTTCCTGACGTCTCGCGATGTAGGATGCCCAGGTTGCCTTGTTTGATAATCCTTGGAAGATGATAGCCATTTAGGGGCGCGTCCAGTGGGAAAACTCGAAAGGACAGTCTTAGAATCGTTATATGATATGAAATATAACTATTCATAATAATGTGGGACATTATTGATGTTAAAGCATTTTATGATAATGAATTTTCTTTAAATACATTTCCTGGAGATAAAAAGGGAAATAGGGAGTTATGTGGTGTAAAACCGGATGGGCAAAATATTTTGTGAAATAAATATATATGTTTCCTAAAGAGAAAAGGGACTATGCATTTAAATTGTGAATAATGGAAATGAAGTCTCATTGAGTGAAAGTAGATGAATCCTCCCATGCTTATATGAACATTAGGCATTATCATTGATATTTCACTAGGTTGTGCTTTTAGAACGAGAGGTGAGAAATTTTATGATTAATTACGAGAGAAAGTTAAGTTCGGGATGATGATTAGATATTCATAACTGTCATGTATTTTATTCACATGGTGATCCTATCAAACCGGGACTTGACCCGTCTATATCTCTTTGTTTTGCATGAATTTTATATTCGCCCAGGAGCTCTACCGCAAGGACACCCGTATTGACCTCTCCATTAGTTATCCTGGACCTATAGCATTTTGCGGATGTTGTAGGATATTCATT
Organism: Sambucus nigra; assembly: GCA_949130495.1. Classification (NCBI taxonomy): domain Eukaryota; kingdom Viridiplantae; phylum Streptophyta; class Magnoliopsida; order Dipsacales; family Adoxaceae; genus Sambucus; species Sambucus nigra. The sequence continues at coordinate 15,626,732 of OX422214.1, forward strand.
ATAGACGCTCCTATCTTTTGTACTCTAGCTATGTTTATTTGACTTATTCGGGCTTGTTGCCCATGCTTTGTACTCATTTATTATAATGTGATATTTAATTGTAATACTCGCTGTAGCCTGCTTGTAGCTTATTCGGTTATTACTTTATGCATTATTGTTATTCTATTACTCGGTAATTTTTGGTATCCACCTTCTTTTTAATTTGGATTGTCTAAGTGCTCTTCTTTTAACTTAAAACATTTCATTTGACAGTCCATTTTCTAAAATAATTGGTGGTTATCTCGTATTATTATTATTATTTTAACGACAGTGATGCTAAGAATGGACCATCTATGAGTCCTGTGATTATTGAAGTATCGGGCTGGCCACCTCTTATTTTAAGAGGTGGGTTGTCACAAATGGTATCAGAGCAGCAGGTTCTAGTGTCCTTAGGAATATGTACGAACGTATTAAACTTTCAGCGTTACTTTTGATTTGATATAGAGCCTTAGGATTAGGTTTGTTGATTCCTCTTGCGAAATTTCGTTATCCTGTTGTAACATAAGAATTTAGAAACTCTTTTGCGCGTTTGTTTTAGATTCGTATGTAGAATGATGAAGGGCGTCAGGGAAGGACGTTATGGGGGCGCCATGAGATGGGATTACTAAGAATTTTAAGTTGTAGTCGGGGATGAGGGCCGCTTTGGAGGCCGCTCCCTTTGTAGCATTCTCTTATATTGCTACCGCGACTACTAAGTACAATAGATATAGTTTTTCAAGTACCGCTATAAGTAGACAGTGGTACTAAGCTTGGAAATTCCAAGCGACGTTAATTTGAAGTTGAAAAGTCCTTGAGAAGGGCCACATGTTGACGTAAGTCAGATAGAGGAAGTGTAACCTCATTCGGTGGAAGTATAAGGCTCAGAAGCTTTGGCCTGGAGTGGGATATAGAAATTCCCAGATGCAAAAAATTGAGGAAATTTTTTCACCCGTTGTAGTAATGTTGAAATGGCGGGAACGGTAGTCTCCATATTTGGTGGGGCAAGAAGTTTTGCTCGTAGAGAAGCCTGGTAGATGTTTTCAACAGCGAGTTTCTTTAGAATATCAGAAATAATGAGAAGGTAGACTCTCAAGTATTCACATGAGGATCAGTCAGAGGCCGACAATGGATAATGAGTTATAGGGTTAAAGAAACCATACCCCGAGATAAGGTAGGTACAAGGAATAAAGAGATATTAAGTGGAATGATAGGCTCACGAGTAAGCATTGCTCACACTTATAGATGATTAGTGTTCATGAAACCCATTGGTGGAAATCCGTCCCGGGAAGACTCATTGAAATAAGGCAAGGGAGGCCGGTAGCATGTTCCCTTTTGTTGAGGAAGTTAAGGGAACTATGCGGGAAATTATCAAGGTGGCTAGAGTTTGAGAAACAGTTATGATGTGGAATGTAGAACCCCACGTTTGATCTTGTCGATTAGAGAAAAAAGGAAAGAATAGGATGCCTAGTCGGGGCATTAATGGAGTAGTTTGCTTCAGATAAGACTAGAGTACGGTATCTGGGAACCATGGGTAGTGGCTAGGTTAATTGGCAAGAAGGTTGTTGTAAATTCCACCTTGGTTGAGGGTGGTCTATTCGGTGTGGCAAGATGGAGTAATATTTATTAAACCTTAGCTTCGGGTGTGTAATTTGAGTGCGGTGGTATCAATGCTAAAATATAGAGTCTATTTATATAATTTTCGCGGTAGGGAGGTTTCATTTTCCTTCATTCTCTAAAGAGAATGATGATATATAAAAAGTATATGTGGTTTGTGATACTCGTATTATATGTGTTATACGAGTGGAAATATTCTGGTTTGATCGAAGCGATAGCAAGCGAATAATTGCTAGGCTATCATATTTGTAGTTCCAGCGAGGAACTAGTTGTTCTATAATATCTCACCTGGATACGTGATTGAGACTTTATAGAGATGGTTTAAGGTATGCAAGAAATTTTCATTATTTTTATCCTTTTGTTTGCTTCTTTGTTTATTTTGTTTGTGTTTGTTGTTGCCATATCTCCACGACCAACAAAGTTAAGTAGTAGTGTATCGGAGGGGTTCCTTATCTTGATTTGCTTGCGAGACACTCCACGCATGAACCTTAATGACGTTGGGAATCGAGAGATGTTACTTTATGTTCGGATGTTGGTTTTAGTAGAATTAGCCGAAGGTCACGTGATTGAGTGATTAAAGGGCTAATAAAGAGTTAATGTGCGATATAGAAGCACTGTAAATTGTTCTCTCACCTGATAGATATGTGAGAGACAAAGATAAGAAAGTCGAATCGAGACTTATAGTTATGCCTTACTGAGAAGGCCATTTAAGAGGATGTATGTATGTATATTGGGATAAAGCATTAGTAACACTTTATAGAAAGTAAGCGCCCGATTAGTTAAATTTTCAGTTATCTGAAATGGTAGGACATAGAAGTAGAAACGTATAAGTAGGGTTACGAGTTAGAATTTTAGCGGTCCTAAACATGTGTCTTAGGCCGTTATATCTTGATGATCGACGATGCGAGGTAGTAGTGTAACAGGAGGGTTCCTTATTTGGATTTCGCTTTATGAGACGTCCCACGCATGAAACCGAGCGAATGTCAAAAATTGAGAAGGGTCTTGGGCACTAGGGATATAATTAGTATAATACTTATACGACTTGAATAAGAAATATATCGACCTTAGGATTATTAGGACATAAGTCCCTTGGGGCATGTGACGTTGTTTTAGGAAGGCTATAGGGAGTCAACCACGAGTAGGTTTGTGGGTTAACACTAAGAAGGATTAGGTCCCCAGAAATAAGAAATATAGGATTTTGAGTAATTCGGGACACTAGGCCAAGAGAATATGAGGACCCTCTTAGAAAGAGGATTACGACGGTAATCTAGCTTTTGGGGAGTGGAAGGATAAGTTGATTTCTACTCCTGTACTCGTGTTGTCAAGATCGAGAGTGGATTTCTTGGTATTAACAGATGAGTTTATGCCAGGATTGAGAGGTGCGTTAATGCTAGAGCAGGGGCCATTGTTTATGTGTCTCACAAGCTTAAGCCCCGTGAGAAGTATTATCCCACGCTTGATTTAAAGTTCCTAGCGGTAGTATTCGCCTTAAAGAAATAGAGGAGCTAACTCCTGGGCAGGAGATTTGGTCTTTTCCCGAACCACAAGTTGTTGCAATATGCTGTTGAGGTGACAGAGTTGGTGTTTGGAGTTCGTGAAAGACTATCAATTAGATATTCATTATCACCAAGGGAACGCGAATATGGTAGCAGATGCGCTGAGCAGAAAACCCGTGGGGGAGATTAATGAAGGCATGGTAAGCCAAGTAGAACGAGCTAACTAGGAGGGTTTTGTAGCAAGAGAATTTATGTTAGGGTTGAAGCGCGAGGAAGGGGCATTACTGAGTTTTCTCCCCAATTCGCCACTTGTTAATTGGTGAAGGTAGATCACGAGCAATCAACGGGATCGTTGTAAGCGTTAGAGTACCGATATAGATATGGAAGGGTATATCCATGGATATTTTCTCTGAATTACCGGCATAGAACCAGTCATGATCCTAATTGAGAAAATTATTGATTGTTTGACCAATTCACCGCTTTTCCAATCAATATGGGCGGACTATTTGTAGAAGAGTGCCACTAGCTCTTTATGGTGGAGTTATGGAACTGTATGAGGTGCCTATCAGAAAAATGTTGGACCGAGACTAAACATTCATGTCAAAATTGTGGTAAAGTTTCCAGGAAGTTCTGGGAATCGAATTGTAGTCGAAAGTGGATGAACAAATGGAGAGAGTTAACCAAATGTCGGAAGGCATACCTCGAATGGGTGTGTTTGACTTAAAGGGAGAATGGGGGCAATAGCTTTTATGAGTCGAATTGTCATACAATAATTCGTACCATTTCACCATACATAAGGCACACATGTGGCATTGTGTAGTTGGATGAGTAGTTCGCCTGCTCGTTGGGTAGAAACGTCAGATAATAAGTTCTTTGGACTTGGAATGGTCCAGGAATACTTCTTTGATGATTGAATTCATTGAGCCTCATACTTTTAAGGGCTATGCCGACTCTAATAGAGGTCATGTAGTATTGGAGGTATGGGATCAAGTTTTAGTGCAGTTATCCCCTACGAAGGGCATAACGTGATTCAAAAAGAAAGGAAACTTGTGCCGAGTTATGTAGGCATTTTCTTCCGTGTTGGAAGGTAGGATCGATAGTTCAGGAGAACAACCGGATGCTAGTTTAGCTTTATGAAGAGCATAAACTAAGATTAAAATTGGTATCCTTAGATCTAGTCCTCTAAGGGACACCGCAATGCCTAGGAATTCCTTGAGAGGAAAGAAGAATATTTTAGAGAAGTACACCCTTAATCTGGTTATATGGTACGCCTGAATTTTGAGAGAAAAATTCCCTTGTAGGGGGGGGGGGGGGGGGGGAGTATGTAACTACCCAGACTTTTGAGTGACTAATTTATATTATTTTTCCTAATGGGCTAATTTTATAAAATAGAGAAAGTTGAGGTAAATATTATTTTAAGTGATTTAAGAGATAATATTTACCATGTTTTGGCATATTTACTGTTATAAGAAGGTAAATAGCAGTATATTGTGTTTTATTGCGTCGTTGTGCTTTAAGCGGTGGTTATGACTTATATTCAAAGTGAGCATAATTAATAAATTAAAATGACGTTGAAACATAAAATATCACACGATACTCTGGATGCTAATTTATAGGGTGCGATTAGTTTTGAAATAGTCAAGATAGTCAATATAAGTGCCAAGTTGTATTTTGAGTTTCGGGCACTTTTGACAGGTTATGACTCAATTAGGTAGTTACGAGTCATTTTAATGGTGTATTAACATTTAAAGAGGGGAATTAATGTTAATTTCCCGTTTAAGTCTTCCAACCCCTTTTATATTTCCCATTCTTATGTTTTGAAAGCTTAGAGAGAGAGAGAAGAGAGAGTTGGGAGAAAATGGAGAAAAAAAGAGAGAAATTGAAGATTGGAGCTGGAAATCATTGCTTCGGGAGGAGAATTCGAGACTACAAACTTGAGGCAAATTTTTTACTTGATAGAGTATGATTTAATGTGGATAAATTGAATTTGTAGTTGTGTTTTTGGAGTTTTAGCCATTTATGGGTTTTTGGATGATTTTTGGTGTTTAACCCCTTAACATTGGATTAAAATAAAATTTCAGTTGGAATTACTAGTTAGTTTTTGTGTAGAAACGATTTGGGTAGAAAATAAGTTGAGTTGGTTGAGATTGAAGAGGTAAATTTAGGGTTTTGGGAATTTTGGGTTCTTAAACTCTCATAGCCGAAACAGGGCATTCTGGACTGGGCGAATAGATTCGGCCCTAGCGAATCGATTCACTAAAGGGGTAGGCTACAGGTCTTGGTTGGGAGAATGTGACACCCCGACTAATTAAATACCGGGTAGATACTCCTTTATTAAATTAATACAAAATGTCAAATTGGTTCAGTTCATAGCATCACTGACGAAAACATTTTAATAATGACTAACCACCTAGTATTTTAAAAGTGAGTTGTCAAAATTAATTAAATCCGATTAATATACAATAAGTGAATTATGAAATGCTAAAAGATTTACCACAAAATAGTCTCAATAGAATAACCATCCAATACTAAAGAGTCTGGGGGAATACTCCTCACAACAATCCCAATACTGAAATAAATGAAAACAAAGTCTGCATCACTAGATTAATTACAACCACAAATTTTGAAATAACAGAATAGATACAATGTCTCTAAAAGGAATGGGCGACATGCCCAACAGATGATAAAACTGATAGTGGAGTCAAGATCCGAAATGGAGACGTCTACTATCAAGGTCCTGTAACTTCCATAGCAGCTACAGCACGTCACCTGAATAGAATTCCTATGCATGGTGTCCTTGCGGCTGGGCACCTAAAAGGTTTTTACAAGAAAATATATTTGAAAGCAAACGGGCAGAGCCCGATTGTGGAAAATAGTTTAAAATATAGCAAGTGATTTAATGACATTAAAATAATGAATGCAAAGTACAAGTTAGGACGTGCTCTCACATGAAATGCTCACCTCTCGACTATTTGTGCACTCCTAACGTACCCGTACCCATTCTAGTTGCTCCCCTAACTATCTAGTCCAACACTAAATCTAATATCTCTATGTAAATTCCAATTTACATCCCAACATTTTATATTAAAATAGAGTATTGTACCTAATTACACAGTTTTAACCACTTTATCACTTCAATTGATTATAAATCTTACCATTTCCTATACAAACCGTTGTTATAATTTATTCTCACAATTATTCACGTCGATTCATTTCAATTAACAGTATATTATTCTCACCATATATATACAATACTAGCACCTCGAGGCTAAGCTGCGGTGCACACGTACCCTTCTATCCAATCCCGGTACATCACGTACATAAGGACCACGCATTCCAAATCTCTCAGGAATCGTTCTCAATAACATCAATCACAAACAATGGAGGCGAACATAGTTCACATCACATGGGTCACGCACATACCTACGCTCCCATGATCAGCAGACTTATTAACTTCTCAATAAGCCCTTCTCTGACCTATGTCCTCGAGGTACCAATCTAAATCCCCCCCGTAGGCACACAAAGATTAGATGGCCCTAAACGAACGCCAACCTCCCATAATAGCAAGTACGGTAGGTATGTCATACACAGATAATTACATATACTAAGAAATATCACATCTTAGATATTACCATATTTTTATTATTAGTAGTATACTTCTCGTTCTTATACCAACTTTTAGTGGTATACAAATCACATGTCCCCGATTTATATGCTTATAAGTCATCAATTATCCTCACTTCGTGATTAGTCACCCACGTCCTAATCCACAAATGTTATCCGGTTTAAGCCACTATTCTAAATTTTTACTCCTTAATATACTCCAAATTTCCCAACTATACCTACTAGTTAACAAGGGAAAGTTATCTCTCCATTTAAACAAGGTTGCGGAATACTAGAAATTAAATCAGGCCAAAAAGGCCATTCTGTCAACTCGTTAGAAGTCTCGTTCGAACGAGTTCGTTCGAACGAAGGGTTTCGAACGAAATACCAACTCGTTAGAAGCCATACTGTCATCTCGTTAGAAGTTCGTTCGAACGACCTGGGCAATGTCTTCTAACGAGATGGCAGTTTCGACCTAGAAACTCCCTACTACGTTTTTCTCAATTTTTCTCTTCTCCAAACTCATCCTAAGATCATCCCAATAGTGTTTTAAGGTTCTTAAACATCACTAAACTTTCTTAGGTCGTATTTTAACATATTTCTGGGGTCCAATCTTACTAAACAACACATAATCATCATAAATCCCCAAATTTTACCGCCAAACCCTATGAATATGAACCCAGAATTTAATGTCTTCAATTTCCATTTATAAATCCGTTTTTACACCATAAAACGTTGTATTTTGTATGGGACAATCATCCAATAACATTCTACATGCAAATCCCTATATATATCATGAATTTCTATCTCCAATTTCATGGGTTTTTCATCAAACACCCAATATGATGCAATTATTTCAATTCTAAGCATGGAAGAAACATTCTTTTGAAATTAACGTAATTAAACCACTTGCCTTATGATTTGACTCGATGTTGAAGGATTGAAGGTTGGCTTTCTTCTTCCTTTCTACAGAATTTCTCCCAAGAATGGTGATGGCTTGATCTTTTTGGCTCTTGTAACTTCTCTCCAACTTCCTCAAAACTCCCGTAGCCCTCTCTTTTAACTTATGCTGGTAATGGCCTTAGTGGACCTATTAAAATGATAAATATTAACTCTAATTTTCGTGGGTTTTAATTCCCTAAATTTTTAAATTACCAAAATGCCCTTTTAAGTTGTCGGGATGGCCCAAAAATGCCCCGGGACCCAAACTAAACCCCCGGCTAGTGTTTTCTGACTAACTCGACCCTTCCGGATTCGTTGGCATACTCAAAATGACCATTCGGTTGATGAAAATAAAATTCACTTTTTAATTTAAATAATTACATTTCTGACGCGATTGACACGCGCGTCCCCACTAAGTTTCCCAAATTGTCGTATTTCAGTCTCGTGACAATTTTAATATTTTCAATACTCATATATTGCCATATATACATAACATAATCAAATACCAACTCACATCTCGTTAGTATTTATATCCGGATAAATTTTCAATTAATTGACATTTAATTTAATTAATCCCCCATAAATAAATATCTATAAAATTACGGGGTATTACAGCGAATCGATTCGGATGACCAGAATTGATTCAGGGTTATGCATAATGGTTGGGTCCTCTTGACCGAATCGATTTGGCCTATCCGAATCGATTCGGCCAGGGAAAATTGATTCGGAATTTCTGCATTTTTAGGATACTTTTCCAATTTAGTTTTTAGTCCTTTTCTTTTAGGTTTAAGGCCTAGGAACCTTCCTTTGGGAAGTAATAAAGAGTATTAGAGGTTTATTTTTGGGAGTCAAATATCATAGGCTAGCATGGGTTTTTTTGGGCTTATCCCAAGGGTTAGTTCATAGGGGTTAATATTTTGTTTGATGTAGGAAGTTAGCCTAGAACTAACGGGGCATAAAATGGTAATGTTTGGAACTTTTGGGGAGGCTAGTATTGTGGAAAATTACTTTTGATGAGTTATGGTATTACTTTGGACTTTTGGAGAATAGTGTAAGGATAATTGCACTTCGGGTCCTAGGTCATTAATAAAATATGACTTCAAGAATACATATCCTAAAATTTGGTACTTAATGGTTAAATATAAATGATTTTGAGAATGTAAGAAGTGAATATTTTCAATTGGGAAAATGATTTTTGATAATGATAATTTACATATACACACCTCTCTAAATCGCTATCATAAGGGAAGTTACGCGCATGAGGTGAAGTCCCCTGGCTAGTGAATGCAGGGTGAATATAGTCCTTGGCCATAGGACCGATTATTATATTATGTGATTATTTTATGAAGTGAGGTAATTTCGGGTGTGGTTATGACTCACTGTCGCAGGTATATGGCCGGTTCCCGATGTCTCGTGATGTAGGATGCCTAGGTTGCCTTGTCTGATAAGCCTTGGAAGATGATATCCATTTAGGGGTGCGTCCAATGGGAAAACTCGAAAGGACGGTCTTAGAATCGTTATATGATATGAAATATAACTATTCATAATAATGTGGGACATTATTGATGTTAAAGCATTTTATGATAATGAATTTTCTTTAAATACATTTCCTGGAGATAAAAAGGGAAATGGGAAGTTATGTGGTGTAAAACCGGATGGGCAAAATATTTTGTGAAATAAATATATATGTTTCCTAAAGAGAAAAGGGACTATGCATTTAAATTGTGAATAATGGAAATGAAGTCTCATTGAGTGAAAGTAGATGAATCCGCCCATGCTTATATGAACATTAGGCATTATCATTGATATTGCGCTAGGTTGTGCTTTTAGAACGAGAGGTGAGAAATTTTATGATTAATTGCGAGAGAACGTTAAGTTCGGGATGATGATTAGATATTCATAACTATCATGCATTTTATTCACATGGTGATACTATCAAACCGAGCTCTGACCCGTCTATATCTCTTTATTTTGCATGAATTTTATATTCGCCGAGGTGCTCTACCGCAAGGAATCCCGTATTGACCTCTCGATTACAGTTGTCCTGGAGCTATAGCATTTTGCGAATGTTGTAGGATATTCGTTATAGACGCTCCTATCTTTTGTACTCTAGTTATGTTCAGTTGACTTATTCGGGCGTGTTGCCCATGCTTTGTACTCATTTATTATAATGTGAAATTTAGTTGTAATACTCGGTGTAACCTTCTTGTATTAGTCTGTTAACCGACAGCTTATTCGATTTTTACTTTATGCATTATTGTTATTCTATTACTCATTGATTTTTGGTATCCACCTTCTTTTCAATTTGGATTGTCTAAGTGCTCTTCTTTTAACTTACAAAATTTCATTTGATAGTCCGTTTTCTAAAATAATTGGTGGTTATCTCGTATTATTATTTTAACGACAGTGATGCTAAGAATGGACCATCTATGAGTCCTGTGATTATTGGAGTATCAGGCTGGCCACCTCTTATTATAATAGGCTGATTTTTTCAAATTTGTTATGAATTTTATACTAAAAGGTGCGCAATACAGAAATTTTAAATTGGTTGTTTTAGATTGGGATTTCTTTTGGAAATTTTGACTTTGTGGGTTGCGAAGTGGTTCGGTTTGCTGGCCTACCCAATTTTTGTTTGTGTGTTGTTTGACCCATTAGGGCTTGGGATTGATCGCAGGGGCTTCTGAGTTATTGTGAGATTACTGAGGTAGAATTTACAACATTCAGTACATGTGAAAGGCCAAAATTAGATGGGTTTTAGTGGGAGAACCGAGGATTCAAGTGAGTGACTTTTAAATATTAATCATAAAGTTCGATTAAACTTCAGGATTTGGTGAACTGTGCACTATGGAATATCTGTACGATTTTGGTACTTTATATATTTACATACTAGAGTGACGTGCATATAAATATATATATATATATATGTGTGTGTGTGTGTGTGTGTGTGTGTATACTACTTGTTTTAATTAATCATACCTACTCAGGAGTGCCATTATATAAGGTTGTGCGTAGTGGGAAGTCCACCCTGGTGTTAACCAGTAGGTGTCAAATTCTTTCCCCTAGTCATAAGAATGTTGCATATACATAATCCATATGTGAGAACAGATATTGGTTTGGAAACCGAGTGGGGGAGGCGTGGTATGGTTGCTACCCCCGGATGCATATCTATGACCGCCTCCATTGTATGTGTTTTTTGTTTGGGATCGTTGGTGAGATTCAGACCCGGTGGCTCTGTATGATGTGTGATGCTTGGGGCTTGATAGCACACGAGAGATGCATGGGTCCCAGCTTTGGGGATGCAATTATATTTATATAGCGAGTGATATATATGTATGTGTATGAAATGTGATATGTATATCTATTTATATCACAAGCATAGTTGTGTTATTATGTTGGGTATGTACTTATAGCACGAGTGTATCTGTGTTATATTTACGGTGTGTACAATTATTTATCGTACGTGTGTCATTACAATATTATTTATGAATGTATACCATTGTGAAATTAGTTATACTTAGCGGGGTTTGGGCTTGGATAGCAGTTATGAGTCCTAGTTAGACTGGGTTATTTTATTAGGATAATAAAATGAATACATTAAGTGCTCACTATAGTTGGGAGGTGAGGTTTTATCTCAAGTGAGTTTGATCGGTTACTCTTGAAAGTATTACACTACTATTTTAATGGATTTATAACAATTGTCTACTTGAAAAAATATTTTCAACTTTCGGGCTTTGACCTGCACGATTTTGTTTCCCCTTATTTTCAACTTACCGTTACAGTGATTGTGGACGCTACATCATTATTTAAATATCCCAAATTATTATATCTCGAAAGGATCATTTCATTTCAGTTCAGTTTTGGGCGTATTGCCCATAGATGGATAGGCTTTCATATTTATGTCGGAGATTTTATTTAAGCACCCAATTTTATTATTTAGTTTCACACATTGGATATTATTATTTGATGACCGATGCTTTATTCGTTTCACACTTATTATTTATTTATGCATGGGGATTATTTATTCATAGTGTCGTATGGTTTAATTCGTGTTGTTTATATTATATTGTTATTGCGACAGTGATGCTGAGAATGAATCATACTGAGATTCCTATTTTATTTTAGTAGAGGACTGGCCACCTGGCATTAAAATATGTGATTTTTCACCATTAGTATCAGAGCACCAAGTTTTATTATCCTTAGGTTCTGTGTTGACTTGCTACGTTATCGATGTTGTGTTTTCTTTGATATAAAGCACTATGATTATGACTGTTGTTTCATATTATGTGTTTACATTCTTTTGATATTTTTATGATTTGAGTGAATCTTTTACAACTTTGGTTTGGTTTCAGATGTCAAGCTCAAGGAGGAGGAGACTAGCACGTAGCTCTAGGAGGTTCGCATTGAGGATGCTCAGTCAAATCCATAAACCACTTAGGGGAGGATGACCACAATAGAGGTCACCACTATTACTGCATAGGTTGTTCATGCCTTAATGACTGCCCTAGCACAGTATCTTCCTCAGGCACAACCACACCAGCCAGTGGCACCATTTCAATCTAACACAGTGACATTAGTTTAGGAGAGAGTCCGAGAGACCTTCTAGAAGGGCCATCCACCACAGTTCTAGGGGAGTGCATACGTGGTTATAGGTAGCCAATGGAATAAAGACATTTAGATGAATTTACACATAGTTTAGTGAAGTGACACTAAGAAGCAGGTACTAGATACATTCAAGCTAGTCAGGGAAGCTCTTCGGTGGTGGGAGTCAATTATCGTGCCAGAGGAAATAGATACGATGACTATCTAGGAGTTTTGCATGCGGTTTGACCGTAAGTTATTTTTGTCGACAGGTTATATGGAGATAAGGATGAGGTTCCTATATCTTTCGTAGGATGATTGGTGTGTAGCCGAGTATGAGGAAGAGTTAGCTCGTCTGGAGAAATTTGTGCCAGGTGAGGTGAAAACTGACAAGAAGAAGAGTTTCAAGTGAGGAGAGGTGAACTTTGTGCAAAGTGAGGTGAACATTGTGTTGCTTCACTGGTAGGATGATTTCTTTAATCAGAGGGGAGCGAAGAGGACAGGAGAGTAAAGCCAATAAGGAAAGACTGGGGGAAACGGTGCCAGTGTGATACCACAGTAACAGAGTAGGCAACATGAGTGGGGTTATCAGCAGGGTGACTCGACTAAGAGATTTAGGTCAGGTAATGGTAGTTACAGGCACGGCCAACAGGGCTAACAACTTACTCCTCAGGGCCAGGGGAACCATACTGGAGGCTAGTAGGTACGCGAATATCAGGGCCAGTAGGACGAGACATATGGGAAGCCTTGCCAGGGAAAGCAAGGCCAAAGGCTAACAAATTTCATGAGGAGATGTTTATTATGTAGGGGGCAGGGCCACATGCGGCGTGCATGCACAAATGGGATAGAGATCAGTAGTAAGACGCCCAGTAAGGGCTGTAGCTACCCAAGCTTCCAACCCCACTAGTAGTTCCAGCATTACCACCTTCGCAAGGGCATGGGAATTTTGAGCGTGTGTATCATATTCGTGGACCAGTTTTATAGCCAGTGCCATTAACGACTGAGGGTATGTTTTCTACCCATGGGTACATGGGGCGAGTTTTATGCGATGAAAGTACGTTACATTATTTTATTTTCACTAGATTCATGTGTGATACGAGTTTAGTGGACACAACGTTAGATATTATTATGATCATAGATTTACTGTTATGTAGTGGGGATACCATTCGTTCTATCTGTAGGGGAGTAAGAGTGGACATTGTGAGGTTATGCTTAGCACCGAATCTACTCGTGTTAGTGAGTATGAGTATGGTGTTATGCTAAGTATAGACTGGTTAGCATTGTGTATAACTCTGGTGGACTGTTACAGTAAGGCTATCGTGATCGCTATTCCATGGTAGTATATAGTTCTTGTTGCAATGCCTCGTCCTGAGTCAGGGTCGAGAATAAGTTTATATTATATTGAGGAGGAGACTTTAAAGAGTGTATTTGTCTCATTACATTTGATCCCTATTACTGATGTGAGTTGGGAAATAGCGTGGTGACAACTGAGTCAAGAGGTCGAGTTGTGTTTGACTTAGCATCGGGGACTAAGCGATATTGCGAGAGCCATATTATATGAGTCCTTGAGAAAGGTGGGAGTTGAAATATCATATTTCATAGCTTTTAGGGTAGGTTTTTGAGTGCCTCAGTACTGTGTCATGGGCCAATAGGTCTCAATAACCAACTGAGGGTTCCTTATTTGGATTTCTCTTGCGAGACGTCCCGCGCATGAAGCTTAGTAAGTGTCTGGAGTTAAGAGACATTTGAATTCTAGGACATTGGTTCAGTATGTTAGGAATTACATGTGCGAAGATATAATGCATTGAGAAAAAAGCTATTATATGATTTTAAGGCCAATGGAGCCAAGTAGTGATATGAAGAGAGCACTTAGAGATGTTTGCACCACTAGTTTAATAAGCGGTACAATATCAAAAATAATTAAGTCACAATCAGTAGGGTGATCGAGTATACTTTTATTGTATGATCATGCATGGCATGTGCAGTTAATTTTTTATGTATTTGGGTTGCATAAGTGGTATTTGTGCGTGTAGGCATGTGGTATAGGGCGTATGGGAAACCTGGTTAGTTCAATATTCATTTTCATCATGGAAAGCTAATGTGGTGGTAGATGCATTGAGTCGTATGCCTATAGGGAAGTTGGCTATAGTTTTAGAAGGCGAAGTAGATTGAGCATTACTAAGAGGAGGAGATTGTCCGGGAATTTATAGAAGTGATGAAAGTCACCCAAGATCATTTGAGGGTTATGAAGGAACATGGAAGTGATTCGTGTTGTTAGGAGAGGGTTAAATTGTTATTGCCAAATGGACCGGAGTCTTACTCAGTCAGCTCTGAGGGTGGGCTATAAATTAAAGTTTAATTATCCAAAACGATGAGGACCTACGACGCGTAGTTATGGAAAAGGTGCATGGGACAAGACTTTTGGTGCATCCCGAGGGGAATAAGATGTGTCGGGATGTGAGAAGGTAGTATTGGTAGGCTGTATGGACTGGTTCGAGTGAATTACACGATAGGTAAGTGTGCCTAACGTTTCATTATAGAAAGAGAGTTAGCCTGCATAAGGTGCCACTCAATATTATTTTGGATCTAGAGAAGATCTTTGTGTCCTACATCTAATAGATTTTTTCATAAGGCAATAAGGACGGAGTTGAGTATGGGCATGGGGTATCACCCATAGACCGAAGGGAAAAAATATAGAGGGTGAAGTAATTGTGAAGGATATACTGAGGTTGTATATTATAGACTTTAAGATTAGTTGGGAGAAGTATTTGATTTTTGTAGAGTTTGCATATACTAACTCGTACCGGTTTACTATTGGCATGGTGACTTTTGTGGCTTTATATGAGAGGCATTATCATTCACACTCATGTTAGTTAGAGGTGGGGAACAATAAGGTTCTCGGGGCAGGACGTGATTTAGGATACGTTGGCAAATAATGAGATGATCAATGGTTGTACTTGATTAGCTTAGAACGTCAAAAGAGTTATGTTGATGCGAATTAGAGATTTTTGAATATTGACGTGTGTGATCAGTTATTGCTGTGGGTATCTGCCAGAAAAGGAATGATGCGATTTGGGAAGAAAGGAAAGTTGACGTCTAGGTATGTAGGGCCTTTTCCCATCATTGAGAGGGTAGGGCCAATTGCATATTGGCTTGCCTTATCGGATTACTTGTAGAAGATTTATGATGTGTTTCATGTGTCGTCACTGAGGAGATAATCTCAGGGATGCTATGGTGTGTTGGCATATAACGTTATAGGAGATTGACTTACAATTGGATATACCTATGAGGAGATACCTATTGTCATTTTTGGCCGTAATGAGCGGAAGCTTCGGTCAAAGGTGGTACCGTTAGTGTGCGTACAATGGGGGCACCACAATGTCCCCAAATCAATATGGGAGAATGAAGACGTTATGCAAGAGCTTTTTGTGGGAGCTACGTTCAAATTTTGAGAACAAAATTTCTTTATTAGCGGGAAGAATATATTACCCAGTACTTTTATGATTATTTTAAATTTTCACATGTGCATGGCTTTATAATTTAATTAGGGAAATTAAACTAGTTTAAACAAATATCAATTGGTGAGTGAAGAATTAATAGTTATTTAATTATTATTTACTTGTATGTGATAAGTACATTGATATGTGATTTATTACATGTCATGTATGAGTGAAAGTGGTGGTTTATTATGATATGTTGATAGAATGCTACATCTGCAGATCGATATATTTTATAGAGATGTAGGGTATGCACGTGTCGGGCCCGATTAATGAGATGTTAGTATATTTGTAGTTGGGTGACCTTTTCGACTGCACCGATAATTTGGGATGGGTCGAAATAGTCCATAATAGGTACCCAGGAGTTATGGTTGGGATGCATAAGCTTTTTACCCATATGAGGGTAGGAGGGTCATTTTACACTTAGGGATAAGTGTAAAAAAAAGGATTAGAGTAATTAAGATGGTATTTAAGAGGTTGGAAAGGTGAATGGCATAGCACTATTGATATTTTACATAATATATAGAGTGAGAGTTCAAGATAAGAGAGAAAGAGGAAGAAAGAAGATAAAAATCTTGGAGATAAGTGTGAAAGGCTATCCTAGAAAGAAGATAAAAGGCTTGGAAAAGAGGAAGAAAAGCTATCTTCAGATTCAATCCGTCATTAAACACGTAGAGAACGGTGGATTCAATACACCAAGGCAAGTAGTTGATTTCTTTATGTCGTAGATTAAGAGTAGTTATTTATTTTCATGATTAGAGATAGAAAACTGAGCTTTAAGATGTTAAATATTGAAACTTTCTTAATTGATGTAGAGATCTAAACGATAAGGGATATGGGAATTTAGATTGATTATTAATTGATATTAATCACACTTGAATTTTGAAATAAATTTTGGGATTTAAATGATGAACATGAAGAAATTGAATAGAAAGGTTGAATCTTTAAAAATCGATTTTGGGAAAATTATGTATGGGATTAAATTGGTGTTTAATTCACAATCCAAGGTGTTTCATGTAGTTTTTATGATTAGAAATATGTTTGAATGTTCCTGGAATATTAATATAATGATATACTAGGTCTATTCGAGGTTTAGGTAATTTAGGACTTCTGTTGGAGGGTCTGGTTGAAGAAAACATATTTTTTTAGGGAAAATGACTCGAACATGTGTCAATCGATTGATCGAATAGTGCTGATCGATTGTTGAAATTGGAAGTTAGATGGTGTTGTGCAGAATTGAATTATGAAGGCATTGGGCATTTGAATCATATTTTTTCTGATTTTTTTAAATTTGTTATGAATTTTCTACTAAATGGTGCGCGATTGGTGGATTTGGATTGTTTTTTTAAAAATTTTGATTTTGGGGCCATGAACTGGTTCATTTTGCTGGCGTGCCCAATTTTGTTTGTGTGTTATTTTGCCCCGTTAGGGCTTGGGGATTGACTGTATGGGATTTCGGGGTACTTTGGAATTACTAGGGAATAATTAAAGGGTTCGGTAAGTGTGATAGGCCGAATTAATATGGGCTTGAGTGAGAAGAATGAGGACTCAAGGGAGGGACTTTTAAATATTAATTGGGAAGTTGGGTTGAACTTCGAGATTGGGTGAACCGCGTGGTGTGGGATATGCATATGAGTTCGATACCTTTTATGTATACATATTAGAGTGATGAGTATATATATATATATATATATATGTACGAAATGTAATATTTATATCTATTTATAGCACGAGCATAGCTGCATTATTATGTTGGGTAATTATCTACTTGTCGTACAAGTGTAGCTGTGTTATATTTACGGTGTGTACAATTACTTATAGGACGTGTGTTGTGGTGACAATTATTATGCAACACAAATAGATAAGAGAAAAACAATCACCAAGTAAGAACTAGGAATATCAAATGACAATCACACAACAAAGGATGTACGTGGTTCGGCAAAGGAGTGCCTACGTCCACGGTGGTGCAGTCGATGTTATTTCTATATACTCCGGAGAGTGATTACAGAGAATACAACTTGTCCTTTTTCCCCGAACCTAGGGTTCAATATATACATGTATGTTCAGGTAAGTGGGGGTGTTGGATTCCCCCACGTCTTCCATCTCTCCCTATAACTTCCCTTCATGGGAACGTGGGAAGAGATCGGATAATTTAAATGAGAAATGAGGGGCCTGGACTTTGGGCCGCTAGAAGTGGGCTACTCGTCCGGGCCCATGGTCTTAATTATGGGTACCCACAATTGCCCCTAAGTTTGTTGGGCCATGCTTTTGGGCTTAATAAATTTAAATGATTAGCCATAATGGCTTTTTTGCCATGCTTCGAAAGCTGTGAAGTTGATTTTGGCGGCACCCGCTTCGTTTCTTGTGCATTATGATTAGCAGAATTTGAAGGTTTGTTGGAATAGCCACTTTTCTACCGTCGCTTCAGTCTTTCCAGCATTCTTCCATTCTCTGTGAGCTCTAGCACTTCGTACCTTCTTCTCTCAATCTCCATTCTCATCGCTTCCTAGTTGTTTGGGCTCGTGCTTCTTCATCGCTTGAATCGATCTTCTATTTTGTAAGTTTCCTGTGCCTTTTCTTTGTACTTTCTCTTTGAGTTTGTAGCTTTTCTAGGGCTTTCCAATGGCAAAGATTGGGAATAGGTCGATCTTTGAATTTAGGAAGTTTTATAACGTCCCTGATTGGGTAGATATTGAGTGTCGCGCTTCCCCTCCTAGAAACGTTAGAGAGATAGATGACGCCCACTGGATCCATGTTTTGTTGCTTTCCCAGGGGGGACTCACCTTTCCTCCCAATGATTTGTTCTTGCATTTCTTTAACTATTTAAATATTGTTCTTGCACAATGCTCGCCCAATGTGTGGAAAATAGTTAATGGCGTACATTGAATAAACCAGTTGTATGGTACTAGGTTAGGGCTCGCCGATGTCTATTTTTGCTATTCCTTCTCTCGAAATAGCTCTGGTGTCCTCTACCTCAAAGCTAGGAGCCCTGACAGGGTATTGGTAGTAAATATACCTAATTACCATAAGGACTATTGGCAAGACGATTTCCTTGCTAGAAACTGGCAGCTTTCTCCCCAATTTGAAGGGTTGAGGTCTGAGAGGTTCACTGTTCCCTTTTATGGGGAAGAATATATAGGTAGACATTGCCCTGTTGTTTCGACTTTTGTTGATTTGTGATCTTTCTAACTCTTCTTTGCTTTTTCTTCCATAGCGAGGTCAAAGAACTTGGAACCTGCTCTCAGCGAGGTTCGTATCTCAGAATTGGTTAAGGCTTGGAATATCAGGGAGCCTTTGGGTGACGACGAGCATCCCAGGTCTGCTACCTTTCTGCTCGAGTACAAGAACATTAGCTCCAACGTCATAGCAAGGCCTGTGGATAGTATCCCAGAGTTTGATTCCTCCGAAGAGACTGTTGCTGATCCTATCCAGTTGGGCGAGGAGGAGAGCAGTTCTGAAAGTGACATCGTAGATGCTGTAAGCAATTTGCGGGGAGAGAGCTCTAGCAGTAGCCGTTCCTCTGATCGCAGGGAGGTTTCTGAAGCTCGAGGGTCGTCAAGAACTTCTAGCAGTTCGAGCGAGGAGATGGTTCCTCCAAGGAAGAACTTAATCAGGGATGATGATGATGAGGATGTAGAATCCCCGGGTTGTTAATTTTCGCAATTAAAATAAATTTATAATTTCCTTTTATATATATTCAAGATGCAGAAGCGTAAAGGTGATGGTTACCGAGTTTTAATTTTCTTAAAATTAAATCGAGTGAAATAAACTTAAACACACAAATATCAATTTCACTTAAACCAATTAAATTCATTGAAGCCCTAGAATTTGCCTAAGTCATAATTATCAATATTCCAAAATTAGGCCAAACCAATTTTAGTAAAAGACTTGAATTAAATAAACTTTACCCAATATTCAATTTAGCGCCAAATTAAATTAAGTGTGATAATTTAAACCAAATTTTATCTTGAGTTATCCTAAGCATGCATTCTAAATTATTTATGCAAGATAAAATAAATCAATTACGAGGAAAAACCCAAGACGGGAAACAACCTCGGACGGCCCTAGCCACAAATCCACTAGATACGGATTTACAAGTACAAGACAGTAAGACTTACAACACACGACTCGATCCCTCTCAAGCCTCGATGCTTCTTCTTGTAGATACCTCTTCCTAGCGAATAACCTTGGAACTCCACCGCGGTCTCGAAATCCACCGATAGGACTTTATACGGTCACCGTCACCCGAACATGGAGCCTTTCTCCGTGTGGGTAAATTAATGCAAACTTCTCTTCAATTCGGTGTTGAGAAAACCGGTGCCAAACTCCAAGCAAGATATATGTATATGAGAACTTGGAATAAACTTATTTGGGTGTAAACACTAGAGTGATGTATAATTTTCTCTAAAAATCTCACTCAAAACATGAACATTTTCCTTAAATAATTTTTCTCTCAAACTCTCTCTAAGAGATGAAAATGGAATGGAAAAGTTAAGTTGGAAAATGTGATTCCCGCACAAGATAAAGTCTGAAAAAGTTAGTTAAAAACTAAGTGGGGAAGTGGGTGAAAAACTGTCAAAAACTGTTTCCGCCTGGGATCTCGTTCGAACGACATTTCGTTCGAATGAAATCTCATTCGAACGAGACTTCTAATGAAGTTCCAGATTGAACTCGTTAGAATCTCGTTGGATATCTCGTTCGAACATAAGGTTCGTTCGAATGACATATCGAACGACATTTCAAAGGCCTATACTGGAACCTCGTTGGCAAACTCGTTCGAACGACATCAGGTTCGAACGAAAAACTCGTTCGAACGACATATCGAACGAACTTCCAGAAAGTTTGGAAAATTCGATTTTAGCCCAGAAACTTTATAAACTTATTTTAAAGTTCTAATTAATTCTTTCTGAAAATAAAACACAGTTTTTATTAAACCTAACACCCAATAAAACTTGTTCCAAGCTCCTATATATATATAGATATATAATTGCATTCATACCTTGGGAGCATGGAACCATAGTTGATGACGTAGAAACGAGTCACGCAAACCGGCATATTGATGAAGCTTTATACTCTTTGCCGCTACGTCTTCAACAAACACTTCATAGGCTTGAGAGTATTACAATTACATACTATCCTATGAATAAATGTTTTTGTCCGGAATTGAGCCAATACTATACATGGACTCAATTGGAAATTTGTGTCCTTACAAATCTCCCCCTTTGGCTATTCCAGGACAAAAACCAAACAAAAATCCTAAAGGGCCGTCAAGCTCTACTAGACTCAAAATATAACCCACCCAAACTTGACTCAACCCAAGGTTCAAACTCTTTGCCATGGAAAGATGCCACTTTAGAAGAATTCCTGCACACTTAAGCAAATTCATCAAATGCATAGGGAATATCAAGGTATTTAAGGCAATTAGAATAAATACTCCCCCAAAATTAATTCTCCCCTTTATCAAACAAATGACATACTTAGAAAGACGTCTCCCCCTAAGATAAATCTCCCCCAAACTAAGATACGATAATAATAGGATTAGATACCATTTCTCCCCCTATCATTCTCCCCCTTTTTGTTCAGGAATAGACAAAGGTTAAAGAATCAAAACATAAACGCATGTTGAAGCTTAAATAGATAATACTTGAAAGCATATGGGCAACCAAAGCATAACTAATCCAAGATAGATACCAAAACTAAAGTAGACGCAGAGAAGGACTAGAAAGCAAGGCAAAGGCCGAACAAAATATCATATAAATATGTATGCACTAGAAATTTATCAAGAATTCACACGCACAGATATATAGATATAAACACACACATGACACACACAAAATATAATAGGAGTCTTTCACACTCATATGAAAAAAATGTGTCATGTGGAAACGGGAGTGTTGGGGTGTGAACTAGTAATGATTAAATTTAGACCCAAACACTTAATAAATGTTCACGGAGTTCTCATTTGATTGCAAAATTCATCACATTTGAATATAACCTCACGTGACAATATAAATTGAACTCAATGAACAAACATACACAATGCATACAAGCCTAGCATATTGATGATTCTACAAACCAATAGAGTCATGACATGAAATACGCAACTAGGATAAACGGACATTGTGCAAACCGTTGATATGCCATCCAATCTCCCTCAATATTCATTTATATTAATTTTGAATGAATATATCAATCAAACATAGGCCTTGGAAATTATTTTTCTTTTTAATGCCATATTTTCTATTTTTAGGCCTTTGGACCACGTATTTCTTTTAGGTCCATTTCAAACGGTGGCTTACAATCGCAAAGGATCACTTAGTCCTTTCGAAGCCCTTCCCCGTGCACATTTATATTTATCATGTTTTCATTTTTCACACAAATCTCACGTGCAACCGATTTTGACATGCACTAGTCCTCCTAAGTCACAAATATGTAGATGACAAGATTGGTAGGAGAACACCTCACATAGCTCAAATATACATATGAAGTTAAAATTTCAAAAGAGCTCGTGCATGTGTGAATAGAGGCATATAAAAATAGAATCCATTTTATCAATACAAAATCCAACTACTCCATAAAATATGGAAAAGAACATAATAAGGATTGATAATCTAAACCAAAAGTTCTAGCCACGTGGGAGCGTAAAAGATGGAATACAAACACAAGTATATGCCACTTAAAGTGTGTCAAACTAAAATACACACATAAAAAATCTTTTTGAGTTTTTAACATTTTTCACCAAAAATAAATATATATACTCAAAAGGATAAACAAAATCATTTGAATTTTTATTAAGCTTAAATTACCAAGAGATAAAATCCAAATGATAAACAAAAATCTTTTTGTATTTTTCATTTAATGCAAACAAAATGAAGGAAATATAATACAAAAGATAAACACAAATCATTATTCTAGCATGTGATAAGCATGGAGCATAGACTAGAAAATGATTAAACAAGCATACATTTAGCATGTGAATATAGCATGAAGTACAAACGCTAAAGTATGCAAACACTAACACATTCATCCTTTAGATTAAGCAAGGGAGGAAGCATGTGAAAGTAAATGAGAATCAAAAACCCTATTTTGCAAGGCAACCAAGTCGGATTTCCTAACCCAAATTAATGAAGAATGACTATCTTGGGGTGTTAGAACTTTAACTGCCGTGGTTACTTTACTGTGGGATTTTCTAGGAATTCGTTTAAGATCAAAATAAAATTTCCTAAGATGACCTTTTCGACCACAATGTGTATAAGTAAAAACATGTCGAAAAGATTTACCTAAGAAGTGATCTTTAAATGCTTTCCTAGAAGATTCTCCTAAAATGTTCGTTTTGGCTTTAGGAGTAAATTCATTACAAGTATTGAAGCCTAAACCACAAGTGTCATTTTTACTTTGGACCGTTCCTAATATTTTATCTAATTTTTACGAACGACACTCCAAATCAAATTTGACATTACTAGAGTCTTTTAATTTATCTTGCAATTCTAAAATGTTAGACTCTAATAAAACATTTCGCTCTTCAAAAGCAAGAAGCTCCTTTTTCAAGGATTCCATTAAACCCCTAAGGCTATCTCTTTTGCCTTCTACATATTCAAGCTTCTCTTGAAGAGTCCTCTCACGTGTCCTAAGGTCTTCTATTAAATCATTTTCATCAACGACCTTGACACTCTCTCTTAAACTAGCTTCTAACTTCAAATTAGCTCTTTTCAATTTAATGGATTCTTTATAAAGTTCTTGAAAATCATTTTGAAGTTCACTCACATTAACCTCTTCTTCATTTTCACTATAATAAAAAACAAGAGAATCATAAACAATTACCTTGGAAGTGTCATGTGTTAACGTTTCATCAATCGATGAGTTCTCAATATCACTCACATGACTAGCCATAAAAGCCACAAAATTTTTCTTAGTGGGGGAATCGGGTCCCTCTTCTTTATCACTATCACTAAGGGTCGCATTATAGGCAATGGGTCGTTTACCCTCTTTCCTTAGTTTAGTTGGGCACTCATAAGCCCTATGGACATAACCTTCACAACCAAAACACTTATTAGACTCGTCCCTATCTAAATTTTCATTACTAGGTTTAGGGATCTTCTCGGCTTTAGGGATCTTCTCGCTTTTATCATGTTTAGAAGTATCAAATTTCTTAAAATCATTTTTAAGTTTATCTTTGTTAATTTTAAGAAATTTTCTAAATTTACGAGCAAATAAATCCATGTCTTCCGAGTCACTATCACTCTCGCTCTCTACTACTTGTTTGACCTCTTTTCGGGCTTTTAAAGCAACTCCCTTTTCGATCTTCTTTTCAGTTTTAGAGGGAAACATATCTAGTTCATAGGTTTGCAAATCAACTACAAGCTCTTCTAATTTCGTAGAGGCTAAAGTTGGTAAAGAATTTAAAATGGTCACTTTAGGAATAAATCTATCGGGTAGGGACCTTAAAATTTTCTTTACTACACGGTTGTCAGGTATTTTCTCTCCCAAATTAAAAGATGACTTAACAATATCAGAAAGTCTAGCATAAAATTCATCAAAAGTTTCTTTTTCATTCATTTTGATAGTTTCAAATCGAGTGGTGAGGTTTTGGAGTTTTGAAGCTTTAACAACACTGGTTCCTTCATGAGTTAATTGTAAAATATCCCAAGCTTCTTTAGCGGTCTCACATGTCATAATGCGTCGGAATTCATCCGGTGTGATAGCGCTAAACAAGGCATTTAAACCTCGGGAATTAAAGTTAGAAAGTTTAAATTCACCCTCATTCCATCTATCGGCGGGTTTGGGAACACGCTCATTATCTACTAAATGAGTAGGTGGGGACCACCCGTTAACAATAGACATCCAAACTCTCTCATCTATAGATTTAAGTGCCGATTTCATACGCGCTTTCCAGTACGCGTAATTAGAACCATCGAAAATAGGAAATTTTGAAAATGGGGAAAATTCCATTTTAGCCAAAAATTATTTAAGGATCTTTAACGAAATAATTTATCGCTTTGACTCTGATACCAATTTGTAGAATCCCCGGGTTGTTAATTTTCGCAATTAAAATAAATTTATAATTTCCTTTTATATATATTCAAGATGCGGAAGCGTAAAGGTGATGGTTACCGAGTTTTAATTTTCTTAAAATTAAATCGAGTGAAATAAACTTAAACACACAAATATCAATTTCACTTAAACCAATTAAATTCATTCAAGCCCTAGAATTTGCCTAAGTCATAATTATCAATATTCCGAAATTAGGCCAAAACAATTTTAGTAAAAGATTTGAATTAAATAAACTTTACCCAATATTCAATTTAGCGCCAAATTAAATTAGGTGTGATAATCTAAACCAAATTTTATCTTGAGTTATCCTAAGAATGCACTCTAAATTATTTATGCAAGATAAAATAAATCAATCACACTATGCCGCGATGTACGAGGAAAAACCCAAGACGGGAAACAACCTCGGACGGCCCTAGCCACAAATCCACTAGATACGGATTTACAAGTACAAGACAGTAAGACTTACAACACACGACTCGATCCCTCTCAAGCCTCGACGCTTCTTCTTGTAGATACCTCTTCCTAGCGAATAACCTTGGAACTCCATCGCAGTCTCGGAATCCACCGATAGGACTTTATACGGTCACCGTCACCCGAACATGGAGCCTTTCTCTGTGTGGGTAAATTAATGCAAACTTCTCTTCAATTCGGTGTAGAGAAAACCAGTGGCAAACTCCAAGCAAGATATATGTATACGAGAACTTGGAATAAACTTATTTGGGTGTAAACACTAGAGTGATGTATAATTTTCTCTAAAAATCTCACTCAAAACATGAACATTTTCCTTAAACAATTTTGCTCTCAAACTCTCTCTAAGAGATGAAAATGGAATGGAAAAGTTAAGTTGGAAAATGTGATTCCCGCACAAGATAAAGTCTGAAAAAGTTGGTTAAAAACTAAGTGGGGAAGTGGGTGAAAAACTGTCAAAAACTGCCAAAAACTGTTCCCGCCTGGCATCTCGTTCGAACGACATTTCGTTCGAACGAAATCTCATTCGAACGAGACTTCTAACGAAGTTCCAGATTGAACTCGTTAGAATCTCGTTGGATATCACGTTCGAACATAAGGTTCGTTCGAACGACATATCGAACGACATTTCAAAGGCCTATACTGGAACCTCATTGGCAAACTCGTTCGAACGACATCAGGTTCGAACGAAAAACTCGTTCGAACGACATATCGAACGAATTTCCAGAAAGTTTGGAAAATTCGATTTTAGCCCAGAAACTTTATAAACTTATTTTAAAGTTGTAATTAATTTTTTTTGAAAATAAAACACAGTTTTTATTAAACCTAACACCCAATAAAACTTGTTCCAAGCTCCTATATATATATATATATATATATATATATATATATATATAATTGCATTCATACCTTGGGAGCATGGAACCATAGTTGATGACGTAGAAACGAGGCACGCAAACCGGCATATTGATGAAGCTTTATACTCTTTGCCGCTACGTCTTCAACAAACACTTCATAGGCTTGAGAGTATTACAATTACATACTATCCTATGAATAGATGTTTTTGTCCGGAATTGAGCCAATACTATACATGGACTCAATTGGAAATTTGTGTCCTTACAAATCTCCCCCTTTGGCTATTCCGGGACAAAAACCAAACAAAAATCCTAAAGGGCCGTCAAGCTCTACTAGACTCAAAACATAACCCACGAAAACTTGACTCAACCCAAGGATCAAACGCTTTGCCATGGAAAGATGCCTCTTTAGACGAATTCCTGCACACTTAAGCAAACTCATCAAATGCATAGGGAATATCAAGGTATTTAAGGCAATTAGAATAAATACTCCCCCAAAATTAATTCTCCCCTTTATCAAACAAATGACATACTTAGAAAGACATTTCCCCCTAAGATAAATCTCCCCCAAACTAAGATACGATAATAATAGGATTAGATACCATTTCTCCCCCTATCAGAGGACCACGTGCTTCTTGCACAAAGGTCAAAGAAGTAAAAAGCTAATTCTGGGGCTGTGGCTACTGGTTCTCGGTCCTCTGCTCAAGAGCAGGAGAGAAAGAGGAAGGAAGAGGAGCAGGTAAGGGAGAGAGAGAGAAAAAAGGAAGAAGAGAAGAAGAAGATGGAGGAGAGGAGGAGGGCAGAGGAGAGGAAGAAGAAAGAGAACGAGAGAGAGGAGGAGAAGAGGAGGGCCGAAGCGAGGATAAAGGCCGGGTAGGCCTTGGTCCCGGTGTTCACGCTGCCCGAGGGGGTTTCTGTTGTAATTTCCCCTTAGTTATCCCCCGCTCTGCTCGAGAGAGCTGTCCTCCCAGCTGATCACCAAAGGGCGGTAGGGCCCGAGCAATTGGCCCTTCAGGCTAGTCAAAGGCTAGCTCTGGTAAGGTTTTTCCCTTCTCTCCCATGTTTTTATGAATCCCCTCATTTCCCTCTTTTAACATCTTCTTCTTTTTGCAGTTTATCACTGACTTTGCCGTGCTGTATCATTCACGCGATGAGTTGGTGAAGAAAAATAGCGAGCTGGAGAAGGAAAATGCTTCCCTGAAGCTGAAGGGTAAAGAGCTCAAGGCTAGCCTTAAAGCCGTCGATGTTGCTCGGATTTCATCCGACCTGGCTCTTGCTACTGCAAATAAGGAGAAGGATGCGGCAGTCAAGGATTTGAAAGAGCTGCAACAGGCCTATGACCTGGTTTGTTCGAGCAAACTAGCGGTTATTGAGGACAACAGGGTGCTGTCTGAAGAGCTAAAGAAGAAGGAGTCTGAGGCTGTTACTGCCAAGGGGGACTCATACAATTCTGGTTTGGCTGCAGCATACGAGGATGCTGAAGTTCAGATAGGCTATATTAGCCGTCTGAACTTCAAGAAGGGCTGGAACAAGGCCCTTTTGGCTACTGCCATCGATATCGACTCTCCCCCTGTTTGACGAGCATGACCCGGGTCCGAAGCCAATCGTGGATGAAGTCCCTGCCTCAGTTGTAGAGGGTGCTGATCCTGTCTCCCAGATGACCTATGCTGATGCTTCCCTTGTTATGGTGACAGAGATTACTCCTGCCGAGGGCGGTGCTCCTGCTGATGACGACAAGGGGAAAGGGCCATCGACCTCTGGGCAACCTGAGGTTGCTAACTAGTTAGCTGCTAGGACTACTTTGTATTTTTGCTTTTTTCAGTCTATAAACTTTCTTTCTACTGTTCGATGTAACTTTCATCTTTATTAATGAAAAGACTTCTATTTTTCATTGCACTGATTTGTCTCTTTCTCTCCCTTGTCTTTCTATTGATTGTAGTTGAGTGATGTTGACGATTACATTCCTGCTACTTTCCAATTGGGAAGGATGTTGGGGCCTAATGTGAGTTTCGAAGTTCGTCACACTTTTGTGAGGATCTATAAGTCGATGTGACTGAGGAACAAGCACTTTATAGAGTAGACAGAGCTCGTCGCCAAGCTAAAGGACAGGCTTCAGGAGATGGAGGACATTGGTGCCTCAGTCCAAGAGGAGGTTAATGCACTGAGAACAAAGCTATTGGAGGCCTCCGAGATCAAACAAGTTGGGGAGGTTCTTCAGCAGGAGAATGAGGCTCTGAGGAGAGAAGTCTCACGACTTAGGGAGCATGCGCCGAGCACTGCGCCAGCAGTATTACAAGGTTCCTCATCATCGCGAACTAGAGTTGGTCAGAGTGTTACTCCTCCTGTGCCGCGGGGTCCCACTCTCCCCCCGTTTCGCGAGCTGGTAGGAGCACCAGGAGCCGAAATAGGGAAGAGGAAGAACTTCGAGATAGGGAAATGGAAGAGCTCCGTCGTGATGTCCAGCGAGCATATATGATTTATGCTGGGCTTCAAAGGGATGTCACTCAGTTTTTTTATATTTTTGATAATGTAAATGCTTTGGGCAAGCTCGTCGACTAAACATGTATTACCATTGTTGTAAATGTGATGAATTAATGAAAAGTTTGTGTTTTGGGCAATTTTGCCGACTAAACGTGTGCATCATATTCCTCATATTCTTGCTGCTTTATAATCTTCTAAGTTTGTTTTGTCATGCAAGTGTCCTCCCAGTCCAGTATAATACCGAGATAAGATTTTGCTCCACTTTACCTTTTAGGTTGTGTCGTCACACTCCCTTAGGCCTAAGTGGGGCAATTGGCGAGGACACACCTAGTGTTAGATGTTTTATCCGATCAGGATTTTACTCAACCGAAGTAGGTTTGATGACCAGTATAGAATTTTATCTTATTGCCTAAGGATCCCCTGTAGGGTTTCATATATTTCCAGGGGCAATGCTAAGAGGTTCTTCTTGTTTCGTAACGATGACCTGAGGAGGGATTTCCCCTGCTATAGTGTAGTGATCAATGTGCCCGTTATTTGGAAAAGATGTGCGATAAATGCAGCTGTTACTCATCAGAATGTAATCAGTTAAATAACTTTCATTAATGATAAGGGAAATGATCTCCTAGGCTTCATAACAAAAGAATAAAAGAAAGGTCTAAAAATAGAATCTCTTAAGATTGGCTGCGTTCCATGCTCGTGGTATTTCTCTGCCTTCCATCGTTTCCAAGTGATAGGCGCCCTGCAGATCGTCTCTGGTTATCTTAAAGGGTCCTTCCCAGTTTGGGCCTAGCTTGCCATCTGATGGTTTCACTGCGCTGCCGAGGACTTTCTTCAGAACGTAGTCCCCAATTCGGAATGTCCTCAGGTTAACCCTTTTGTTGTAATGCCTTGCGAGCTGTTGCTGGTAGCTCGCTAGTTTCACTAGGGCTAGCTCCCAGCTCTCGTCGGGTAGGTCGAGCTCAGCGAGCAATGCTGCATTATTATGGCCTTGTTCGACAAGGTTGGACCTCATTGTTTACAAACCTGCTTCGAGTGGGATGATTGCTTCCATGCCATATGTCAGCGAAAATGGGGTTTCCCCTGTTGCTCACCGAGGAGTGGTTCGGTAGGCCCATAGGATGTGGGGTAGTTCATTTACCCATGCGCCTTTGGCTCGCTCCAATCGCTTCTTTAATCCATCGATAACGGTTTTGTTGGAATCCTCATCTTGGCCGTTGCTCTAAGGGTAGGCCACTGAACTGAAGTGGTGTCTGATACCGTGTTAGTTACAGAAGTTCTGAAAGGAGCCACTTTCGAACTGTGTTCCATTGTCGGTGATGATGGTTCTGGGGATGCCAAAATGAGTGATTATATTCCTTCATATGAACCTTATCATATCAGCGTCTCGGATGTTGGCCAGGGGATCTGCCTCGATCCATTTCATGAAGTAGTCAGTCGCAACCTACAAATATTTGCAATTACTGGGGGCGGTAGGCAGGGGTCCCACGATGTCCATTCCCTATTGGGTAAATGGCCATGGGTTGGATAGGGATTTTAGATCACTGGCGGGATGGTGGACCATAGGAGCGTGAAGTTGGCATTTCAGGCATTTGCGAACATACACTGCAGAATCCTTTTGCATATATGGCCACCAATAGCCTTCCTTCATTGCTCGAAAGGCTAGATACCTTCCTCTGATATGGCTTCCACAGATTCCTTCATGAAGCTCGTGTAGCACTTGCTCGACATCACCTGGGTGGACACATTAGAGGTAGGGACCAGAGAAGGATTTCTAATACAAGTTGCCTTCTGGGGATAAGTGAAAGCGAGCAGCTTTGACTGAGAACGCGTGATAATTGATTAACTTCGCAAATTTCTAATATAGCACACTTATTTAATTTCAGCCCCTAAGCATGCATCTAAGGTGCGTGTGTCAACCCATAAATAAATAAAGCATGTGACACAAAAATATGCTGAGACACAGAATTCAGGAAAAAACCCCTTTCGGGTAAAACCTTTATTTCACTATTAATATACAAGCCGCAACTTACAATTACATAGAGAAATCTGCAATGGATCAACGCGCAGCCAACCCACAAAGACACGCAGTCTTCAACTCAGCAAGAGAATACACGCAGCACCCTCCAAGGACTCGCAGCCCAAACAACGCAGGAAGAACCGCAGCTCTCCTCAATGACACGCAGCCCTCGGTTGCAAAGATCTCTCCACAAAGATGAACAACAACAAAGTTTGTGTTCTAGGGTTCCAAAAGATTCACAAAAGTAATTGGGATTTTTGTGTGAATCAAAAAGATGTTTTTCCCATAAAAAAGATGAAGACTTTGAGTATTTAGGACTCTGAAAATCGTGTATGTAAGTCTTAAAAAATAACTCCCCGAAGTTGGATTTAAATAAGAAGTCTTTGAGCCTAAAAAATCTGCAGCGAATCTGGCAGAGATTATCCCCGTCGGATCGGTCCGGATTGAGGGCGGATCGGTCCGATTTGACCGGATCGGTTCTTTTATTAAGAGGCGGATCGGTCCGAATGAGGTCGGATCGGTTCGGCTATTTCTCCTCATCGGTTTGCCATCGGTCCGGGGTATACTGGCCTTCAGCAAAACGGATCGGTCCGTTTGTGACCGGATCGGTCCGGTTGACCCAGAATAATAAATGCCTCATTTTGCTTGAAAAAACTTACGCCTTATTTTTATAAAAAACATTTTATAAAAATTTCCCAATACTAAATATGAACTTTAAGGAACGTAGAAACAAAATTTTACCAAGTTCATTCTCGCAGAGGCTATGATGTTGAAGACGCTTTGATATTCGGATCCGTTGATGTAGATGCAATCTTGAATTTCTTCAACGGTGTAACGGCGTATGACATACATATTGATAATGGACAAAAATGTCCTTACATTGACTCTTATCTGGTGGGCAGTCTTCTTGTCATCCGGGAGCATGCCATCCTTTAAATAGTTCCTTAAGGGGTCTATCTAGCTGGGGGATGATCCCACATGGAGTAACTGTTCCACATTTGGTGGCTTGCTATCGCAATTAATGCTCGGACAAGTGAGGAAATCGATGGGGATGACTCTTTTTAGGTCGGAGTCAACTGTCGAACTCAGGGCTGCTAAGGCATCAGCATGACTGTTTTGCCCCCTAGGAAACTGCTGGACGTTGATCTCTTCAAAGCTTGACATGAATTTTTTCACTAGGGCGAGGTAGGCTGCCATTCTTTCATCCTTTGCGTTATAATCTCCACTTATCTGATTGGAGACTAGTTGGGAATCGCCGAACACCTGTAAATTTTTTGCTCCCAAAGTATGCGCCTTTTGGAGGCCGGCTATTAAGGTTTCGTACTCGGCTTCGTTGTTGGAGGCTGAAAATCCAAGCCTAATTCCTTGTTCAAGGATTGTGTTCTCTAGGGTAATCAGGACAATGCCTACCCCTTCCCCCTTTGAGTTGGAGGCTCCATCAATAAAAAGTTTCTAGATTTCCTCTTTTGCTGGGTTCTCCTTTTACCTTGTTGGTTGAGTTTGGTCAGAGGGTTCTTCGCCCGTGAATTCGGCTATGAAATCAGCAAGGATCTGACCCTTGATAGCTATCATTGGTTGAAATTGGATGTCAAATCGACCGAGCTCGACTGACCACTTAGACAGTCTGCCCGACAAATTCGCTTTCCTTAGGACTGCCTTAAGGGATGCGATGTAAGGACGATGATAGTATGAGCTTCGAAATAATGCTTCAGCTTACTCGAGGCTATTACTAGGGCAAATGCGAGCTTCTCCAATGGTAGGTACCTTTGCTCGGCGTCCAGTAAGGTCTTGCTCGCGTAATAAATGGGGTGCTCGATTCCTGCAACCTCGCATATTAGCGCAGAGCTGACAGTGTGATTGGACACGGAGAGGTACAGGTACAAAGAATCTGTTTGCTATTGAATGACGAGCAGTGGTGGAGAGCTTAAGTAAAACTTTAGCTCGACCAATGCTCGCAAGCAATATGGGTTCCACTCTATCGTTTTGCTCCCCTTTAGAAGCTGGAAAAAAGGCTTGCACTTCTCGGAGGATATGGAGATGAAGCGATTTAACGCAGCGAGTATACCAGTGAGCTTATGTACGTCCCAAATTGTGCGAGGGGGTTGCACCCTGTTGATTGCATCGATCTGGTCTGGGTTAGCCTCTATGCCTCTCTTACTGATCAAGTACCCAAGAAATTTTCTTGACTGGACACCGAAGGAACACTTGCTCGCATTGAGTTTCATTCGGTATTTCCTGAGGATTTCGAAGGTGTTTGACAGGTCGGAGAGGTGATTTTCCTTGTTCTTACTTTTAACGAGCATTTCATCGATGTAGACCTCCATGGTGTCTCCCATCTGACCCTTGAACATTTTGGTAACCAGTCGCTGATAGGTTGCCCCTGCATTCTTGAGCCCGAAGGGCATAACTTTGTAGAAGAATAACCCAACTGTCGTGATTAACGCCGGTTTGTCCTGTTCTGGGGCATATAAGGGGATCTGGTGATACCCTGAGTATGCGTCCAGGAAACTCATTTGCTCATGAGTTGCGGTGGCGTCTACTAGTTGGTCTATTTTTGGGAGGGGGAAACTATCTTTAGGGCATGCTTTGTTGAGGTCAGTGAAGTCGATGCAGACTCTCCGCTTCCCATTGCTCTATGGAACTACTACTGGGTTGGCCAACCATTTGGGGAATTGTACCTCCCGTATGGATCCTGCATCCAGCAGTTTTTCCACTTCTTTTTCAACCGCTTTAGCTTTCTTGGGTGCAGTTCGCCGTTCCTTCTGCGTGATTGGCTTGAATGTGGGGTCGACGTGCAGATGATGGCAGACCATACTAGGATCGATTCCAGGCAACTCGTATGGTTCCCATGAAAAAACATCTACGTTGCGCCTCAGCAAGGTTGTCAATTCCTTCTATTCTTAGTTGGTGAGAGATGCTCCAATCAAGAAGACTTTGTTACTGTCTCCTTCCCCTATCGTAACTTCTACCAGGTCTTTGACGAACCGTTTGGAGGGGAGGAGCCTGGTCTCCTCTACTTCAGGTCTTTCGTAATTTAATTTCTATTTAGAAGGTGTTAGACCTTCTTCAACCTTCTCGCTAGGCTGCTCGTCCCTCTTCACTGGCTTTGGTCGGATGGCTGCTATGAAGCACCTTCTTGCCATTGCCTGATCACCGTGGATCTCCATTACTCCTCGCTCGATTACATATTTGAGTTTCTGATGGTAGGTTGAGGAGACTTCCTTCATCGCATGGAGCCATCCCCTATCGAGGATGGCCTAGTATGGCGAGTCGATGTCAACTACTAAAAACTCGATCATCTTGGAGACGTTTCTAGCCCGCACCGGTAGTACAATCTTCCACATGGGCATAGTTATTTTTCCAGTGAAGCCAACTAAAGGGACAGTAGCTTCCTTTAGGTCGGCAATGCTCAACTTCAATTTTCTAAATAGGTAGAGGTACATCACCTCGGACGAGCTTCCTTGGTCGACGAGAAACTTCTCGACGTCAAAGTTAGCTATCCCGAGGGTAATAATTAGAGCATCATGGTGTGGGGTTCTTACTCCTACCAGATCTTCATCTGTGAAAACAATATGCTTATTGTAGTTAACGTCATCTGCTCGTCGATGCTTTCCTGACTGCGACTTTACTGGATCGATCTGAAAAGCCTGCATTACCGCTGTAAGCTTCTTCATCTCCATTCGAGCTAAATTTCCTTGGATCTGCTTGGCATCAGATGCCCCATGAATTACCGTGAACTCATGTCCGGCATCATCTTTGAGCACGTTGTCAGGTCTTGCTTCTCTATTGGCAGCTACCTTCTCTGCCTTTTTCTCCAAAAATTGGTTCAAATGCCCAGACTGGGCCAGCTCCTCGATGTGAGACTTAAGAGCTTTGTAGTGCTCAGTCTTATGTCCTCCCTTTTTGTGAAAAGCGCATCTTAGCGCATTGTTCCTTTTCGAGGGATCTCCTCCCATCTTCCTGGGCCACTTGATGAATGGCTCATCTTTGATCTTCGCGAGAATTTTGTAAATTGGTTCTTTGAAGACAGTGTTGACCGCCTGGAATGCTTTCGACGCATCATTGTTCCTTCCGTTCTTGGAGCCATTTTTGCCCCCGTTCTTTCCTCCTTTCTTCTGGTTCTCAGCTTTGTCACTTCCCTTGGTAGTGGATTTAGCTCGACCATTTTCTCCTGTACTGAGGCGGGTGACGTCTTCCACCTTGGCATACTTATCGATGCGAGCCATTAGGCCGTCGATGGTTATGGCTTCCTTATTTGCCAGGGACTAGTAAAGAAGGGAAGAGCTGGGTAGCCCAATTTTGAGAGAGGCCACTGCCACTTATTCTGAGCAATCTTTGACCTCGTTGAATAACTCCCAGTACCTCTTCGCGTAGTCTCAGAGTGTCTCTTGAGGCATTTTCTTTATTGTTAGTAAAGCATCCATCCTTTTTGGATGGGAGCTGCTAATGATGAACCGGGCCGTAAAGAGCTCGGCGAGGGATTTGAAAATTCTGATGGACCTATAGGGGAGTCTTTCGAACCATTTCTGGGCCACATCATACAGGCTCGAGGGGAAAATACGGCACATCAGTGCATCCCAGTGATTCCAGAGGGTTATGGCCTGCCGGTATTGCTTGACGTAATCAATGGGGTCAGTCTTACCATCATTAATCTTGAACCTTGGAATGAAAAATTTCTTGGGGGCTTCTTCTTCCTCAATTTCCCTCGTGAAAGGTGACTTCATCTGGGTTTTGATAGCTCGCCTAGTGAGTTCTCGGGTCGATCTGGTACCTTGGTGGGCAGGATGCTGGTCTATCTCCCTGCGGACCAGGTTTCTTATGTTCTCGTTGCTGCGAGCAGGGCTCTAGTAACGACGAGCTCTTCGCAACTGCTCGCGAAGGTCATCTTCTGATTTGTCTCCCTCAACCTTTTGAGGTCCTCTCCTGGGGATCCTTCCTCGGCTGCGAGACTTGCTCGCCTGAGGTCTAGGAGTGCGGTATGGACGTCTCTGGTTATCAGGATGAAGCTCCTTCTCCATTCTTTCTAGTCTTCTTTTCAGGCGAGCATTCTCGGCCTCGTGTTTGCGAGATGACTCCCTTTGCTCGTGGAGCCTTAACTCGTATGCATCAATCAGTCTGGATATCTGCGTAGACCTCGTCGGTCCTTGGATGTCTTCTGAGGCTGGCCTCTCCAAGAGAGCCCTCTGATCTGAACGTCGAACTTCAGACCTAATCCTGCGAGGTGCAGGTGGTTTCGAAATATCCCCTGCCTGGGGGGCATTGCTGCTGTGACCAGACATTTTAAACTCCTCTTGGTGTGGGCTCTTCTTAGGGAAAGATGAACGCTTCCCACAGACGACGCCAATTGTGGTGACAATTATTATGCAACACAAATAGATAAGAGAAAGGCAATCACCAAGTAAGAACTAGGAATATCAAATGACAATCACACAACAAAGGATGTACGTGGTTCGGCAAAGGAGTGCCTACGTCCACGGTGGTGCAGTCGATGTTATTTCTATATACTCCGGAGAGTGATTACAGAGAATACAACTTGTCTTTTTGCCCCGGACCTAGGGCTCAATATATACATGTAGGTTCAGGTAAGTGGGGGTGTTGGATTCCCCCACGTCTTCCATCTCTCCCTATAACTTCCCTTCATGGGAACGTGGGAAGAGATCGGATAATTTGAATGAGAAATGAGGGGCCTGGACTTTGGGCCGCTAGAAGTGGGCTACTCGTCCGAGACCATGGTCGTAATTCTGGGTACCCACATGTGTCATTGCAATATTGTTTATGAATGTATACCTAGTGAAGGTAGTTATACTTAGATGATAGAGATTATTAATGTGATTTGTTCTTGGATACCAGTTACTTGCCCTAGTTAGACCGGGTAATTTAATTATGATAATAAAATGAACACGTTTGGTGCGCACTGTAGTTAAGAGGCGAGTTGTCATATTAAGTGAGTGTGACTGGTTAATCTTTAAAGTAATACACTACTGTTTTAATCGAATTAAAAATCATCTATTTTTAAAAATATTTTCTTCTTTCAGGCTTTGACCCGCAGGCTTTTATTTTTCTTTCTATACCCAAGGTGTGCACCAGCTGCATCTAGGATCACAGGAATAGATCCATTCTTGCTGTTACAGTATCTGTGGATGCTACATCATTGTTTATACGCCTCAATTTATTCTATCTTGATATGATCATTTCATTTCATTTCAATTTTGGGCATGTTTCCTGTAGATGGATAGACTTTCATATTTTTGTCAGAGATTTTATTTCAGCACTCAGTTTAATTATTCAGCTTCATACAGTCGATTCTATCATTTGATGATTGATGGTTTATTCGATTCACACTTATTATTTATTTATGCATGAGGATTATTATATTCATAGTATTGTATGGTTTTATTCATGTTGTTTATATTATATTGTTGTTGCGATAGTAATGCTGAGAATGAACTATACTAAGATTCCTGTTTTATTTTAGTAGAGGATTGGCCATCCGATATTAAAATAGGAGGGTAGTCACATTTGGCTCTCAACATTTTCACTTCTAGAAATTAAAGACCCATAATGATGTTTAACGAAAGAAATAAAGGTATTTGGTAAAACGTTTTGTGACATTTTTGCGTCATTTTATGAGCCAGGCCACAAGAAATTAAGATTACAAAAGTTGAACTAAATTACAAAGAATTAATGGGAGTCAAACTCCAAATAACCCTAAAAAATAATGAACTCAATAGGATTCGTTCATACCCATTTAAACACGTTAAACCTTTTTTTGGGAACCTACCTTATATACATTTATTATATTTGTAAATTTGAGAAATTAATTTTTTGTTGTAGAGAACTACTACTGTGAACATTGTGAATTTGTAATGTAGGAAGTAATTATGTTCTATTTTTGGAGGAATTTAAAAACTATCTTATTATATGCTTCAATTTTTCATACAGACTTTTAAGCTTTTATTTGCAATTAATGCGTGAACATGCTGATTTTAGATATGTTACATAACTATTTTTTTAACTAAATTTGTAATTTGATCGTCTTATATAGGTTTTATAAATATTCTAAAAATGAGATATATAAAAATTGAAGAACTTTTTAAAAATATGATCAAATATAAACAGAGTGGTAATGATAAATTATAAGTTTTAAAATGCTTAAAGAAATAACATTTCCAACAAATCATGTATGTTACTTTATTAACAAATTAGTTGTTCATTTATCGGGTTAGTGGCTAGCTTAAAAGGTCATCCAATCCCAGACAAACCGACTAATTATTAAACGAGTGTTAATGATATTTATCATGTGACCCATTAATAGTTATAGTTTTGATTTGTTCTTTGGAATCTATTTAATTTATCAACAAATCGTGTTTAGTTGAGGAAATTTTGAAGCAAACCTTATAGAACACTACATGACACACCATATATAATCAGTCACATGTTATTTAGTTACATCTATAGACCTCGAGAACATTGGTTTTCACCATATGTTAGCATTTAATCAAATCCCTAAGAAATTGTTAAAATTTAGTTAATCATTTGCTCTTATGTTAGAGTTAACTACCAACAAGAGGATCTATCGAAGATTAAGTAACAGACAACTAGGTCAAGCTCTAGTGCTAAGGATTATCTCATTAGTTTGAAGTTCAAATGTAGTTGTTACATTTTGAACATCTCGTGTTCCTATTTAAGGACTCTTATATCCCTATAAATATTTTAAATTGTAACTTATTGAAGTGAAGATAAAAAAATCCAATTCCATCTCAAAATATCATTATTCTCTATATTTCTTCACGGTATTAAAGAAACAACTAAAAATTTCATTAGTCTCTATAATTCTTCATGTTATTAGAGATATAAGGTTCAATGGCACTAAGTGGCCTGTCCCTCTTGATGTGGATTGATAATGATTAAAAAAAACTTTGGTGTGCAAAAACTTTGATTGATCGTATTTCAGTATGTGAGGAAAGAACTATATATAGGTTTTAAATCTATCATTTTGAACATCAAAACTTTGGGGATCTTATAGGTGATTCGAAGAAGGAGAAATATTTGGTATTGAAGATGTTCTAGTTTATTTCCCACCTTCAAATCCTTAATTAATTAGGAGTAGTCCTTAAATTTTTTATTATATTATCCACCCAAAGAAAGCGTGTGTGTGGGCACTTTCGGATATGAAACTTCATAAAATATGAGAAAAATTACTTTCTCTCTCGTCAATCGTTCACAAAAATATGAATAGTATTTTATCTCTCTGTAACCCTTAAGGGTAATGATATTGATTATAACCCTTTCACTAAACCCATATATATAGGTGCATGAAGTGATCTTGGGACAATTTAGGTTTCTAAAGAGTTTGGGCTTGCTACTTAGTAAATGGACTAGCAGGCTAATAATTATATTGACTTCCAAATAAAAATACAAAAATTTTGAATTTCATCTTGTAATTTATTTTCTATTCTTTTTAATTGTAATTATTTCCATTAAATTATTACAAATGCACTCAAATTTAGTTATCTCGTAAATACTCGAATAATGAATACTTTCTTGCGAATTAGATATCACATGTATGCCCAAAGGGCACCCTCTTACTCAGAGTCATCAACCTCGGCAAATATCATAAACGAGGTGACCAGGTGCCTGAAACAACCATCAGTAACATAGGATCTTAGAAGGTTGGCCACAAACGACATTGCTTCTACAACATACATCAACCTAGGCTAGGCATCAGCCGAGGTCGACAAGGTTAAACCATCCTTCAACACCATCATCGGCCCCAGCCGACGTTGCAGTCATCAGCCGATGTCAGTAGTGGCAATATCATCATCAGCCCTAGCTGACGTTACGACTACTCAAACCTAACCTCAGCTAGCTGCTTGACCAAGGTCATCAAATATAGCCTCGAATAAAGCAACTGTCGGATTTCACCAGCCTCGTACTCTGCCAGGCCGAGGTTGCACCAATCAAAGAACTCTGAGCATTTACAAGCACATACACGGTATGGTACAGGTGGATAAATATGTTACAACTGAATCATTTCCTCCACTTGAGGGAATATTGAGGTTATTATTGTTTACTTAAGATCAACCAGGTGTCATCCTTATACTGGTTGGATCTTCAAGCACATGCTCATTGCATGCTCGGGGGTACACTACACCCCCAAAGAACTATATATAGAGGTCATCCTCTACCTTGTAAAAGGATCCAAAAACATAAACCCTAGCCGAAACTCTGTTGCATTTACATTAAAGAGAGAAAGAGGACTGATTATATTCCTAAGGCCATTAGAGCCTCATTTGATAGTGATATTTACACTCACCTGCACACTGGATGTAGGTAATTACCGAACCACTTATATTGCTCTGTTCATCCCCTTCACCTCATCTCCTGCTATACATATATACTCTTGTGCCGCCATTGTTATGATTGTTTGAGCTTATTAACACCTTATCTGGTGGTGTTGTTTCCAGCATCATCATTTTGGCACCGTCTATGGGAACGAGAAGATTCATCTCTTCCTTTTCTAGCTTAACCTCACCGGAGACTCTGGTGGTGAACCAGGCCTCAACCTTCGTGTGAAGCTGTTTCACCGTTGAAAGAGGTCCGTTAAGGTATTCAATATTTTTAATACTTTCATCACAAGCTCTTTATCCCTAACATATGGCACCAGAGGTACCACCACCTCCTCCACCATCTGGTGTTAGAGGACCCAACTCTAGCCAAACACCACCCTAGTCCGAGATGGAAGTAGCCTTAAGGTCATTGGCTGCAACTCAGTAAGCAATGAAGGAGTAGTTTGCCCAGTTAAGACAAAATATGATGAGGCCACCTGGGATCTCACCGAAAATGATTACTCTGGTGGATGTTTAACCACATCAAGAGGCCAAGGGACCACCCCAAGCACCACGAAAGGACCAACCTACACCTCAGCGGAGGAGGGACGTTGCTGACCCTAGGCGTTTTCATATGGGGAGGCAAGGAAACCCTTGGCCTGTGGATAGGTACGATGATATCGAAGCAGATGACGCTCCAGTGGACTGCTGGGAGCCATATGAGGTTTTAGACAACACAGTACGTCCTATGGTGCAGAACTGAGGTTGCAGAGCCAGAAGGGTCGAGGTTGGTGATGCCCAACCAAGAGAATTATCTTTTGATCGCTTGAGTAGATGGTTAACCTTTGAAAGGGTTGGCCCAATTAATGATATGAGGCAGAGGTTATCCAGGTCGAGAAGTGCGGTTGGCTCTCATAGGGGTGATGGTGAACATCGGCCTCGCCATAGCCAACCCCTACGTCGCTGAGATTGTGGCCAAGAGGTCAACATTCGACGTTGTGCTGCAGTTGGGGAACCCTCAGTCTACCCATTAGAGGTGGCTGGGGATAACCTCGGCCAAGACGACGTTGCTAGACCATGGAATGACTCCATCTAATGGTTGGAAGAGAAGATAGGGAACCTCATCAAAAGTCGAGACCCTTTGCAAAGGGGCTTCTCAGAGGGCTCCCCATTTGTGGCAAGGATAGTAAACTTCCCAACCCCTGCTAAATTTAAACCACCTATGTTGTCTCCCAAATATGATGGAAGTACCAAATTGGTACATCATATTGAGATGTATCAGTCCACAGCTAACATTTATTCAATACCTAATAAGATGAGGTGCCGAGCTTTTTTTAAGCACTTTGACGGGAGCTGCGCATATTTAGTTCACTTCCCTTCCTAAAAATTTGGTAGAGAACTTTAAAGGTTTGGATGAGTGTTTCATACACAACTTCTGTTTTGGGGTAAGACCTCAAAAGAAGACAACCCATCTACTCTACCTAAAATAAGGGAAGAATGAGAACCTCAGAGACTACATTGCAAGATTCAACAAGGAAAAGTTGGAGGTTAAAGATCACGAAGAGAATATAGCCATGATAGCCCTTATGGGAGGATTACAGAAAGGAAAGTTTCTTTGGAAGCTTGATGAAGATACTTCCAAATACATGGCCGAGCTGTTAGCAAAAGTTGGTAGGGTCATGACCGCTGAAGAGGAAATGGCCACAAAGTATGAGGATGAGAACAAAAGTAGCAGTGGAAAATTCCAAAGGAAGGATGGAAAGAAGAGGGTTGTAGACGGCAAGTTTGCACACTACACTCCTCTAACTATGAGCTACGAGCACATCCTTAACGAAATAAAAATGACAGGTCCCTGAGATGGCCGGAGAAGCTTAAGGCCCCTCCGCATAAGAGGAACAAGAATCTGTGGTGCGAGTTCCACCAAGACCACAATCATCTAATCGACAAGTGCTTTTCCCTAAAGGAGGAGATTGAGAAGATGTTGAAATCTGGAAAGCTCAGGAAGTATGTGGATAGTAGAGCTTTTAAGGAGGAAAGAGATGACCCAAAAAAGAAGAAAAATGGCAGGTGTCGGGAAGATGCCCCAACCAAAAGAGTTGAAGACTCAGATGATGATGATGATCCTGACCTCCCTCCAAAAGATGATAATATCCCAATAAAGAGGGTTGGTATGATCTCCTTTGGTGTTAATACCATATGTGGAGGACTGGAAGGGGGTAGCTCAGAGGTAGCCAGCCGCAAAGCTCACGTGGCCGAGGCTAAGTCAGTGAACAAAGTAGAAGTATTGAATTTGGCATCTTCACAGGTTAAATATGAGATAAGAAAGAACGTAGACATGGATACTCTCATAGTTGAATTCTCTCGACTTGATTTTAAAGGTATCCTAGCTCCAGATGATGACCCTTTGGTAATCACCACAAGGGTGCATGGATGTGAGGTACAGAGAATCCTCATTGATGGGGGAAGTTCGATAGACGTAATGTTCTGGCCCTGTTTCAAGATCCTAGGCCTCAGTAGAGCTAGGTCTGTCCCTTATCATCACCCCTTGATCGGTTTCAGTGGATAAAAGGTTCATCCGTTGGGCATGTATGAGATGGACGTAAGAATGGGAGATGAGTGGACTAAGAGGTTGACTAGAAAAATCAATTTCTTTGTGATGGATGAGAACATCTTCTCAGCTTACAACCTCATCATAGGAAGAGTAGCCCTCAAAGAATTTGAGGCCATGCCTTAAACATTTCACCAAATGATAAAATTCTCGACCCCTGCAAGGTGACCAAACATTGGCACGTGAATGCTACTTCAACTCTGTGAAAGAGACAGAGGCTCATAAGAAGGCGACAACCACTTACTACATCGACACCCTTGACCCTAGAGATGAGATAAATCTCAAAAAGGGAGAGGCCGCGAAAGAGGTAAAATCCATCGTCCTTAATGAGGACGAGCCGTAAAAAAACCATCCAAATCAGTAAATCCCTAAGACCTGAGATCAAGGAAGAGATGGTGATGTTTTTGAGGAAGAGACAAAGAATTTTTTCCTAGAGTCACACAGACATACCAGGTATTGATCCTAAGGTCATGAGCCACAAACTCAATGTTATGGAAGATGCTAGGCCCATTAAACAAAGGAGGAGAGTACATTCAAGAGAGACATATGACGTTGTTAGAGAAGAGTTAAGATGGCTTGAAGAAGCCAAGTTCATTAGGGAGGTCATATACCCCGAGTGGTTGTCCAACGCAGTGATAGTGTCAAAGGCAAATGGGAAATAAAGGATTTGTATAGACTTCACTGATTTAAATAAGTCCTTCCTAAAAGACAGTTTCCCCTGACTCGTATTGATCAGATGGTGGATGCCACAGCTGGACATGAGCTTATGAGCTTCATGGATGCCTATTCCGGGTATAATCAGATCTTTATGAACCCGAAAGACTCAGAGAAGACATCGTTCATCACAGACAAGGGGACCTATTGTTATAAGGTCATGCTTTTTGGACTAAAGAATGCAGGGACCACTTACAAACGTCTTGTAAATAATAAGATCAAATAGGCTAGTCCATGGAAGTGTATGTCGATGACATGCTGACGAAGAGCCTGAAGGCTAACACTCACGTGGACGATCTTGAAAAAACTTTCGACACCATTGACAGGTACAAGATGAAGCTCAATCTAGCCAAGTGTGTCTTCGGGGTAGAATCTGGAAAGTTTTTAGGATTCATCGTCAATTAGAAGGGGATAGAGTCCAACCTTAAGAAGATCAAGGCCCTGTTGGAAATGAAGATGCTCAGAACCATCAAAGAAGTTCAATGCTTAATCGGAAGAGTTATTGCGCTGAATAAGTTCTTCTCAAGAGCCATGGACAAGTGTCTTCCTTTTTACAAAGTGCTTAGAAAGGCTTTCGAATGGGATGAGGAATGAGTCAAATATTTTAAGGAGCTCAAGTCCTACCTCAGATCCCTTCTACTCCTATTATGGTCCATTCCGGGGGAAAGGTTGTACATATATCTAACTGTTTCAGAATCAGCCATTAGTGCAGCCATAGTAAGAGAAGATCATGGAGTGCGGAGGCCAGTATACTTCAATAGTAAAGCTCTTCAGGGGTATGAATAGAAGTACCCTCGAATGGAAAAATTAGCTTATGCTCTAATACACGCTTCTAGGAAGATGAAGCCATACTTTTAAGCTCATTCCATGGTTATCCCCACCGATTCCCCGCTAAGGCAGGTCCTCCATAAGCCCAAAAAGTCAGGCAGGCTGATGACCTGGGCCATCGAGTTAGGGGAGTATGACATTGTCTATCAACTCAGAGTTTCCATCAAAGGGTAGGCACTTGCAGACTTTGTAGCAGAGTTCATCTGGGAAGAGGTTGAGATTGAAATTAGTCAAAGAACTGCTGATGAACCAAATAGAAATGTCTTCCGCAATCCGAATGAGGTTGGGTCAAGCATGTCCAAAAAAAGTGTAGTTGAGAATGAGGAAGACAAGTACCTCTTCAAGCAAGGGACCCTGTTAGAGGGGAACTTCTATTCAAATGAAGATGTTTGGAACCTCTTTGTTAATGGGTCATCTTGTGAACACGGGAGTGGAGCAAGGATGATAGTGTCAGCACCAGATGACATCGATATTGAATATGCGCTAAGGTTCAACTTCAAGGCTTTGAATAATGAGTCAGAGTATGAGGCATTGATAATAGGTCTCTTCTTGGAAAAAGCTCTTAGTGTTGGGCGACTCCTAGTCCCCAGTGACTCGAGGTTAGTTATCAACCAAATTCTTGGTGTATATGAGGCCAACGATGAAAGGATGGCCAAATATCTTAAGAGGGTGAGAGAAACGCTAGAAGGCTTCAAGGAGGTGAAGATGA
The DNA here is from genome assembly GCA_949130495.1 of Sambucus nigra. Taxonomy (NCBI): domain Eukaryota; kingdom Viridiplantae; phylum Streptophyta; class Magnoliopsida; order Dipsacales; family Adoxaceae; genus Sambucus; species Sambucus nigra. The sequence goes on from OX422214.1 coordinate 15,671,539, forward strand.
AAATGATACCTCGGCAAGACAACAGTCGAGCCGATGCACTCGCTAGGTTGGCCTCAGCAATGAGGAAAGATATAAGAAGAACGATACCAGTTGAAATCTTGCTCAAGCCAACCATCGAAGAAGAAGATGTTGCCAGAACTTACCTCAATCTGAATATGGGAGCCTCATGGATGGACCCACTTATCAGATGCATCAGACATGGAGAGCTTCCAGAATCTAAGTTGGAAAGGAGAAAACTGAGGTTCAGGGCTGCCAAGTTCTCAATTATAGGAGCGGTCTTGCATAAGAAGGGGTACCTACTTCCTCTCCTTAGATGTGTCCACCCTTCAGAGGTTCCTCACGTCTTGTAAGATGTACATGAGGGCTCTTGTTTAAGTCACATAGGAATGAGGCCTCTAGATAAGAGGATAATTACTCAAGGGAACTAGTGGCTGACCTTGGCCAAAGATGCAGTTGCTTATGTGAAGAGATACGATAAGTGTCAGAGATTCTCCACCATCCCTCACCAACCTCATCAGCCTATAATGTCAATTAGCTCACCTTGGCCATTTGAAGTATGAGGTATCGACTTAGTAGGACCTTTGCCAAGAGCTGCAAACAACTATCAGTTATTAGTGGTGGCCATTGATTACTTCTCTGAGTGGGTAGAGGCTGAGTCGATGATCATAATCACAGAACAAAAGACCTTCCAGTTCATATGGAAGAACATCATATGCAGATATGGTCTTCCAAACATCCTCATCTCAGATAATGGAACCCAGTTCAAGAATGCTTCCTTATAAAAATATTTTGAAAGAGTGGGGATCAAGCAGTTCTGCTCCTCTCCTGGCCGACCCCAGAAAAATGGACAGACTGAGGTCACAAATCGAACAATCCTTAACGGGATAAAGAAGAAGTTGGAAGAGGCCAAAAGGGGATGGATAGAGGAGGTGTACGTTGTGTTATGAGCCTACAGGATGACCGCAAGGACACCAACGGGAGATACCCCATTTATGTTGGCCCATGGCTCAGAAGCTATCATCCCTATAGGGGTAGGAATTCCCACTCATAGAGTCCAGACCTATGATCCTTAGAGGAATGGAGAAGAGAGAAGACTTGACTTGGATTTGATTGAAGAAAGAAGAGAAGATGCGGAAATTAGACAGGCAGCGTACCAGCAGAGAACTGCCAAATTCTATAACCAAAGGGTGAAATCAAGACGTATAGCTGTGGGAGACCTAGTCCTAAAGAAGATGTTGCAGAAGGAAAATAAGCTCCACCCAAACTGGCATGGTCCTTACAGAGTAGTTAATGAGGTTGTGCCTGGTACTTAACGACTAGAAAATCTCGAAGGGGAACCTTTTCTTAATCCTTGGAATGCTGGCCACTTGAAGAAATGTTACATATGATGTTGCAGTTGTTTCTTTGTAATACATATATCATTTTATAAAGAGGATGTTAATGAAAATAACATTTCCAGTGTCAATACTTTGTTGCATTATGTTTCAACATCATTAATTTGGTGAAAAATATAAGGCGAAACATCATATTTTGGTGACATCAGAACTTAAACATCATTAGTTTGGTGAAAGTTATGAGGATGAACATCATATTTTGGTGACCTCAGACCTAAAACATCATTAGTTTGGTGAAAGTTATGTGGATGGACATCATATTTTGGTGACCTCAGACATAAAACATCATTAGTTTGGTGAAATTTATGAGGGAAAACATCATATTTTGGTGATCTCACACCTTAAACATCATTAGTTTAGTGAGATTTATGAGGGTAAACATCATAATTTGATGACCTTAGACCTTAAACATCATTAGTTTAGTGAGATTTATAAGGGTAAACATCATAATTTGATGACCTCAGACCTTAAACATCATTAATTTGGTGAAAATTATGAGGGTAAACATCATAATTTGATGACCTCAGACCTTAAACATCATTAGTTTGATGAAATTTATGAGGGAAAACATCATATTTTGGTGACCTCAGACTTTAGACATTATTAGTTTGGTGAGATTTATGAGGGAAAACATCATATTTTGGTGACCTCATACCTAAAACATCATTAGTTTGGTAAAATTTATGAGGAAAAACATCATATTTTAGTGACCTCAAACCTTAAACATCATTAATTTGGTGAAAATTATGAGGGAAAACATCATATTTTGGTGACCTCAGACCTTAAACATCATCAATTTGGTGAAAAATATGAGTTGGACATCATATTTTGGTGACCTCAGACCTTAAGCATCATTAATTTTGTGAAAATTATGAGGTAAACACCATTATATGGTGACCTTAAACGTTAGGTAAGACATTCAAGCATAAAAAGAAACAATATAATCTGAAGAAGATGTGATTAATGATATTGAACATTCAAAAGTTACAAATTAGAAGTACCAAGATGCTATCAGAGTTCACCAAATTATGGTTACAGACAAGAAAGGAAACAAAAATTACAACTTAAAAACTTCACAAGACTAAGTCTCTGCATTTTGTTGGCCGATCTTGGTCACCTTGCCCCCAACATCCTGAGGATTAAAGTCTTCAATCTCAGTGACGTCTAGGGGAGCAGTCACAACATCGACCTCCTTAACCTCTTATAAGGCGTGAGAAAATCGGGGGTCACCAAACCTAGACCCTCAAAGTTTGAGGCAGTCAAACTCCCTGAATCTTTTTTCTTAGAGGCATCCCACTTGCTAGTTTCTTTGATGCCTCTTTCGAGGTATTCAAAGCCAAAACTGATGAACTCATCTGAGACCTTATAATCTTCAATAATCTTCCTTGAGGCATCCTCTAAAAAAGCCTTAACTGCAGCAGCCACCTCAGGTCCTTAGCCTTCAAATCTAAATCATGGTCCTTATTGAGCTTGGCCATGTTCTTCTCTCTCAGCTGAATAACTTCCTTCAGTTTGTTAGCCTCCTTTAGCTCATCCTTCATATGTTCAACCTCTACGTTCAATGAGGCTTAGATCCCCTCAACCTCTTGACCCTCCTTATGAGGGTCATCTTCTTCAGGGTCCAGCTAACAAAATGATGCATGGACAAGATACCCTGTAGTAGAAGATCAGATGTATAAGCAATGAGCTAGAAAATGTAAAATGGCCAACGTTACACTTGAGATAGCATATAAACAAAAAATAGTACCTAAATTGATCTGTGAAGAGTAAACTCGACAAGCAGAGGGATGTCCAAGGAGCGTAAGAAATTCTTATCCTCTTCAGTCAACACTGAGCCAATGGCATCAGTAGCCTTCAGACCATGTCCAGTTAGACTACCGCTGATCTTCAGCTGAGCTAGACGAGCAGTTAAGGCATCATCTAAGGTGATTGGGATAGCACGATCCACTCTCTGATTCTTGCTCTGCCTCAGTTCTTCTTCATCAGTTGTGGTCTTCCTTTTCTTTGTAGCATCGACCTTGGATGTGCCGACATTTTTTTGGGTGGTAGGAGGTGGTACATTCTGGTCGGCCTTATTCATCAACTTCACAAGACTTGGGGCAGACATTTCCCAAAGGTCATCAGAAATACCTTTAGGGCGCTTTGCAAAAAGAAATATCTGAGTTAGTAAATCCGAGGTATGAAAAGTAAGGGATACAACAGTGAAAAATGAGACTTACAAAGCTCTGTTAAAGAACCACCCCCAAGACTATCTGAGCGAGGTAATAGGGAGTCATCAGATGTTTATATTTAATCAGTCGACCCTTCTCCCCCTGATCTTGAAGGTCCTTAACTTTTTGAATATTCTCCTGGCTAAGTCCAAGGTCGGCTTTAGCAGCAAACGAGACCTTCCCCCATCTCATAGGGGTCCTCATAATCGACGTTTCAGAAGCCTCATGGGTACCAAATTCCCATACCCCGAATGTAAAGAAATACTTAGGTTTCTAGTTATGATTTGAGGTCTAGGTAACCACTAACATTTTCTTATCTGACTTCCTAGCTAAGAAGTGGTAATAGCTAGGATGTTTTTTAGCAGAAGAAGGGACATAACAACCTGCGAAGACTCTAACTAGAAGGTCTGAGTGGTGGACTGCCCTCCAAAGGACAATAGCCCCAAACATCACCCTCTAGGCATTGCGGGATAATTAGGAAGGGGCTAGATTTATATGGGATAAAATGGCTCTGATAGAAGGGTGGATAGGAAGATGGAATCCCAAAATAATCATCTGCTCATAGACGCAGATCTCCCCATCTCATTCGTCAAAGGCCCTTTTACCCCTTAAAGGTCTCCTAAGATTAATGTAAGGTCCGATTGAGTAGAGGTTCCTAAAAACAAAACGATCGTACTCACTAACAGAGATCTCAATCTCGGCCACCTCAGATGTGTCAATATCTCTTTTATACCCATCATCTTCATCCCTTACAACATCGGCCCGGGAAGATGTTGGGGGACCATCAAGAAAGCTATGAGTGAACTCAGCCCCAGTCTCGATTGACAGTGGAATAACATCAATAATTAGGGGAATGGCCACACTTGGCCCTATAATTTTGACATTAAAAAAAGATTGTGAGGTGCTAGCACCCTGGTGAGACGAGGAGCGGCTCGAGATCTTGAGTAATCCATAACCTATTGGAAAGAGTCTATAGACATGAGGTCTGAGAAATACGACTTAGACTCAGACATGGGTGCTGGGTCCACTGGAACCTCTGCTGGCTCAGCAGGCTCGACTGGCTCAGGGTAGATTACCTTCAGGGGTGGAGGAAAGATTGGTCTGAGAGGGAAAGCCTCAGCCCTACGATTTTCCTCCTGAGCTAGCACTATCTGCCAAATGTTTTCAAAAGTCTTCTCACGAAGGGAAGGGAACTCTTCTATGAGTTGGTACAGAGTTCTGAGCATAAGGCAGACGATACAACACTTGTGACTCAAAACCATAAATAGACAAACAAATTTGATTCGACTTAAACTAAGGATCAAGTAGAGATGGTGGAAGGTTTTCATACCAAAAACACCTAAGAACAAGGTCGCCAAAAATGCAAAGAATGGCTGAAAAACCTAAAAACTCTCACTGGAAAACACAAACCCTCGCCGGAAAGTGCAAAAATGAAAAGCAATGGATAAAAATGGTAAAGCAAGGAGGAGATGATACGTGGCTGATTGAGAAATAAGGGAGAAGAGGGTTGGAAGTGAAGAAACCCACAAATGCAGCAACAACGGAGCTCCTGAAGAGAGAGAATTACAGAGAGATAGCTCAGGTGGGAAAATAGAAAGCGAAGAAGAAGAAGAAAGAAATAACTTTTTAAACCCGCCTCATCATTTTGGCACGAGTCCCAAGGCCATCACTACCTAGGGAACTTAAGGGACAAATCAAAACCGTCATGCCTTGTTACACACAACACTCACTTCAGCAAGTGACATGTGTCAAAGAAATATTAGCGCACAAGAAAACTCAGCCTCGGCCATGCATACACCTTAGTCACCTATTCACATAGGTAACTAAGGGCTAGGGGGTGATTGATATGCCCAAAGTGCACCCTCTTACTCAAAGTCATAAACCTCGGCCAATATCGTAGCCGAGGTGACCAGATGCCTGAAATAACCATCTATAACATTGGATCTTAAAAGTTTCGCCACAGCCGATATTGATTCTAAAACATACATCAACCTCGGTTAGGCATCAGTCGAGGTGATACGATGCAAATATTGCGTATTTCACCCGTTAACCGACACGTTATTAGTCCCCTCGGGTATCTTAATCCCTATACTTATGCTCGTTAACCAGAAAACCTCGAATTTCTATATATACATGCTTTTCAGAGGTTAATTGAGCTTTTGTAGGTATTTGGATGCTTAGTATGAAGTTCAGACACTTTCCGAAAAAGTTTCGTCGACTTTCGCAGCTTCGGGGGCATTTTAGTAATTCTAGCATTCGATTTTGAATCCTGAGCTCTTCATAGAAGTTGAAGCCCTATGATTTATTTTCACGTGGCCACTGACGGTGCATGATTCCGAGTTTTATCGATGGAGTTATGGCATTTTTAGGATGGTTTTGACTTAAAAAGTACACTCAAGGTCACATTCAAGGGCATTTTAGTCATTTCATATTTCGGTTTTTTAGCTTAATGTCTTCTTTGATGTTGTGTTCCTCTGAGTTATCTTCGAGTAGCCTCCGACCGTTCCTCATTCTGAGCTATAACGAAGAAATGGCGGCATTTTCCGTAAAACAGGACAAAGCTGCAGAGTTGGAGACCTGTAGGGTCGAATCGATTCGGCCCAAAACCGAATCGATTCGGAATGCTGCAGAATTACAGCTACGAACTTCCCCTATTTTCGAATCGATTCGGACCATTTCTGAATCGATTCGGCCCTCCAGATTTTTGGTTTTCTTCCCTTTTATTACAAGTTTACCATGGGATATTTTGTATATAACACTTTCTCTTCATTTTGAAGAGAAATATCTTTCATTTTAGCTTAGTTTAGGGTTTGGTTTTGGGAGCTTTTCTTCATTTCTCCTTGGGGTTATGTCCTTTTTGGGTTTTGTAAGTTGGTTTTCATTATCCATTCCATTAATATAATTGATTTCTTTCTTTATTTCCATTCTTTTCATTTAATTCCTTGCCTAGATAATTAGTTGTAGTTATTTATTTCTTGCTTTAATTAGTTAATTAGTTGTTTAAAGTAGTTTAATCCATGTATTGTCCGTAGATAACGGGTTGGGATTGCGTTTCCACCATTAATGGGCATTGAGCTCCGAAAGTTAGGTTTTGGGTAAAATTGCATTTGATTGAAACCGCGTGTATTAAAGTTGGATTGTTATACGTTTAACTTTCTTTGTCATGCAATGTTAGTGTTTATAGCGATAATCCGAATTCGACTTTTGCAGCTTCGGGGGCATTTTAGTAATTCCAGCATTCGGTTTTGAATCCCGAGCTATTCACGGAAGTTGAAGCCCTTTGATTTCTCTTCGCGGGGCCACCGACGGTGCATGATTCCGAGTTGTATCGATGGAGTTATGGCATTTTTAGCATGGTTTTCACTTAAAAAGTACACTGAAGGTCACATTTAAGGGCATTTTAGTCATTTCATATTTTGGGTTTTTAGCCTAATGTCTTCTTGGATTGTAGTCCTCTGAGTTATCTTCCCGTAGCCTCCGACCATTCCTCATTCCGAGCTATAACGAAGAAATGACGGCATTTTCCGTAAAACAGGACAAAGCTGCAGAATTGCAGACCTGTAGGGGTGAATCGATTCGGCCCAAAACCGAATCGATTCGAAACGCTGCAAAATTACAGCTACGAACTTCCCCTGTTTTCGAATCGATTCAGACCATTTCCGAATCAATTCGTTCCTCTAGATTTTTGGTTTTCTTCCCTTTTATTACAAGTTTGCCATGGGATATTTTTAATATAACACTTTCTCTTCATTTTGAAGAGAAATATCTTCATTTTTTGGAGAGTTTTAGCCTAGGGTTTGGGTTCTTTGAGAGCTCTTCTTCTTCTCCATTTGGTGTGACAACTTTTGGTTGTTGTAAGTTAGATTTTTCATTACCCCTACCATTAATATAATTGTTGTTCTAGTTTATTTCCATTGTTGTAGTTTAATTTCATGCTTAGATAATTAGTTTTAGTTATTTATTTCTTGCTTTAATTAGTTAATTAGTTGTTTAAAGTAGTTTAATCCATGTATTGTCCGTAGATAACGGGTTGGGATTGCGTTTTCTCCATTAATGGGCGTCGAGCTCCGAAAGTTAGGTTTTGGGTAAAATTGCATTTAATTGAAACCGCGTGTATTAAAGTCGGATTATTATGTGTTTAAATTTCTTTGTCACGCAACATTAGTGTTTATAGTGATAATCCAAATTTAATCCGCGTGTGACCATTTTTGGATTAAATGTTTAATCTCTCAACTTTGGGTTAAATTCCTTATTTTGTGATGTTTATGATTAATTAAAAATGCTCGATTAAATGTTTTCGAACCGAAATTCTAATTATTAGTTGTTTAGCCCATGGTGGGGACGCGATCCCGACTCTCGTTTTATTAATTGTAGTATAGTGTTAACTTCTTCCTTTTTCTCTTTTGTGACCATTTCCAACCTATCATCTTTTACACTTTTATTCTTGAAGTTTTAAAACAATTAACATCTAAAATTTAATCACTCCCTGTGGATTTCTTAAGATACCCGACTTACCGCTGTGCTTGCTTGTCAAATGTAGTTGTAGTTTAGGTTTTTTGCATTGAGTCGTCGAACCGATAACAATGCTTTGCGTATTACACGACGCACGATTTGCGCTCGATCAAAATGGCGCCGTTGCCGGGGAGTGTGTTTTAGATTGTTATTGTTTTATTGTTTCGTAATATTTTTTTCATTCATATTTGTATTCTTTATTTTCTCCTTTCTTTTTGACTCGTGCTAGATTGTTTTGAGAAATTGAAATTTTGGCCCTTGTTTCTTTTGTTGAATAGCTTATTTTGAAATGTCTCGCTATTATGCTTTAGATAACCTTAATTGTTATGAGAATTGTTTTCCAAGTTATACTCTTAAAACAATGAGAGAATGCCTAAAAATTCTTGAAGATGAGCGCATTGAGCGTGAAATTCAAGCGTATGTAAGTGATCCCTCATCGCCTTGTGAGGGTAATTTGGAATGCGGGGAATCCGTTAGCTATGAGCAACCCGCACAAGAAGATGAAATGTCTTCTTGTTCATTTGATTATGAGTTAATGATTAAGGAAATGAATGACCAATCCGAAACTTCCCAAGCTTGGTTTCTAAAAACTGATGCCATGCTCGATGAGATTATTTCTTTACAAAACCGGGTCGAGGTTGAAACTTGCATTTCACCTCCACCCCTTTTTGTTGAAGAAATAATTGAGAGTGAGCCAAGCTTTAGCACTTTCGATTTTCAACCTCTTATTAATTCTTCCTATTGTATCGAGGTTTGGTGGTCCTTCCTTTCCTTTACTCCCTACTATTCCCGAACAATTAAATTTATTGCAAGAATCAGTTGAAAGTCTTGAGGAGTTTGACCCGATTCTTGAACAAGAATGTTATTTTGAGATGCTTCATCTCATGGGTTTTTCACTTGCACTTTCCCCACCTCCCCTTCCAATTGAAGATTCTTGGGGATGTGATTTTGATTTTTCTGAGACTAATGTAGTCTTGTCCCCCATAGTATCCAAATCCCCCATCGTCCGCCCAAAATTTCAAATTGGCGATGGTTCACTTTTTTCACCACCCACATGCCTTTCGTTTTTCAAACGGAATTCTTATTTTTTGGGAGGCATGTTCGCTTTGGAGGGTCCACCAACTTGTTTTGTAGATTTCATTGGGCTCATGCTTATGGATATCGCTCCAATTTTGGGTAATATCATTATTTTCCTCTCTTTGTGTTGTATTCTTAATGCGCATTGAGGACAATGCAACATATAAGTTAGGGGGTGTAGGATATTCTATCCATTTCATGTGTAGTCCATTGATTTGCTTACTTGTTAGTTACTTAGTATGCTTTTTGTTAAAAAATTAAAAAATTTCAAAAATATTCTCTTTCTTTTTTCTCCTTTGTTGGGCATTTTGCCTTGTTTTCGATGATAAATTTTAATAATTGCCCGATCTGATTGACAACTCAATGATGCATGCTCTCGATTTTAGAAGTTATTAGACTTTTGTCCTCAAATCATTGATATTGTGAATAACTTCATGAATTTAACTTTATACCATGAGCATATGCACTTTCCTTGTCATATTGATTTGGTTTAAGATTTTTATAACTCGGTAATCTTTTGTTGCATCGTATATACTTACACCGAGTAAGCTTTGTACCTTTCGTCGTTTGTGAGTGTATACACTATTCTTTCCTCGTTGAAAACATTGAATTCGTTGGTAATCTCTCTATTCTTTCATTTGACCGTTCATTAATTGAGTTCATATTTGAAATGTGTTACTTGATCATGATTTTCATATATTATTTTGACTCGAGAATTGCGTAAACTTTGTGAAATGATCATAGGCATTCTTTGTTATATCACCCATATTAACCTTGACTTCACCTTATATGTTTCCCTAGTTAATACCTTTGAGCCTAAATACAGCCTTTCGTTTCATAACCCCATTCCCATAACCAACTTTGCATTGGAGTTTTAGCCCATATATACACTTTCCTCACCTTTGTTTGGAATGTTACTTGGGATTGAATGACGTTGTTATGATGTCGGTTGCAATTTAGGCATATGAGAGTTTAAAAAGTAAAGAAAAGAAAGTAGTAAAAAAAAGTGAAGAAAAAGAGAAAGCAAAAAGCAAAAGAAAACAAAAGAAAACATGAGAAAAAGGAGAAAAGAAAAGAAAAAGAAAAGAGAAAGTTGTATATGTTGTGTATATAGTTCAATAAGCTTTGATTACTCTCCAAATGATACATTTAATGCTTGTTTTGGAACTTGTTTTCCAATTTTGATATTGCCCGTATTTTCCCATTATCCCAAGTTTTCATCCTGAACACGTTGAGTTCGTACATATATTCCTTCATTTCGTACCCTACAAACCTACATTACAACCCCATACAAGTCCTATGTGATCTTAAGTAGATATAATTCAAAGGTTTAAATAGTTATGATAATCTGTGAAAATGCATTTTGCCTCTTTTAATATGCGGTATCTTTCATTGAGATTACAGTTTTTCATTTTATATATAGCGTTCCTCATCCGTGACATGTGTGCGGCCTAGTTTCCATTTACATCTACTCTTTATGCCCGCATGTCCCGTGTATTACGTCCCTTTTCATAGTGAATTCATTTAGTGAGCATAATGCCCATGAGGATTGAATGTATGCACACTTTATATTTATCCGGTTTATTTAAGTTTTTACCAAATCATATTGTGCATTTGCTCTCCCCCCTCCCACCGTTAAAGTTTCAATTCCATGAGGTGCATTTAACTAGTTAATAACAACGGACTTTAGCTTGAATTCGTTCAATATGCTAATAACATGTTTGAAATCTTTTTCGTTATTGTTAAGTTTGTAGCATATTGGGTTGGGTATATTTTGAGGATACCATGTGATGTTTGTGGGTACCATCCTTGAAAACCCTCACGAGACAACACTCGTCCACTAGGGTAACCTAGGGGTTTAACGGCTTATTGCATATACTAAATGCAATCGTTCGCCCGCGAAAGTGGACTTATCTTTTTATTACTTTTTCCTCCCATTTTGTACTTGTATCCTGCTTTTGGTTTGCTTGTAGTTCTTGTTGTTTCCTATTTCATTGTTAGGGACTAGCAATGTGTAAGTTAGGGGGTGTGATACGACGCAAATATTGCGTATTTCACCCGTTAACCTACGCGTTATTAGCCCCCTCGGGTATCTTAATCCCTACACTTATGCTCGTTAACCAGACAACCTCGGATTTCTATATATACATTCTTTTCAGGGGTTAATTGAGCTTTTGTAGGTATTTGAATGCTTAGTATGAAGTTCAGACGCTTTCCGAAAAAGTTTCGTCGACTTTTGCAGCTTCGGGAGCATTTTAGTAATTCCAGCATTCGGTTTTGAATCCCGAGCTCTTCACGGAAATTGAAGCCCTTTGATTTCTCTTCGCGTGGCCGCCGACGATGCATGATTCTGAGTTGTATCGATCGAGTTATGACATTTTTAGGATGGTTTTCACTTAAAAAGTACACTCGAGGTCACATTCAAGGGCATTTTAGTCATTTCATATTTGGGTTTTTTAGCCTAATGTCTTCTTGGATGTTGTAGTACTCTGAGTTATCTTCGCGTAGCCTCCGACCTTCCTCATTCCGAGCTATAACGAAGAAATGGAGGCATTTTCCGTAAAACAGGACAAAGCTGCAGAATTATAGACCTGTAGGGGTGAATCGATTCGGCCCAAAACCGAATTGATTCGGAATGCTGCAGAATTACAAATACGAACTTCCCCTGTTTTCGAATTGATTCGGACAATTTTCGAATCGATTCGGCCCTCCATATTTTTGGTTTTATTCCCTTTTATTACAAGTTTACCATGGGATATTTTGTATATAACACTTTCTCTTCATTTTGAAGAGAAATATCTTCATTTTTAGGAGAGTTTTAGCTTAGGGTTTGGGTTCTTTGAGAGCTCTTCTTCTTCTCCATTTTGTGTGACAACTTTTGGTTGTTGTAAGTTAGATTTTTCATTACCCTACCATTAATATAATTGTTGTTCTAGTTTATTTGCCTTGTTGTAGTTTAATTTCATGCTTAGATAATTAGTTTTAGTTATTTATTTCTTGCTTTAATTAGTTAATTAGTTGTTTAAAGTAGTTTAATCCATGTATTGTCCGTAGATAACGGGTCGGGATTGTGTTTCCGCCATTAATGGGCGTCGAGCTCCGAAAGTTAGTTTTTGAGTAAAATTGCATTTAATTGAAACCGCGTGTATTAAAGTCGGATTATTATGCGTTTAACTTTCTTTGTCACGCAACGTTAGTGTTTATAGCGATAATCCGAATTTAATCCGCGTGTGACCATTTTTGGATTAAATGTTTAATCTTGCAACTTTGGGTTAAATTCCTTATTGTGTGATGTTTATGATTAATTAAAAATGCTCGATTAAATGTTTTCGAACCGAAATTCTAATTATTAGTTGTTTAGTCCAAGGTGGGGACGCGATCCCGACTTTCGTTTTATTAATTGTAGTATAGTGTTAACTTCTCCCTTTTTCTCTTTTGTCACCATTTCCAACCTATCATCTTGTACACTTTTATTCTTGAAGTTTTAAAACAATTAACATCTAAAATTTAATCACTCCCTGTGGATTTCTTACGATACCCGACTTACCGCTGTGCTTGCTTGTCAAGTGTAGTTGTAGTTTAGGTTTTTTGCATTGAGTCGTTGAACCGATAACAACGATTTGCGTATTACACGACGCACGATTTGCACTCGATCACGAGGTTGGTAAGGTTCAACCATCCTTCTCTACCATCATCGACCCCATCCGACGTTGCAACCATCAGCCGAGGTCAGTAGTGGCAACATCATCATTGGCCCTAGTTGACGTTACAACTAATCAGACATAACCTCGGCTAGCTACTTGACCAAGGTCATAAAATATAGCCTCGGATAAAGCAAGAGTCGGACTTCACCAACCTCGTACTCTGCCAGGACGAGGTTGCACCAATCAAAGAACTTCGAGCATTTACAAGCACATACATGGTATGGTACACGTGGACAAATCTATTACAACTGAATCATTCCCTCCACGTGAGGGAATATTGAGGTCATTATTGTTTACTTAAGATCAATAAGGTGTCATCCTTATACTATTTGGATCTTCATGCACATGCTTATTGAATGCTTAGGTGTACACTACACCCCCTAAGCACTATGTATAGAGGTCATCCTCTACCTTGTAAAAGGATCCGAAAACATAAACCCTATCCAAAACTGTGTTGCATTTATAGTAGAGAGAAAGAGAAGTGATTGTATTCCTAAGGCAATTAGATCCTCATTTGATAGTGATATTTACACTCAACTGTACAGTGGACGTAGGTAATTGTCGAACCACTTATATTTTTGTGTTCATCGCCTTCACCTCATCTCCTGCTATACATATATACTCTTGTGCCGCCATTGTTATGCATGTTTGATCTTGTTAACACCTTATTTGGTGGCGTTGTGTCCAGCATCATCATCACATAATATGATTTCCTCTATTAAGCAACATCTTGTTTATTATTTGATCTCAGACTTAACTTATTTGATACTCTACCAGATTTAAATCCACGAGCCAGGTTTGCTGGTAGAATAAAAACTTATATGTTATTAAAGGGGTATTAGAATCCAGAATACCTCTTGGACATGGATTCCTATGAAATATTATCCTAAGCATGTTCAAAAAATGATTGACCATCTTTCAAACATTATTAACCCAGTAAATCGAATATCACCCATAATAATCAAAACAATTATTATGTGAATATTTCAGTCCTCATAATCTTCGAGATTAAGAATCTATGTACTGTTTGTCGAACTTATGAGATTATGCAAGTCTAATCTACTTAACACTTAGACTTGAATATCACTCCTGCTCTTGTTTAACACCTTTCTCATGTACCAGTACAATGTTCTTTGAACTATTAGACAAGTTCCTAAACCTTTAGACAAATTCCTGTAGTCAAGATAAAAACTTTATCGATAGGATGTCAACTCCCTTTCTAGATTATGATGTGTTAAATTTACTGAATCAAAATTCTTATCTTTTATGATCAGGTCGAACCCAACCCAACAAAATTCCTATTAAATACAATTAAATGACATATATAATATCTTTTAAAATAAATACAAGGAATTCTCCTAAACATGATTTGTATTTCAAAATGAAATTTGATAGTCGTTTATTAAAAAAGTAAATGCCATATGCTCCATAAAGCATAATATTAACACATCTCTACTTGCTCACTGCACCGATTGATTACAATATGCTCCATAAAACTCAAGTCAACGAATTATCTTATTTGGAGGATTCAAATGATGCAACTTATGAAGATTATGAAAGTGGCTAATTTTATCACTCAAGAGCCATCATATTAAAAGGAAAAAGAAAGAATAAGAGGATAACATAAAAGAGTTGGATAAGAAGATATTCTCTTAAAACGTTGTATACATTGTTAATTTATAAAATATTGCAAGTACGTGGGCTATCATAGAATAACTTTGGCAAGTACGAATCGAACCCATGGAGAGTTTTCAATTTTAACATTTAAAATAATTTTAACTATCCAACAAGACTAAATGGGTTGGAGAATAATTATGCAACTAAATAAAAATAACTACAATAGTAAGAGCAACACACGAGAGTTGTAAGCACTGTGGAAATAATTAGGATTCGGGGTCCATTTATCACGTAACTAATATTGCACACAAATTTGATGTTGTCATTTCATGTTTATCACTCAAATTAAACCGACTCTCATCGCGTTTAATTCGTAAAATATAATGGTTATGTTCGAAATATTTTTAAAGTCTCTAATAGATGGATAAAATTCCTATTCCCTTAGAAAATACAAGTTCTTATATTTAATCATGGACTGTCAAAAAGCATAATGCATTAAATATTACTATTTTTAAATCTCAAAACTTGATTTGATAAAATAATTTTGAAGGTTTTAAAACGCACTTGATGAAAGGTAAATTTTATAGTTTAGATCATAATATATAGAATACATAAAATCAAACAAGAGTAGTTCAGTTAATTATGTACCTACTTACTCTCTTCATTCTTCAACTTCAACTTGCGATTCTAAGACATAATGAGTTGCATGCTTGTATTATAAGTTAGTGGTCTCACCGATTTAGGGTTCCCAAAAGGCAATTCGTCCTCAAACTCATCAGGCTCCTTGATCACTCATTCTTCACAAGTATTGAACCTCCCCACCTCTTGTTCTGGCATATGTTCTCCAGCGTATAGGGATGATTCTACAATTACGTACTCTTCAAAAATTGACCTCCAATATATCGTGTATTATTTTTGTAATCCTTAAAGGTTTTCATTAAGTTCTTGAACGAATACATCCAACGATAACTAACTAGATCACACAATAGAGCCTCATCGCATAAATGCACAAGCAGGTGGGTGCTGATATCGAAGAACGAAGAAGGAAAATATCTCCCTAATACATAAAATGCCTCGGCTAAAGTTGATTTTGCTACTTGAATGTTTTTTTGTTTTACCAATTTTTCACAAAGTAAGGTAAATCACACACTGATTTGCATAATTACCCGACGGATATCCTTATGTTCAGATAAGCAATGCCTAAATAAAAAAAAAGTTTAATTGGATGATTAAGTGTCAGTTGTGATACTTGCACTGCTTCAAGTCATTTGTTTAGTAAATTATTGTCCTGCATAAATTATCGAAATAACTAGTTGGAGTTTTCAAGTTGACCAATGTGTCTAGGAGGATCTTCTTCTCACTAGTAATCAAAGTGAAAGCAACCGAGGGGATAAAATTTCTTCCTGTTGTAAGATTGTTTTTTAACCAAAATTTCTTCTTTATTTTTATATCTAGTAGACCACAATGGGCACTCTCTATATATTTTGAATCAGATCCACCCATACATGTTCTTATCAAATGTTCCGCAATATTCTTCTTTATGTGCATCATATCAATTACATGACTTACACGATGATCTATTAGTACGACAACTAAAAAAATATTGATCATTTGGGCCATGGCTTCGCTTTACTAGGGTACTTTGGATCCCCCTAGATTTATGCTTTAGGTTTACAAATTGAGTATGTTTACCTATGTACCTATTCCTCGCAGTTGAAACCATTGCCTTTTCTTCAATCAGATAACCAAAAAGTCGGGCAACTTCTGTCCTATGCTCGTGATCGACATAAAAAGGTTAAATTTATCATTCCTGAAAGGGTGATGGTTGCATAAATTTGCGATAACCCATATAACTCATCTTACCACTATGAGTTAGACAACTGGCTTCAGTTTCCTACCCATATATAGAACATCCATAATAACCATGAACATTGAAACCAGACAAGGTCCCATAAGCATGAAAGTCGTGGATCACCCACATCACCATTGCTTTAAGTGTGAACTCTTCACCCTTATGAGATTCAAATATCGCCACTCCTTAATCCCATAACTCTTTAAGTTCTTAGATTAATGGGGATAAGAATATATCAATATCATAGCTGGGAGCCTTCGACATGGGTATCAATAAAGATAACAATATGAACTCCTTTCTCATGCATAATATCGGAGGGAAATTTAAAGGCATCAGGAGAGTTTGCCACTAACTCTAATCAGTACTTAAATTACTAAAATGATTAAACCCTTCGACTGATAATGCAATACGAACATTGCAAGGTTCCTTTACAAATTCAGGAAGTCGTACATTTGAAATTTTCTATATGATTAAAACAATCGGATGATGCGTTAGGTTCCCTCCCATCTCGCATTGAGCATACCATGCCATGGACTCTACTATTCATGGTATAGTAAAAAAATCCTTTTAACCATGGCCCAAGGGGAAAATACTTCAAAACCTTTTATGGAACTTGCACCTACGATATTTTGCAGACATAACTTTATGGTTCTCATAAGGCACATATATAGGCTCACTTCATACAGGACACTCCTCTGTCCTTGTGGTTGTCGCAGTACAATATGCAATTATACTTTCATGCATTAATAAACTTGTATTTCAAACCCAAACCCTTCAATCTCTTCTTCATGTTACGGTAATTGTCTGGTAATGTGTTATCTTTTAGGAGAATGTCTTTAACTCCCTTAAGAATTTCGGTTACGTTGTTAACTGACAAACCAAATCGCCTCTTCAAATTATGCAAATTGATCATTGCGTATAATATTGAGTTCCTATTTTCATAATTTTTATACAAAGGTCTAGCTCCATTGGCTTTCAGTCGTATGTATTCCTAATCTTCTAGTAATTAAACATCAACTTATTCATCTACTTGGTCCTAATGCGCATTACCCGTACCATAGGATGGTGGTTTGAATTGACACTTACTCCATAAGCATCATCAATTAGGTCAGTCAAAGGATGATGGATAATAGATTCGTCCACCACTTCCACCTGGCGGGATTTCATCACGTGGTCATGTACCGCTAATTTTTCCAAAACATGTGGTACATTATTTTCCCTATGGAATGTCCATATCTTATAGTCTTGCATCATACCCCATGGTAAACATACGCACTTGATATTATAACAAAATTGAAATAAAACAAATATTAAAAGAAAATTTCCAAGTATCCTTGGCAAACAAATTAACTCGCCAAATAATATAAAATTTTACATAAGTGAAAATAATGGCCCTTACCCATGGTCAACATATGCACGTTGCTCGTCTCCATAAGTAGAGTATACTTTAAGTACCAAAATTTGAGCTTCACCGACCACCAAAGGCCAATTGTGGACTTTTGTTTCAGCAAGTGTGGAAATGAGAGTGCACATGCCCACAATCTTAGTATCGTCCAAGTTTCGTACATAATACAACTGCCAAAGTCAGGGTTCATGGATGACGATGAGGGGTAGGAATTTATGAGGGGAATATTCTAGGAGGAGGCATTTAGGAGGGGAACGTTCTAGGAGGAGGATAAGGTAATGTTTGAGGCATCTAAGGGGGCAATCCTATTATTTTCTTAAGAGTGTAACCAACCCGTGGATTTCATTCGTCAAGAGTGATATATCCTTTCGTCTGGGCACCTTCTGCCATCCCCTTTCCACTTCACCCCTCACTATAGAGATCTTCTCTAATAAAGGTACAGTGTGATGTAGCCTAGTACTTGGCATATGTGTGCTGACACCTCTTGCCCTCCTCTATGGTCCTTCCCTAACACCTTAGTTAGGGAATCTGATTGAAAGTCATTGGGGTTGTACTCAGACTGATTGCTAGATATTCCATCTATCATTTCTTGTAACATAATATTATATTTAGGATTATGATTTTAAATATAACAATTTTCTGACGTGTATATTTAAGATAACTAAATTAAAACTCACCAAAGTTGACTGCAAACTGTCTGGAAAATTTTTTGTCCCTTTTTGTCATCGGGCATGCAAGTACGTGCGATACCCCACCTAATTAAATATCGGATGATCAGTCTTTTATTAAATTAATTCAGGATATACAGTTGGTTCAGAATATGCATCACTATCGAAATTTTATTATTAACACTAACCACCTATTATTTAAAAAGGTTGATGCCAAAAAATTTTCTTATAGTTAACATGAAAAGAAAATTAATCCATTACTAATCATACACCATTCAAATGAATCTCATATGAAATAAAATGATTAAGGTAAAAAGTGAGACTGGAGTAAACACATCCAGCCTAAATCCCAAATACAATAATCCAACATAAATAAATCAACTACTGAACGTAATAAATAAATAGATCAACAAATCTCTGACTGACTAAAAAGTAAAAAGGGGCGACATGTCCTAACTGAAATAGCTAACTGTAAATGGAGGAAAGTGAATCATAGAGGCGTCTACTACCAAGTCCTGTAACTTCCACAGTAGCTACATCTAGTAAAATGATTGGAATTCCTATCCTTGGTGTCCCTGTGGCTGGGCACCTAAAATGATTTGACAAAAGAAAAGAGATTTGCAATAAATGGGTCAAAGCCCGAGTTGAAAACAGCTTAAAATAAACAAGTTCTTAAATGAAAACAATAGAACATATAGTGTACATGTTAGATTCTCGTACTCTCACTTGAGATACTCAACTCTCATCTAATGTGCACACATAACGCATATACTTTACCCATCCTAGTTATGCTACCCCCTAACTAGTCCGAAGATAACTATCATCACACTAATGATATCATGCGTTTACCCATATACCATATTACCACATGTTTAAGGATAGTTATTCAAATACATAAATATTATTCTCATAGGTATTCTTTTTTCTCACTAAGAATATTTTAAAGCCTCATTATTTCCATATCTACTAAACACACAGTAGAATGAAGAATAGGTATACATATACTTATCTCCATATATATATACTATATCATCACCCCTGGGTTAAGGCCCCCTTGGTGCAATGCATACTCTAATATCGTGTCTAGGTGCATCTTTCATTGCAAGAAGGACTATATGTTCAATCTCTCACGAGCCATCAAACAAAACCACATATTGGAAGCGAACATAGTTCCAAGCCCATGGGATAGGCACATACCTACGCACTCATATGGCCGTCAACACTATCGTTCTCACTGATAGCTCGTACCAAGGTTCTATGTTCTAGTGATACGAATCAAAATCCCCCTGAAAGGCTCCTCAATATATGATCGTCTACAATGCATAACCTCCACCCGATAGCAATAGCGTAGGTATATTATACACACAATAATACAACCAATAGGTACATACACACAACCTATAATAATCATTAGGTATTCACGCAACCCAAGTCCCCGAATTCATTCATAGTATTATTATATCTAATACTCACGTTATTATATCCGTACAATTTATCTCTATCGTTACATACTCTATGAGGCCCTCTTATTCTCGCATATACCCCTAGTAGTTACTCGAGGAAATGACCTATGCTACCCCTAGTAGTTACAAACTTCGTTCCTGACCTCTAAAATCTGCGTTTTTCCAATTTTTCATCATCTAAATTTCTCAAACTCTCATCCTAACGCAAATCCAACAATTTAAAACTATACCCACAGGTAATAGGATGATTCCCAACATATTTTTAACATCAAATCCTTAAAATTATAATCGAAATTTTGATTTTATTCCTCAAATCATCAAAAGCCCTGATTTCACATCATCACTACTAATCAAAACTAAACCCAGATTTAAATTCACGATTTCAACATAGAAAGATCATATTTCTAATTCCCAATATATTTTTATTCATCTACATGCAAATCCTATACCACAATCGTAGATTTAAAACCCAATTTCAGTCCAAATTCCATAATTTCATAAATAAACCACCAACTAAATTAGCATCAACATTATATGCTCTAAAAATTAACAAGATAAACACTTGACTTTTCATGAAGGTTTGAATCATCGCTTGAAATTGGTATCCGCTTGATCCTCTCTTCCCGATCTACACCTTAATGGTATTTTTGACGAAATGACGGTTGAGTTTGGCCTTGGATTTGCGAGAAATAACTTCTCCTCCTTCCTATCAAGCTCTCTATTGTGTTTGTCAGTTGATTAACCTAAATCAACCACATATGTGCATTTTTATTATCCTAACTTTCGTCCATAATTAAATCTGAAAATTTCAAAAGTCTAAAATATCGCTCCGGGGTGTCGGGTTGGCCTAAAGTTGCCCCGGACTCCAAAGTAAACACCCGAGTAGGATTTTCTGACTATTTCGACCCTTTCAGATACATTGGGACACTCAAAATAGCCATCCGAATAATCAAAAATAAAATTACATTAATATTTCTCATTTAAGTCCTGATACCTCTTACACGCGCATCCCAACAAAGTTTACTGTAACTGCCATATTTTTCACTCACGATAAGTTTAATATTTTCATAATCATGTATTACTTTAGTCACTAAGTAATATTCATCGTAACTCACATGAATAAATACTAACTCTTGTCACGCTAGTAGTAATTTAATTAAATTCGAATTAATTATAAATAAATTTCCCATTTTAAATCAATTAATCCTCAATTAATCCCATAATTAAAATCATAAAAAAATTATGGGGTATTAAAGTATGTTTACCCGATTAGATTATTTCCCTTCTTTCAGAGTCCCCTTCGTCCGTTACGCCCATTCACCCTTAAGATACTCATAAGATTTTTCCCCAAGTCTGTGAGCATCAACCTTTTTCGACCTATTCAGATTATTTCTTACCCTCTGATTCATTTTTTCCACCCTGACGTCATTCTACATGAATTTGTTCCATTGGTTAGTGGGCATTTCAATATTTTGGGGAACTTTGTCTTTTAGCCCTAAAATATCGAAATTCGTTGTCTTCTTAGAGAAAAAATTATTTTGAAGGTTCTTTCGATAAGTTTCAAAGCATCAGCTACCTTGGAAAGAACCTTCGATTTCGAATTGGCTGGGGGGAAAGAAAATTTCTTATTCAGTTGACCCTAAATGTTATCCTTTAAGGAAAAATCAACCTTCTTCCAGTTTTATGAATCCATAACACCCACAGTCATCTTTCCCAAGGCAGGCAACGACTTTTAAAAATTTAAACATCATTTTTATCACGAATTGGATTGTTCCCTCCAATGGAGAAAGAAATTAGCTTCTTAAGGTTGGCTTGGGATCCTTCATGTTGATGTATAAAAATGGAGTGGGTCCAATTTTATAATGACAGATAAAATAATAGAAAAAATCTAAACAAACACATAAGAGATAAAGATTTTAAAGTGGTTCAACAGTAATAGGCCTACGTCCACTGTGGGTATATCTTTGGGTGGTTACAATATCGCAGTTGGGTGTGATTGTGATCAATTGAATTGTCCTCCGAAACTGCGTAAGATTATATATTTATACTAGTCTGAAACTCTAGAGACAGAATGCCTTTATATCTCCAGGAATTTTCATTTGTGTATAATAAATGAGACTATTGATATTCAATATTGGTCTCCATTCCATCCAAGTAGCCTTTGCCATTCTTGATGGTTCACCTTCTGAGTATTGATCGGCATACCAGCCGACCAATCACTTCTGAAGCTGATTTAGTTGGCTGAATGGCCACGTAGGATGATAGGTGTTTGTTGTTCATTTTTCCAAATGGGAGAGTAATTTTTACACACAACAAAAGCCCCCAATACTCACTATTTAATGATTCATCGAGAGTATGGAGTGTTTGTTCAAAATATTTCTCGGCGTAACGTTTGAGTGCTATTCGGCATCCGACCTCCTGGGCTTATAAATTTTTTTCATAGGCACTATTAATGATGGCATGTTTGTAAATAATTCAAACTTTAATTGCCAAAGGGCATGCTAGTTATTTTGCGTGTTGTGAAGCAAGTAGCTAGGGGTAGATCAATCGTTCATGCAATCTAATCACTTTGTCCCTATTCTCAAGGAAATTTATACACGTAAATTTCACTCCATTTCTATTACCTCAAATCCTCTGTATTTTATTTCCAAGCTTTCCTTTATATTCAAGCTTCTCTTTTTTTGACATCTTTTTGCTTGCTAGATGCCATTATTTTTTTTATTTTTGCCGCATCTTTAGATCTCTATAAGCCATCCTTTCCTCTTTTTTCTGTTCTTCCTTTGTTTCAATAATGGTTTATATCATTTATGATCATCCTTTAGAGGAATTTGGAGAGAAAAGGAAAATCCCTAGGTGGGTAGGTCTAGATATTGCTCATGGTCATGTGGATGTGCACACTTTAGCAAAGGGTTATTGGATTCCCACTCTTTTTATTATTAAGTGTGTATTACCTTTCCCCCAAACCAGATTTTGTTTTAGTTTTGCCAATATTTCAATGTCATTCCAATAATAATAGCTCCAAACACATAGAGGGTTATGAATGGAGTGAGTAGGTTGAATGAGATTTATAAGACTCACATTGGGATCCCTGAATTAATGTTCTGCTAAAAATAGGGAACCATTGGTGATAGTACATACTATTTGAAGAGTAGGCAAGCCAATAGGGCTTTAGTGGTCAACCTGCCAGATTCCAACAAGGACTATTGGGATTATGGTGTTGTTGTAAAAAATTGGCAATATTCCCCCAACCTCAGGGGGAATCATATACTAGTCCCAGGTGCCCCCCTACGAAAGGCATGGTATAAGTCTTACTTTTTTCTTAACTTTTATTTTTGCCATTTATCCTAGCCGATATTCCAATTTCTATATGGACCATGTCCAAGAATGTTCATCCGATTTAAACTTAGTTAATATAGCTTTTGTGGCTTTGCTATGCATATGTGCTGAGCTCACATCCTAAGAAATCTGCTCGGCAAGCATAGAGCCTATCATGCTAACTGTGAACTTTATGGATCCATCTATATGCTCACGATGATGGTGCAATGACCTCTAGTTACTCAAAGACGCAAACAATAAAAAGAAGATTCCCTATTTAGCCTATCCAAAAACACTTGAACTTTCATTCGTGAAGGATCTTCCATCATAATAATTGGTTGATCGGAACGACGATGTTGCTCCAGGGTAGTATGATCTGTCATAAGAGGACCGAGAATGATAACTCCTACCATTTTTAAATAATGGGGGTAGCATATCCCTCCTGGAATTGGAGGATTTGTCTTTCATCTTACTATACAGTTGTCTAAGTGACTCCTACATAGCTTATTATGCCCTAGCCAAGTTGAGCAAAATTCCCTAGATTTTTACCACACCAGGGGGAGCAAAAAGATCTGGGTTGTTACCTGCAACTACCGAACTAGTTTTTGGAATATTGGTCATTATTAAAAATGGAGAATGTATCGAGAAAAGTAAAAAGTAGAGAATGCTGACAGGCAGTCATTCCCACAGATGGCGTCAATCTGTTGATTCCTAAAAATGAAGCGGGTCCAATTTTATAATCACAGAGAGACAATATGGACAATATAAACAAACACACAAGAGATATAGATTTTTAAAGTGGTCCAATTGGGTGTTCTTGTGATTTATTGAATTAGCCCTCGGAGATGAGGAAGTTTATACATTTATATAGGTCTAAAACTCTAGAGATAGAATGCCTTTATATCTCCAGTAATTTATATTTGTATATAATAAATGAGACTATTGATATTCAGTGATGGTCACCATTCCATCTGGGTAACCTTTGCCATTCTTGGTGGTTCACCTTCTGAGTGTTGGTCGGTATGCCAGTTGACCAGGTACCTTTGATGCCGATTGAGTTAACGGAATGGTTATATAAGAGGACATGTGTCAATTGTTCATTGATCCACGTGGGAGAGCAATTTTTACATACAACACATCGGTAGCAGAAGGTAAGGGTGTCGAATTAGCAGGGGTTTCTTGAGTTGGGGATGTTAGAGTTGGAGTGGAATGAATATTCGATGAGGTAGAGTATTGGTATGTTGAAGGAGCTGAGAATTGATTTTGTGGTGTGAGAGCGCTCTTTTGAAGGTGCTATGGTATTTTATTGGTTATTATCATTTTTGTTTGACATTTCCTATCATTAAAAAACAATTAGTGACATATGTAAGAAAATACGATTTATGTAACAATTAGCATATATATATATATATTGATTTCCATCCAATCAGTATTATTTTTTGTAAATCTACGAATTTTTGCATGCGACCAAGTAGGTGAAAGTGCGTCTATGATTGACATATAAAGATCCATGACATCAACATAGAATCCTTTTTTCTTCAACTTATGTGCAAGCTCATTTTTAATATGCATGTGTCACGAGACGTCGCAATCTGGGTGAATACTCTCTTTATGAAATTGTATCCACAGAGGATGAATATTTTTTCAGCATTTTCTAACTCTGTGACCAGCATCAGTGCCCTGTTGGGATTATGCACAACAAATATATTCTCTATTTCCTCATCCTAGCGTTCTGGAAATGAAAACAAAATACCATCGAATAGGTAGTCTTGCGAGAGATGAAATCCACGATTTGTACGGTAATTAAATTGTTCACTTTTTCTATTATCATACTTGTAAATCAGAGTTCCCCATATATGGCTCACACTAATTAAAGATGTTTTGTGCAATTAAATTGCAACCTCTCGTACTCTTGTATCTAGTCATTACTACCGTGACCCATTTTTTCTAAGAAAATATATACAGAAGAGTGTGAAGACACAACAAATGACTTTATTCTTAAAATTACACCATTTAATTTAAGGTTTATTATAAAAAAATTAATAAAGTGAGCGTTTTAAGTATCCTCTATCCGTATCAAAACATCAAACCAATAATCCAACATATGATTATCACATACTCGTTCTAAAGTGTCTAATTGATTGATTTCCAAGAACATACTTACACAATTTTAAGGGTTTCATATACAATTATAAGGCTTTTATATACATTGATTTCTAACACTATAATTTCTAAGGGTTTCATATAGTCATATACAATCTATAAGGGTACATTTTTATATATAATTTCTAATGGTAAATAGTCATATACAATTTCATATGGTTAAAGTGTCATATAGACTTTCATGTACATTAAATTTCATCATTAAAATTTATAAGGGTTCATATACATTGAACACATAGAAAACACACACATACATACACATCACATACATATAAAAGAAAAATGAAAATAAAATGTAGGGTTTCAATTGTACCTTTGGGTGGAGATAGAGAAGTCATCGTATAAAGAGAGATAAGTGGACGAAGATAGAGATAAATAATGGAGAGAGAGATTATTATGTTTACGAATGGAAAATAAAATTAAGTGTTTTGATTTGATTTATACCTTAAAACGGGTCATAGTCATGGCCCGTGACCCGTTGTGTGACTCTTTGGGGAGACAATTGGTCACAATTACAAACAATGACCCAGAAGGTGACCAACTGAAATTCGAGAGTTGGTCATAGTTCTAGACTGTGAATATAAAAAAGTGACCATTTCAAAATTGAATTTATGGTCACAGTTATAGACCGTGACCTGCATTCATTGGAAATCATCACGGATGTGTCACGGTTGATGATCGTGACCACCTTCATGACTAAAATGTAGGGAATATTGGCTCCAAAATAAAATTGGTCATGGTATTTGTTCTTCTGATCATGACCAATAGTGTGATTAAGAACGCAAGACAATTGGCGTCATACTGGGTCACAAACACATCACAAGTGTTGGCCCTGATCTAGTTGGTTTCGATTATAGGCCATCACCCGCTCTTTAATTATGTCGCCCGTAGCCCTGATCACTTATTTGGTTATGGCGAATGTTCTTTGATGACGGGTTTGGACCCTGACCCCCTGGTCACGGGTGGTGACCGTGACCCATTATGTGTGACCATTTCTAGTTTTTGATGTAATGAAGGTGGCAACATTGGCATTTAAATAAAAAATTTGTTCGACATGGGGAGCGAAACCCTCATTGGACGTGGTGGACCTAGATTCTCTAATGGGTGCCCATCGCTGGAACTTTTTCCCAATGGATTCTAGGAATACACATGCGCCGAGCTCAATTTCTCGATAAAATCATTTTTACATAGTGACTTGAGCATAGTTCGAGTATTATGATCGAATCCCTCGTACAAAATTTGGACTTGGCTTCCCATCTCAACCCCATCATCGGACATTGCAGAAGCAAGTTCTTTAGTCTCTCCAATTACATCCACACGACTTCTCCCTCCTTTTTCTAAATATGTTTATGGCATAACGTATCGATGTTGTATCTTAGTTGGGGAAGTATTTTTGTAAAAATACAACAATTGTTTGATTCCACGTGGTTATGGACTCTGGTTTTAATGAGTTGAATTAACTCTTTGATTTGTCTTTTAATGAGAATTGAAATAATTTAAGTTTAACAATCTCATCAGTTAATGGTCCTAAATATCTCTTTAATCTCACGCATGTGGAGGTAGGGATCCTTATTTTCAGTTCATTGAAACACGGGCAATAATTTGATTGTTATCGAATGGAATTGGAAATTGTTTGCATTGTGCTCGGGTAGACTTATGCATGATGGTTCACTAGACCTACTCGGATAAAGATAATCCTTAAGGGAACGCGGGTACCATCTCAGTGAATATCTAAGATCTACCTACAAAAGTGTCTGGAATAGACTCCACGCTAGACCGACAACCAGTCTGATATCAAAACCAATTTTTCATACACTATGCTCACCCAAATTTTTCTCTCTCTTTGTTTTTCTCCTTTGTTTTTATGTTTTTCGATTATTTTTTTTTAAATTTGAAATTTGAAATATATATTTATTTTTTATTTTTAGGCAAACAAAAGAAAATTATTTGACTCAAAACCACGTAATTCCTAACAATTATAAAGAAAATTAAATTACGTAATTTAGGTCAGGAAAATTTCAATTTTAAAATCTAGTTTTATAGAGATTAATCGATTATAACGGGGATTATTCTCCCTAATTAGACAACTCCACTCTTTGACAATGGATGATTTAAAAGAT
Organism: Sambucus nigra; assembly: GCA_949130495.1. Classification (NCBI taxonomy): domain Eukaryota; kingdom Viridiplantae; phylum Streptophyta; class Magnoliopsida; order Dipsacales; family Adoxaceae; genus Sambucus; species Sambucus nigra. The sequence goes on from OX422214.1 coordinate 15,699,039, forward strand.
GACCATCTACGGTTATCACCTAAAATTCCAAACTTTCCAGTAGGTAGGTGGTCGGTACGAAGATTTATAAACAACCACCAATCTTAGACAAGGTAAAATGGAACTAATTTGAAAAGTTTGCATTGGATTAGGTTTCAATTCTAGCCTCATCAAGAGGTTTCCGATGAGTTGTGATATCCTAAGTCCACGTCAACTTAATTTTAAATTTAATGTGACGGCTGGGGATAAGCAAATGCTTGGTTAATTAGTGATTTTTCTGGCTAAGGAAGGGTGATGAAATATCCACCTTATCTTTCACATGGGTTTTTTCCTTAAGTTTATTTATTCCACATGCTAATTTAATTGTAAAATCAAACCACATAGGAGCACACAAAAATGTACCTCTAGCGTGGAATTTTTATGGTCATTTATTTACGTCGGATTGAAGTTTACAATAATGTTGATTGCGGGAAAAATTCTCCCACATTTTAATTTTCGCCGAGAGTTCCTTATACTCGTGGAAAGATTGCACAACTATTCTTCACATTTGGTCATTGTAACACACTTTTTTTGAATTTTTCTTCACTTTTGCAACTTTTTTTTTTTTTTTTTTTTTTGTATTTTTTTAATGTGCTACTGAAAAATGACACAAAAAACTACATTAAACGTAAAGTGTGCACAATATATATATATATATATATATATATATATATATATATATATATATATATATATATATATATATAGAGAGAGAGAGAGAGAGAGAGAGAGAGAGAGAGAGAGAGAGAAAGAGAGAGAGGCTCAAGTATATCATCAAATATACATCACTCATGCATCGTTAATGAAATGACACTACGCACTAAATGAAATGACGCAATACAACAAACACAATACCCTACACGATTTAAGCAAAAATAAGACCCTCACTCTCTCTCATTTGTACCTGATACGACTCTCTCTCTCTCCGTTTCATTTTTCGGTTGCCCTCACATGACATTCAGACGACATCTGGCTACTCTTCACCTGGTAAGTAACTCATTTGCCATTTTTCTTTTCACCGGAGTTAAGGTTTTCAGTCATGTTTTTTTCCAATTTCTGTACAAATTCTCAGTACCTGAGTTCAATTTGTGTACCAGAGTTAGGGTTTGCCTTACTAATTTCTACCTAAGTTCAATTATTGTTTTCATATATCACAAATAGCTTACTAATTGCTACCCGAGTTCAATTTGTTTCAATTTTTCTATTACTATTTGATTGTGAAAATTCAATCAATTTGATTATTCTGATTTATTTTGCTGAAATGTCAACCAGTAGTGCTTCAAATTATTCAAAATTGAAATGTTCTTGTGGTGCCGATACAACTATTCGCACATCGAAGACAGTCGCAATTCTCGAAAGGCATTTTCTGTGTTCTCTAAATAACCAAGATAGGTCGTGTAATTTATTTCAATGGTTGGATGATAAAAATTCCGTGAGTAAAAATAATCACGAGTTGACAACAAATATCAATTTGTTGGAGATGGAATTGACAATATTACCAAGAAAATTCAACAACATTTGAGGGGCAAAGATAAATGTGTTGGAGATGGAATTGGCGACACTACGAACTGAATTCAACAAGTGTAGATTGGAAATTAAATGTCTTTTTGTATTTTTCAATTAGTTATAGTGCAATTTGTAATGAATATTGGAAACTTGTAATGGATGGATGTTTGAAATTTGTTATCTTATTTTGCCCTTAATGAATGGGAAATTGTAATGGATGGATGTTTAAAATTTGTAATGGATGGATGGATGTTTACTCCTACACCTGTTTGGACAATGTTTACTCCTACACTTGTTTAAAGAGTTTACATAATTAAAGTGAATTGAAATTTCAAATGCATTGAAATTTCTAAATGTTACTAACTATCTAACTGTTACTAACAGTTTTGAAATTAAAATGTGTTACTAACTTTCAAGTGCATGGATGGCCAATGTTTACTAACTACTAAAGAGTTTTATTGAATTCATTGTTATGCATTAAACAAGACAATAGTTTTGGATACAAAATAACTGTTACCACCCAAGTTGAATCACAGTAATAGTTTTATACAATGGTAGTTAATGCTAATAACACTCAAACAACAAAATATTTCCAGTTATTCAATACCGATCAATTTCTTTTGTCATGAGACGGACCTATCAATGCATACCCATTATAACGTCGCTCATTCAACTTTTTTCCCCTTTTCAATGCTTTCTATTTTCCACCTTTTAGTCGCTTACCAAATCCATTCTCCCTTATTTGTCGTGGTTCATTATAGGTGTGTTTGATATTGTTACAAATACTTACTAAAATTCCACCACTAGGACCTTGCAATAATGGTATTGATGATTTCACATTATCAACAAGTAAATATATGTTTTCACATGCCGTATCTAAATCATCATAAATTTTTTTATAGCTTTTGGACTAAGAAAGGCCCCCTCCACCACATATAAAGATCTTTGGATTGGTTGACTATGCTGGAGGATGTACGATTTGTCGCATGTTATCACCGTCCCACTAGAATTCCAAACAGTTAACCTTTTGGCTTTGTTTGTCCACCTACTGAAGATGTACTTTCTCGGTGAACTATGAATATAAAAAAACTTAACCAAATATTCGAGCATGTGTTAACATGGAATACCCGCATAATCAAACAACTTGCCACTAAAAGATACGAATTCCAAACTCTGGTCGTAACTTATTAGTCGCACACGTTGGTTATCACCAATTGTCTTTCGAACCTCATATACACTTTTATTCCCCTCCTCAATCTTAAAATCCAACTTATAATTAAATATTTACCACATCTCTTTTTGAAACTCGTGGAAGATTTCTATCATATAAATGTCCACCATTTGCACCAAAACAAAGTGTATAAGTCTCAATTTTGGCTTCTCATTATAGTCTTTGTGATCGCAAAGAAACTTTCCTTGACGTTGATGCATAATACCCCTACTAAATTGGATCATAAATTAAACAAGGGAATTGTTCTTCAAAACATACTTCTTGAAAAAAGAGTGCGCACTTTTTGCTCTTTAGCTACTTGACATATATGCGGAGAAAATATGATTCACGTATGTTGGTACCCATTTTGAACGAACTTCGTACAAAGAATTAAGCCACTTATTTTCACTTAAACCACTTGTTGTTATAAGATCAATCCACTTTGAATCAAACTCTTCCCCTGTCTCTGATTTCCATATGCACTCGAAAATCTCCCCTCCCCCCCCCCCCCCCCGATACGTGCTATACGTCACCCCATCTATTTTCTCTAAAACTTTATCAAAATGTGTCACAAACGTAAGCGATGATGTACGTGGGGTAGTACTTCATCTATAGACCTCGTTATAGCCAGATCTTGATAGGTAATTATCATTTTTGGCGCGTCACCCGACATTGCATCCAAGAACTAATTGAAGATCCAAATAAATGACTCAATTATTTCGTCGCTCAAAAAAGCTCAACCAAATATAATTATTTTCTCGTGATTGTTAATCCCCATAAGTGGTGCAAATACTAAATTATATTTATTTGCATTGAATGTCGTGTCAAACACCACCACATCACCATAACAACCATAAGCCCGTTTGGATGTGGCATTCGCCTAAAAATAATGCTTGATTCTATTATCATCAAATGACTCAGTTTTAAAATAAAAAGATGGGTTCTTTTGTTGCTATAAATTCAAAACTCTAATAACATGCCACCATCATGACCAACTAACTCACTATGTTTATTCAGGCCTTGGTTTTACAAATCCTTTTTGAGTGAAGCCAACATTATCAAACCCACCCACTTGTAACCCCAATAGGTGGTATTATTGATGTGTTGGTATGTTAACTACACCAAGTTGTTGAGATCAACATTTTTGGGCATTCAAAACACCTCAATGTGATCGTAGAAAATGAATTTCTGTTGGAGAATTCAATGGGTGACTATGTGTGACACCCCGCCTAATAAAATATCGGGCGATCACTCTTGTACCAAATTAAAACAGGAGTCGCATATGGATCATTCTTAGCATCACTGTTGAAAACCAAATTAATTACTAATATCCTATTAGGATGGCGTCAAAATTTTATTTAACTAATCTTTTAAACCAATTAAATCAATAAAAACATTCACACAGTATGAATAAATGAAATCGGAAAGAGATAAATTAACCGAACACTCGATTCAAATATAATACAACCAAATCGAATTCCGCACTAAAAGGTGGTAAAATAATAAATAAATACACGTGGGCTTTCGGCCCGAAAGTTACTACAATGCTACCTATCTATATCACAAGAATAGAAGCGTCTAAAAATAAACCTGTCTGCATCCACAGCTGCTGCAGCAGACATCTGACTTGAAAGGATCATCATCCAGGCGTCCCTGTGTCTGGACACCTAAGTATATATAATATATAGCAAGAGAGGAAAAATGTAGAAACGGGTCAGAGCCCGAGTTGTGAAAATATTTAGCAAGTGCATAACTGCTTTAAATTTAAAATTATGTTTTATCTTTAAATTGGTATCACACTCCCATCTGATACCATATTTAAACGGGTTTTTTCGTATTTAAACGGGTTTTTCTCGGAAGTTTAATGGGTAAACCCCGAAAATTATCAAAGTGGAGAAACTTAGAAATTCATAGAAATTAAACCCAAAAGTTTAACGGGTTTTTCTCGTATTTCTTGTGCATGAGAACAAGACATTATATCTCTACTAGAGTAAAGAGATAAATTGAAATATGAAAGAAATTCTCAAAAATCCACGATTAATTTCTATGAATTTCGAAGTTTCTCCACTTTGATAATTTTTGGGGTTTACCTATTAAACTTCCGAGAAAAACCCGTTTGATCCCCAAAAAAACAAACCCAAAAATATTTAGGGTTTTTTTTATTACCAATTATGATATGAGATTTATGCTCAAAGTTAAATAAAGCAAGTAAACACTTGCCTGGAGGATAAAATCCGATGACCCTGAGTCGAATCCCACGGAGTTTGGCCCGAAAATCCTTTTTTTGCCCTCTTTTCTCCTCTTCCTTTCTTCCCTTATTCTTTTCTCTCTTTTTCTTTCTTTCTCCCACTCTTTTGTGTCTTATATAGGAGAGATTAAGGGTTTATCCCTTTAAAATCCAAAATGAATCATTTACTAAATTATGAGTTCCTTTTAATCCAAAAATTCCCGAAACTCAATTTTGACCCCCGGGTACTCTATTATGACTATCTCCGCCATTTCGAGACCAATCGCACACTCGAAATCTCCATTCGAGGTACTTGACCGCAACTCACTAATTTAACCCAACATAACTTAATGCGTTATTCCCATTAAAATATTATCCTCTGTCACTTTACCCAGCTACGACATATAATTAAAATACTCTGACTTATTTACTAAATCCCAAAAGTAAATATAACACCAATAGAAAATCATCTAATCCTTGAAAACTCCAAAATTTACTATTCATGATGATTCTTAAATTTCCAAATTACACTATGACACTTAACAAATATACTAACCACAAACTTATTACCTTTAGAATGCAACACCACAAGCTTAGCTTTACAATTCTCTCTAATGGACCCTCGTTATCTAGATGTCCCCGATTTTGCTACAAGCTTACTCTTACCTTCTTAATAATATTATTGATATCCGAAAATCGATTAACAGCAGAATCATGAATGCTAAATCCCATAATTCTAGCATATTCATTATTGAAGTTCCAAAGATCATCCAAACTTTTCAACTTCTGCCCCATCTTCGGTGTTTTTTGCAATTGCACAGGAGGGTTGAATAATTTGTCTTATTCAGAATCAACTTCTTGAACCATATTAATTTCTACATTCCCATTGTACTCAAATTCAAATTCATTTTGCATATTATAACCTATCCAAAGTTCTCTGTTATTCCCCACAGAAGAAGACTCCATTTTCTGAAGAAAAAAAACTTAAATGAGTAAGTAGGAATTAACTATTGTGTATATTAATTTTTATTTAAGTTTTTTCTGGAAAAATAAAATGAGAAAATAGGAATCAAATGAGGTTTTATCATAAAGAAATTACTGAACCCTCGGGTGAAGAAGAGGAGCCAACTGAAATTAGGTTTACAAAAACAAACACAAAGAAATTAAATAGGTTTACAAAATCGGCAAACGAGTTACTTACTAAATGAAGAGTAGCCGGCTGCCGACAAAATGAAACAACGAGAGATAAATAGAGAGAGACAGTTGCAATAGGTACGAAGGAGAGAGAGTGATTGTCATTTTGTGGGTTAAATCGTGTAGGGTATTTTGTTTGTTTCAAAGTGTCATTTCATTTAGTGTGTAGTGCCACTTCATTAATGATGCATGAGTGATGTATATTTAATGATGTACCTAAGACCCTCTCTCTCTCTCTCCCTCTCCCTCTCTCTCTCTCTCTCTCTCTCTCTCTCTCTCTCTATATATATATATATATATATATATATATATATATATATATATATATATATATATATATATATATATATATATACAGAGAGAAAGAGAGAGAGAGAGAAAGGTTCAGAAGTGAACCAAAATAATGAACCTAATAAGACATTAAAAAATAACCTTTAATTCCTTGTTGTAATTGGTCCGTACCAGAAGCAACGGACACGCGTGTGTAATACCCCGTATTTTTGGCGATATTTATTTTTGGGATTAATTAATTAAATGAGAATTAATTGGGAATTAATCCGGATAAAATACTAGCGAGATGTGAGTTGGTATTTGACTATATTGAGTATATATGATGATATATGAATATTGAATTATGAAATTTGTCGTGAGATTGATATACGGCAATTTGGACATTTTATTGGGACGCGTGAGACAGTCGCGTCAGGATATAATTTTTTTAATTATAAAAGTGAAATTAAATTCTATTAACCGTATGGTCATCTTGAGTGCGCCAACGCGTCCGGAAGGTTTGAGATAGTCAGAAAACACTAGCCGGGGGTTTAGTTTGGGTCCCGGGGTATTTTTAGGCCATACCGACAACATATAGGGGTAGTTTGGTAATTTTGCATTTTTGGGAATTAAAAGTGACGAAAATTAGTAAATTATATCTGATGTGGATTTGACCCACTAAACCACTAACCAACTCATTTTTAACCTAATAGGCTACGTAGGTTATTAGAATTAGGTTTCTAATTTTTCCCAAAACAAACCCTAGCCACAATAGCCATTGGAGAAGAAAGCTTAGAGAGGGAGAGAAAGAGGAGAATTTTGCAGAGAGAGAGAGAGAACCTCATCAAATCGTCATCAAAATCCGAGATTAAATCAAGGCAAGTGATTTAATTTCGTTTAATTCAGAGAATGTTTCTTCCATGTTAGATAATTCTAAGATTTACATTTGTTCTTGAAAGTTAATGAAAAACCCATGAGTTTGGAATTAGAATACTATATTTTGAGGAAAGGATTGCATGTAGAATCGTATTTAGAGGACTAATCTGATGTTGATATATCTTGCAAGAAACAAAAACGGATTTAATTGGATAAATTAAAGACTTAAAATTTTAGGGTTTATGTTCTTGAAAAAAATTGGGGAAAAGTGTAGAGACTTGTGATTTAATGATGATTAGGATGAATTAATCCTTTAAAACACGTTAGTATGTGATTATAATATGTTTAGGATTGATTAGAGACCTTAAAACATTGTTGGGACGAATTTTAGAGGAGAATTGAGGAGTAGAAATTGGTGAAAAACGAAAGTAAAAATTCTGGGCACGAAACTGGTCGTTCGTTAGAAGGCCTTCCCTGGTCGTTCGAACGAGCTCATTCGAACGAGCTTCTAACGAGTTGACCAGTTGCTTCTAACGAGGGGAAATTTTGTTCGATACCTTCGTTCGAACGAGATGTCGTTAGAAGGTACAGTTCGTTCGAACGAACTGAATCTCGTTCGAACAGCCTCGTTCGAACGAGACTTTTAACGAGCTGGCAGTTTAGGCCTTTTTGGCCTGTTTTGATTTTGGGAGTCCCGTAAACTTGTTCGAGGATAGAGATAACATTCCTTTGATGATGTACTGGTATACTTGGGAAATTTGGGATATAATGAGGAGTAAATTATATAATTGTGGAACGAATCAAATAGACACTTTGAGTCGAGACGTGAGTGCCTACTACGACGTGAGAATAAATTATGGCGTGTATGATTATGAACCGGGAGTATATAAATTGTATAAATTATAAGATGGTACGAGAATGCGATAAGTACTACAATTAAACTACGGTGATTACTAAGATGCGTGTTTACTTAGTATTGATATATGATTTGTGTGTATGACATACCTACCATACTTGCTATCACGGGAGGTTTGCGTTCGCTTAGGACCCTCTAATCCTTGTGTGCCTACGGGGGGGATTTAGACTGGTACCTCGAGAACATAGGTCAGAGAAGGACTTATTGGGATGTTAATAAGTCTGCTGATCGTGGGAGCGTAGGTATGTGCGTGACCCATGTGATGTGACTGTGTTCGCCTCCACTGTTTGTGATTTGTGGTATCTGAACTATTCCTGAGAGATTCGGAATACGTGATTCCTTATGTACATGATGTACCGGGATGGATAACAGAGTATGTGTGCACCGCAGCTTAGTCTCGGGGTGCTTATATTGTATATTTATATTGTGGAAAATATACACTTAATAAAATGGGAACTTTCATATGGTATCGTGTGTACAACTATGGAATAACATAAAAGGGATAATCTATAATGAGTTGTATTACTTTTATATGAGAACCTGAATTTACGTTAAGCCCCCTATTTAATTGCGATCGTTATAATGTTAATGGGAACCGAGTAATAAGGGTAGAACCTATGACAGTCTAGCTAGATACGATGTCACTTAGCTAGGGGTTTGTGTCATTTTAGATGGGTACTTACGTTAGGAGTGCACAGTTAGACGAGAGGTGAGAATTTAATGTGAGTGCACGTCCTAACATGTACTCTTCATTTAATGTTTTAAATGTTTTTAAAGCACTTGCAGGTTTTTAAAATATCTCCACATTCGGGCTCTGACCCGTTTGCTTTCAAATCTATTTTCTTGTAAAACCATTTTAGGTGCCCAGCCACAAGGACACCATGCATAGGATTCTCATTCTGATGACGAGCTGTAGCTGTTTGTGGAAGTTACAGGGATTTGCTTTTAGACGCTTCTATCATTTGGATTCCATGTTCAGTATTCCTCAGTTGTAGGGCATGTTGCCCAAATTCTATTAGAGACATTTCCATTTCAGTTTTTCAGACTTTGGCATGTATTAATTCAGTATTCAGTATTTCGTTACTTATTTCAGTTGTGGGATTTGTTGTGAGGAGTTTTTCCTCCGGATTTATTTATATCATGTGATGGTTATTCTATTATTTTGTTATGGTGAATGGTGATATTATTCTTGCTTTAAATCTTTTACTGCATGTTAATCAGACTTTAATTAAAATTTGACAACTTACTTTTTAAATACTAGGTGGGTAGTAATAATAAAATACTTTCGACAGTGATGCTATTAACTGAACCAACTTGGCATTTTGATTTAATTTAATAAAGGAGTAGCTACCCGGTATTTAATTAGTCGGGGTGTCACAGGTGGTATCAGAGCATCAGGTTCTAGGGTCCTTTAGGATCTGTACGGCTATTATGTTTCCGCTAAGTTTTCTTTGATATAGAGCCCTATATTTTAGGACTGTTGTACTCTTTTTGTGTATGCTTCGTTCTTAAGCTATTTTAAGTTTATAAACTGTGAACTTACAAACTTTATTCTTATTTCAGATGCCTCCACGATGTGCACGACGAGTTCCCAGGGATGCAACGCCAGAACCCCAGCCCGCTCCAGTTCAGGGCATGATGAACGCCGCTGAGGTTGCAGCCATTGTAGCCCAAGCGGTAAATGCCGCAATTTCCGTAGTTCAGCAGGCACCACCTCAGGCACCGGTTGCCGTGCCAGTACAGGCAAATGCATTCCCGTCTGCTTGGGAACATGTACGTGACGCTTTTCAGAAAGCACATCCGCCAGAGTTTGCAGGTAGCTCAGATGTGGTAGTCTCGAGCCAGTGGAGGAAGGATATGCAGAGGCACTTGAGGATGTATGAGTGCACGGATGTTCAGAAGCAGGTGCTAGCTACTTTCAAGCTAGTTGGATCTGCACTGCAGTGGTGGGAGTCTATTACCACCGTGGAGGAGAGGGATACTCTCACTATTCAGGACGTTTGGGTGCGGTTCGACCGCAAGTACTTTTCGTCAGCTGTTCACACGGAAATGAGGAGGAAACTGATGAATCTGAAGCAAGAGGGTAAGACCGTGGCCGAGTATGAGGCTGAGTTCACGAATCTATTGAAAATCGTTTCGGATGAGATACCGACAGAAAGAAGAAGATTGAGAAATTCACCGACGGGTTGACATGGAGGATCCATCAGCATCTGTTAGGGAACCTTTCGTTGGCCACTTATTCTGATGTGGTTAACGCTGCTTTGTTACACTGCCAGGATCATCGCTTTCATATGGCTGAGGGCAAGAGATCGGGAGAGTCTAGCCATCAGGGCAGGACTGGAGGACATGGTGCCGGTGGGGCACAATCTGTTCAGGGGCAGAGACAGGGTGAGCAGGGTTCCCAGCAGGGGGATCAGAAGAGGTTCAGATAAGGGAATTACAGGCACGGACAGGGAGGTTTCCGTCAGGGCCATCAGGGTCCAAACGGCCATCAGGGCCAACAGGGGCAGAATGGGCAGCAGTTTCAGCAGGGCCAAGGGAGGAACGGTAACGGCCACCAGGGCCGGGGATAGCAGGGGCAGAGAGGAGGGAACTTCCCAGGGAAGTGTTATGTTTGTGGCAAGACTGGCCATAAACGACAGGATTGTCCTGATAGGGGCAGGGCCCCACAGCAGCAGCAGCAGGGTGCTCGCCAGGAGCCGCAGAGGCCTATATTTCCCGTCGCTCTCCCCACACTGCCACAGATGGCAGCATTGCCACCCATTCCAGCAGTCCCAGCTCAGTAGGGACAGCTACAGTATGGACGTGTCTATAACGTCCACCAGGCAGCAGTTCCACAGGCACCGCCCGCGATTGAGGGTACGTTTCCTATCCATGGCACTATGGGTCGGGTATTGTTTGATACGGGGGCTACACATTGTTTTATAGCTACACATTTCGCGAAGGATTTAGGGTTGTTAGCCACAGCGGAGAGCATAGTGACGTGTGTCGACTCACCATTGGGGAATGGGTCACTTATATTCTTTATATGCCGGGGAGTGGGGGTAGAGATTGGTGGTTTGGTATTACCTGCAGACATGTTGGTATTAGATATGCATGTGCACGATGTGATTATCGGTATAGATTGGCTCGTAGCTTATAGGGCCATGATTGATTGCTTCAGCGGGACCATTATTTTTGCCATTCCGGGGCAAGAGATGTTTGTAGTGGCGATGCCTCGCCCAGAGGGAGGTTCGACCGCTCATCTGTATTACATAGAGGAGGATACCTCTAAGGAGGATGTGATTCCTTTAGATTCGATCCCAGTTGTCAGGGAGTATTCGGATGTGTTTCAGGAGATACCAGGCCTACCCCCCAGTCGAGAGATAGACTTTGTTATAGACCTATAGCACGCGCACCGTACCGTATGGCTCCGGCAGAGAAGCGAGAGCTAGAGATCAGATAGAGCAGCTGTTAGGTCAGGGCTTTATTCGCAGGAGTACCTCACCTTGGGGCGCTCCAGTTTTGTTTATGAAGAAGAGGGATGGTTCACTAAGATTGTGTGTGGACTACCGGGAGTTGAACAAGGTCACGATACGGAATAAGTATCCGTTGCCTCGAATCGATGACCTATTTGACCAGTTGAGAGGAGCTTCTTTCTTCTCGAAGATTGATTTGAGATCGGGATACCATCAGTTGCGTATCAGGGAGGAGGATGTCTCGAAGACTGCGTTCTTAACGAGATATGGTTCTTACGAGTTTCGAGTTATGCCTTTTGGTTTGACCAACGCTCCAGCAGTGTTTATGGACTTGATGAATAGGGTGTTCAGAGAGTTCCTTGATCAGTTTGTCATTGTCTTCATTGATGATATTCTTGTTTACTGCCAGACAGAGGAGGAGCACGCTGAACATTTGTGGCAGGTTTTGCAGATGCTGCGTCAGAACGAACTGTATACAAAGTTTGAGAAGTGCGGATTTTGGTTGAAGGAGGTCCAGTTTTTGGGACACATTATTTCCGACCGGGGGATATCTGTTGATCCGGGGAAGGTATCCGCGGTGAGGGAGTGGGGACAGCCCACGATACCGACTGAGATTCGTAGTTTCTTGGGCCTAGCAGGATACTACAGGAGATTCATTCGGGGATTTTCGAAGATAGCGGGTCCTTTGACACATCTGACTCGTAAAGGTGTGTCGTTCATTTGGAGTGATGCCTGTCAGTTGGCATTTGATGAGTTAAAGGACAAATTGACCTCAGCACCTGTGTTAGCATTGCCGAGACCGGTAGTTGAGTATTTGGTTTACACCGATGCGTCTTTGCAAGGACTTGGAGGTGTATTACAGCAGGAGAGACAGGCCATATCTTATGCTTCCCGTAAGCTTAAGCCTCATGAGAAGAATTACCCCACGCATGATTTGGAGTTGGCGGCAGTGGTATTTGCCCTACGGATTTGGAGGCACTATCTTTTGGGGGAGAAGTTCCAATTGTTCACGGACCAAAGTCCCTACAGTACCTGTTCACAGAGAAGGAGTTGAACATACGGCAAAGGAGGTGGCTTGAGTTTGTGAAGGACTACCAGTTCGATATCCAGTATCACCCGGGTAAGGCTAACGTGGTAGCAGACGCGTTGAGCCGTAGGCCAAATGAGGTGGCAGGGGTGTGGAAGGCAAAGTGGAAGGAGTTGGGACATCAGGATGCAGTGGCCCGATCTTTCATGTCTGTGATGACCGTTACACCGCAGATTGTCACGAAGGTAGTACGGGCACAGGCTAATGACTCGTTCTGTCAGGAGTAAATAGTTCGATTACTAGCAGAGGGAGCCGAGTCCTATACCGTTCGCTCAGACGGGGGATTACGCTTCAATGGGAGATTGGTGGTTCCGGAAGGGGAGGAATTGCGACACGAGGTGATGGAAGAGTCGCACGGCTCACGATTCGCGGTACATCCCGGAGGGGACAAAATGTACCAAGACATGAGACGCCAGTATTGGTGGAGCGGTATGAAGAGAGATATCGCTGTGTTTGTTTCGAAATGCGCCACTTGTAAGCTAGTAAAAGTGGATCATCAGAGACCGACAGGACTTCTACAGCCGTTGGAGGTTCCGAGGTGGATGTGGGAGAGCATATCCATGGACTTTATCACGGGGTTGCCTACGTCGCAGAGGTGTCACGACTCCGTTTGGGTAATTGTGGACAGGTTGTCCAAAGTCGCTCACTTTTTACCCGTAAGGACTGACTACACTACGGGACAGTATGCCCAGCTCTTCATTTCAGAGATTGTGAGACTTCACGGTGTGCCCCTAAATATCGTGTCTGACAGAGATAAGATATTTGTTTCGCGGTTTTGGGAGAGTTTCCAGGAGGCCATGGGCACGGAATTGCGATTGAGTACGGCTTATTATCCGCAGACCGATGGGCAGACCGAGCGCACAAATCAGATGTTGGAGGACATGCTATGCATGTGCATTATTGACTTTGGAGGTGGATGGGAGAAATACCTTCCACTGGTAGAGTTTGCTTATAATAACTCCTACCAGTTCACTATTGGCATGGCTCCGTTTGAGGCGTTGTACGGTAGGCCTTGTCGTTCCCCAGCATGTTGGTTGGAGGTGGGGGACAATAAACTACTTGGGACGTAAGTGATTCAGGTTACTTCGGCAAGGATTGAGTTGATTCGGAGTCGCATTCGGGTAGCTCAAGACCGGCAGAAGAGTTATGCTGATGCGAAGAGATCTTTCAGGGAGTTCCAAGTGGGGGACCAGGTTTTGCTCAGAGTATCTCCTATGAAGGGGATTATGCGTTTCGGGAAGAAGGGGAAGTTGGCATCGAGGTATGTGGGGTCATTTCCTATTATTGAACGGATTGGACCAGTTGCGTATAGACTCGGGTTACCGGAGAATTTACACCGGATTCACGATGTGTTTCATATTTCTCGCTAACGAAATATCTCAGAGACGATTTGGCTCATTCTCACATCGCTTTGGAGGAGATTGATCTACAGCCTGATAGCTCCTACGAGGAGGGGCCGATTGCTATTTTGGACCGAAGTGAGAGGAAGCTGCGGTCAGAGATAGTTCCGTTAGTGCGTGTTGAGTGGCGACATCACAATGTCGAGGAGTCCACATGGGAACGCGAGGATGAGATCCGCGAACGTTATCCAGAGTTTTTTTTATCAGGTACTTTCTAGTTCCGAATTTCTGGACGAAATTCTGTTATTAGGGGGGAAGTATGTAATACCCCGTATTTTTGGCGATATTTATTTTTGGGATTAATTAATTAAATGAGAATTAATTGGGAATTAATCCGGATAAAATACTAGCGAGATGTGAGTTGGTATTTGACTATATTGAGTATATATGATGATATATGAATATTGAATTATGAAATTTGTCGTGAGATTGATATACGACAATTTGGACATTTTATTGGGACGCGTGAGACAGTCGCGTCAGGATATAATTATTTTAATTATAAAAGTGAAATTAAATTCTATTAACCGTATGGTCATTTTGAGTGCGTCAACGCATCCGGAAGGGTCGAGATAGTCAGAAAACACTAGCCGGGGGTTTAGTTTGGGTCCCGGGGTATTTTTAGGCCATACCGGCAACATATAGGGGTAGTTTGGTAATTTTGCATTTTTGAGAATTAAAAGTGACGAAAATTTGTAAATTATATCTGATGTGGATTTGACCCACTAAACCACTAACCAACTCATTTTTAACCTAATAGGCTACGTAGGTTATTAGAATTAGGTTTCTAATTTTAACCAAAACAAACCCTAGCCACCATAGCCATTGGAGAAGAAAGCTTAGAGAGGGAGAGAAAGAGGAGAATTTTGCAGAGAGAGAGAGAGAACCTCATCAAATCGTCATCAAAATCAGAGATTAAATCAAGGCAAGTGATTTAATTCCGTTTAATTCAGAGAATGTTTCTTCCATGTTAGATAATTCTAAGATTTACATTTGTTCTTGAAAGTTAATGAAAAACCCATGAGTTTGGAATTAGAATACTATATTTTGAGGAAAGGATTTCATGTAGAATCGTATTTAGAGGACTAATATGATGTTGATATATCTTGCAAGAAACAAAAACGGATTTAATTGGATAAATTAAAGACTTAAAATTTTAGGGTTTATGTTCTTGAAAAAAATTGGGGAAAAGTGTAGAGACTTGTGATTTAATGATGATTAGGACGAATTAATCCTTTAAAACACGTTAGTATGTGATTATAATATGTTTAGGATTGATTAGAGACCTTAAAACATTGTTGGGATGAATTTTAGAGGAGAATTGAGGAGTAGAAATTGGTGAAAAACGAAAGTAGAAATTCTGGGCACGAAACTGGCCGTTCGTTAGAAGGCCTTCCCAGGTCGTTCGAACGAGCTCGTTCGAACGAGCTTCTAACGAGTTGACCAGTTGCTTCTAACGAGGGGAAATTTCATTCGATACTTTCGTTCGAACGAGATGTCGTTAGAAGGTACAGTTCGTTCGAACGAACTGAATCTCGTTCGAACAGCCTCGTTCGAACGAGACTTCTAACGAGCTGGCAGTTTAGGCCTTTTTGGCCTGTTTTGATTTTGGGAGTCCCGTAAACTTGTTCGAGGATAGAGATAACATTCCTTTGATGATGTACTGGTATACTTGGGACATTTGGGATATAATGAGGAGTAAATTATATAATTGTGGAACGAATCAAATAGACACTTTGAGTCGAGACGTGAGTGCCTACTACGACGTGAGAATAAATTATGGCGTGTATGATTATGAACCAGGAGTATATAAATTGTATAAATTATAAGATGGTACGAGAATGCGATAAGTACTACAATTAAACTACGGTGATTACTAAGATGCGTGTTTACTTAGTATTGATATATGATTTGTGTGTATGACATACCTACCATACTTGCTATCACGGGAGGTTTGCGTTCGCTTAGGACCCTCTAATCCTTGTGTGCCTACGGGGGGGATTTAGACTGGTACCTCGAGAACATAGGTCAGAGAAGGACTTATTGGGATGTTAATAAGTCTGCTGATCGTGGGAACGTAGGTATGTGCGTGACCCATGTGATGTGACTGTGTTCGCCTCCACTGTTTGTGATTTGTGGTATCTGAACTATTCCTGAGAGATTCGGAATACGTGATTCCTTATGTACATGATGTACCGGGATGGATAGCAGAGTATGTGTGCACCGCAGCTTAGTCTCGGGGTGCTTATATTGTATATTTATATTGTGGAAAATATACACTTAATAAAATGGGAACTTTCATATGGTATCGTGTGTACAACTATGGAATAACATAAAAGGGATAATCTATAATGAGTTGTATTACTTTTATATGAGAACTTGAATTTACGTTAAGCCCCCTATTTAATTGCGGTCGTTATAATGTTAATGGGAACCGAGTAATAAGGGTAGAACCTAGGACAATCTATCTAGATACGATGTCACTTAGCTAGGGGTTTGTGTCATTTTAGATGGGTACTTACGTTAGGAGTGCACAGTTAGACGAGAGCTGAGAATTTCATGTGAGTGCACGTCCTAACATGTACTCTGCATTTAATATTTTAAATGTTTTTAAAGCACTTGCAGGTTTTTAAAATATCTCCACATTCGGGTTCTAACCCGTTTGCTTTCAAATCTATTTTCTTGTAAAACCATTTTAGGTGCCCAGCCACAAGGACACCACGAATAGGATTCTCATTCCGATGACGAGCTGTAGCTGTTTGTGGAAGTTACAGGGATTTTCTTTTAGACCCTTCTATCATTTGGATTCCATGTTCAGTATTCCTCAGTTGTAGGGCATGTTGCCCAAATTCTATTAGAGACATTTCCATTTCAGTTTTTCAGACTTTGGCATGTATTAATTCAGTATTCAGTATTTCGTTACTTATTTCAGTTGTGGGATTTGTTGTGAGGAGTTTTTCCTCCGGATTTATTTATATCATGTGATGGTTATTCTACTATTTCGTTATGGTGAATGGTGATATTATTCTTGCTTTAAATCTTTTACTGCATGTTAATCAGACATTAATTAAAATTTGACAACTTACTTTTTAAATACTAGGTGGGTAGTAATAATAAAATACTTTCAACAGTGATGCTATTAACTGAGCCAACTTGGCATTTTGATTTAATTTAATAAATGTGTAGCTACCCGGTATTTAATTAGTCGGGGTGTCACAGCGTGTGACAAACATTTTTTTATTATACACCCCCCATTTTAAACGTCCCACCACTTCTCTCTCCTCTCTCTTCCCCCATAACCAAACCTTCACCCATTAACCCCATTTCTACCCAAAACCCAACGACCTGCTACCACTACCCTACTGCCCCATCACCAAGCCGAGTCAACCATAGACTTGAGACCCAATTAAACCTGAAATGAGCTCCACCTTACTCGCTTCAAAACTCCAAACCCGACGGAACCCCACATTCGGCCATTGTAACACCTCGTAATTTTGAGGATTTAGTATTTAATTATTTTTGGGAGACATAAAAATATTTAAATTATAGATACTTAAATTTATGATTTGGAGAATTTGTTTGAGTTGGAGGAATTATTTATATTTCGAAACTTTAAGTTTAATTGTTCGAAATTTTGTGTGTTGCATTTTGAAGTCAAAATCGTATAATGTTATAAAGTATTTTGAATAATAATTATGAGTGCACGGTTAAGTCCGGATGGGTAAAGATAGTCAAAAAAGAGTACCTGAAGTTAGTAATTGGGTCTCGGGGCATTTTTGGGCAAAGCCTGGCCCACACGGGGGGATTTGGGCCATTTTAATGAGGCCCAAGTGACCAAAAAGGGGAATTAGGGGTTTTAAACCTTATTGAGGGAGTGTTGAATGGAAGTTAGCAAATTATAAACGTAAGGGGTTGAGAGAAAAGCAGAGGAAGCAAGTGGAGAACAAATTGGGGACCTTTTGGAGACAAACCGAGGGACAAATTGGGTGTTCTTCATCAACACTTTCCCTGCAGCTACGGATCAGACACTACGAACAATTAGAGGCAAGTGGTTAAATATTGTGATTCTTAAATTTACGATTATCAATTTATATTATGGTGGGTGCAAACTGAAAATTCGTTTTGGGTGGGTTGTTGCATGAAATTGAACATGTTATGTGATTTAATAGTTCAATTGATGTTATAGAAGCATTCATTATTGATTGGTATTATAACAACAACAAAAACATGTATTACAGATAAATTGATGGGGACTATAGAATCATATTTTCGAATTTCAATTGAGATCGCACCGTAGGAATTTGGTTTCTTAAGTGGGTGTAAACCCGTAAAATTTATGATCCCAAAGGGTTAAGTGATGATTATAGTTCACAATAAAGGTAAAAAGATTATAAATATGATGGATTTCTACTGGGATTTGAGAAAAAGAAATCTTGAATTTTCGTTAATGGATGAACAGAAGATCGGAGAAGAAAGGTAACTGGTCGATTGATCGCTCGACCTAGGGCATCGATCGATCGACGGTCCCAGATTATTGGCAGCTTCGCCAGTTTTATATATAAGGGGAAATTAATTTAAGGTTTATTCCCCTACTTTCTATTTACTATTAAATGCATATGTAGCACATATTCCTTAGCAATTATAAGGGGATATAATTTGGTTTATGACGATAATGATTGGATGTCTCAAGGGATGAATTTGGAAAATAAATTTTTGTATTAATTTCAGACCGAGGGAAAATGTTCGTGTATTGTAGTTGAGTGACACTACATTATTAAATGAATTAAGGTGTAATTTATTAATTAGGGGGCGTAATATGTAATCAGGTATTAACGATGGTACGGGCCAAGTGAGCGAGTTCGGGTATATTGGTTGGGTGACGCCATGTATTAAATTAATCATTGTATAAATTAATTAAATTAGAGTCGGATCGTAGACTCGGGAAGGTAGTAAATTAATTTAGGAGAAAATTTATTAATTTGAGTTAGACCATAGACTCGGGAATATACAGGCTAGTGTTACGAGTTTTAGAACATGGTAAAGCCAGGATTTATATTATATATATACGGTGTGGTGATAGTATATATATTTATGTACTTTGTATGTGCTATTAAATATCAGTGGCTAGATATTTATTTAATTTATATATTCAAGTGCTATCAAGGGAGGTTGCACGATGTGGGTGAATCCCCTAGCTTGAGGAGTAGGGCGAGTATATCCCCAGGTCATAGCGTCCGGTATATGGGTGAGGGGCTTATCTCACTTTCAAGGAAGGAATATGACCGCCTCCACTACGTTTATCTTTTGGGCCAGGATGGTGAGCGATTTCGAGTTGGGCAACTTGTTATGAGAGCACACCTAGTGAGATAGCACTTTAAAGGAAATCATCCGGCGAGGGTATACTCGGAAGGATGGATATGCATAGGACACATGTGTGGATGTTGTGGTATAACAACGTATATAATAGTATAGAAAATTATTAACAGGTATTAAATACATGTTGTGAGAATGAATGCATTTCATATAACTAATGAGACTTTTATATAGTTTATTTAGGGTAATTTATGGAAGACAAGCATGGGATCCTTGTACTATAATTTTACGTATGTGATGGGAAAAAGATTATAAAGGGCATTTAATACATAGGTGAGAAACTGTATTGACTTATATAACATGTGTCACAATTATATGATATTATATTAAGGGAATTTAATAAGTTAGAGTAGGAGATAACTTATAACCCTTGAATAATAATACTCGGTTTAGAGTAGAAAGGCAAGGGGAGATTATGCCAGGACTAGTTGGACAGGGTAGTACAACTAGGTGGGGTTAAGGAAACCGTTAGTTGTGCACATTAGTGGAGGGGTGAGTATGTCCTCAAGAGAGTGTGACACTAACTTAAATATGAAGCGCATTCATACATTTTCAATTACTGCAGTTAATTTACTTGCTAAATATTTTCAAAATATTTTGGGTTCTAATCCTTGCTATAAAACTAGTTTCAAAACCTTTTAGGGTCCAGCCACAAGGATGCCAGGATTGATATTCTATTTCAGGGACACGGAGCTTTAGCATATGTGGATGCAAGTAGGAACTTGGATTAGACGCATCATTCATTCTTTCGTAGAGTAGGAATCATCTATCAGTTTCATTTTTACTTCGGGCTTGTCGCCCATACTTTTCGGTACAGTTTTGAGATTTACTTATTCAGATGTTGGATGGTTGTTATTGGACTATTTACTTTGGTGGCCGATGGTTTATTCAGTAAAATAGTTTAATTAATTATTCAGTTGATTTAATTATGTCGTTGTGTATGACTCATATTATCTTTCCGCATGTTATTGTTTTATTTAATTAAAAAGATAAAAATCTGGCACCGACTTTTTGGAATACTAGGTGGTTAGTAAGTTTTTAAAAAGGTTTTTGACAGTGATACTAAGAATGAACCAACTGGGATTCCTATTTTAATTATGTATATGGATGATCACCCAGTATTTTATTAAGCGGGGTGTCACAGATGGTATCAGAGCATCAGGTTCTAGTGTCCTTAGGATCTGTACATCTTTTCACGTTTCATCTTAGTGCTCTTTGATACAGAGGCCTGTCATAGGATTGTTGTATTCTTATACGTATACGCAATTACGTTCTTCTGCCAATTACTTTATATTTGATGGTGAACTCATACGATTCGATTCTCATTTCAGATGCCGCCCAGGAGAGAGAGAGAAGCTAGGCCAGCAGGGGGAGATGAGACTAGAGAGGCTCATCAGGAGCCAGAGTTATCACAGCAACTGCTAGAGATGATTTCAACTGCACAGGTAACTGAATTAGTGGCGCGAGCAGTTAAAGCGATGATGATCGCAATGGCAAAGTACTTTCCACGAGATTAGCCACATGCATTAGTGGTAACGGACGTTCAGGCCCACCCGGGGCCATCGAAATGGCAACAAGTACGATGGGTCTTTCAAAAAGGCCATCCACTAGAGTTTTAAGGGGGTTCAGATGTGGTGCTTACGTGTCAGTGGAAGAGAGATATTCGAAGTCACCTATGCATGGTAGATTGCAATAAGGTGCAGAAGAAAATGGTAGCCACTTTTAGGTTAGTAGGAGCAACACTACAGTGGTGGGAGTCAATCGCCACAGTTGAGGAAAGGGATACATTAACTATTGCAGAGTTTTATGTTCGCTTCGACCGCCAGTATTTCTCGCTAGCAATTGAGGACGAAATAAGGAGAAAATTCAGTGAGGTGACTCAGGGGGACAGTTCAGTGGTCGATTACGAGGAAGAATTCTCTTATTTGGCAAATTTTGTTCCGGATGAGGTAAGCAACGAAGAAAGAAAGAAGTGAGGTTCATGGATGGGTAAGTCTAGAGGATTAGGTAACATTTGATTGGTAATCCCGCAATAGTATCTTATACAGACGTCGTTAATGTAGCACTCCTACACTACCAGGAATATCTCTTCTACATGAAAAGAAGCAGGAGGGGAGTGGAACGCAGTCAGCCAAGTACAGTAGGAGGGAACAGTACCAGTGGGGTATCTCAGCAGCAGGCAGGGGGACATCAGGGGTAGGATTTCCGATAGGGGAATTAGGCCAAACGATTTAGATCTGGGGGCTATCGACAGGGAGGCTAGAACTTCTGACAAGGCCAGCAAGGAAGGGATCAGTGGCAGGGTGAATTTATTAGGATGTGTTTCGTTTATGGGGAAGCGGGACATGTGAAGCGAGTTTGTACTAAGTGAGGTAGGGGTCAACTACAGGATGAGGTTATGGATGTACAACCACTACAACAAGTCATGGGTGTGTTCGGGTAGGGAGAAGCTTCTCAGAACTCGAGGATCATCCATTGCAGCTAGAGTATGGATGTAATTATCCTTTTATCCTATGGGCATGGGGTTATTTTGAGTGACAGTGAGGGTGTCACATTATAAAATTTATTTTCACTAGATTTCGCGGGTAAGTCGAATTTTGTGGGTGCGCTGGCTATAGCAGCCACATTACATATATATTTTCGTGGGGTAGCAGATTTCTCTAGTGTTAACTACGAGAGAGTGGGGGTATACATAGAGAGGAGATTGGAATTATGCGGGGAGTTACTACTTTCGAGAATTATGGGAGTAGGGCAGATGATTTTTTTCCAAACATTGGCTGGATAGCGAAGGATTTCAACTATTGCGGATAGTGAGGGTAAGTTTTGGTGTTCACGACACTAGGGTATGAATGAATTTTACTAGGTGTCAACTGAGAGTGCGTCTAGCCCATATATATGTGTGTATATATGTTGTATTGTGTGGTGCGATAGACACATAATGAGGTCTTGTGTTCTCATATTCTATCCCGGTAAGTAGGGGTGTCTACTGAAGTGAATTGGGGTGGTTAGATTTATTTTTGAGAAGGGAGAGATAGATTGGGGTTTATTTTGCGCAAGAACTAGTGATAGTAAGGGCGCGGTATTTTATGTTGACTTTTGTAGAATAAGAGTAGGCGTGTATGCTTTTGTGTTAAGAGATAAGTATTTGGGGGTATGTGCTATGGACTGAGGGTCTAACAGATCTCAATGACCGACAATGTTAGGTAGTAGTGTATCGGGGGGGTTCCTTGTTTGGATTTCGCATGCGAGACATCCCACACATGAAACTTAGCGCATTGTTCGAAGTGGGGAGATGTTTGGTCATTAGTACATGGGTTGGGTACCGAGGCTATTATTCACATATGTGATACGACTACGGGTTGGAAGTTATATTACGGGTTACGTCTAGCATAGTCAGGTAACTTTCGTGTGGTTAAGTACGGGTACAAGGTGTAAGGCACCCTAGTTAATTAGGGTAACTTTCATGTGGTTAAGCACGTGTACAGGGTGTATGGGCGCCCTAGGTAATTAAAAGGCATAATTGTGAAACTCGTAATTAGAACCGGGAGAACTAGATGTAGAGACCTTAGAGGCTCAGGGCTAGAGAGTGATATTCTAAGCACGGAGAACTGGGCTTATCTTAATTTCGAGGACGAAATTCCTTTGTAGGGGGGAGTATTTAACACCCCGTAATTTTGAGGATTTATTATTTAATTATTTTAGGGATATATAAAAATATTTATATTGGAGAAACTTAAATTTATGATTTGGAGAATTTATTTGAGTGGGAAGAATTATTTATATTTGGCGACTTTAAGTGTAATTGTTCAAAATTTTGTGTGTTGCATTTTTAAATCAAAATCGGAGAATGTTATAAAGTATTTCGGATGTGATACCCCGCCCAATTAAACGTAGGGTGATCAAGCCTTAATTTAATTTAAACCGGTTTCTTAAATGGTTCATTCTTAACATCACTGTCGAAAACTTTTTTTGTTACTAACCACCTAAGTGAAATTGAGCGATTGCCAATTTTATCTTTCTTAAGCAAAACAAATAATCCATACAAACGCATTACAAGTCTAGTAATAAAACAGTTTACGTAAATAACTGTATGCAGATAAAGTCTTTCCGAAAACCACGGCCAATAACAGACAATTCAAAATTCAGAATCACAATAACTGTAAGAGTAAAGATAGGACAACATGTCCCAACTAAGAATACTAAGACAGAGATCCTGCACTAGAACTGAAAAGGAGGAAGCGTCTAAACAATCCCTGCAACATCCACATGTGATGCAGCTCCCAAATCCTTGAAATGAAATCATGCTGGGTGTCCCTATGGCTGGGCACCTAAAAGGTTTTAAAAATTTTACATAGCAAGAGTTAGTACTCAAAACATTTTGAAAATATTTTGCAAGCAGTTATCACAATTGAGTTATTGATTACACATATTAAAGATTCGCACACTCCCTTGAACTTCCTCACCTCTCTTCTATAGCGCATGTCTAACGAGGATACTTAGTTCACCTAGTTATATTACCCATAAGCGTAGGTAAATTATTTACTGCTTGTTATCCTTATTCTTGTAATAATTACATTACGCTATAATTTATTACTAAGATACCTAGAATTCATCTCATTATCTACTATTCTCAGTTTGTAGATTATGCACATAGAATACATTTTATCACTTAATCGTGTATTGAATATTAGTTATCACAACATATCCTTTTACTACACATAAAGGACTCTTGGTTCAGAATGATTCATCGACCCCAAGTGAGAGTTGGTTCGGAATTATCCATCGGCCCCAACTATTTTTAAAAATATATATGTATACACATATTCTGGTTCGGGACTCTTTCATCGCGACACCAGTTCAATGTTTGGTTCGGCATTTCTCATCGACCCCAAACATATAATAACTTTATGTTAGTTCGGAATGTCTCATCGACCCTAACATAATTAATTTAGGTAAAATTCTCTTAACCCAAACTTTTATATAATTTAGTAGGTACACACCCGACCCATCAAATCATGCACGTACGTAATATATTTTACATATATCCACCGTACTCATTAATTTACAACTTATTTCACTATTGCATTTATTCGAGTATTCACGCAACTCTAAGGGCCCTAGTTACCCCTCCCTTAATTCAGTAGTTAAGTTAACTTTAACCTACTGGTATTATTCCGGAATTTACTCTCACTCTTTCCGTAGCTAAATCCTCACAATTTCCAACATACGGCTATCAATCGTTCTCCCGTCGGTTCATTTCTCCAAAATTCCCGCTCAATCATTTATGAAGAAATCTAATGGTACACCTACTGATATTTATGAAGTTTCCTCATAGGTAAAATATCATCCCTAAGGTTCCCATCAAGCAACGGTAACTAAAAGGAAATTTTCATTGAATTTTCTAAAATCCAGGTAGGGTCGATCGATCGATGGGACAAGGTCGATCGATCGACTGCTCGATCGATCGACATTCAAGGGACGATCGATCGATCAAGAAGTGACAGACCCAATTCATCTTCTTCATACGGGTTTCACCATTTTTATCTAACTATCTTCCATGATAATCAACCATAATTGCAACCAAAAATTTCTAATCATTCTTACATGTTCTGGGATGATCACTAACGATTTAAAATAACAAAATCATTATAAATCTTGGCCAAATCAACTAAAAATCTTAATAATATTCGAGAACCCTAAAAATACATTCTTTACATCTTTCATCATAATCCCATATTTTTAGTTCGATTTAATTCTCTAGTTTTCTATGATATCGGCATATTTGGTGATCCAAAAATGTTCTACATGCAATCCCTACCAATAATGGATCATAATCAATTGTTTTACTCCCAAAAATATCATAAAAGCCATGTTCTTCATAAAGCTTAAATATGGGTATTATAACTCAATTTATTTTGCAAATAACCACTTGCCTTATGATTTGTAGGGTTTGATTTCGTGGTTGTTGTTGTTGGTTGATGATTTTGATCCTTCAATCCTCCTTCCCAACAACTTTGTGGTGAAATCTCCTTAGAATTTCCCCTCCTTCCTTCTTTTACCTTTGGAACTTGCTTCCCTCTCTTCTCTACTGGCTATGGTGTATTTTCTTTCTTTTTAACCCTAGCCTCAACTCTTATAATCTGATTTGGGGTTTCAAAATTCGTAGGTCTACTTACCCATAATTGTAAAGAGACCAAAACGTCCTCGAATGGTCCCGGTTTAGCCCAAAAATGACCCGACACTCAACTTGTACCCCCGGGTACACTATTTTGACTAATTCGACCCTTTCGGAATCATCAGTGGACTCTAAATTATCTTTTGAGTCTCTTAAAATATTTTTCGAATCTCATCTTCAAATTTTGTCTATGCATGACACTCGGTTGAGATAACTCAGGTACGTTCATAAAATCACTAGACCGTACGTATAAACATTCAAGATTTACTACTGACATATAGTAATTTTTTTATCGTTGTATTAATATTTATTAATGTAATATCACGTTAAGTTACTCTTCTCACGTAATTTAAGTAAAACGTATTTTATCACATTAAATTACTCTACTTACGTAATTTAAATCAAACTTATATCGCATTAAATTACTCTACTCACGTAATTTAAATAAAACTTATATCGCATTAAATTACTCTACTCACGTATTTTAAATAAAACTTATATCGCATTAAATTACTCTACTCATGTAATTTAAATAAAACGTATTTTTCCTAATTAAACAGAATTACGGGGTATTACATCAGATAATAATTTTGAGTACGCGGTTGAGTCCGAATGGGTCAAGATAGTAAAAAAAGAGTACCCGGGGGGTGGTAATCGGGTCTCGGGGCCTTTTTGGGCATAGTCGGGCCCACACGGGGGGATTTGGGCCATTTTAATTAGGCCCATGTGACCAAAAACTGGGTTTAAGGGTTTTAAAACTAATTTAGGGAGTGTTGAATGACACTTAACAAATTCTAAACATAAGGGTTTGAGAGAAAAGCAAAGGAAGCAAGTGGAGAACAAATTGGGGATCTTTTGGAGACAAACCGAGGGACAAATTGGGTGTTCTTCATCAACACTTTCCCTACACCAACGGATCAGACACTATGAACAATTAGAGGCAAGTGATTAACTGTTGTGATTCTTAAATTGGTGATAATCAATTCATATTATGGTGGGTGAAAACTGAAAATTCGTTTTGGGTGGGTTATTGCATGAAATTAGGTTTATATGAAATTGAACATGTTTTGCGATTTAATAGTTCAAATGATGTTATAGAAGCATTCAATATTGATTGGTATTAGAACTACAATAGAAAACATGTATTAGTGATAAATTGATGGGGACTATAGAATCAGATTTTCGAATTTTAATTGGGATTGTACTGTAGGAATTCGTTTTCTTGAGTGGGTGTTAACTCGTAAAATTTATGATCTTAAAGGGTTTGATGATGATTATAGTTCACAATAGAGGTAAAAAGATGATAAATATGATGGATTGCTATTGGGATTTGAGAAAATGAAATCTTGGATTTTCGTTAATGGCTGAACAGAAGATCAGAGAAGAAAGGCAGCTGGTCGATCGATCGATCGACCCAGGGCATCGATCGATCGATGTGCCAGATTTTTGTTAGGTTAGCCAGTTTTATATATAATGGGAAATTAGTTTAAGATTTATTCCCGTACTTTCTATTTAGTGATAAATGCATATGTAGCACATATTTCTTAGCAATTATAGGGGGATATAATTGGGTTTAGGAGGATAATGATTGGATGTCTCAAGGGATGAATTTGGGAAATAAATTTTAGTATTAATTTCAGACCGAGGGAAAATGTTCGGGTATTGTAGTTGAGTGACACTACACTATTAAATGAATTGAGGTGTAATTTGTTAATTAGGGGGCGAAATATGGAATCGGGTATTAACGATATTCGGGTATTGTAGTTGAGGGAAAATGTTCGGGTATTATAGTTGAGTGAAACTACATTATTAAATGAATTGAGGTGTAATTCATTACTTAGGGGGGGAAATATGGTATAACGATGGTACGGGCCATGAAAGCGAGTCCGGGTATATTGGTTGGCAACGGCAAGTATTAAATTAATGTGTAAATTAATTAAATTAGAGTCGGATCGTAGACTTGGGAAGGTAATAAATTAATTTAGGAGAAAATTTATTAATTTGAGTCGGACCATAGACTCGGGAATATACAGGCTAGTGTTACAAGTTTTAGAACACGGTAAAGTCGGGATTTATATATTATATATACGGTGTGGTGATAGTATATATATATATATATATGTATGTACTTTATGTGTGCTATTAAATATCAGTGGGTAGATATTTATTTAATTTATATACTCTAGTGCTATCAAGGGAGGTTGCACGATATGGGTGAATCCCCTATCTTGAGGAGTAGGACGAGTATATCCCCAGGTCATAGCGTCCGGTATATGGGTGAGGGGCTTATCTCACTTTCAGGGAAGAAATATGACCGCCTCCACTACGTTTATCTTTTGGGCCAGGTTGGTGAGCGATTCCGACTTGGGTAACTAGGTTACGTGAGCACACCTAGTGAGATAGTACTTTAGAGGAAATCATCCGGTGAGGGTATACTCAGAAGGATGGATATACATAGGACACATGTGTGGATGTTGTGGTATAATTACGTATATAATAGTATAGAAAATTATATACGGGTATTAAATACATGTTGCGAGAATGAATGTATTTTATATAACTAGTGAGACTCTAATATAGTTTATTTTAAAAGGGTAATTTATGGAAGACAAGCATGGGATTGTTGTATTATATTTTTACGTATATGATGGGAAAAAGATTATATACGGCATTAAATACATAGGTGAGAAACTGTATTGACTTATATAACTTGTATCACGATTATATGATATTATATTAAGGGAATTTATTAAGTTAGCGTAGGAGATGACTTATAACCCATGAATAATAATACTCGGTTTAGAGTAGAAAGGCAAGGGGAGATTATACCAGGACTAGTTGGACCGGTTAGTACAACTAGGTGGGGTTAAGGAAACTATTAGGTGTGCACATTAGTGGAGGGGTGAGTATGTCCTCAACAGAGTGCGATACTAACTTAAATATGAAGCGTATTCATACATTTTTAATTACTATAGTTAATTCACTTGCTAAATATTTTGGGTTCTAACCCTTGCTATAAAACTATTTTCAAAACCTTTTAGGTGTTCAACCACAGGGATGCCAAGATTGATTTTCTATTCCAGGGACACAGAGCTGCGGCATATGTGGATGCAAGCAGGAGCTTGGTTTAGATGCATCATTCATTCTTTCCTAGAGTAGGAATCATCTATGATTTTCAGTTTTACTTCGAGCTTGTCCCCCATACTTTTCAGTACAGTTTTCAGATTTACTTATTCAGATGTTGGATGGTTGTTATTGGACTATTTACTTTGGTGGCCGATGGTTTATTCGA
Source organism: Sambucus nigra (assembly GCA_949130495.1). Lineage (NCBI taxonomy): Eukaryota > Viridiplantae > Streptophyta > Magnoliopsida > Dipsacales > Adoxaceae > Sambucus > Sambucus nigra. The sequence continues at coordinate 15,728,041 of OX422214.1, forward strand.
CGAATAGTTAAATTAATTATTCAGTGGATTTAATTCGATCATTGTGACTCATATTATCTTTCCGCGTGTTCTTATTTTATTTAATTAAAAAGATAAAAATTTGGCACCGATTTTTTGGAATACTAGGTGGTTAGTAAGTTTTTAAAAAGTTTTTCGAAAGTGATGCTAAGAATGAACCAACTGGGATTCCTATTTTAATTTTGGATAGGACTGATCACCCGGTATTTTATTAAGCGGGGTGTAACACCCATTTCATCCACCACCAAACCAACAAATCCCACCATTGTCCTTATTCCTTCCTATGCGAACACCTTATACCCACTCCAAAATTCGACCCAAGCTTTGTAGGCCCTTCAGGCATTGATCTAGCTCCCAAAGGTAGTGGGGTGATGGGGACTGCTACGGTTTGTTATATGGGTGGGTGTTGAGGGGTATGTCTATTTTAAAAAACACACGTGTCCGTTGCCACTGGACTGGAGCAATCACAAGAAGGAATTAAGGGTTATTTTTAATGTCTCATTAAGTCACTAAAATGTTCATTATTTTGGTTCATTCTGAACCTCACTCTCTCTCTCTAGAACCTGATGCTCTGATACCACCTGTGACACCCCGACTAATTAAATACCGGGTAGCTACTCCTTTATTAAATTAATACAAAATGTCAAGTTGGTTCAGTTAATAGCATCACTGTCGAAAACATTTTTTTTATAATTACTAACCACCTAGTATTTGAAAAGTGAGATGTCAGATTTTAAAATAAGTTTGATTAACATGCATTGAAAGAATAATGAAAGAATAACATAACCATACACCATAAAGTCTCAATAAAGTAACCAACAATTAATAGTAAGTCCAGAGGGAAAACTCCTCACAACAATCCCACGACTGAAATAATAAAACAGTGTATCCTGAATTAATTACATGCCAAAAGTCTGAATAACTGAAATATGAAATGTCTCTAATAGAAATGGGCGGCATGCCCTACAAATGATGAAAAATGAATAGAGTCAAGAAAAAAGAAGCGTCGACTAGCAAGGCCCTGTAACTTCCACAAACATCTACAGCTCGTCACCTGAATGGAAATCCTATGCATGGTGTCCTTGTGGCTGGGCACCTAAAATGTTTTTACAAAAATAGATTTGAAAGCAAACGGGTCAGAGCCCGAAAGTGGAGAGTATTTTAAAAACAGTAAGTGCTTTAATAACATTAAAATAATGAATGCAAAATACATGTTAGGACGTGCACTCTCATGAAATACTCACCTCTCGACTAATTGTGCACTCCTAACGTATCGTACCCATCTAAGTGACATTCATATCTAACTAAACCGTCATAAGTTTTACCCCTTTCTACTCGATTCCCATTATACATTCTAATGTTATCAAGTAAATAGAGGGCTTTACTTAAACTCGGATTCTCAATTATTAGCAATACAATTCACTACAGATTATCCCTTTTTTTTTCTCAAAGCGTTACCATAATTACACACAATACCAACATGAAAGTTCTCATTATTTAAGCGTATATTATTCACGTCATAAATATACAATACAAGCACCCCGAGACTAAGCTGCGGTGCACACATACTCTGCTATCCATCCCGGTACATCACGTACATAAGGATCACGCATTCCGAATCTCTCAGGAATCGTTCTCAGATAACAACAATCACAAACAATGGAGGCGAACACAGTCACATCACATGGGTCACGCACATACCTACGCTCCCATGATCAGCAGACTTATTAACTTCCCAATAAGTCCTTCTCTGACCTATGTCCTCGAGGTACCAATCTAAATCCCCCCCGTAGGCACACAAAGGTTAGATGGCCCTAAGCGAACGTAAACCTCCCGTGATAGCAAGTATGGTAGGTATGTCATATACATAAAATCATATATACTAAGCATGCACACTTCTTAGTAATTACCATAATTATTAGTGGTATACTTCTCATTCTCATACCAACTTATAATGTTACACCATTCACATATCCCCGGTTAATACAAATATATAAGTCGTCAATAATCCTCACATCATATATAGTCACTAGCGTCCTAATCCACAAATATCATTTGGTTCAAATCACACTTCTATGTTTCACTCCTCAAAATATCCCAAATCTCCCAATTATACCAAATAGTTAACAAGGTAAGGTTATCTCTACAATTAAATAAGGTTACGGGACACTAGAAATCAAATCAGGACAAAAAGGCCATTCTGTCAACTCGTTAGAAGTCTCGTTCGAATGAGGTCATTCGAACGAGAGTTCGTTCGAACGAAGTGGGCATCTAACGAGATCTCCTTCGAACGAAAGTCATCGAACCAATATCCCACTCATTAGAAGTCAAACTGTCAGCTCGTTAGAAACTCGTTCGAACGAGCTTGTTCGAACGACCTGGGCAGGCCTTCTAACGAGGTGACAGTTCGAGCCCAAAATTCTCCTATTACGTTTTTTCCCAATTTTCTTCACCTCTAATCTCATCTAAACATCATTCCAACAATATTTCAAGGTGTATAATCATTTATAAACATACTTAGGTCGTATTTTAACATATATATGGGATCAAATCATCCTAAACCACATCTAATCATCAAATCTCCCCAATTTTCCCCAAATCTCATGAACATGAACCCTAGAAATTTAGAGTTATCAATAACCATAATTAAATCCGTTTTTGTGATATAAAAGATGTATTTCCATCAGAATAATCACCCAAACATGATTATACATGCAATCTCCTTATAAAAATGTGAATTTCTAATTCCAATTCAATGGGTTTTTATCAATCTCCCAAAATAATGCAATTTTCATAAATTTCTAAGCATGGAAGAAACATTCGTTGCAAATAACGTAATTAAACCACTTGCCTCTGATCTTTCTCTGAATTTGGTGTTGAATCCTGGATGTAGGTTGCTCTCTCCTTTTCTCCCAAGGTTGAAGGTTGAGGATGGGGTTAGGGTTCTCTTTTTGGGAACTTCTCCTAACTTCTCATGAAACCCCCGTAGCCCTCTAATCAGTTAATTGTTGGTAATGGGTTAGTGGGTCATTAAATTCCCTATTTTAATCTCCCAAAATTCGTTGGTAATAATTCCTAAAATTCCAAAATTACCAAAATACCCTTTTAAGTTGCCAGTATGGCCTAAAAATTCCCCGGGACCCAAATTAAACCCCCGGCTTGTGTTTTCTGACTATTTCGACCCTTCCGGACGCGTTGGCGCACTCAAAATGACCATATGGTTGATAAAAATAAAATCCACTTTTTAATTAAAATAATTATATTCCTGACGCGACTGTCACACGCGTCCTAACAAAATTTCCAAATTGTCGTATTTCAATTTCACGACAAATTCAATATATTCAATATTCATTATAATCAAATAATACCCATTATAATCAAATACCAACTCACATCTCGTTAGTATTTTATCCGGATTAATTCTCAATTAATACCCATTTAATTCAATTAATCCCATAAATAAATATCACAAAAATACGGGGTATTACATACTTCCCCCCTAATAACGGAATTTCGTCCCGAAATTCGAAACTAGAAAGTACCTGGTAAAAATAACTCTGGATAACGTTCGCGCATCTCATCCTCGTGCTCCCATGTGGACTCCTCGACATTATGATGTCGCCACTGAACACGCACTAACGGAACTATCTTTGACCGCAGTTTCCGCTCACTTCGATCTAAATTAGAAATCGGCCCCTCCTCGTAGGAGCTATCAGGCTGGAGATGGATGTCCTCCAAAGTAATGTGAGAATGAGCCAAATCGTCTCTAAGATATTTCCTTAGCGAGGAATTATGAAACACATCATGAATCCTGTGCAAATGCTCCGGTAACCCAAGTCTATATGCAACAGGCCCAATCCGCTCGATGATAGGGAATGGCCCCACATATCTCGGTGCCAACTTCCCCTTCTTCCCAAATCACATAATCCCCTTCATAGGAGATACTCTGAGTAAAACCTGGTCCCCCACTTGGAATTCCCTGAAGAACCTCTTTGCATCAGCATAGCTCTTCTGCCGATCCTGATCTACCCGAATGTGACTCCGTATCAATTCTATCCTCGCCGAAGTATCCTGAATCACTTTCGGCCCAAGTAGTTTGTTATCCCCCACCTCCAACCAACATGCTGGGGAACGACAAGGTCTACCGTACAACGCCTCAAATGGAGTCATGCCAATGGTGAACTGGTAGGAGTTATTGTAAGCAAACTCCACCAGTGGAAGATACTGCTCCCATCCACCCCCGAAATCAATGATGCACATACGCAACATATCCTCCAACATCTGATTTATACGCTCGATTTACCCATCGTTCTGCGGATGATAAGTCGTACTCAACCGCAATTCCGTGCCCATGGCCTCCTGAAAACTCTCCCAAAACCGTGAAACGAATATCTTGTCTCTATCAGACACGATATTTAGGGGCACACCATGAAGTCTCACTATTTCTGCAATAATGAGCTGGGCATACTGTCCCATAGTGTAGTCTATCATTACGGGTAGAAAATGAGCGACTTTGGTCAACCTGTCCACAATTACCCAAATGGAGTCGTGACCTCTTTGTGACGTAGGCAACCCCGTGATAAAGTCCATGGATATGCTCTCCCACATCCACATCGGGACCTCTAATGGCTGTAGAAGTCCTGCTGGTCTCTGATGATCCAATTTTACCAGCTGACAAGTGGCGCATTTAGAAACAAACACTGCAATATCTTTCTTCATCCCGCTCCATCAATACTGTCGTCTCATGTCTTGGTACATTTTGTCCCCACCGGGATGTACCGCTAACCGTGAGCCGTGCAACTCTGCCATCACCTCGTGTCGCAATTCCTCCCCTTCCGGAACTACCAGTCTCCCATTGAAGCGTAATCCCCCGTCTGAACTAACGGTATAGGACTCGGCTCCCTCTGCTAGTAATCGAACTATCTGCTCCTGACAGAACGAGTCATTTTCATGTGCCCTTACCACCTCCGCGACAACCTGCGGTGTAACAGTCATCACAGACATGGACGATTGGGCCACTGCATCCTAGTGTCCCAACTCCTTCCACTTTGCCTTCCACACCCCTGCCACCTCATCTACTGGCCTACGGCTCAACGCGTCTGCTACCACGTTAGCCTTCCCCGAGTGATATTGGATATCGAACTGATAATCCTTCACAAACTTAAGACACCTTCGCTGCCGCATATTCAACTCCTTCTGCGTGAATAGGTACTGTAGGGACTTGTGGTCTGTGAACAATCGAAACTTCTCCCCCAAAAGGTAATGTCTCCAAATCCGAAGGGCAAATACCACTGCCGCTAACTCCAAGTCATGGGTGGGGTAATTCTTCTCGTGAGGCTTAAGCTTACGGGAAGCATAAGCTATGGCCTGACTCTCCTGCTGCAATACACCTCCAAGTCCTTGTAAAGACGCATCGGTGTAAACTAGATACTCAACTCCCGGTCTCGGTAATGCTAACACAGGTGCTGAGGTCAACTTTTCCTTCAACTCATCAAATGCCAACTGACAGGCATCACTCCAAATGAATGGCACACCCTTACGAGTCAGATGTGTCAAAGGGCCCGCTATCTTTGAGAACCCCGAATAAACCTCCTGTAGTATCCTGCTAGGCCCAAGAAACTATGGATATTAGGCGGTGTCGTGGGCTGTCCCCACTCCCTCACCGCGGATACCTTACCCGGATCAACAGATATCCCCTGGTCGGAAATAATATGCCCCAAAAACTGAACCTCCTTCAGCCAAAACTCGCACTTCTCATACTTTGCATACAGCTCGTTCTGACGTAGCGTCTGCAAAACCTGCCTCAAATGCTCGGCGTGCTCCTCCTCTGTCTGGGAGTAGACCAGAATGTCATCAATGAAGAAAATGACGAACTGATCTAGGAACTCTCTGAACACCCTATTCATCAAGTCCACAAACACGGCTGGAGCATTGGTCAAACCAAAAGGCATAACCCGAAACTCGTAGGAACCATATCTTGTTAAGAAAGCAGTCTTTGAGACGTCCTCTTCCCTGATACGCAACTGATGGTATCCCGATCGCAAATCAATCTTTGAGACAAAAGAAGCTCCTCTCAGCTGGTCGAATAAGTCATCGATTCGGGGAAACGGATACTTATTCCGTATCGTGGCCTTATTCAACTCCCGGTAATCCACACATAACCTCAACGATCCATCCCTCTTCTTAACGAATAACACAGGGGCACCCCACGGCAAAGTACTCCTCCGAATAAACCCCTGACCCAACAACTGCTCAATCTGATCCCGTAATTCTCTCATCTCAGCTGGAGCCATACGGTAAGGTGCGCGGGCAATAGGATGAGTGCCCGGCGTCAAATCGATCACAAAATCTATCTCTCTACTCGGAGGTAATCCAGGTATATCCTGAAATACATTGGTAAACTCTCGAATAACCAGAATCGAATCAAGTGGTATCACCACTTCCTTGGAGGTCTCCTCCTCTATATAGTACAGGTGAGTGGACGATCCTCCCTCAGGACGAGGCATCGCCACTAAAAACATCTCCTGCCCGGGAATGGCAAAGATAATACTCCTACTAAAACAGTCAATCATGGCTCGGTACGCAACTAGCCAATCCATAACGATAATGTCATCATACTCGGTCATCTCTAACACTAACATATCTGTAGGTAAAGTAAACCTCCCGATCTCTATACCCACGCCTCTACATACAAGGGAAATCACAGAACCCCTACTAAACGGTGAATCTACACAAGTAACCATACTCTCGGCGGTGTCTAACAACCCAATGGTGCGTGCAAATCTCATAGAAATAAAACAATGTGTAGCCCCCGTGTTAAATAAAATACGCCCCATAGTCCCCTAAATAGAGAACATACCCTCAATGGCTGGTGGATCCTGCGGGGCTACGGCGTGCTGAAGCTGATACACTCGCCCATACTGAAGCTGTCCCTGCTGAACTAGGACCGCTGGCACGGGTGGTAATGCTGCCATCTGTGGCGGTGCTGGGAGGGCAATGGGAAACATAGGCCTCTACGGCTCTGGGCAAGCACCCTGCTGCTGCTGCTGCGGGGCCATGCCCCTATCAGGACAATCCTGACATTTGTGGCCAGTCTTACCACACACATAACACTTCCCCGGGAAGTTTCCCCCCCGATGCCCCTGCTTCCCTCGGCTCTGGTGGCCATGTCCATTTCTCCCCTGGCCTTGCTGGCCCTGCTGAAACTGCTGTTGGCCGTTCTGATCCTGCTGGCCCTGATGGCCATTCAGACCCTGATGGCCCTGCCTAAAACCTCCCTGTCCGTGCCTAAAATTCCCCAACCTGAACCTCTTATGATCCCCCTGCTGGGAACCCTAGTCACCATGCCTCTGCCCCTGAGTAGATTGTGCCCCACTGGCACCATTTCCCCCAGTCCTGCCCTGATGGCTGGACTCTCCTGATCTCTTACTCTCAGCCATGTGAAAGCGGTGATCCTGTCAGTGTAACAGTGCAACGTTAACCACGTCAGAATAGGTGGCCAACGAGAGGTTCCCCAACAAATGCTGACGGATCCTCCATGTCAATCCATCTGTAAACTTCTGAATCTTCTTCTCTTCTGTCGGTATCTCATCCGGGCCAATATTCAGCAAATTTGTGAATTCGGCCTCATACTCGGCCACAGTCTTACCCTCCTACCTGAGATTCATTAACTTCCTCCTCATTTCTGTGTGAACGGCTGATGGAAAATACTTGCGGTCGAACCACACCCAAAACTCCTGTATCGTGAGAGTATCTCTCTCCTCCACGGTGGTAATAGACTCCCACCACTGCAGTGCAGATCCCACTAGCTTGAAAGTTGCTAGTACCTGCTTCTGAACGTCGGTGCACTCATACATCCTCAAGTGCCTCTGAATGTCTTTCCTCCATTGACTTGAAACCATAACATCGGAGCTACCTACGAACTCCGGTGGGTGTGCTTTCTGAAAAGAATCACGTACGCGTTCCCAAGTAGACGGTGATGATACGAGAAATCATACACATGTAGATCTCGTGCCAACAAATCAAGTATGAAGTGTAGAATAAATTGATAAGCAAGCAAACAGAGAGTAGACAAGATATAGAGTGGTTCAGCCCCTAAAATGAGCCTACGTCCACTGTGTTGCCTCCTTCTCATTATGTGCATTGAATTGTACAATGTTATCATGCCTATAGAGGCGTAAAATTATGAGAATAAAGGAGAGTACATGATAGTATTAGAGATTCCGGTGATCCCGTGAGGTGGCTGTGATGTAGATTCTAGGCCTCCAAAGCTTATGTTAGGGTGATGAAGAGGGAATCTGTGTTGTAGTGCCTCGGGTGTGTTTGGAAACCGATCCCCACTTTCAGGTGTGATCCTCTATTTATAAGGTAGTGTGTTGAATCACGTGCCCTGAGCACGTGGCGTACACCAAGTCTGTAGTAGATGTGGATGAGGGTGTGCGGCCCAGTGCAGCAGCGCTGCTGTTGAAGGGGGCCGCGGACCTTAAGCTGTGCTACCGCGGATTCTTATGGAGAGGGCTGCACCCTTCAGTTGTTCTGGCCGCGCCTTGTGTGAGATACCTGCCGCGGCTTGTGTGGCCTGTGCGATTGTAGAAGTACTGCCACGGTAGGGTGCTATACTTGTACTATCAATAAGCCCCCAAGCCGTAGTGCAAAGGGAGATATATTGGGACTGCGGCTAAGTAGCCTAGGTGCCGCGGTGCTTCCAAAGCAATGATTCATCTTCCGCGCTCCCTTATATAAATTGTTTCTGGCCGTGGACTTCATTACGTTTCCAAAACTTTTGAGAGCAAATCGAGAGCGAAACTCTGCACATTTCTTCTTGTATATTCCGGCGACCCTCCGAGGCGGTGCGTGGCAGTTCAAGGTGGTCTGTAGCTGATCTTCGCGATTCTCTTCATTCCCAGGTGATTTTTCAACCACTATTTACAATTTGCTTCCCTTTTTATGCCTTTCCTGGTTCATTTGCTAGAAATCTAGGGTTTTACTTGTTTGTTTTGCTTTTTCCCACATATGCTGCATATAACATACATATCACTGTTCTTGATGTTCATAGCCAAACCCTCCACATTCTGTGAATTTGATCTTAGAATAGTTAAAAATTGGTTAATCAATTGTTTAGGATAGAGGCCGCGGCACGATAGGATTATAATAATCGTCTGAACTTGCAATTTTGCGTCAAACCGTGCTAAATGGCCGCGGTCCCTCATCCGCGGAATCTAATCACCCTAATCCCCCTTGGTCATCTCCGAACAGCCTTAAAACTTTCATGAACCCAAGACATCCATGTAAAATAACTGTAGTTGCTACTAGAGCATATCGAATTGTCTGAAGAATTAGGAATGGCCGCGGTCGGGAATGCCTTGAAGCAATTCTATCATATTTACGTGGCAGCGCCTGTTCCATAGATATGGATTTGTCCGCGGCTAGTTGGGACCGTATGGTCCCATAAGCAATAGAGTTCTCCCATTAATAACTGTGTTAGCGACGTAAATTCAAACTTTTAATACTTAAACATACCCTTCTGCGGCTTCTTGAAGTCTTACAAGTCATACTGGCTGCGGCGCCTAACTGCGAACTCTGCTTTTCAGGTACTGCTGCAGCCGTATGAGCTTTGACCCAGACGAGTTCCTAAGAGGCTTTTGGGCAAAGCATTTTGGGACCTCTCCTCCCGAGATTACTTTCGTGCCCCCTCTGAGATCAGTTGGGCCCTGCAAACTGAAAGATTGCCCGAGCTGCGTGATAATTGACTCAACCTCCGCGGACTCTGCATCTGGGAAGGATTCCCAATCTCAACCGATGGAAGAGGAAGCCAACTCAAGTACCCATCCCATGGGAGAAGGAGATATTGCGGCGGTTGCTAGAAATAAGCCTGGAGGTACATCAGGGAGGGCTGCAAAACCATTGGCTGCGCTTGATATCCGCGGCTCGATGACCCAAGATTGGGTTGAGCAGGTTGCTGAGGCTTTCGAATTTCCAAAAAATTTGATGTGCTCAGCCCCTGCCGCGAACCAAAGACCATGCACGATTCTGTCCGATGATGGAATTTGCTTCCCTTTACACGCCTTCATCTATGGGCTGCGGCTGCCTGTTCCTGTTCCCATCCGTCGCATTTTCCAGACAATGAAACTGGCCCCAGCTCAGTTAGATCCAGACAATGAAACGGCTGGAGAGCTGTTCTTGCTGCATTTGTCCTTTGGGAGAAGCTGTTCAAAAAGGACATTACTCCCACAGAGTTCTTTCACTTCTACCGCCCAAAGGAGAACTCAGTAAAGTTCGCGGGCTACTACTATTTTTCTAGCCGCGGCAGGGACGAGACCCTCTACACTGGGAGACCGACCAGTGTGAAAAACTAGAAGGGGAAATATTTTTATATCTCCGGTGAAGGCTGGGAGATGCACCCCGAGGAGAATGAAAGAGAGAGATCATATAAAATGCTGCGGAAGTGGGGTTCACCCTCAAAACTAGGTATAAGATTATAGGCGCGTCTTTTAATTCCACGTAACTTCCACTGACTTGAATTGTCTTTTCTTTCTGCAGCCCTTGACAATCTGCACTTGAACCCGCGGCAGGAAAAAAGAGTTGCTGAGGTCGCGGAATTTCCTACTGAACATAAGAAGTTCAGCATACTTTTAACGTCGGCAACTATATTTGAGGTGGGATTCTTCCCAAACAAATCAATTCCTCAACAGATGGGCGCATAAGGTAATTAACTGTGCCATTATTTTCATTCCGCGGTCATTTTATTCTCTTGGAACTTCTTGAACTCATTATATTCTTTTCCAGGTGAAGAAGTTGATAGGGAGCTACTGGCTGCGCAGCTGGCAGAGATGGATGAGGACGCGGTCATCCTGAATAACACCGCGCGAAGTAGAAAAAGGAAGAGGTCCAGAGCCAAGGTACCTGTCGCGGCCCCCACTGGAGATAAGACCACTGATCCTACCGCGGATCAAGTGGTTCATGATGAAACCCCTGTGCATCATGAACATTTTGATGACGACATAGGGGAAAATTTGACCGCGGCTGGCCTGATGTCAGCGAAAATCCCCCTACAATCTTCCTCTCCTCCCCCACCAAATGTAGTGGTGGTTAATACAAATTTTCCACCTCCCCAATTCCGCGGAGAGTCCGGGCCAGACGGTAGGCCAAGGCCTCAATTAAGGCAACCTGACCCAAATTCCTCCTGGGACACTACTGCAAAGGCTGCGCGGAGAATGAAGCGAGCCTTGGATGCCGCGGACCTCGACAGGCTGGTTGGGGTGGATCACGAAGATCTGTAGGACTGTGGCCTCCACAGCCTTCTGAGGGTACGTACTAGTCCTTTAATCTTTGTATCTCATATTTTTCTGTACTTTTGCTAACGTCTTTTATTTCATACAGGCCGCCGATGTCATTGTGGTCCAGAAAAGGAAGTACGAGGCTTTGTACAGGCTGAAAGAGGTCGAGAAGAGTGCTCATGCTGTGGACCTGCAGTCTGCACGGACCTCTGCTTTTGAGGCAGGGAAAGCATCATCTGTCGCGGCCCTCCAGGCAGCCCATATGGACCTGGAGAAGGCCAACAAGGCCAGAGAGTAAGCGGAAGAGAATTTTAATCAAGCTGCGGAATCTCTGAAGTCATCACAGGCCCAGACAGCTGAAGTCGCCCGTGTTGCAGAGATTGCAAGTTCCAAGCTCACCCTCCTCCAGTAAAAATACCAAGAATTAGAAGTTAAGTCTGCTCAGAAGGATGAAGCTCACGCCGCGGCCATACGACAGATGGAAGTTGATCATGGCGATGCCCTCCAGCTAGCCATAGATCATGCCGTGGAGTCATTCAAAGGATCCAAGGATTTCTTCCTCACCAATAACAGGGCATACCTCCGCGGCTACCAGGAGTTGCGGAAGAGAATTATTAAGAACTTCCTTGATGCCAAGGAGACGGTCCTCGCTTGGAAACTAAGTGATGCAGAACATCAGGAGTGCATAGCTGAGCTGAAGGCCGCGGCTGAAGAGAGATCAAGGCTGAAAGCCCAAGCAGAGGCTGAGGCAGTGGCTGAGGAGGGGGAGACAGAGACTGCCGCGGGCGGAGAAGAGGATGACGATGATGATGATGCGGCCTCTTAAATTCTCAATTTTTGTTACATCTTTTGCAATCTTAGATTTCCGTTGTGGCTGCGACCTCCATTTTGTAATCTCTGACTATTAATACAAAGGCTGCAGCCATATTTTTATCATTGATTGCCTACTTAATATTCCTTCCCCTTCAATATTGCATGTTTTACATTGCCTACTATAATGAATGGTTGCGCGGTACTGCCTCATATTTGCAACTTACTTTCTATATTGAATGAGCTTGTAGGACTTGTTGCTAGATCCGCGACAACTTAGTATAATTCGATGCAATCTTGCTCTTATTAATCATCCGCGGTATCCTTGTCTCTTTGGACCTTTTTTTGTTTTGCCCCTGCACCTCACTGTAGGGCTATGATCCCCCAAGCCGCGGTGCCAATGAAGTATGGTTTTGGGGCTGCGGCTTAATTTCTTCAATTTTTCGTAGAAGCCGCGGATCCTTTGTTTATCTATTCTGCCATGTAGAAATAATGAATAGATCGATGCCGCGGTAATTTCGCACGAGGGCAAATGTTCTTAACTTAGGTCCATTTCAGTGACTCAGTCACTTCTTCCATTCAGCTGTGGAAGGTTGCCATCCAGTGCTAGGACAACGGTGGATGAGGATGCCTCGGCATCTACTTGACTGCTGGCAAGGTAATGAGGTTGTAGAACCTTGCCCCTGGAAAATCGAGGCCATCCTTCTGTAGGTTTGTCATGCTTCATTATCATAGTAACATAGCCTCCTATAGCCGCTTTGATTGTCTTTCATGGCTTTCCTTTAGTCGATCTTGGGACATTAAGAAGCCTCCTAGGCTGATATGCGAGACACTATCAAGCCTCTCCAGGCTGGGTTATGTTGTTAAGCCACCCACAGCTAATATGCGAGACACTATCAAGCCTCTCCAGGCTGGGTTATGTTATTAAGTCACCCACAGCTAATATGCGAGACACTATCAAGCCTCTCCAGGCTGGGTTATGTTATTAAGCCACCCACAGCTAATATGTGAGACACTATCAAGCCTCTCCAGGCTGGGTTATGTTATTAAGCCACCCACAGCTAATATGCGAGACACTATCAAGCCTCTCCAGGCTGGGTTATGTTATTAAGCCACCCACAGCTAATATGCGAGACACTATCAAGCCTCTCCAGGCTGGGTTATGTTGTTAAGCCACCCACAGCTAATATGCGAGACACTATCAAGCCTCTCCAGGCTGGGTTATTTTGTTAAGCCACCCACAGCTAATATGCGAGACACTATCAAGCCTCTTCAGGCTGAGTTATGTTGTTAAGCCACCCATAGCTAATAATATATATAAAGCCATCCCTGGATAGATATTGTAAGCCTCCTGGCCCGATGACGAGTCCCAAAAGCTAAGAATTGGCGTTATAAGCCCCCGTGGTTAATGTCGCACTCCGAGAGCAGAGAATTGGCGTTGTAGGCCCTGATGGCTGATAAAAGCTCCTTGAATCCTCAGATGCTTCTGCGAATGTGGTCATCATATGGTAAGATGTAGTTGCACATTGCGAGGGGAGCTTCAGGGCTAATGAAGGTCGTATCCCATCCGTAAGTGCATCCCGAAGTAGAATAATCCTTCGAGATAATTTCGTTATATTTCCTCTGAAATCTGTTTGAGACAGCAAGTCTTTTTGTGAGGTAGCAGGTTATGAAACCAAGAGAAATATCAGATATAGATAAACTTGTTAGTTCATATATTTATATATGTATGCTGCAGCTAATGACTTTGTTAACAAAACATAAAGTCTCGAGTATTAAGGCTACAGTGAGCTTCATAAAACATAAACAGAAATAGTTAAAATTAGAAAGACTAAGGATGAGATGCGGTAGGCAGCCTCTGCTAGGTCTGGCTGAATCCCTTATGCATTCTTCAGGAATCGCTGCAGCATCCCTTGCCCGATTAGCCTTTCAACTTCATCCTTCAGAGCATAGCATTGCTCTGTGTCGTGGCCATGGTCCTAATGGAATCTGCACCAGGTAGCTTTGTTCCTCTTGTGGGGTGGAGCTCTCAATTTTTCTGGCCACCTCAAAATCTTATCTCCTTTGATGAACTCGAAGATCTCCTCAATTGGGAGGCTCAACTGAGTATAGACACCCAACTTTTTTTGCCTTTTTTGACCTCTGACGGTTGACTTCGCGGTTTCATTTACAGCCGCGGCAGGCATGGCTGGCTTTGCTATTTCCTCCACCTCCGTGCCTATGTTTTTAGATGCCGCGGACTCCAGCATTAGCACCCTCTGAGTGAGAAAATTGACCTGGGTCTGAAGCGAAGCGTGGCTGTCATAGAGGTGATTAAGGTGATTGTATAGTTGCACAATCTCATCCTTGACTTCTGCACTCCGGCTGGATTCTCCCTCCATCTATGCTTTTGTTAGTCTTTACAATGTATATATATAATCTGAGAACAAACTAACAGAAGTGAGCAATCTCAGAGATACTGAAGTAACCAAGTAGGAAATGGGGATGCAGCACACTGCTATGGGGCACCGCAGCCGCGGCCATAAGGCGCGTAGCAAGATGCACTACCGTGGCCTCATATGATACACCATGGTAGATCTGGAGCCCGACTGTACGCTCCTCAACGTTTGAAGATTTTGCAACTACCCTAGTGGAGGCCACGGCCCTAAGACATATTTACTGTCTGGCCGCATCCCCCCCCTAGGCAGCAAGGAGCAATCCCAAACCTGAAGCTCGAGAACTGAGTTTCTCTCCCAAAACTTATGGGGAGCACACCTACTAGGGTTTGTCCATGAGTAAATAACCTCTCGGTGCACACATGGCACAGTTTCAATGATAAACCCTAGATCATAGGCCAAGAACAGCAAAAAAGGAGTAGATACACAAACTCATTGACATAATGATATCACAGGGGTATGCAAGATGGGTCTAAACCATAAGATGGAGTATATCTGGATATAAGAAATACCCACCTATGGGTGTGAATATGATGTGGAGTCCAATAACCAGTAACCGACCCGTGAGGAGATGATCCAAAGGACCCCCCGGGATCGAATAAGGTGTTTGAGGAACTCATATGTGCAGAGAAACAAGATTGAAATGTCTCGTTCCCACAGACGGCGCCAAATTGATGATACGAGAAATTGTACACATGTAGATCTCGTGCCAACAAATCAAGTATGAAGTGTAGAATAAATAGATAAAGCAAGCAAACAGAGAGTAGACAAGATATAGAGTGGTTCAGCCCCTAAAATGAGCCTACGTCCACTGTGTTGCCTCCTTCTCATTATGTGCATTGCATTGTACAATGTTATCATGCCTATAGAGGCATACAAGTATGAGAATAAAGAGAGTACATGATAATATTAGAGATTCCGGTGATCCCGTGAGGTGGCTGTGATGTAGATTCTAGGCCTCCAAAGCTTATGTTAGGGTGATGTAGAGGGAATCTGTGTTGTAGTGCCTCGGGTGTGTTTGGAAACCGATCCCAACTTTCAGGTGTGATCCTCTATTTATAAGGTAGTGTGTTGAATCACGTGCCCTGAGCACGTGGTGTACACCAAGTCTGTAGTAGATGTGGATGAGGTTGTGCGACCCAGAGCAGCAGCGCTGCTGTTGAAGGGGGGCCGCGGACCTTAAGCTGTGCTGCCGCGGATTCTTATGGAGAGGGTTGCACCCTTCAGTTGTTCTGGCCGCGCCTTGAGTGAGATACCTGTCGCGGCTTGTGTGGCCTGCGCGATTGTAGAAGTACTTCCACGGCAGGGTGCTATACTTGTACTATCAGACGGGAATGCATGTGCCTGAACTGGCGCGGCTACTGGCGCCTGGGGTGGTGCCTGCTGTACAACGGTGAGAGCGGCATTTACTGCTTGGGATACAATGGCTGCAACCTCAGCGACATTCATGGTGCCCTGTACTGGAGCTGGCTGGGGCTCCGGCTGTGCATTCCTAGGAACCCGTGGTGCACGTCGTGGAGGCATCTGAAATAAGAGTAAAGTCTATAAGTTCACAGTTATAAACTTAAAATAGCTGAAGAGCGAACCATACATAAAGGAATACAACAGTCCTAAAATATAGGGCCCTACATAAAAGAAAGCTCAGCGGAAACATAATTAGCCGTAAGATCCTAGAGGACACTAGAACCTGATGCTCTGATACCACCTGTGACACCCCGACTAATTAAATACCGGGTAGCTACTCCTTTATTAAATTAATACAAAATGTCAAGTTGGTTCAGTTAATAGCATCACTGTCGAAAACATTTTTTTTTATAATTACTAACCACCTAGTATTTGAAAAGTGAGATGTCAGATTTTAAAATAAGTCTGATTAACATGCATTGTAAGAATAATGAAAGAATAACATAACCATACACCATAAAGTCTCAATTAAGTAACCAACAATTAATAGTAAGTCCAGAGGGAAAACTCCTCACAACAATCCCATGACTGAAATAATAAAACAGTGTATCCTGAATTAATTACATGCCAAAAGTCTGAATAACTGAAATATGAAATGTCTCTAATAGAAAGGGGCGGCATGCCCTACAAATGATGAAAACTGAATAGAGTAAAGACAAAATAAGCGTCTACTAGCAAGGCCCTATAACTTCCACAAACAGCTACAGCTCGTCACCTGAATGGAAATCCTATGCATGGTGTCTTTGTGGCTGGGCACCTAAAAAGTTTTTACAAAAATAGATTTGAAAGCAAACGGGTCAGATCCCGAAAGTGGAGAGTATTTTAAAAACAACAAGTCCTTTAATAACATTAAAACAATGAATGCAAAATACATGTTAGGACGTGCACTCTCATGAAATACTCACCTCTCGACTAATTGTGCACTCCTAACGTACCATACCCATCTAAGTGACATTCATATCTAACTAAACCGTCATAAGTTTTACCCCTTTCTACTCGATTCCCATTATACATTCTAATGTTATCAATTAAATATAGGGCTTTACTTAAACTCGGATTCTCAATTATTAGCAATATAATTCACTACAGATTTTCCCCTTTTTTTTTCTCAAAGCGTTACCATAATTACACACAATACCAACATGAAAGTTCTCATTATTTAAGCGTATATTATTCACGTCATAAATATACAATACAAGCACCCCGAGACTAAGCTGCGGTGCACACATACTCTTCTATCCATCCCGGTACATCACGTACATAAGGATCACGCATTCCGAATCTCTCAGGAATCGTTCTCAGATAACAACAATCACAAACAATGGAGGCGAACACAGTCACATCACATGGGTCACGCACATACCTACGCTCCCACGATCAGAAGACTTATTAACTTCCCAATAAGTCCTTCTCTAACCTATGTCCTCGAGGTACCAATCTAAATCCCCCCCCCCCCCCCCCCCGTAGGCACACAAAGGTTAGATGGCCCTAAGCGAACGCAAACCGCCCGTGATAGAAAGTATGGTAGGTATGTCATATACATTAAATCATATATACTAAGCATGCACACTTCTTAGTAATTACCATAATTATTAGTGGTATACTTCTCATTCTCATACCAACTTATAATGTTACACCATTCACATATCCCCGGTTAATACAAATATATAAGTCGTCAATAATCCTCACATCGTATATAGTCACTAGCGTCCTAATCCACAAATATCATTTGGTTCAAATCACACTTCTATGTTTCACTCCTCAAAATATCCCAAATCTCCTAATTATACCAAATAGTTAACAAGGGAAGGTTATCTCTACAATTAAATAAGGTTACGGGACACTAGAAATCAAATCAGGCCAAAAAGGCCATTCTGTCAACTCGTTAGAAGTCTCGTTCGAACGTGGTCGTTCGAACGAGAGTTCGTTCGAACGAAGTGGGCATCTAACGAGATCTTGTTTGAATGAAAGTCATCGAACGAACATCCCACTCGTTAGAACTCAAACTATCAGCTCGTTAGAAGCTCGTTCGAACGAGCTCGTTCGAACGACCTGGGCAGGCCTTCTAACGAGGTGACAGTTCGAGCCCAGAATTCTCCTATTTCGTTTTTTCCCAATTTTCTTCACCTCTAATCTCATCTAAACATCATTCTAACAATATTTCAAGGTGTCTAATCATTTATAAACATACTTAGGTCGTATTTTAACATATATATGGGATCAAATCATCCTAAACCACATCTAATCATCAAATCTCCCCAATTTTCTCCAAATCTCATGAACATGAACCCTAGAAATTTAGAGTTATCAATAACCATAATTAAATCCATTTTTGTGATATAAAAGATGTATTTCTATCAGAATAATCACCCAAACATGATTCTACATGCAATATCCTTATAAAAATGTGAATTTCTAATTCCAATTCAATGGGTTTTTATCAATCTCCCAAAACAATGCAATTTTCATAAATTTCTAAGCATGGAAGAAACATTCGTTGCAAATAACGTAATTAAACCACTTGCCTCTGATCTTTCTCTGAATTTGGTGTTGAATCCTGGATGTAGGTTGCTCTCTCCTTTTCTCTCAAGGTTGAAGGTTGAGGATGGGGTTAGGGTTCTCTTTTTGGGAACTTCTCCTAACTTCTCATAAAACCCCCGTAGCCCTCTAATCAGCTAATTGCTGGTAATGGGTTAGTGGGTCATTAAATTTCCTATTTTAAACTCCCAAAATTCGTTGGTCATAATCCCTAAAATTCCAAAATTACCAAAATACCCTTTTAAGTTGCCGGTATGGCCTAAAAATGCCCGGGACCCAAATTAAACCACCGGCTAGTGTTTTCTAACTATTTCGACCCTTCCGGACGCGTTAGCGCACTCAAAATGACCAATGGTTGATAAAAATAAAATCCACTTTTTAATTAAAATAATTATATTCCTGACGCGACTGTCACACGCGTCCTAACAAAATTTCCAAATTGCCGTATTTCAATTTCATGACAAATTCAATATATTCAATATTCATTATAATCAAATAATACCCATTATAATCAAATACCAACTCACATCTCGTTAGTATTTTATCCGGATTAATTCTCAATTAATACCCATTTAATTCAATTAATCCCATAAATAAATATCACAAAAATATGGGGCATTACACTCGTATTCTGAGGCGACGCATTTTTGTATAAATACTCATTAAATGGCTTCATTTTCATTAAGAAGTCCCAGCGTTTTGCAGAACACAAAACTGCGATTTATAGAATTCTTTTCGCTTCTTCCTTCAGGGTTAATCCTTTTTTGTTTTTAATTCACAAAAATTCCATATGATTTAGTGAATTATTTTGTGTTCAAGAAGACTGCTTTGCTTTTGTTCAACCTCTGTGGATAAGGGATCTCCATATTTGATCGGTGGATACTGAGCGTAGTCATTCTGCGTGTGGACGAGCCAAAGACGATGAACCGACACCTGGAGGGCATTTCGTTGTCTCTCTTGTCTTTGAAGGTTTGCTGAAGGCACCGCGCATTACACACTTATGGGAGATTATCAGGTTATAAGTAAGTCAAAGGTCTTGTGAATTATTCAAAGTGTTATAAAAGGTTTTACCCAAAAGGGGTTATTTTCCTAAATCTGTCGCCTTTATTTTTCATGCGTGGTTTGAATGATTTATGACATTTAGATGCATGTTTAGGGGTTGAATTAATTTTATTTAAAAATAGACTCTAATTAAATAAGGTTTACTTAGAAACTTACGAATTAATTTAAATCGGTATCACACACCGCATTTATACATTTTACGAATTGGTGTCAGAGCGGGTTACGCTAATTTATCGCGTGATCCTGATTTTTCAAGGATTTTTTTTATACAATTTGACCTCTCACATCGTCAAATTGGTATCAGAGTAGGTTGTACTAATTTATCGCATATTCCTATTTTTTGCAAAATTTGTGTGATATTTAGTTTTTTTGATAATCAATTTTGTGAAATCGCATTTTATTCCGATGGAGCACTTATGTAATCGGATGGCCCCTTTGATGACATGAGTCAGAGTTTTGATGATACAAATCATTTGAATTAGATGTTTGCTAAAAGAATTGATTTTTTGGAAAAAGAAAATTCTCATTTTAAATTCGCGTTGGATCTTTTGCAAACGGTTCAAAATCAAAGAGATTTTTATCTTGAAAATTTTGTTTCCTTGGACCATGACTTTGTTGCTTTAAATTTTTCCAAGAAGGAGAGTGATGATAGGGTCCTATTTTTAGAAAAAGAATTAGAGGACCTTAAAAATTCGATGGTTTGTGTTTGTGCCAAAGAGGATAAAAATATTTGTGTCAATGAGTTTGTGGCTCTTGAAGAGACTCTTAAGGAAAACTTTGCTTTAATTGAGGGAGACAAAGATGCCCTTTTAGAAATTGTTCAAAATTTAAAAAAGAAATCCCTGTCTTTGGAAGAGTCTAATTCTTTGCTTGAGTAAAAAATTTTGAAGTTAAAAAATGATTTGACAAACTCGAGTAAGTTTGATAGTGATGGTAATGGCTCATCTTATTCTCATGCTTCTTGTGCTAAAGCCAAACCCATTATTTGTTTTAGAGGGTAAACCAATTTCAAGGATGTTAGAAAAGGTCAACCAATAGGTGTCGTTCCACCCGTTTACACATGTTCATATTTTGGTTGTAACGGTCACCTTAGGAGATTCTGTTTTGATCTTGGAAGAAGTACTAGGAAGTTTATGTCTAGTGTTCCCGTAGTTTCCAAAGCCCCCACATGTCGTTTCACATCTATTTGGGTTAGGAAATCAATTTTAGAGGCACTAGATTTTAGACAAGTTGATTCTCGTTTGCTTGCACATTATTCTTCTCTTGCCATATCATATAGATGATTGTGTTTGCATGTTTGTCATACGCTAGTTATGCTTTTTGATATATTTTTGCTAGCATTGTGACATGTACTTTTTGTATAGATTTTTGTTTTTGAAAAATTTTGAAAAATACAAAAATATTTTATTTTGATAAATTTTTTGAAAAATCCAAAAAGAGTTTTGTATTTTGTTTGCACCTTTTATGGATGGACACTTAGGATGATTGAGTCACAACATCATTCCATTTATTCATGTGACTATTTGATAGTGTTTTGAGACAATAGGTCAATTCATCCATGTGCTTTATAATGTTTGGAGTCATTAAGATGTAATTAAGTGTTACTTGCTACATGCTTGACTCATGATTTCCTTTATTGCACATATGCATGGATTTGTTTGATTATTGCACTTATCTATCACATGTTGGTTGAGTGTTTATGTCTATACAACGAACCAAATGCGATAAAACAAGACAATAAAAAGTGTGCACCTTTGAACCCTGTTTGTGAGGATTTGTGTGTTTTGTTTGAAAACAGTGAAGGGCTACGAAAGGTTTCCATTTATCCTTTGCGATTAAGCCACCATTTAAGTGGACCAAAAAAATTGAGGAATTTTATTATCTGGGGTCCAAAGAGGTTTAAAAGAGCTCGAAAAAATTTAAAGGCAATAACAAAATTCATGCCAAAAATGGGCCAATTAGGTTTTTGCACCAATTCTCCAAAGTTTGAGAATTTAGTTTATACACCTTCAAAAGAAAATATATATGAGCGATTTTGGATGGAGAATTAAAACAGGTTTGCACGTCCTTTAAAATATTAAAAAAGCGTTAAATAATTTTGGATGTTATTAGTGTGGAAATCACTTTGACTTTGATTTGTTGATTTGTGTAAGACGATGTCATCTTAATTCAATAATTTTTACACCTAAGGATACTTTTGATCTTCATTCGTTAAGGGTACACGTATGCATCGTGCACATATGATTGATTGACTTTATTTACCTATCGAATATGTTCACACCCATTCATTCCATTTCCATGACTTGATTGTTTGAGTCTAAATCCATGGTGTGAGTTTTGTATCCTATTTTTGTCCAAAAATTTGAAAAAATCCAAAAATAGTTTGTGGATGTTTGTCGGATACTCCTTTGCATGCGCGTTGCTTGATTCATGTTTGCTATGAATTTTATCGTGGCACTCCATGTTTTGATTGTTTATTCGTATATGTCTATTTGGGGACATCATAAAAAGGGGAAGAAAGAATTATCATGTTATGGGGGAGTTTTTGCATTATGGGGCAAATTTGATTTATTAATACTTTATTCTTATATCAATTCAAACTCGATGTGTCACGAAGGTTTTTGCTTTATCTCATGTGTGTAGGTACAAAGATTGAAGATCATGATGTTGCACACCCCGATGAGAAAAGCTTTGAAATTTGATGAAGATTTTTTGAAGAACACTTTGAGATCTTGCAAATTTATTCAATGGGAGGGTATATTTGTATAGGAATTTTGGTATTTGATAATTCGGATGTTTTTATGTATGTACCGGCATAGGTATAGGGGGAAATTGTAAGGACATATTTTTATAAGTTCGTTATCAATTTAGTATGTCATATACCGCTACACCGTCAAAGAGCATTCAAGAACATTCAAGCATCAAAGATGGATCTGAATATCAAGTTCTTCATCAAAAAGACTTCGCGAAGTTTACTTTGGTAAAGTTATGTTTTTAATACCTTAAATTTTCACTTAGAGCTTTTGGGATATTTTTACAAAATATTTTCTAAGTGTTGGAGCGGACTTTTTCGTCAAAATTTGAGAATGATTATTTTTTCTAAGTATTGGAGAGGACATTAAAATATTATTGTTTTGACGCAACAGTTGTTCAAATGACTTTGTACTGTCGTTCCAACGACATGTCAGTGTCGCGCGATGTCGTTCAAATGACATCTGTATATTGTTCGAGCTAGACCCTTATCTTGTTCGAACAAGCTCGTATTCCGAGGTGGTGCATTTTGGCATAAATACTCATTAAATGGTTTCGTTTTCATTAAGAAGTCCCGACGTTTTACAGAACAGAAAAACTACGATTTGTAGTATTCTTTTGGATTTTTCTTTTAGGTTTAATCCCTTTTTGTTTTCAATTCGCAAAAATCCCATATGCTTTAGTGAATTGTTTTGGTGTTTAAGAACACTGCTTTGCTTTTGTTCAACCTCTGTGGAGAAGGGATCTCCATATTTTATTGGTGGATACCGAGCGTAGTCATTCTGCGTGTGGACGAGCCGAAGACGACGAACCGACACCTGGAGGGTATTTCGCTGTCTCTCGTATCTTTGAAGGTTTGCTGAAGGCACCGTGAATTACATACTTGTGGGCGATTATCAAGTTCTAAGTAAGTCAAAGGTCTTGTGAATTCTTCAAAGTGTTATAAAAGGTTTTACCCGAAAGGGGTTATTTTCCTAAATCGGTCGTCTTTATTTTTCATGCATGGTTTGAATGATTTATGACATTTAGATGCATGTTTAGGGGATGAATTAATTTTGTTTAAAAATAGACTCTAATTAAATAAGGTTTACTTGAAAACTTGCGAATTAATTTAAATCGATATCACACACCGCATTTATACGTTTTACATAGATGGCTAAATTCCTATTCCCTGAGAAAATACAAGTTTTAAAGTTTGCAAATGTATTTAAGCATGGATTATTAAAGCAATCGAAGTTCAAGCATAATATTTCAAAATTATTATTTTTAAATCTCAGTACTTGATTGGGCAAAATAATTTTGAAGGTTTTAAAATACACTCTCTTGTCGTTTTAAAATGAATACTAAATTTTGATGACAATTAAAATGAGTAAGAAATGAACAACAATTAAATTAACGTGGAAGTATTAGTTATCTGTGATAAAATTTAACCTAATACTAATAGAAGAGTTAAATTATCGTAATTAAAGATAAAAGAATATTGCAAAATGAGTAGAAATTTTCATTAATAAATCAAACTTACAATATGAGAAAGCGGGTTCATATGGATAGTCCTTGTATTAGGTTACACACACAAAATCCATTTTTTAGTCAAAATATTATTTTGATTAGATTTAGGTGTGCATGAAAGATAAAGATAAAATTAAATAAGCCAATCACACAATGAAACCAAACAAATAAAAGTAGAATATGAGGAAAAATCTTTTTCGGCCAAAACATCGATTCCAGCACTGTTTAAGAATTTGACATACTCCATGACCTACAATCTACTTAGAGCACCATTAAGTATAACACAAAGGTCTTTAAATCTTCAATAGATATGGTACAATCCAGCACCATCCATAGGAATCATCTCTTCCATCCGTATCCACGATTAGGCTGAGGATATCACAAATATTTATTCCTCAGTAGTAGAGCCCCAACTCCACAAATCAATAGTATAGTAAACTCTATAATGGTTTGATATAGTATTTGGAGAACTAGGGTTTGAAACTCAACAAATCATTCAAGGGGATGAGAGATTTGGGAAACAAATCTTTTTTTTTTTAAATAAAAAGATGAACACTTTTGGAACAGGTGTGGGATTTCATTTTTACCATCACTCTTGAGAAAACCTATTCAAAACAAGGTTTTTATTATAGAAACATACGAATTTCAAGGAGTATCTCTAGTTTGAACGAAAATAGGGTCCTGTTTGAACAAAAATTGTAAGGTCGTTCTAACGATGTTCAATATCATTCGAACAACAAGCCGATCTCGTTCGATTAACGTTCCAACAAACTTCCGATGAGAGTTGCTCTGTTAAATAGAGATCATCCTATTTGACACTCGTTAGAAGTATGTTATACTGAAATATCCATTTTGTTCTGATGATATTAGATTTTGTTCGAACGGACTACAGAGTTCATTTTAACGAGGTCTACATCTCGTTCTAAAGAGATTAAGAGCAAAAAAAATTTATTTTCAAAATTCATTTTATAAAAGATGCCTCGAGTAAAAAAACACCCCATCATACATTTGACTCAGAAAATCAAATGCATAATTCGTGTATTTCCATAAAATGCTCGTGACAATTACAATGACTTGAATCTCGAACACGAAGCTCGTTCACTAACTCATCTTCAAATAACACTTCAAATTTTAAAAGGCTTTCAAACAACTATTTTTGAATTTTTTTTCATGTATAACAAGTATACGTATAAAAAGTACATATAGGAACAAACAAAGAACACCATGTAATATCACTAAGATAATCAAATCATGAAAACAGAATGTAATTGTGTGAACATTTTTCATAGGCAAAATCAACAAAGGCGTTCATAACATAAGTTTACAATGTCAATGAGATACTTCAAAAGAAAGAACTAAATTTCAACCATAGGTGTAAGAATGTTGAACATAAATGAAATTGACTCTACTTATGAACATGCCATGAATTTAAATTCTTCTCAAATCAATAATGCCAAA
Organism: Sambucus nigra; assembly: GCA_949130495.1. Classification (NCBI taxonomy): domain Eukaryota; kingdom Viridiplantae; phylum Streptophyta; class Magnoliopsida; order Dipsacales; family Adoxaceae; genus Sambucus; species Sambucus nigra. Next base: position 15,753,362 of record OX422214.1, read on the forward strand.
CTATATAATGCTTTTCAAGAGAGTCCGTTGTGCAAACCTATTGATCTTATAATTTATAACACCCTAAAAATCTCATAAATATATAAGAATTCACTCTCAAAATTTGAAGATATCATAATGCTCATGTTTAGCTAAGCCTTAATGTAATAAAATCCTTGGCACTTCTGTTTTTACATTTCATTAATCTTTTAGGATCTTTTTGAAAATGGTAGCTTTTAATGCAAAGAGAAAACTGCTCCCATTGCTTAACATATAATAAATTCTTCAATAAATGAAATCTAGGCAATGGTTCTTACAGGCACAACTTATCTCTAGTACATTTGGTTCATTATTAAACACTATTGAGATCAGAACACTGTATTCGACATATGGAAAGCAAGTACAATGTTCAAAAAGTCTGTGCATGTGTGAAGTAAAGGTGATAAAGAATCTAGCATGAAGAAAGAAGTAATCAATGATCAACGAAATGTTATCCAAACATTATTAAGAACATTAAAGAAACAAAGCCATGTCCCAAAACACCATGAAAAAGTAACATTAATGGATGGAATGTAAGGGTGATCCGAATATCTGAAATGCACATCCATATATTGTGAAAATTGAAAATACAAAATCTTTTTGTCTTTTTCAAATTTTTTAATCAAAATGAAATCTTTTTAAAAAATTTCAAACATTTTCTTAAAAAATGAAAATCGCTTTGGATTTTTCTAAATATATCAAAAGGAAAAAGCATGTAAATACATAGAAATACAATATAGCAATAAGAATATAAAATATTAACATGATAACTACCCCTACACTAGATAAAGTACCTGGACTCAATCAACAGAACAAATACCCAAAGAATTCCTATGATTCTTGAATCTAAGTGCATCTAAAGGTTTCATGAAGATATCGACTAATTGACGTTCAATGCTCACAAATCTCAAGAATACGACCTTCTCTTTTACGAGATCAAGAATGAAATGCTCATGCATCGTAATGTTCTGTGTGTGGGAATATTGGACCAAATTTTTGGATATATGAACTACACTCGTATTATCACATGAAATAGTCATTATGCCTTAGAATATCCCATAATCTTCTAACATTTGCTTCATCCAAAATGTTATGTGGAATAACTCCCGGAGGATATATACTCGATCTTCGTCATCGATAAAGATATGGAGTTTTGCTTCTTGATCAACCAAGAGACAAGAGCACTCCCAAAGTAAAAACACCCACCCGAGGTTCTCCTACAACCATTAATATCCCTGGCCTAATCGACTTTCGAATAGGAGGACAAACGGTCATTGGGGGGTATTAAGTAATACCAAATACGATAGGAAAGAGTGACAGTCATGTATATGATGATACATTTAAGTGAGAGAAAATGAGACTCTTTCGAGGATTCTTGGTCCCACGCACAAACTTCGAAGCTAAAGGCAATGTCGGGATGACTAGTAGTTAAGTAGAGAAGACTACCAATCATGATCTTATAAAGGGTTTGCTCAACGACTTTGACTAAAGTGTCTTTGTTAAGCTTAGTTGATATACTCATAGGGCTGCGTGAGTTCTTAACGGAGTCTAGACCAAAATTCTTCACTAGGTCCCTGTGACACCCCGACTAATTAAATACCGGGTAGCTACTCCTTTATTAAACTAATACAGAATATCAAGGTTCAGTCTTAGCATCATTGTCGAAAACATTTAGTTACTTACTAGCCACCTAATATTTAAAATATAGAGATGCCAAATTTTATTAATTAAATAAAAACATCCAAGTAATTAACTCATCAACCATCAACCGTACAAATAATCTCATATGAATAACCAACGAAATGAAATAAACTCGGTCCGAAGTAAACACTCCAATAATAATGTCAGAGTAAAATAAAATCCTGAGACACAAGTTTGAATAAATAAACTAACATTTGAAATAAAACTGAAAGTCTAAGAATGCTATCTCTAAATGGAAATGGGTGACATGCCCTAACAGATGAGTAACCCTGAATAGAATCAAGTGCAGAATGTGAAGGCGTCTAATACCGAGATCCTGTAACTTCCACATCATATACAGCACGTCAATGTAATGGAACCCCTATGCTTGGTCCCTCTGTGGATGGGCACCTAAAAGTGTTTTAAAAAAAAATAGATTTGGAGGAAAACGGGTCAGAGCCCGAGGTGAAAACAGTTTAAAAATATATCAAGTGTTTAAATTACAATTAAACAACACATATTATAAACATGTTAGATGCGTACTCTCACATGAGTTTCTCATCTCTCAACTAATGTGCACGTTTAACGTATACCCTTAACCTGTCCTAGTTATGACACTATCTAACTAGTCCGTACTAACCCCTTCTATCACATTCTAATATAAGGTGTCTACTCTTATTACACACACAAGTTATATTTATAACTCACATCCACATTTGTTAAATTACTTATCACAAGTGTTATTTAAATTCTCATATTCGTAGCCCATTCAAATATCTTAGTTATTCATATCTACTAACCAATAGAGAACAAATCTCATATATATATATATATATATATATATATATGGAACAATGGTGTTATGAATAGTGACTTATGCATGATAAACATGTATGATAAACATCCATGACATTTTATGTGTTGCATGCTTGCATGCATACACATGCATGTATGCATGCATACATAACATATATACATTATTATTTTATTATTTTTTTAATAATACATTTTTTTTAAATAAATTTTTTAAAATATTTTTTTATAAAAAATATTTTTTTAGAAAAATACTTTTTTTTTTAAAAGATTGGTTATTATGGGTTGGGTTTTATCACGGAGGCAAATTTATCGCCGTGCCCTCGGGCACGGGCATCCGCTAGTGTATATATATATATATATATATATCACTCTCAATACATATATACATATATGGCACTCAAAGGCTAAGTTGCGGTGCACGCATACTATGCTATCGAATCTGGGTACATCACGTACATAAGGACTACACGTTTCGAATCACTCAGGAAGCATTTCAATAAACAAAATCACACATATTGGAGGCGAACATAGTTCACATACCCATGGGTCACGTAAATACCTACGCTCCCATGGTTAGCTGACTTATCAACTCACAAATAAGTCATTCACAGTCCTGTGTCCTTAAGGTACGAATCTAAATCTCCCCCGCAGGCACACAAAGATCAGATGGTCCATTTCTGAAAGTCAACCTCCCGTGATAGAAAGTATGGTAGGTATGTCATACACGTAAGAAACCCATACACTAGGCATTCACACAACCCAAGTAATCATATATCAATATAGTTATTCACACATTCCATATTATAATTCTCATACGTAGTTAGTTTATCCCGAACATCCTATGTATATATATTTAGCTTGATAACTCTCTTGTCGTATCAATTTGAGTACCTAAACTTATCCTAAAAGGTTACTAGGTCTCCTATTAGTTTCTAATGTTATCTCAGTAATTTAAAGTCCCTCCATTACTGTTCTTATCCTTACATCATCATTCATTGCCACTATGGTTTCAATTCAAACAATTTCTAACCGTACCTCACTCGGTAGACCCTCGTAAGTAATAGCATTCAATTCCATACGGTAAACCATTTTTTTAGGGCATCAACTAAGACCCTACTGACCTTAACTAAGTCCCACAATATTCTATTAATCACCCTAAGAATCATTATTAGCTTTCGGATTTCCATTAAACCTTAAAGGAAAGTAATTACCAAAAATCAAAAGAGGTCTATCGATCGAAGAAAAGGGATCCATCGACATTGTTGAGTCGATCGATCGATCAAGCAGGTATTTGCCCATAATTTCCTTAAACAGTTACGGGTTTCCTCTTTTTACATCTCTAATTCTTCATTACAACGTCCCAAACTCCTAACCAAGTATACTAATCATCATACCAACATGTTTACATAATTTCTAATGTTATTAGAATCATTAAATCATCCTCAATTAACAGTTTCTTGGATCAAAAGTCATAATTATTCCTTTAAACCTAGTTCTTCCAAATTTCTTCAAGAACATTATAAATCCTGATTAAATTTCATACTTCCCTACACATGAAGCATGATTTCGTATCTAAAATACGACCAAAAGTTTTAACTACATGCAACCCTATCCAGATTCAATGTTTAATTCTCCCATTTCATAATTTATTTCATTGTTCATGATGAATCTTCAAATCTACACTATCATGTAAAATATATGCTTTGAATCTTTGCAAGATAAATCACTTTCCTCTATTTAGAAGTTTTGATCCATTGATGACGATATTGGTTGGTTCTCCCTCTCTTTCCGATCACAAATCCGACGATGGTGGTGGTGTGTGGTGGTTGTTTTGCCTTGGAAACCCTTGGAGTTCTCCTAAAACCCTTTCTTTCTTCTCACATTGCTCTCTCTTGTGTTTAACAAATAATGGCCCTAATAACCATAAGTGTTGGCTGATAAATCAAACCTAAATTTCATAGGTCACTATTCAGCAAAAATAGGAATGACTAAAATGACCTCCCGGGTTGCCAGTTAGGCCTAAAAATGCCCTGGGACCCAAACTAAACCCTCGGCTAGTGTTTTCTAACTATTTCGACCCTTATGAACACGTTGGCGCACTCAAAATGATCATACGGATGATAAAAATTTAATTTTATTTTAAATTCATTCAAATTGATTCCTAATGCGACTGATACGCCATCCCAACTTAATTATCGAAACTGTCATATTTTTAACTCACAATAATATTAATAAATTCAATAATCATATATTACCATATTCACTCAGTAATATTCAACATTATTATGATAATCAAATACCAACTCTCGTCTAACTAGGTTTAGAGGAATAATTATGACTTTTGATCCAAGAAACTGTTAATTGAGGATGATTTAATGATTCTAATAACGTTAGAAATTATGTAAACATGTTGGTATGATGATTAGTATACTTGGTTGGGAGTTTGGGACGTTGTAATGAAGAATTAGAGGTGTAAAAAAGGAAACTCGTACCTGTTTAAGGAATTTGGGCAAATACCTGCTTAATCGATCGACCGACTCAAGAATGTCGATCGATCGACTGATCGATTGATCGACCCCTTTTCTTCGATCGATCGACCACTTCTGATTTTTGGTAATTGTTTTGCTTTAAGGTTTAATGAAAATCCCAAAGCCAATAATGATTCTTGGGGTGATTAATAGAATATTGTGGTACTTGGTTAAGGTCTGTAGGGTCTTAGTTGATGCTCGAAAAAAATGCACTATAAGAAAAATGAGTATTAAGGACGGTAAAAAACCGTCCCTAAAAGTACAAAAACCGTCCCTAAAGAGTATTAGGGATGGTTTTTGCAACGGCAAAAATCTGTCCCTTATACTAGGCGTCCTAAATATTTTAGGGACGGATTTTACCGTCCTAAATTTTAATTCATGGACACTCTGCATTTGACATTAGGGACGGATTTTACCGTCCCAAATGGTGTTCCCGCGAAAAAATCCCCGCTCCCGCCAATAGTATTAGGGACGAATAAACCGTCCCTAATACTACTGAGATTCTGGCAACCCAATTAGAGACGATAAAAACCATCCCTAAAGGTAATTTCAATTGATGCAGAAATGAGTATTAAGGACGGTAAAAACCGTCCCAAAAGGTATTCTCAATTAATACAAATAAGTATTAGGGACGGTTTATAACCGTCCCAATTAATAAATAAAAAATTATCATAAATTGTTATATTATTATATGTTTTATGTTGCAATAATAATGTGACACCCCGACTAATTAAACACCGGGTAGCTACTCCTTTATAAAATTAATTCAAAATGCCAAGTTGGCTCAGTTAATAGCATCACTGTCGAAAACATTTTAAAGATTACTAACCACCTAGTATTTAAAAAGTAAGTGCCAAATTTTATTAAATCTGATTAACATGCAACAAGAGTAATGAATAACTAAATAACACCATTCACCATACTGAAGTAACAAGAACAACCATCACAATATGTAAATATAACCTGGAGGAAAAACTCCTCAATACAAATCCCACAACTGATAAGTAAACTGAAGTAAATAACTAAAACTGAATACTGAGCAATACATGCTAGAGTCTGAAAACTGAAATGTAAAAATGCTCTAAATAGGAATGGGCAACATGCCCTACAACTGATAGATAGTGACTCTGGAATCCAAAAGATAGAAGCGTCTATGAGCAAATCCCTGTAGCTTCCACAACCAGCTACAGCACGTCACCTGAATGAGTACCTATGCTTGGTGTCCTTGTGGCTGGGCACCTAAAAAGGTTTTACAAGAAAATATATTTGAAAGCAAATGGGTCAGAGCCCGAAAGTGGAAATCATTTTAAAAACCTGCAAGTGCTTTAAAAACATTTAAAACATTAAATGCAAAGTACATGTTAGGACGTACACTCGCATGATATTCTCACCTCTCGTCTAACTGTGCACTCCTAACGTAAGTACCCATCTATATCGACCCATATTACTAGCTAACTGACAACATAACTAGCTAGACTGCCAAAGGTTCTACCCATGTAATCGGTTCCATATAACATAACAACTCTCGTAATTAAGTGGAGGTTTACTGTGAACACAGTTACTAAATATGCCAATGATATAACTATCAGTTAACTCATAATATAACTCGAAACAATATCGTAATATTTTTACAACATTAACATGAGGATTTCCATTAATTTAATGTATATTATTCACATCATAAATATACTATACAAGCACCCCGCAATCTAAGCTGTAGTGCACACATACTCTGCTATCCATCCCGGTACATCACGTACATAAGGATTACATATTCCGAATCTCTCAGGAATAGTTTACCGATAACAACATCACAAATAATGGAGGCGAACACAGTCACCATCGCATGGGTCACGCACATACCTACGCTCCCATGGTCATGCAGACTTATTAATATCACAATAAGTCTTTCTATGACCTATGTTCATCAAGGTACCAGTCTATATCCCCCCCGTGGGCACACAAGGATTAGAGGGTCCTACGCGAACGAAACCTCCCGTGATAGCAAGTATGGTAGGTATGTCATACAAACAATTCATATACTAATACTAAGTAAACACACATCTTAGTAATACCGTATTTTAATCGTAGTACATATCGCATTCTCGTACTAACTAGTTATCACAACTTATTTTATTCCGGTTCATAATTATACGCGCTATAATTCATCCTCACATCGTAGTAGTCACTCACGTCTCAACCCAAGTGATTCATTGAATATAACTCTCGTATATGATTTGCTAATCCCAACAACCCAAAAGTCCCAAATCAATCACTATATCATCAAAGGGATGCTAACTCTACCCTTGAACCATCTCCCGGAACTCCAAAAGTCAAAACAGTCCAAAAAGGGTCAAACTGCCAACTCGTTAGAAGTCTCGTTCGAACGAGGCTTCGAACGAGTTTGGACTGTCAGGTCGTTAGAAGTCTCGTTCGAACGAGGCTGTTCGAACGAGATCCCAGTTCGTTCGAACGAACTGACCCTTCTAACGATATCTCGTTCGAACGAGATATCGAACGAAAACCCCACTCGTTAATAATGACTGGTCAACTCGTTAGAAGCTCGTTCGAACGAGCTCGTTCGAATGAGCTCGTTCGAACGACCTGGGGGCTGCTTCTAACGAGATGCCAGTTTCGGCCCAGAATTTCCCAAAAATCGTTTTTCACCATGTTTACTCCTCAAACCTCTTCTAAAATTCGTTCCCACAATATAATGAGTTTTCTAATCATCCTCAAACATGTTAAGGGGCTATACTAACATCATTAAAGGGTGTGATAACATCTAAACATCATTAAATCACAATTTCTACATTAATTCCCAATTTTCTTCAAGAACATAAACCCTAACTTCTTCTCATCATAAATTCCCAGATTTTAATTCGTTTATACATCACCTAGATATGAAATATCCGAAATTAAATCTCCCAACAATGTTTCTACATGCAAACCTATCCCAATATTCAATAATAACTTCAAATTTCATGGGTTTTCTTTTAATCTTTCAAGAACAATTAAGATTCTTCAATTTCTAACATGGAAAAGACATTCTCAGTAATTAAATGGAATTAAAGTCACTTGCCTTGGTTAGATTTCTGAATTTGGTGTGGATTCGGTGTAGAATTTCTGCAGAATTCCTCTCTCTCTCTCCTTCTCCAAGCTTTCTTCTCCAAAAAGGCTATGGTGGCTAGGGTTTGCTTTGGGGAAACTTATGAAACCTAATTTCAATAAACCTCCGTAGCTTGTTGGGTTAATAAGGGTTGGTTGGGGTCAATCCTTATCAGATTACAACTCTCAATTTTCGTCACTTTTAATTACCCAAAAATACCAAATTACTAAAATACCCTTTAAGTTACCGGTATGGTCTAAAATTACCCCGGGACCCAAACTATACCCCCGGCTAGTGTTTTCTGACTATCTCGACCTTTCCGGACGCGTTGGCGCACTCAAAACGACCATACGGATTATAGATTTTAAATTCACTTTTAACATCAAAATATTTATACCGTGACGCGGCGGTCCCACGCGTCTCAACAAAATTTCCAAATTGCCGTATATAAATCTCACGACAAATTCTATAATACCAAGTTCATATAAAATCATATATGCACATAATCAAATACCAAAACACATCTCATTAGTATTTATAACCCGGATTAATTTCCAATTAATACGCATTTAATTAATTAATCCCAAAAATAAATATAGCCAAAAGTACGGGGTATTACATACTTCCCCCCTAATAACTGAATTTCGTCCCGAAATTCGAAACTAGAAAGTACCTGCTAAAAACAGCTCTGGATAATGCTCGCGCATCTCATCCTCGCGCTCCCATGTGGACTCCTCGACATTGTGATGTCGCCACTGAACACGTACTAACAGGACTATCTTTGACCGTAGTTTCCTCTCGCTTCGGTCCAAAATAGCAATCGGCCCTTCCTCATAAGAGCTATCCGGCTGGAGATCGATGTCCTCCACAGAAATGTGATAATGAGTCAAATCATCCCTAAGGTATTTCCTCAGCGAGGAAATATGGAACACGTCATGAATCCGATGCAAATGCTCCGGTAACCCGAGTCTATACGCAACCGGTCCTATCCGCTCAATAATAGGGAACGGCCCCACATACCTCGGTGCCAACTTCCCCTTCTTCCCGAATCGCATAATCCCCTTCATAGGAGATACCCTGAGCAAAACCTGGTCCCCTACTTGGAACTCTCTGAAAAATCTCTTCGCGTCAGCGTAACTCTTCTGCCGGTCTTGAGCTACCCGAATGCGACTCCGAATTAACTCAATCCTTGCCGAAGTATCCTGAATCACTTCCGGCCCAAGTAGTTTGTTGTCCCCCACCTCCAACCAACATGCTGGGGAACGACAAGGCCTACCGTACAATGCCTCAAACGGAGCCATGCCAATCGTGAACTGATAGGAGTTGTTGTAAGCAAACTCCACCAGTGGAAGGTACTGCTCCCATCCACCCCCGAAGTCAATAATGCACATGCGTAGCATGTCCTCCAACATCTGATTGGTGCGTTCTGTCTGCCCATCGGTCTGCGGATGATAAGCCGTACTCAACCGCAATTCTGTGCCCATGGCCTCCTGGAAACTTTCCCAAAACCGCGAAACAAATATCTTGTCTCTGTCAGACACGATATTCAGGGGCACACCGTGAAGTCTCACAATCTCTGAAATGAAGAGCTGTGCATACTGTCCCGCAGTGTAATCAGTCCTAACGGGTAAAAAGTGAGCGACCTTGGACAACCTGTCCAAAATTACCCAAACGGAGTCGTGACCCCTCTGCGACGTAGGCAACCCCGTGACAAAATCCATGGATATGCTCTCCCACATCCACACCGGAACCTCCAACGGTTGTAGCAATCCTGCTGGTCTCTGATGATCCACTTTTACAAGTTGACAAGTGGCACATTTCGAGACAAACTCAGCGATATCTTTCTTCATACCTCTCCACCAATACTGCCGTCTCATGTCTTGGTACATTTTGTCCCCTCCGGGATGTACCACGAACCGTGAACCGTGCGACTCTGCCATAACATCGTGTCGCAATTCCTCTCCTTCCGGAACTACCAATCTCCCATTGAAGCGTAATCCCCCGTCTGAGCTAACGGTATAGGACTCGGCTCCCTCTGCTAGCAATCGAACTATCTGCTCCTGACAGAACGAATCCTTTGCCTGTGCCCGTACAACCTTCGTGACAATCTGCGGTGTAACGGTCATCACAGACATGAAAGATCGGGCCACTGCATCCTGGTGTCCCAATTCCTTCCATTTAGCTTTCCACACCTCTGCCACCTCATCTGCTGGCCTACGGCTCAACGCGTCTGCTACCACGTTAGCCTTACCCGGGTGGTACTGTATGTCGAACTGGTAGTCTTTCACAAATTCAAGCCACCTACGCTGCCGCATATTTAACTCCTTCTGCGTGAACAGATACTGTAGTGACTTGTGGTCCGTGAACAGCTGAAACTTCTCCCCCAAAAGATAGTGCCTCCAAATCCGTAAGGCAAATACTACTGCCGCCAACTCCAAATCATGCGTGGGGTAATTCTTCTCATGAGGCTTAAGCTTACGGGAAGCATAAGCTATGGCCTGTCTTTCCTGCTGCAAAACACCTCCAAGCCCTTGCAAAGACGCATCGGTGTAAACCAAATACTCAACTCCCGGTCTCGGCAATGCTAACACAGGTGCTGAGGTCAATTTGTCCTTCAACTCATCGAATGCCAACTGACAAGCATCACTCCAGATATATGGCACACCCTTACGAGTAAGATGTGTCAAAGGACCTGCTATCTCTGAGAAACCCCGAATAAACCTCCTATAGTATCCTGCTAAACCCAAGAAACTACGAATCTCCGTTGGTGTCGTGGGCTGTCCCCACTTCCTTACCGCTGATACCTTCCCTGGATCAACCGATATTCCCTGGTCGGAAATAATATGACCCAAGAACTGGACTTCCTTCAACTAAAACCCGCACTTCTCATATTTTGCATACAGCTCGTTCTGACGAAGTGTCTGCAAAACCTGCCTCAAATGCTCGGCGTGCTCCTCCTCTGTCTGAGAGTAAACCAGAATGTCATCAATGAAGACAATGACAAACTGATCTAGGAAATCTCTGAACACTCTGTTCATCAAGTCCATAAACACTGCTGGAGCGTTGGTCAAGCCGAAAGGCATAACCCGAAACTCATAAGAACCATATCTCGACAAGAACGCAGTCTTCGAGACATCCTCCTCCCTGATACGCAACTGATGGTATCCCGACCTCAAGTCAATCTTCGAGAAGAAAGAAGCTCCTCTCAACTGGTCGAATAAGTCATCGATTCGAGGCAACGGATACTTATTCCGTATCGTGACCTTATTCAACTCTCGGTAGTCCACGCACAATCTCAGTGAACCATCCCTCTTCTTCACAAACAAAACTGGAGCGCCCCAAGGTGAGGTACTCCTGCGAATAAAGCCCTGCCCTAACAGCTGCTCTATCTGATCCCGTAACTCTCGCATCTCAGCTGGAGCCATACGGTACGGTGCACGTGCTATAGGTCTCGTACCCGGTAGCAAATCAATAACGAAGTCTATCTCTCGACTGGGTGGTAAGCCTGGTATCTCCTGAAACACATCCGAATACTCCCTGACAACCGGGATCGAATCCAAAGGAATCACAACCTCCTTAGAGGTATCCTCCTCTATGTAATACAGATGAGCGGTCGATCCTCCCTCTGGGCGAGGCATCGCCACTATAAACATCTCCTGCCCCGGAATGGCAAAAACAATGCTCCCGCTGAAGCAATCAATCATGGCCCTATATGATACGAGCCAGTCCATACCGATGATCACATCGTGAACATGCATGTCTAACACTAACATGTCCGCAGGCAATACCAAACCACCAACCTCTACCCCGACTCCCCGGCATATAAAGAAAATAAGTGACCCACTCCCCAATGGTGAGTCGACACACGTCACTGTGCTCTCTGCCGTAGCTAACAATCCTAAAGCTTTCGCGAAGTGTGTAGCTATAAAACAATGTGTAGCACCCGTATCAAATAACACCCGACCCATAGTGCCATGGATAGGAAACGTACCCTCGATCGCGGGCGGTGCCTGTGGAACTGCAGCCTGGTGGACGTTGTAGACACGTCCATACTGTAGCTGCCCCTGCTGAGCTGGGACTGCTGGAATGGGTGGCAAAGCTGCCATCTGTGGCGGTGCAGGAAGAGCGGCGGGAAACATAGGTCTCTGTGGCTCCTGGCGAGCACCCTGCTGCTGCTGCTGTGGGGCCCTGCCCCTATCAGGACAATCCTGCTTCTTATGGCCAGTTTTGCCACAAGTAAAGCACTTCCCTGGGAAGTTCCCTCCCCTCTGCCCCTGCTGTCCCCGGCCCTGGTGGCCGTTACCATTCCTCCCTTGGCCCTGCTGGCCCTGATGAAATGGCTGCCCATTCTGTCCCTGCTGGCCCTGATGGCCGTTTGGACCCTGATGGCCCTGGCGGAAACCTCCCTGTCCCTGCCTGTAGTTCCCTGACCGGAACCTCTTATTGTCCCCCTGCTGGGTACCCTGCTCAGTCTGTCTCTGCCCCTGACCCGATTGTGCCCCGCTGGCACCATGCCCTCCAGTCCTGCCCTGATGGCTAGACTCCCCTGACCGCTTGCCCTCGGCCATGTGGAAACGGTGGTCCTGGCAGTGCAATAACGCAGCGTTAACCACATCAGAATATGTGGCCAACGATAGGTTCCCTAGCAGATGCTGGCGAATCCTCCAATTCAACCCATCAGTGAACTTCTCTATCTTCTTCTTCTCTGTTGGAATCTCGTCTGGAACGATATTCAACAGGTTAGTGAACTCGGCCTCATACTCTGCCACTGTCTTGCCCTCTTGCTTCAAACTCATCAGCTTCCTCCTCATCTCTGTATGAACTGCGGACGGAAAGTATTTGCGGTCGAACCGCACCCAGAACTCCTGAATCGTGAGGGTATCCCTCTCCTCCGCGGTGGTAATAGACTCCCACCACTGTAGCGCAGATCCAACTAGCTTGAAAGTAGCTAGCACCTGTTTCTGAACATCATTGCACTCATGCATCCTCAAATGCCTCTGCATGTCCTTCCTCCATTGGCTCGAGATAACCACATCTGAGCTTCCAGCAAACTCTGGTGGATGCGCTTTCTGAAAAGCGTCACGTACACGTTCCCAAGCAGACGGGAATGCATTAACCTGGACTGGCGCGGCAACCGGCGCCTGCGGTGGTGCCTGCTGAATCACGGCAATCGCGGCATTTACCGCTTGGGCTACTATAGCAGCAACCTCAGCGGCGCTCAACATGCCCTGAACTGGAGCGGGCTGTGGTTCGGGCGTAGCATTCCTGGGAACTCGTCGTGCACGTCGTGGAGGCATCTGAAATAAGAACAAAGTTTATAAGTTCACGGTTTATAAACTTAATATAGCTGAAGAACGAAACGTACACAATAAGAGTACAACAGTCCTAAAATATAGGGCTCTATATCAAAGAAAACGTAGCGGAAACATAATAGCCGTATAGATCCTAAAGGACACTAGAACCTGATGCTCTGATACCACCTGTGACACCCCGACTAATTAAACACCGGGTAGCTACTCCTTTATAAAATTAATTCAAAATGCCAAGTTGGCTCAGTTAATAGCATCACTGTCGAAAACATTTTAAAGATTACTAACCACCTAGTATTTAAAAAGTAAGTGCCAAATTTTATTAAATCTGATTAACATGCAACAAGAGTAATGAATAACTAAATAACACCATTCACCATACTGAAGTAACAAGAACAACCATCACAATATGTAAATATAACCTGGAGGAAAAACTCCTCAATACAAATCCCACAACTGATAAGTAAACTGAAGTAAATAACTAAAACTGAATACTGAGCAATACATGCTAGAGTCTGAAAACTGAAATGTAAAAATGCTCTAAATAGGAATGGGCAACATGCCCTACAACTGATAGATAGTGACTCTGGAATCCAAAAGATAGAAGCGTCTATGAGCAAATCCCTGTAGCTTCCACAACCAGCTACAGCACGTCACCTGAATGAGTACCTATGCTTGGTGTCCTTGTGGCTGGGCACCTAAAAAGGTTTTACAAGAAAATATATTTGAAAGCAAATGGGTCAGAGCCCGAAAGTGGAAATCATTTTAAAAACCTGCAAGTGCTTTAAAAACATTTAAAACATTAAATGCAAAGTACATGTTAGGACGTACACTCGCATGATATTCTCACCTCTCGTCTAACTGTGCACTCCTAACGTAAGTACCCATCTATATCGACCCATATTACTAGCTAACTGACAACATAACTAGCTAGACTGCCAAAGGTTCTACCCATGTAATCGGTTCCATATAACATAACAACTCTCGTAATTAAGTGGAGGTTTACTGTGAACACAGTTACTAAATATGCCAATGATATAACTATCAGTTAACTCATAATATAACTCGAAACAATATCGTAATATTTTTACAACATTAACATGAGGATTTCCATTAATTTAATGTATATTATTCACATCATAAATATACTATACAAGCACCCCGCAATCTAAGCTGTAGTGCACACATACTCTGCTATCCATCCCGGTACATCACGTACATAAGGATTACATATTCCGAATCTCTCAGGAATAGTTTACCGATAACAACATCACAAATAATGGAGGCGAACACAGTCACCATCGCATGGGTCACGCACATACCTACGCTCCCATGGTCATGCGGACTTATTAAAATCACAATAAGTCTTTCTATGACCTATGTTCATCAAGGTACCAGTCTATATCCCCCCCGTAGGCACACAAGGATTAGAGGGTCCTACGCGAACGAAACCTCCCGTGATAGCAAGTATGGTAGGTATGTCATACAAACAATCCATATACTAATACTAAGTAAACACACATCTTAGTAATACCGTATTTTAATCGTAGTACATATCGCATTCTCGTACTAACTAGTTATCACAACTTATTTTATTCCGGTTCATAATTATACGCGCTATAATTCATCCTCACATCGTAGTAGTCACTCACGTCTCAACCCAAGTGATTCATTGAATATAACTCTCGTATATGATTTGCTAATCCCAACAACCCAAAAGTCCCAAATCAATCACTATATCATCAAAGGGATGCTAACTCTACCCTTGAACCATCTCCCGGAACTCCAAAAGTCAAAACAGTCCAAAAAGGGTCAAACTGCCAACTCGTTAGAAGTCTCGTTCGAACGAGGCTTCGAACGAGTTTGGACTGTCAGGTCGTTAGAAGTCTCGTTCGAACGAGGCTGTTCGAACGAGATCCCAGTTCGTTCGAACGAACTGACCCTTCTAACGATATCTCGTTCGAACGAGATATCGAACGAAAACCCCACTCGTTAATAACGACTGGTCAACTCGTTAGAAGCTCGTTCGAATGAGCTCGTTCGAACGACCTGGGGGCTGCTTCTAACGAGATGCCAGTTTCGGCCCAGAATTTCCCAAAAATCGTTTTTCACCATGTTTACTCCTCAAACCTCTTCTAAAATTCGTTCCCACAATATAATGAGTTTTCTAATCATCCTCAAACATGTTAAGGGGCTATACTAACATCATTAAAGGGTGTGATAACATCTAAACATCATTAAATCACAATTTCTACATTAATTCCCAATTTTCTTCAAGAACATAAACCCTAACTTCTTCTCATCATAAATTCCCAGATTTTAATTCGTTTATACATCACCTAGATATGAAATATCCGAAATTAAATCTCCCAACAATGTTTCTACATGCAAACCTATCCCAATATTCAATAATAACTTCAAATTTCATGGGTTTTCTTTTAATCTTTCAAGAACAATTAAGATTCTTCAATTTCTAACATGGAAAAGACATTCTCAGTAATTAAATGGAATTAAAGTCACTTGCCTTGGTTAGATTTCTGAATTTGGTGTGGATTCGGTGTAGAATTTCTGCAGAATTCCTCTCTCTCTCTCCTTCTCCAAGCTTTCTTCTCCAAAAAGGCTATGGTGGCTAGGGTTTGCTTTGGGGAAACTTATGAAACCTAATTTCAATAAACCTCCGTAGCTTGTTGGGTTAATAAGGGTTGGTTGGGGTCAATCCTTATCAGATTACAACTCTCAATTTTCGTCACTTTTAATTACCCAAAAATACCAAATTACTAAAATACCCTTTAAGTTACCGGTATGGTCTAAAATTACCCCGGGACCCAAACTATACCCCCGGCTAGTGTTTTCTGACTATCTCGACCTTTCCGGACGCGCTGGCGCACTCAAAACGACCATACAGATTATAGATTTTAAATTCACTTTTAACATCAAAATATTTATACCGTGACGCGGCGGTCCCACGCGTCTCAACAAAATTTCCAAATTGCCGTATATAAATCTCACGACAAATTCTATAATACCAAGTTCATATAAAATCATATATGCACATAATCAAATACCAATACACATCTCATTAGTATTTATAACCCGGATTAATTTCCAATTAATACGCATTTAATTAATTAATCCCAAAAATAAATATAGCCAAAAGTACGGGGTATTACAAATAATTGACGTCTAATATGCATTATAAATCAAATCATCCGATCAAAAACACAATATATCAACCACATTCATTGAAGCACGTATGTAATAACAATTTCTTCCATTAAACTACATTCAAGTCGAAATATTTAAATGAGTACAAAATCATACTAATTAATAAGATATACAACTATCAAAAAAATATCATCCCTAAATTAAGATGATAAATATGGTTGTCACGCTTCAAAAACTTCTCTTAGTGTCGCATATAGTAGACACACTCAAAATCCCGTCTCTTCAACTTCTTGTGCACAACCTGCAATCAATAAATAATCATTTTATCAAAATAATATTATAGTAAAATAAAATATCCAAATATATTAGTTAATCGTACCACCAACTTTTTACAAATTTTTAAAAAATTTGACAGAATCTCCTTTGTTTATACATGAAAACCAACCTGTTTAATCAATAAAAAAGCCCGCACAGCTATAAGAATCTCGCATATCAACGATTATTTATAATTTTTAAAAAAAATCGACAAAGTCTCCTTTTTTTTATACATGAAAACCAACCTGTTTAATGAACACAAAAGCCCACACGGCTATAAAAAATTGAAAAATCTCCCAAATCAACAATTCATTACAAGTTTTTAAAAAAATCGGCAGAGTCTCCTTTGTTTATACATGAAAACCAACCTGTTTAATCAACACAAAAGCCCGCACGGCCAGTAAAAAAATAAATAAATAATCTCGCATATCAACAACAATAATAAATAACAATTTACCTGTCGCAAACCATTGCTTCGTTCATGTGTTCCACACGAATAAAATATACCCCTAAAATGTTATCCTGCAAAAAAATATAAGAAACAAAACAAAAAAGTTAGTTTTACTTGTTTTGCAATTTTTAACTATAAGGACACAAATTTCCAATTGAGTCCATGTATAGTGTTGGCTCAATTCCGGACAAAAACATTTATTCATAGGATAGTATGTAATTGTAATACTCTCAAGCCTATGAAGTGTTTGTTGAAGACGTAGCGGTGAAGAGTATAAAGCTTCATCAAATATGCCGGTTTGCGTTCCTCATTTCTACGTCATCAACCATAGTTCCATGCTCCCAAGGTATGAATGCAATTATATATATATAGGATCTTGGAACAAGTTTATTGGGTGTTAGGTTTAATAAACACTGTGTTTTATTTTCAGAAAAACTTTAATTAGAATTTTAAAATAAAATATATAAAGTTTCTGGGCCAAAATCGAATTTTATAAAATTTCTGGAAGTCGTTCGATATGTCGTTCGAACGAGTTTTTTCATTCGAACCAGATGTCGTTCGAACGAGTTTGCCAACGAGTTCTCACCAAGGTATACTGGTCCGTCGTTCGAAATGTCGTTCGAACGAGATTGTTCGTTCTAACAAGATTTCCAACGAGTTTCTAACGAGTCCAATCTGGAACGTCGTTAGAATTCTCGTTTGAACGAGATTTCGTTCGAATGAGATGCCAGGCGGGAACAGTTTTTGGCAGTTTTTTGGCAGTTTTTCACCCACTTCCCCACTTAGTTTTTAACCAATTTTTTCAGACTTTAATATGTGCGGGAAGAACATTTTCCAATTTAACTTTTCCTAACTTTTCCATCCTAGTTTCATCTCTTAGAGAGAGTTTGAGAGCAAATTGTTTTAAGGAAAATGTTCATGTTTTGAGTGCTAATTTTCAAAGAGAAAATCATTCACCACTCTAGTTTACACCCAAATTAGTGTTTATCCAAGTTCTTATATACATATCAATTGCTTGGAGTTTGGCACCGGTTTATCTCTTCCGTTTCAAAGAGAAGTTTTGGTTTGCTTCTACATCCATCAAAGAAGAAGACGTTTTGTTGCGATTCTACCCACTTGGAGAAAGGCTCCTTGCTCGGGTGACGGTGACCATAGAAAGTCCTATCCGTGGATTCCGAGACCACGGTGGTGTTCCAAGGTTATTCTCTAGGAAGAGGTTTCTACAAGAAGAAGAATCGGGGCTTGATAGGGATCGAGTCGTGTGTTGTAAGTCTTTTATCTTGTACTTGTAATTCCGTATCTAGTGGATTTGTGGCTAGGGTCGTCCGAGGTTTTATCCCGTCTTGGGTTTTTCCTCGTACATCGCGGCGTAGTGTGATTGGTTTATTTTATCTTGCATCATAATTTAGAACGCATGTTTAGGATAATTCAAGATAAAATTTGGTTTAAATTATCACACTCATTTAATTTGGTGCTAAATTAAATTTTGGGTAAAGTCGTTTAATTCAAGTCATTTGCAAAAATTGGTTTCGCCTAACTTTGGAATATTGACAATTATGACTTAGGAAAATTCTAGGGCTTGGATTTAATTTCACTTGGTTTAAGAAACTAAAATTTGTTGTTTTAAAGTTGAACCATCTTACGCTTCCGCATATCGTGTTTGTTTTTATATAAAAGGAAATTATAATTGGTTTTGTTTTAATTGAGAAAACTAAAAACCCAGGGATCCATCCTTATAACTTTGATATTAATTGAGATATCAAATTTCGGGGGGCTTTCAAATTGGTATCAAAGCTTTGATTAAGAAAAGCTCCGCATTTACAAAGTGGTATCAGAGCTTTGAATTTGAAAAATTAAGGTTTTTTGATTCTCATTTACTTTCACATACTTCCCCCTTTGCTAAATTTAAAGTTTGAATGTGTTAGTGTTTTTTTTGCATACTTTAGCGTTTGTACTTCATGCTATATTCACATGCTAAATGTATGCTTGTTTAGTCATTTTCTAGTCATTACCTTATTTCATATCACATGCTAGAAATTATGAATTGTTTATCTTTTTGTATTATATTTTGTGTTTGGATCAATTGAAAAATATAAAAAGATTTTTTTTTATCATTTGTGTTTTATTTATTTCATTTAAGCTTAACGAAAAAATACAAATGATTTTTGTTTATTCTTTTGAGTATATATTTGTATATTTGGCTAAAAATTTCAAAACTCAAAAAGATTTTTTTTGTGTGTGTATTTTGGTTTGACACACTTTAAGTGGCATATACTTGTGTTTGAATCCCATCTTTTACGCTCCCATGTGGCTAGAACTTTTGGTTTAGATTGTCAATCCTTAAAATGTTCTTTACCATATTTTATGGAGTAGTTGGATTTTGTGTTGTTTAAATGGATTCTATTTTTATATGCCTCTATTCACACATGCACGAGCTCTTTTGAAATTTTAACTTCATATGTATATTTGAGCTATGTGAGATGTTCTCCTTCCAATCTTGTCATCTACATATTTGTGACTTAGGAGTTGTCATCTACATATTTGTGACTTGGGAGGACTAGTGCATGTCAAAATCCGTTGCATGTGAGATTTGTGTGAAAAATGTAAACATGATAAATAAAATGTGCACGGGGAAGGGCTCCGAAAGGACTAAGTGATCCTTTGCGATAGTAAGCCACCGTTTGAATGGACCTAAAAGAAATACGTGGTCCAAAGACCTAAAAACAGAAAATATGGCATTAAACATAAAAAATTGCCAAGGCCTATGTTTGATTGATATATTCATTCAAATTTAATATAAATGTATATTGAGGGAGATTGGATGGTATATCAACGGTTTGCACAATGTCCGTTTATCCTAGTTGCGTATTTCATGTCATGACTCTATTGGTTTGTAGAATCATCAATATGCAAGGCTTGTATGCATTGTGTATGTTTGTTCATTGAGTTCAATTTATATTGTCACATGAGGTTATCTTTAAATGTGATGAAGTTTGCAATCAAATGAGAACTTTGTGAATGTTTATTAAGTGATTGGGTCCAAATTTAATCGTTACTAGTTCACACCCCAACACTTCCGTTTCCATATGACACATTTTTTCCATACGAGTGTGAAAGACTCCTATTATATTTTGTGTGTGTCATGTGTGTATTTATATCTATATATATGTGCTTGTGCATTCTTGATAAATTTCTAGTACATATATATAATATTTTGTTTGTCTTTGCCTGGCTTTCTAGTCCATCCATGATTATACTTCATGATTGATATCCATCTTGGATTAGTTATGCTTTTGGTGCTCATGTGCTTTATTGTCTTAACACTTTAAGCTTCAACGTGTTTATTAGTTCTTTATCCTTTGCCTATTCCTGAACAAAAAGGGGGAGAAATGATAGGGGGAGAGATGGTATCTAATCCTATTATTATCGTATCTTAGTTTGGGGGAGATTTATCTTAGGGGGAGATGTCTTTCTAAGTAGGTCATGTGTTTGATAAAGGGGAGAATTAACTTAGGGGGAGTAATTTAATTAATTGCATTTAATATTTTGATATTCCCTATGCCTTTGATAGTTTCCTTAAGTGTGCAGGTATTCTACTAAAGCGGCATCTTTAAAAGGCAAAGTGTTTAATCCTTGGGTTGAGTCAAGTTTGGGTGGGTTATGTTATGTTTTGAGTCTAGTAGAGCTTGACGGCCCTTTAGGATTTTTGTTTTGGTTTTTGTCCCGGAATAGCCAAAGGGGGAGATTTGTAAGGACATAAATTTCCAATTGAGTCCATGTATAGTGTTGGCTCAATTCCGGACAAAAACATTTATTCATATGATAGTATGTAATTGTAATACTCTCAAGCCTATGAAGTGTTTGTTGAAGACGTAGCGGCAAAGAGTATAAAGGTTCATCAAATATGCCGGTTTGCATGCCTCGTTTCTACGTCATCAACCATAGTTCCATGCTCCCAAGGTATGAATGCAATTATATATATATAGGAGCATGGACCAAGTTTATTGGGTGTTAGGTTTAATAAACACTGTGTTTTATTTTCAGAAAAATTTTAATTAGAATTTTAAAATAAAATATATAAAGTTTCTGGGCCAAAATCGAATTTTATAAAATTTCTGGAAGTCGTTCGATATGTCGTTCGAACGAGTTTTTTCATTCGAACCAGATGTCGTTCGAACGAGTTTGCCAACGAGTTCTCACCAAGGTATACTGGTCCGTCGTTCGAAATGTCGTTCGAACGAGATTGTTCGTTCTAACGAGATTTCCAACGAGTTTCTAACGAGTCCAATCTGGAACGTCGTTAGAATTCTCGTTCGAACGAGATTTCGTTCGAACGAAATGTCGTTCGAATGAGATGCCAGGCGGGAACAGTTTTTGGCAGTTTTTTGGCAGTTTTTCACCCACTTCCCCACTTAGTTTTTAACCAATTTTTTCAGACTTTAATATGTGCGGGAAGAACATTTTCCAATCTAACTTTTCCTAACTTTTCCATCCTAGTTTCATCTCTTAGAGAGAGTTTGAGAGAAAATTGTTTTAAGGAAATTGTTCATGTTTTGAGTGCTAATTTTCAAAGAGAAAATCATTCACCACTCTAGTTTACACCCAAATTAGTGTTTATCCAAGTTCTTATATACATATCAATTGCTTGGAGTTGGTATCGGTTTATCTCTTCCGTTTCAAAGAGAAGTTTTGGTTTGCTTCTACATCCATCAAAGAAGAAGACGTTTTGTTGCGATTCTACCCACTTGGAGAAAGGCTCCTTGCTCGGGTGACGGTGACCATAGAAAGTCCTATCGGTGGATTTCGAGACCGCGGTGGTGTTCCAAGGTTATTGGCTAGGAAGAGGTTTCTACAAGAAGAAGCATCGGGGCTTGAGAGGGATCGAGTCGTGTGTTGTAAGTCTTTTGTCTTGTACTTGTAATTCCGTATCTAGTGGATTTGTGGCTAGGGTCGTCCGAGGTTTTATCCCGTCTTGGGTCTTTCCTCGTACATCGCGGCGTAGTGTGATTGGTTTATTTTATCTTGCATCATAATTTAGAACGCATGTTTAGGATAATTCAAGATAAAATTTGGTTTAAATTATCACACTCATTTAATTTGGTGCTAAATTAAATTTTGGGTAAAGTCGTTTAATTCAAGTCATTTGTAAAAATTGGTTTTGCCTAACTTTGGAATATTGACAATTATGACTTAGGCAAATTCTAGGGCTTGGATTTGATTTCACTTTGTTTAAGAAACTAAAATTTGTTGTTTTAAAGTTGAGCCATCTTACGCTTCCGCATATCGTGTTTGTTTTTATATAAAAGGAAATTATAATTGGTTTTGTTTTAATTGAGAAAACGAAAAAGCCGGGGATCCATCCTTATAACTTTGATATTAATTGAGATATCAAATTCCGGGGGGCTTTCAAATTGGTATCAAAGCTTTGATTCAGAAAAGTTCCGCATTTACATTTACCCTTAAAAACTTGTGATTAATATTCACTCATTTTTAGTTCCTACGTAACAAACCAACATTTTTTAACAACTACTAATTAAAATTAAAGGTTAATACAAATTTCAGCAACAACTAATTTTAGAGACAAATTAAAATTTCAACAAAAAATTATTTTTTAGCAATAACTAATTAAAATTTCAGCATACTAATTTTGGGGATAGATTATTTTTTAGCAACAACTCCAACAACAACAACAATTTCAGCATACTAACATACTAAAAAAAACTCAGCATACTAACTTCCAAACTAATTAAAAATAAAAACTAAACTAATCTACTGAAAAAAATTAACTAATCAAATTAGATCTATTGAAAAAAAATAATATACTCAAGAATGTGCTGCTCTACTGCTGCTTTGTGGATGAAATGAAAAGGGGTCGTCAGCGTCGGGTGGACCACCGTCGGCAGGGGGCTGGCTATGCGTGTGAGTGAAGGAGGGAGAGAAGAGAGGACAGGGTTACAGGGCATGAGCGGGAGAGGGAAAGCTCAAACCAGACGGGAGATTTAACATAGGTCTAATTTTTTAAAAACTTATAAATACGTCTAATTTTTTTTTTAACAAAAACTCACGGCAGATTTTCTGAAAACCCGTGGGTGCAGTCACCCTCATTCGGGATGGGGTAGGCCCGCCCCTTCATATATACACAGTTATATATATACTATATATGCAACATATATAGTATATATATAACTATATATGCATGTATATAACTGCATATATATATATACATACTGCATATATATACAGTATATAACTGCATATATATACAGTCATATATATGCATATATATACTGGTATATATGCATATATATGACTGTATATATATGCATGTATATAACTGCATATATATCCATATATATACTAGTATATATGCATATATATGACTGTATATATATGCATGTATATGCAGTTATATATACTGCATTTATATAACTGTATATATAGTATATATATGCAGTAATATACTATATGTTATACTGCATATATATACTATATATACAGTATATATACTGGTAAATATATGCATATATATAATGTACATATACTCATATATATACTAGTATATATACTGCATATATATGCATATATATAACTGTATATATATGCAGTATATATATGCATACCAGTTGGAGTGAGGGAACTCCACCGTTTTTAGGTTGACGAGAAACTTTTGTTTTCGAAAAAAGCATAAAGCTCGGTATTTTCGTAAAGAAGGGACGACCGACAAGTGCCTCGCCCTAATCAGTATTTTCGCAAGTTTACGTTGTACACTCCAATCGGGAGCCTTGGGATTACGCCGCCTGTTCCTACGAGTCACATTGGTCCCGTGCGAGGTGTTCGTGACTCTTACGGGACCGTTTTAAGGTTGTTTTACGATTTCACCCTTCGATGGCATGTTTTTATGCTTAAGTCTAATTTTTTGCAAACTTACATCGTACACTCCAATCGGGAGCCTCGGGACTACGCCATCTGTTCCTACGAGTCACATTGGTCTCATGCGAGGTGTTCATGACTCTTACGGGACCGTTTTAAGGCTGTTTTATGATTTCACCCTTCGATGGCATGTTTTTATGCTTAAGTCTAATTTTTTGCAACATTACGTCGTACACTCAAACCGGGAGCCCCGTGCCTACACGATCGGTTCCTACGAGTCACATTGGTCCCGTACGAGGTGTTCGTGACTCTTACGGGACCGTTTTAAGGCTGTTTTATGTTTTCACCCTTCGATGGCGTGTTTTTATTTTTAAGTCTATTTTTTTGCAAATTTACGTCGTACACTCCAACCGGGAGCCTCGGGACTACGCCGTCTGTTCCTACGAGTCACATTGGTCCCGTGCGAGGTGTTCGTGACTCTTACGAGACCGTTTTAAGGCTGTTTTATGATTTCACCCTTCGATGGCATGTTTTTATGCTTAAGTCTAATTTTTTGCAACTTTACGTCGTACACTCAAACCGGGAGCCCCGTGCCTACCCGGTCGGTTCCTACGAGTCACATTGGTCACGTACGAGGTGTTCACGACTCTTACATGACCGTTTTAAGGTTGTTTTATGTTTTCACCCTTCGATGGCATGTTTTTATGCTTAAGTCTATTTTTTTGCAAATTTACGTCGTACACTCCAACCGGGAGCCTCGGGACTACGCCATCTATTCCTATGAGTCACATTGGTCTCGTGCGAGGTGCTCATGACTCTTACGGGACCGTTTTAAGGCTGTTTTATGATTTCACCCTTCGATGGCATGTTTTTATGCTTAAGTCTAATTTTTTGCAACTTTACGTCGTACACTCAAACCGGGAGCCCCATGCCTACCGGGTCGATTCCTATGAGTCACATTGGTCCCGTACGAGGTGTTCGCGACTCTTATGGGACCGTTTTAAAGTTGTTTTATGTTTTCACCCTTCGATGGCATGTTTTTATGCTTAAGTCTATTTTTTTGCAAATTTACGCCGTACACTCCAACCGGGAGCCTCGGGACTACGCGGTCGGTTCCTACGAGTCTCATTGGTCCCGTGCGAGGTGCTCGTGACTCTTACGGGACCGTTTTAAGGCTTTTTTATGATTTCACCCTTCGATGGCATGTTTTTATGCTTAAGTCTAATTTTTTTCAACTTTACGTCGTACACTCAAATCGGGAGCCCCGTGCCTACCCGGTCGGTTCCTATGAGTCACATTGGTCCCGTACGAGGTGTTCGCGACTCTTACGGGACCATTTTAAGGTTGTTTTATGTTTTCACCCTTCGATGGCATGTTTTTATGCTTAAGTTTATTTTTTTGCAAGTTTACGTTGTACACTCCAATCGGGAGCCTCGGGACTACGCCGTCTGTTCCTACGAGTCGCATTGGTCCCGTGCGAGGTGTTCGTGACACTTACGGGACCGTTTTAAGGCTTTTTTATGATTTCACCCTTTGATGGCATGTTTTTATGCTTAAGTCTAACTTTTTGCAAATTTGCACCGTACACTAAAACCGCTAACCCCAGGACTACGCGGTCGGTTCCTACGAGTCACATTGGTCCCGTGCGAGGTGTTCGTTACTCTTATGGGATCTTTTTGTGGCTTTTTTATGTATTCACCCATCGATGGCATGTTTTTATGCTTAAGTCTAACTCTTTGCAAATTTATGCCGTACACTCAAATCGGGATCCCTGTGACTACGCGGTCGGTTCGTACGAATCACATTAGTGCCGTGCGAGGTGTTCGTGACTCTTACGGGACAGTTTTCTGGCTGTTTAACGTATTCACCCATCGATGGCAAGTTTTTATGCTTAAGTCAATTTTTTGTAAATTTACGTCGTACACTCAGACCGGGAGCCCCGTGACTACGCGATCGGTTCCTACGAGTCACATTGGTCCCGTGCGAGGTGTTCGTGACTCTTATGGGACAGTTTTAAGGTTGTTTTACATTTTCACCCTTCGATGGCATGTTCTTATGCTTAAGTCTATTTTTTTGCAAATTTACGTCGTACACTCAAACCAGGAGCCCCGTAACTACGTGGTCGGTGCCTACGAGTCACATTGGTCCCGTGTGAGGTGTTTGTGACTCTTACGCGACCGTTTTAAAGCTATTTTATGTTTTCACCCTTCGATGGCATGTTTTTATGCTTAAGCTTATTTTTTTGCAAATTTACATCGTACACTCCAACCGGGAGCCGCGGGACTACGCCGTATGTTCCTACGAGTCACATTGGTCCCGTGCGAGGTGTTCGTGACTCTTACGGGACCGTTTTAAGGTTGTTTTACATTTTCACCCTTCGATGGCATGTTTTTATGCCTAAGTTTATTTTTTTGCAAATTTACGTCGTACACTCCCACCGGGAGCCTCGGGACTACACGGTCGGTTCCTACAAGTCACATTGGTCCCGTGCGAGGTGTTCATGACTCTTACGGGACCGTTTTGGGTTTGTTTTATGTTTTAACCCTTTGATGACATGTTTTTATGATTTAAGTATATTTTTTGCAAATTTGCACCGTACACTAAAACCGGGAGCCCCAGGACTACGCGGGCGGTTCCTACAAGTCACATTGGTCCCGTGCGAGGTGTTCGTTACTCTTACGGGACCGCTTTGTGGCTTTTTTACTAATTCAGCCATCGATGGCATGTTTTATGGTTTTTGTCTAACTTTTTGTAAATTTGCGCCGTACACTCAAACCGAGATCCCCGTGACTACGCGGCCGGTTCGTACGAGTCACATTGGTCCCGTGCGAGGTGTTTGTGACTCTTACGGGACCGTTTTGTGGCTTTTTTACGTATTCACCCATCGATGGCATGTTTTTATGCTTAAGTCTAACTTTTTACAAATTTACGCCGTACACTCAAACCGGGACCCCCGTGACTACGCAGCCGGTTCGTACGAGTCACATTGGTCCCGTACGAGGTGTTCGTGACTCTTACGGGACAGTTTTGTGGCTGTTTTATGTATTCACCCATCAATTGCATGTTTTTATGTTTAAGTCTAACTTTTTGTTAATTTACGCCGTACACTCAAATCGGGAGCCCCGTGACTACGCGATCGGTTTCTACGAGTCATATTGGTCCCGTGTGAGGTGTTCGTGACTCTTACGGGACCGTATTAAGGCTGTTTTATGTTTTCACCCTTCGATGGCATGTTTTTATGCTTAAGTCTATTTTTTTGCAAATTTACGTCGTACACTCAAACCGGGAGCCGGGGTTCTTACGAGTCACATTGGTCCCATGCGAGGTGTTCGTGACTCTTACAGGACCGTTTTAAGGCTATTTTATGTTTTCACCCTTCGATGGCATGTTTTTATGCTTAAGCTTATTTTTTTGCAAATTTACATCGTACACTCTAACCGGGAACCTCGGGACTACGCTGTCTGTTTCGACGAGTCACATTGGTCCCGTGCGAGGTGTTTGTGACTCTTACGGGACCGTTTTAAGACTGTTTTACATTTTCACCCTTCGATGGCATGTTATTATGCTTAAGTCTAATTTTTTGCAACTTTACGTCGTACACTCAAATCAGGAGCCCCGTGCCTACCCGGTCGGTTCCTACGAGTCACATTGGTCCCATACGAAGTGTTCGCGACTCTTACGGGACTGTTTTAAGGTTGTTTTACGTTTTCACCCTTCGATGGCATGTTTTTATGCTGAAGTTTATTTTTTTGCAAGTTTACGTCGCACACTCCAATCGGGAGCCTCGGGACTACGCCGTTTGTTCCTACGAGTCACATTCGTCCCGTGCGAGGTGTTCATGACTCTTACGGGACCGTTTTAAGGCTTTTTTATGATTTCACCCTTCGATGGCATGTTTTTATGATTAAGTCTAACTTTTTGCAAATTTGCACCGTGCACTAAAACCGGTAGCCCCAGGACTACGCGGTCGGTTCCTAAGAGTCACATTGGTCCCGTGCGAGGTGTTCGTTACTCTTACGGGACCGTTTTGTGGATTTTTTAGGTATTCACCCATCGATGGCATGTTTTTATGCTTAAGTCTAACTCTTTGCAAATTTACGCCGTACACTCAAATCGGGATCCCTGTGACTACGCGGCCGGTTCGTACGAGTCACATTAGTCCCGTGCGAGGTGTTCGTGACTCTTATGGGATAGTTTTCTGGCTGTTTTACGTATTCACCCATCGATGGCATGTTTTTATGCTTAAGTCAACTTTTTGTAAATTTACGCCATACACTCAAATCGGGAGCCCCGTGACTACGCGGTCGGTTCGTACGAGTCACATTAGTCCCGTGCGAGGTGTTCGTGACTCTTACAGGACCGTTTTGTGGCTGTTTTACGTATTCACCCATCGATGGCATGTTTTTATGCTTAAGTCTAACTTTTTGCAAATTTACGCCGAACACTCAAACCGGGAGTCCCGTGACTATGCGGTCGGTTGCTACGAGTCTCATTGGTCCCATTAGAGGTGTTCGTGACTCTTACGGGACCGTTTTGTGGCTATTTTACGTATTCACCCATTGATGGCATGTTGTTACGCTTAATTCTAACATTTTGAAAATTTACGGCGTACACTCAAACCGGGAGCCCCGTGACTACGCGACCGGTTCCTACGAGTCACATTGGTCCCGTGCGAGGTGTTCGTGACTCTTACGGGACCGTTTTGTGGCTATTTTACGTATTCACCATTCGATGGCATGTTTTTATGCTTAAGTCTAACTTTTGGCAAATTTGCGCCGTATTCTAAAACCGGGAGTCCCGTGACTACGCGGTTGGTTCCTACAAGTCACATTGGTCCCGTACGAGGTGTTCGTGACTCTTACGGGACCGTTTTGTGGCTGTTTTACATTTTAACCCTTCGATGGCATGTTTTTACATTTAAGTCTAACTTTTGGCAAATTTCCGTCGTATTCTAAAACCGAGAGCCCCGTGACTACACGGCCGGTTCCTACGAGTCACATTGGTCCAGTGCGAAGTTTTCGTGACTCTTATGGGACCGTTTTGTGGTTGTTTTACATATTCACCCATCGATGGAATGTTTTTATTCTTATGTACCCCCCCCCCCCCCCACACACACACAGAGGAAGTGACAAGAAACAAATGCGCCAATTGTCTTTGTTTAATACAGAAGCAGGTCTTTCTTTCCTTTGTGATTTCTGAGACATAATTGTACAATTTAGTATTCCTATCCAAAATAATTTCTTTTTGATAATTGGATAACGATGAGAAATGAGGATACCTGTTCCCTACAGCTTAACATTGGAAGTACTCGGGGAATCATCTGGTGGTATTGGGAATCCAGCATTTTGTATCATACGAAACAATTTGTTGGTGGTCTCTTTCAACTCTTGAATCTCTTCATGATGACGAGTCTCTCCCTCCTCAATCCTCTTTTGCAACCTTTCGATCTTGCTCTCATAAAAGTGAGAAGGCATGGACCTTACAAATGGAGGTCGAATACCAACTCCCCTACATAATGGACGTCAATGTCCGTCACGACCAAAGACATCCTCAAAGATTTTATCTCTCACTTTCGGGTCATTCTGTTGTTGTTCTTCTATCGCATTCAATTGTCTTTGTATACTTTCCTACAAATTAAGGAAAGAGTTTTAAACAGTGTGCAATACCATAAAACATTTATTGCAATATTTTTTACATTAGGTAACAAGGATAGACATTAAAATATAATACCTCTATACCAGCCGCTCCATCCTCCAAATTATACGTCTTATCCTTCAACCTTCGAGTCCCTCTATACACACTAAGCTTGTCGATAGGCAAGTCGGCTTTTTTCACCTATTATTTTTTAAGTAAGATAAGAAAAAAAACATATTACGTTCATAATAGTAATGATGAAATTCAACATTATCGTCCTCAAACTAAAATCATAAAAGAATATGTAAGGAATATAAAATATGATGTTAACCTTTTATACAACTTGAGGAATTGTCATGCTCCCAATCCTATGGTGGGCACAAAGGTTTGCCCTATTTTTGGCATTTTTGGCCGCCACTTGCTATATAAAGAGTTAAGTCATGTTACAATTTTGATACATATAAACAATTAACAAAAATAAATAGAAAGTAATTCTACATATGTCAAACCACCGTTTCTTTTTCACCCCAATAAGACACTAATTTAGGCCATATATCGGGATCAACTTGGAGAGGTACATTTTCAAGTCGATCTGTGTCATTTTCATACGCCTCATAATAGTCCTTTTTTATACGATACTTAAAGTCCACCAAGCATTGTCCAGCATTTGAAAACTAATTGGCTTAAATCCTTCAGGGGCATTTGTATTGTGCTACGAACAAAAGAATATAAATAGATCATTTGATTGACGTACTAACTGAGCATTTTAAAATAATCAAATTTATATTCGCAATGATAGACAAGTACCTTCACACTATCCCAAACTATATCGAGATTTTTCTTCAATACTCATCTCCAATCGTCCACATCCAAAGGAAATAACGATCCTTGTCTAGCGAAATATCCCAACTGACTCGCAAGCTTCTTCCCATTGGGTTCGATTGGCTGGCAGTCATTATTCCACCCAATTATCAACTTTTGACCACTATCCCATTCTTTCCATGGTTTGGAAAACCCTCTACGTTTCACACTAGTAGCGGGACCATTTTGAGTTGGTAATGGTGTACCCTCAGCACTACCTGATAAAAATTAAAAAGAAAATATGACATGAATAATTATAAAAGTAAAATATTTGTAGCAGAATTTTACAATTATCTACTATATAGGTAGACACATACCTCCACCCATATTATCTGAGGGTTGGCATATCATTGACTAAGATGACTCTGGTTGAGACCGATGTGATCCTATAGACGTCTAAGCACATGGGGGGGGGGGGTCATTTCTTCTTGAGAATCCGATGACCCTCCTACTCCCACGGAATGATAAGGCCTTTTAGTTGGCATGATAGATCTGTATAAAAAAACATATATGTCAAAATAAATATGAATAAAGGTTATACATGAAACACAAAATGAAAACTTATAATACATCGTATTTCCTTTGATAGTATGCATTTTCAATACCTTTCTATTTCTTCCAAAAAATCTGCCAAATCCCTCATATTGAGCCAACCACATTTTATCCTTTTAATAATAGATGAAATTGGCCACGTGGGTGGAAGCGTAATCACAATCGCATGCACGAGAACAATTATGTTAGGACAAAAACCTCTCCTCTTTAAAATGTTGTATACTCTTTCTTTGTTATGCCTATGATCTCGCACATTTAAATTTGGGCTCATTTTATGTTGCTCAAATTCTATCCATAAAGGATGAAACTCTCGTTCTTCCTCCTCTAGTAGCTCTACTAATTTCTCTCCACGTGTTGGATTATGTTTTTGAAATATCTTTTCTTTTGCTTGATCCCAACATGGTGGTAGCGTCTGGAGTATTTTTTCAAACAAATATTGTTCTGATATTTGTTTCCCACATTTTTGCAAGTAACGACGTAATTCAATTTTATGGAATCCATACAAAGTAATTAGAGTGCCGTATTTAAAAGATGAATGTTCAAATTCTTCTAATGCATTCTTAATATTATCATTAAAATTTAAAGAAGACCGCATTATTTCCTGTCACAATATCAAAAAACATTTAAGCACAACATTTATAACATAACCATTAATATTAAAAAATAAAAGGCAACACGTGAATACGAGAACAAAGATTTAATAAAACATCCATTTCAATCATCAATTTGTAATTATGATATGTTCTCACTAACGTAATACAGAGGTAAAAAAGTTCAAGCATTTCAACCACCATCCCTTCATTCCTCAATAACTTCATCCCTTTCTTCCTCTGTGCCATCGTCATCATCAAGAATGGTTGTGTTAATTATGGAGCCATCTATCCTTTGCCTCGTCCAAGATACATTTTGATCTTGATCTAGTTGTTTCATGCTAAATGGCTCAACTTCATGGACATCTAAGTCTTCATTGGCTAAATATCCATCAAATTTGTCTATTGGTGTCATCGAAACAACAACATGCCAGTCTGATTCTAACGGGTCTTCCACATACCAAACTTGTTCTGCTTGAGATGCTAGGATAAAAGGTTCATCACCAACTCGGTTATCTTTGTATAACAAATAGTTGAAGTCAACGAGCTTAAAGTTAAATTCATCTAATTTTTTACCCATACGATTATCGATCCAATCGCATTTGAATAAGAAAAATTTCATGTCGTTAAGGTAACGAATCTCAATGATGTTTGTAACCTGTCCATAGAATGTAACATCCCCTAAAAGAGGATTTTTGTCTCTACGGCTAGAAAAACTCATATGTGCAGCTTTTAGAACCACCCCACTATTTTGAGTTTTTCTATGTTGATCAACTGCCTTTGTCCGAAATCGAAAACCACGAACAATATAACAGTGGAATCTAAAAGCATCCTTTAGAGGGCCTAAAGACAAACTCTTAATTTCGTCGGGTAGTTGGGCGTTATTTGTCAAATTGCGTACCTGATATTTGCCCAAAAAAAAAGGTAATCAAAATTTTATATAGCAAATATACTAGAGCACTACTAAGATTAACAAGGAATAAACCGAATTACATGATTCTTAAACCATGTGCTGAATTTTTCATTATGAAGGCATTTCATATGGTGCTGTGAAAGTTGAGGATACTCTTTTGAAAGTTCCACAAGATGTTTTCTATAAAAATGTACACATGTCAATTTCGTAATGAATGTATCAAAACCTACAAGTAACAAAGTTGTGCACATTGTTAAGGCAAAAACCTAACTTACTCGATGAACGGTGCCACTGAATCAGTGTTGAAAAGCACATAACGATGAGCTTGAACCAATGTTTCTTCATCAAGCTGAATTTGAACTTTTTTCCCAACAGCGTGACCAGAGTCATTACCTTTGTCATCTGTTCTAATAGGTCGACTAGACTTGGTTTCCACGTTATCACCCAAATACCTCGAGCAAAAGGTCATGCACTCTTCTAAAAGGACATACTTAGCAATTGAGGTCTCAGGATGAGCACGATTCCGCACATAGAGTTTCAATGTGTGTAGATACCTTTCCATTGGATACATCCAACGATAAAGCACTGACCCAGCAATTAATAGTTCATCAGTCAAATTCATGGGAAAATGTTCCATCACATCAAAAAATCCTGGAGGGAATATCTTCTCTAGACTGCATAAAGTAAGAGTCATACGGTCTTTAAATTTCTCCTAGTCAGCTAAAGTATTTACACTTGAGCATAGTATCGCAAAGTAATTACTTAATTCAATTAAAGTTTTGACAACATGATTTGGCAATACCCTACGTACAGCCATCGGGAGTAGTTGTTGCATTAGAATGTGATTGTCATGACTCTTAAGTCCCCAAATGCTTCTCTCTTGAGGGTGCACACATCATGAAATATTCGAAGAATAACAATCTGGAACTTTGAGATTCGGCAACACTTTCAAGAATATACCTTTCTCTTTGTTGCTCATCGTAAACTCTGCTGGGGCCACATACTGTTGATTTGCTCCTCGCGGCTGAGGATGTAGCACGCGCCTAATACTCATCGCTTTGAGGTCTTTGCGAGCATTTAAATTATCCTTTGTTTTCCCTTTGATGCCCAACAATGTAAAAAGAATATTGTCACAAAAATTCTTCTCAATATGCATGACATCAAGATTATGGCGAATCAAATTATGCTCCCAATATTGCAATTCAAAAAAGATACTTTTCTTCTTCCAATTCAGTCTTTTTTTTCAGAATATTACCTTTAGTTTTTTTTTCAAGCTCAATTTCCTTTTGGTATCATTCTTTTTAGCATGTCTTCTTTCTTATATTCAGTTACAACGTCAAGCTCATTTAATTGTTGTAGAACTTTTGATCCAGTTAGTTTCACTGGTGGTGGCCTCATATCAACCTTGCCATTAAATGTAACTTTTTCTTTCCGAAATTTATGTCGCATTGGTAAGAATTGACGATGACCCAATAATAGTACTTACAACCGTTATTCAATCGTATAGCTTGATGGTCCTTATTGCAACAAGGACAAGCAAATTCACCTTTTGTGCTCCATCCTAATAACATGGCATAACCAGGAAAATCGCTAATTGTCCATAACAACGCCGCATGTAACTGAAAAAATTGTTTCACTGATTCATCATAAGTACGTACCCCATTAGCCCATTACTCTTTCAACTCATCAATTAGTGGTTGTAAATATACATCAATTTTATCACCGGGCCCTTTTGGTCCGTCAATAAGAACAGACAAAATTAAGTGGGTTTGTTTCATACACAACCATGGGGGCAAGTTTAATATCATTAGCACAATAGGCCAAGTATTGTGAGCAATGCTCATATTAGCAAACGGATTGAATCCATCAGTTGCTAGTCCAAGTCTAACATTGCGACAATCACTCGCAAAAGATGGATTTCGCTCATCAAATGTCTTCCATGCAAGGGAGTCAGCAGGATGCCTCAATAAGCCATCATCGATACATTCATCAGCATGCCATTTCATTAGTGGAGCAGTATGTGATGACCAATACAATCGTTGTAATCTCCGTTTCAAAGGAAAATACCTTACCTTTTTCGCTGCTACTTTTGTACCCTCACCACTATCAAATTCAGTTTTGAACCTAGATTCTCCACAAATTTTGCATTTCTCAAGATTCTTTCTCTCATTTCGAAACAACATACAAATCTTAGGACATGCATCCCACGTTTCATACTTAAATCCTAAATCTATTGTCAATTTATTAGCTTGATAGAAGGATTTTGGAATCTTGGCTTTCGGGAACACCTTCTGTAATAATAACATCAACATCGTAAAAGAACGATTTGTCCATTCATTTAGTTATTTCAAGTGCAATAATTCAACAACAAATGATAACTCGGTAATGTCCTTAGGATAATTCTCATACAACTCACTTTGTGCCTCTTTTAAAAGACTAAAATATAGTGGGAGGTCTGTGTCGGGCACGTCATGATCTTCGATGTTAGGTTCTTCATCATTGCCCATATTTTCCTCGGCTTGCCCCCGAGTTTAAATCGGCTAATACATCATCAACAACCATACCATCGTTCCAAATATTTACGTTGATATTAAAATCACCCAATGATTCCCCATGATAAATCCAATTCTTGTAACTCTTTTCAAAACCATAC
This sequence comes from Sambucus nigra, assembly GCA_949130495.1. NCBI lineage: Eukaryota > Viridiplantae > Streptophyta > Magnoliopsida > Dipsacales > Adoxaceae > Sambucus > Sambucus nigra. The sequence goes on from OX422214.1 coordinate 15,788,823, forward strand.
ATCTCTATGTGATTCCTCACAGTTTGTGAGTTATAGTAGACACGATTAACACAAGTACTACATGGGCATTTGATGCTATAAGTAAGAATATCCTTATTTCTATATGCAAAATCAATAAAGATTTGAACTCCATCGGCGTACCCCTTTGTGGTCCTATCTCCTCCGATCCAACTCTTATCCATATTGATCTTAATGAACCTCTATTACAAATTGAAAAAAAAGATTTATAAATATATACAAAATTGCATTTGAATATCATTTATTCGTGTCAATGTTCTAAAAGTGTCCGTATCAATGTTATAAACATGAATTCCTAATTAAATATGGTTGGAGTACAAAGCAACAATAAACTGGAAAAAATGAAATCCTTCGTTCTCATTTGGCACATGGGATTTAGAAAATTATAAAAACTATAAATTTTGTAGTTAGAATCCGTTTGACATTTTCAGATTCGGACGGGATCCGATAGTCAGACATGGATCAGTACATTGGCAACCGAATCTGAATTTGTTAACAATCCGGTAGTCCGATCCGGTAATCCAATCTGATTTTTGTTTTATATTTTTTAAATCTGGTTTGCTATAAATAATTAAAAATCTGCTTTACACTTATTGATGTTAAATTCATAAAAATCCCTAACTAGAATGTTAAAATATGTAAACAGATCACAAAACAAAACTGTAAAAAATGCCTAAACTACTATGATAACAATCTAAGCAAATCCCTAACAAATGTCTAAACAAATCAATATAGATAGTGTATGTGTGTCTATATATATTGCAGAAGGGATTAATACCTGCGCGCAAGGGAGAGGCAGAGGGGTGGAGCGGGGGTAGGGTAGGGGAGAGGCAGAGGGGTAATTTTTTGTAAGGGAGAGGCGGAGGCTCAGGATCTGAGCAGGGGTAGAGGTGGAGGGGTAGGGATGCGCAGTATGGAGGCGAAGGGGGTAGGGAGCAGCGGCGGCAGGCAGAGGAGTGGAGCGAGCGAGAGAGAGCGCGAGAGCACACAGAGAGAGCGGGAGTCCAAAACGTAGAATTAGATACCCCTCGCCTCTCATCTAACAATGCACACCTAATGCATGTATTTTAAACACCCTAGTTACGCTACCCAGCCTAACTAGCACCACTCAAAACTTCTAATTAATTATACGCTATCTCATACCCCACGTATATAATATTATAAGCTTTCGTACGAGCTTATGCATTATAAATTCTCGATTATAATTTATCCGTTCATTATGAAGAACTTTCACTAGTTATTATACACTATTCATGTTTTAGTGTTATTAGTCTCGTATATAATATTCTCATCTTTATATATGTATATCACATTATATTCCGAATTTTATTATCCCAAATGTAACAATTTACTTCTCATTTTATTCTCTATTTTGTCCATATATATATATATATATATATATATATATATATACACATCAAGTATATCCATATGTATATACCACAGACTATATAAGTATAATAAACATCCCTCAGAGCTATAACTCAATGGATGCAGTCTCTAGAATGATATCATCTTCCAAGGAACACACATCATCTTGGGTACCACCGGTCAGGGTCTCACGCCGACCTGATAAAAACATGTCACAAATGTAGGGCAAGCGGTCAGAGTTCCTCACCTGAAAGTGAGACCGAATTATACCCAAGATGTCCCACCCATGATAAAGAGCCACACTGCTTAAATAATTGGACGCTGTGACCTAGGGACTATACTCACCCTGCTCCTTTAAGTTGGTTGACTTTATCCTTTTATTATAAAATCGAGTTGTTCTCTACTAGTAAGCTGCATTTCTCAGAGAAGCATCTTCTCGCACCTCTTCTAGCATATCCAAATCCAACCTTCACATTAGATCACTCACAAGAGAGTTAAAATTGAAAACTTTATGGGATGGAAGACCCAACTCAGTAGGTACAACTGCTTTAGTCCTAAATGCTAACATGTATGGGGATTCTCCAGTTGCAGTCCTCGGGGTTGTTCGGTATGCTCATAAAATAGAATGTAGCTCATTGATCTAGTTTCCCTTTGCATCATCCATCCTTTTATTCAACCCATTCAACCGAGTTCTATTTGTAACTTCAGTTTTCCCATTACTCCGAGGGTGGCCTGGAGAAAATGTGATGTTGGACTGAGCACAATAAACTGTGAATTCCTCATTGTCAAACTACGTTCCATGGTCAATGATGAAAGCATAAGGCATCCCATACATGCAAATGATGTTCTTCCAAATGAATTGGTAGATCTTCTCATAAGGCATGTCATTCAATGGCTTTACCTCCACCCACTTTGTAAAGTAGTCCACTGCAACAACCAAGTACTTGAATCTTCCTCGGGTGGTCGGCAGTGGCCCGACTAAGTCTATTCCCCACATGGAAAATGTCCAAGGTGAAGTGATTGGGGTGAGAGAAGCCTGTGGAGTCTTGCGAATGATGGAATACCTTTGTCACTTGTCACACTTCTTAGCAGAAGCTGCACAATTTGCTCTCATAGTTGGCCAGTAGTATCCTTAAGCACTTATTCGATGCATAAGTGTTCTTCCTGCAATGTGAGCTCCATAAGAACTTTCATGTACTTCTTGAATTAGATCTGGAACTTCAAATGGGTGAATGCAATGCTGTAAATTGACTATCAATCCTCTTCTGTACAAAACTCCTTTATCTAGCACATATCTGGGAGCTTTATACTTTAACTTTTTGGCTTTAACCATATTTGCTGGCAAGGTTCCTTCTTCAATATATGCTCTGATGGGATCCATCCAAGATGGACACATATAACCAATAATAAAATTAATCATCAAATCTTCATCTATACTCCTGTTGGCAAAAATCTCAATAGGAATAGTTCGTTGGAGTTCAGCTATGGTAGCTGAAGCTAGCCGAGCAAGAGCATCTGCTCGGGCATTTTCCACCCTTATAATTCTACTCATCCAAACAACTGGTAATTTTTCTATACTCCATTACTTCGAATAAGTATCTGACTGTCAATTCGCCTTTGGCTCCATACAAGCTCAAGATTTGATTTACCATGAACTGGGAATCACTATGCCCATAACTTGCTCGGCATTCAGTGATTGGGCTAGACTTAAGCTCCCAATAAGAGCTTCGAATTCTGCCTCTTGTTTGAGGTTTGGAATTGAAATCGTAGAGAATATTTAATATTAATATTATCAAGAGTGTTAATTATTATAACTACTCCACTTCCAGTTGCACAAGGTGACCCATCAACGTACAGGTTCCATATTAGGAGATCATCGACAAATGCTTAGTCTGTTTAAATTTCATAGTGGAATATTTTTCTTCACACTTCTTTGAAATCTCCTTTGTTCTTGAAGAGGACTCGGGTAGGTCGGACATACTCAAGCCTAGCAACAAGAATGAATGTATCATCAAAGTATATACCCTCAATCTGTATATAGCCTTGAGCGACCAACCTAAACTTATTACGAACTGTGGTACCATTCTCATCCATCTTATTCTTGTAAATCCACTTGGTATAGTCTCACTAGGTCGGGGGACTAACTCCTAGACATCGTTCTTACGAAATTGAGGCAACTCTCCTTTCATAACAGATATCTAATGCTCATCCTTTAGTGATGCTTTCACATATTGGGCTCGACTAAGGAGGTGTAATAAAGGTAGATAACCACATTATCAAGTTGAGTGTGAGTATTGGTACCTATTGTGGGATCACCAAATATAGTGGAAGGGTCATGACTCTTCCAAACCTAAGTTGGTGGATTCTTTTAGTCAAGAGTGGGGACCACTAGGGTAATACGAGGAATGATAGGATCGTCACCGGGGGGTGTATCATCCTCACACTTGGGTTAGGGTCAACAGACATTGACCTCTCATCGTATCTAATCGTGCATTTATTGACTCATATACCTTAGAGCTTGCATGTTTAAACACCCTAGAAGTCCTACTAGATGATAAATAGCCTAAAAATAACCCCACCTTGATTCGGGAGTCGAACTTTCCCAAGTTCTCTCTATCTCCCAAGATGTATCAAGTACTCCCAAAGATGCAAAAATACGATAGGTTGGCTTTCTTCCCTGTCCACAACTCATATAGCATGGGTAACGTGTGTGGATGAAGATATACCTAATTCACCATGTGGCTTGCGGTATTAATTGCCTCTTCCCCAAAACATCTAGGCACTTTTTTCTCAAGAATCATGGAACTAGTCATCTCTTGAATTATACGGTTCTTCCTCTCAACTATCCACATTTTTTTAGTATGAATGGTCAAAAACTCATATTTGATTCCATCATAATAGCTATCCAATTTGGATTCTTTAAATTCAATGTCGTTATCATTACGCATTCGTTTAATAATGACACCGTTTTGGTTTTTAGGACATGACACTTGGTTGTTAGGAACTCAATGACATCGAACTTTTCTAAAAAAAACACAATAGTGTATCTTGAAAACTCATCGACCATCACGAGAATGTATCGCTTACCACATATGCTCTCCGTATGAGTAGAACCCATAAGATTCATAGGTATCAACTCCAACATACGTGAGGTGGTAATGGTATTCAAATTTTGGTGGGATTTTGAATTTATTTACTTATTGGAAATGGACACAAACCACGGAAGTTGGTTTGTCAAGCGATAACTAGGTCTTTCTTTACTAATTTCTCAATGTCTTTAAAGTTGACATGACCTAGTCGTTGATGCCAAAGGTCCATAGAGGAGACCATGGAATTATTGCTCATAAAGGAGGGCTTGAGAATGATCCTATAGAAATTATCATCGGCACTCACCCCTTGAAGTAATAGTTCACCGGATTGATCATATACGTTACACTCAAATAGGTTTAACTTTAACATAAAGTTTGCATCACAAAGTTGACTTGTTTTAATCAAGTTCTCTTTCAACCTTTTGACGTACAACGATACGACGCAAATATTGCGTATTTCATCCCTCGAACCTACGCATTTTAGCCCCCACGGGTATCTTATTCCCTATATTTATGCTCGTTCATCAGACAACCTCGAATTTCTGTGTTAACATGTTTTGCAGGGGTCAATTGAGCTTTTATAGGTATTTGGATGCTAAGTGTGAAGTTGGGACGCATTCCGCTCGATTTTCATACTCGATCGCACGTTCAAGGGCATTTTAGTCTTTTCAAAGCTTAGGAACCTAGCCCAACATCTCACATAAGTTGAATCCCTCCTTGTAAGCTTTGTGTGGCTATGAACGGTGTGTGATTCCGATTCAGAACGAAGAAATTACGGAGATTTCAGCGGAAGGGAAAACCAACCAAGCCAAAACAGCAATGCAGTGTGCTGATACCCGCTTGATCGATCGATCGATCAAAAGGATCGATCAATCGATCCTTCACGATAGTGGGATATTTTATTCATGATCGATCGATCGACGGTTTGGGTCGATCGATCGATCCCTTGTTTCCAGGAGATATTTTTCCATTTTCTTTTCTTTTCTCTTTTCTTTTCAATTTCTTTTCCCACTTACTATATATAGAAATTTTATTGTAATAATCAGATATTAAGCTTTAGAATAGATTTTAGAGAGTTGTAGGTTAGGGTTTGGGGGATTTGAGAGTTCTTTTTCTTCCCCTCTTGGATTTACAAGGGTTTGTAATTGGTACTTTCATCTTCCCTCTCCGTTAATATAGTTGTATTTCATTTGTTCTTGCTTTGTTAATAAGATTTACATGCTTTCATAAATTGATTTACATGCTTTGATTTACTTGCTTTCTAGTGTAGATTTATCGTGTTTATTTGCCGCATTTCATTTACCGCGTTTTTAATATGCTTTCTAGCTAATTTAAATTAGATTGTGTTTGAATTGAACTCACTCAAGTTGACGCGTTACATGGCTTTGGTGATGTTGTTTACGGGTCTATTTCGGGTGCGTTTCCCTAGTTATTGCGCCTAGGAGATTTGACGGGGCATATTATGTATGTCATGTGCTTACGACCTTGCGTGCGTAATTTTTGGGGCATTTGTTGATGGCAAAATCATATTAGGCTTTTATGCAAATTTAGGGGCGTGACAAACCTTGATTTAATTAACTGTCAAAATGAGAAGCATCATAAATAATTCGTCGACCCATGTATCCATTTTATACAAATTAACTCGGGTGAGGGATATACGACGCAACCTATAGTTTCACTCTCTTTGTTAATCTAACTTTATTTTCCCATGCCTAGAATAATCATTTACCTTTCATGCATCTTTTTCCTTTTTAGTTTGTAATTCACCTTTTGCACTTTTATTTTGGAGTATTAAATCATCTAAATTCTAGAATCTCGTTCCTGTGGATTTTCGATACCCGACTTACCGCTGTACTTGCCTTGAAAGTGTAGTAGTAATTTAGGTTTGTTTGTATAGTCGCGACGAGACAGAAAACAACGACTGTGTCCTTACACGAACACAGTTCTCGCGTGCTACCAAAATGGCACCGTTACCGGGGACTTATTTGTTTTAGACTTTATTTGATTTAGTATTTCATAGTATTTTCTTTCTATTTGTATTATTTTCTAACCTTTTTGTAGGACTTCCATATTTGAGCACTTAGAAATGCTCAAATTTTTCCCACGCGCACTTACTTTGTGGAATTCGCCACTTCGAGCCATTTTGGGGGTAAGCATGTCTTATTCCAATTCTTTCGGTAATCATTGTTATAATTCTCAAAATTCCAATTCTCGTAAACCTTTGACTTTCGATGAATACTTAGAATCCCAAAGTATTTCAAATTCAAATATGACTTTGGGCAAGTATAACGAAAGTCAAAACTTAGGTTATTGGAATTTTGATGATGATGATAATGATTTTGGGCCTTTACCTCCTTATAATATGAATTTTGAAATGAATTCGAATAGTTTTTAAAATTCCTATAATAATGAGTTTTCATTTAAGTCCGATGGTAATTTTCTGAGTTCCCATTTTCATGCAGCCGCACCTCGACCTATGACATTCGGTGAGGGTTTGCATATGTATGAAAATGACAAATTTGAAAATCGTTATCGGAAAGAAAATTATTGTTGGGAACATGAATTGGATTTATTATTTGAGTTCGATGACAATTTTTCTTCCGAGACTTTCGAAGTCGAAGAATGTTTTGAACCAAATGAGGTACTTTTACCTACTTTGGAACAAACCATTCTATACTTTACCCATTGCATAATAGATATTGAAAGCGAGGATGAAAATGACATAATATCTATTTGCAATGAAATGATTTCTTCTTTAGCTCCCAAAGAAGAACATTTCATTGAAAATGATATTATTTCCTTCGAAACTCAAACTTCATGCGATGATGATTCATCTCATGAGTTTGAATTTCTTTTATCCCCATTTTCATTCTCTATTATCACACCGTCACAAGTACCCGATGATTCGGTTTCAAACTTTAATGTTTTAAACCTTTTCGCCGATGAGGAGTACTTGATCGAGTCGCCTTCCACGATCGCATCTTTGCCTTCGTGTGCTCCGCCTCCCATTCCAATTTCAAAATCATTGGGAGTATATTCTTCTTTTCTCGGTCCCCACATGTTTTTGTCATCTGTTCAATCCAAACCCCCCATCGTCCCTCCAAAACTTTTAATTGGTGATGGTTCCTTTCTTCCGCCTTACACATGCCTTCCGTTGTTCAAACGAAATTCATATTTTTTGGAAGGCATGCTTGTATGTGAGGGTACACCGGTTATCCTCCAAAGTCAAATCATTTTTTCGGTGGACTCTCAGCTATTTAGACTTCTAGTGTACAGTTAGTGTGAAGCCTAAATAGTAGGTTGTATATAGTTAGCTTTCTTTCTTTTTATTTTTTCTTTCCTTTTTAATTTAGTTTAGTGTAATTAGTTAACTTTTTGTTATTTGTTTTTGCTATGCTCGGTACTAACTTGTTTTGTAGATTCTTTGGACTTGTTCTTATGGGGATCGCTCCAATTTTTGGTAATATCGCTATTTTCCTCTCTTTTACTTGGTTCTTAATTTACATTGAGGACAATGTCAAGTTTTAAGTTAGGGCGTGTGGGATATTCTATCCATTTCATATTTTAGTCCATGTTTTTGCTCACATGTTAGTTACTTAGTAGGCTTTTCTTAGAAAAATTGAAAATTTCAAAAAGATTTTCTTTCTTTTTTCTCCTTTTTTGGGCATTTTTCCTTTATTTTCGATGATAAATTTCAATAATTTCTCGATCCAATAGACAACCCAACAATGCATGTTCTCGATTTTAGAAGTTGTTAGACTTTAGTCTCACTTATTGATATTATGAATAACTTCATGAATTAAACTTTAATCCCATGAGCACATGCACTTTTATTGTTCTATTGATTTGGTTTAAGATTTTTATAACTCGATAATCTTTTGTTGCATTCTATATACTTACACCGAGTAAGCTTTGTACCTTTCATCGTTTGTGAGTGTGTACACTATTCTTTTCTCATTGAAAACGTTGAATTCGTCGGTAATCTCACTATTCTTTCATTTGAGCGTTCATTAACTGAGTTCATACTTGAAATGTGTTACTTGATCATGATTTTCATATATTATTTTGATTCGAGAATTGCGTAAACTTTGTGAAGTGATCATAGGCCTTCTTTGTTATATCACCCATATTAGCCTTTACCTCACTCTTATATGTTTACCCTCGTTAACCCCTTTGAGCCTAAATACTAGCCTTTCGTTTCATAACCCCAAAATTCCATAACCAACTCTAAATTGGAGTTTTAAACCATACATACACTTTCCATACCTTCGTTTTGAATGTTACATGGGATTGAATGATGTTGTTATGATTGCGGTTGCAATTTAGGCATATGAGAGTGAGAAAAGTAAAGAAAAGAAAGTAATGAAAAAACTGATGAAAAAGAGAAAGCAAAAAAGCAAAAGAAAACAAAACAAAAGAGAAAAATGAGAAAAAGAAAGAGAAGGTTGTAAATGTTTTATATAGATCAACAAGATTTGATTACTCTCCAATTGATATATGTATTGCCTTTTTGGAACTTGTTTTCCAATTTTTATATTGCCCGCATTTTCTCATTATCCCGAGTTTTCATTTCGAACACTTTGAATCCGTACATACATTCCATTCATTTCGTACCCTAGACAAACCTACATTATAACCCTATACAAGTCCTATGTGATCTTAGGTTGATATAATTCAACAGTCATAATGGTTTGATGATTTGTGAAAATTCATTTCGCCTCTTTTAATATGCGGTATCCTTTAATTGAGATTACAATTTTTCAGTTTATATTTAGCGTTCTTCATTTGTCACATGTGTGCGGCCTAGTTTCCATTTACATTTACTCTTTATGCCCGCATGTTTCGTGTGTTACCTCCCTGTTTTGAGTGAATTCAGCTGATGAGCATAATGCCCATGAGGATTGAATATTGCTTGCTTTAACGTTTATCCGATTTATATAAGCCTTTCGCCAAATCATACTTTGCATGTGCTCGTTCCCCTTCCACATTTTAAGGTTTCAATTCTATGAAGTGCATTCTATAATGTTAATGATTTGGACTTTTGTTTGAATTCGTTCAATATGCTAATAATGCATATGAAATCTTGTTCGCCATTGTTGGGCTTGTCTCATGTTGGTTTGGGCTTATTTTTAGGAAACCATGTGATGTTTGTGGGTATCATCCCTGAAAACCCTCACGAGACGACACTCGTCCACTAGGGTGACCTGGGGGTTTAACGGCTTATTGCATATGCTAAATGCAATCTAATCATCCGTGAAAGTGGCATTTTGCTTTTATACCATACTTTTGTACTATCTCCTGCTTTTGGTTTGCTTGTAGTTCTTATTGCATCCTATTTCATTGCTAGGGACTAGCAATGTGTAAGTTAGGGGGTGTGATGCGACGCAAATATTGCGTATTTCATCCCTCAAACCTACGCATTTTAGCCCCCTCGGGTATCTTATTCCCTATATTTATGCTCGTTAACCAGACAACCTCGGAATTCTACGTTAACATGTTTTGCAAGGGTTAATTGAGTTTTTAGAGGTATTTGGATGCTAAGTGTCAAGTTCGGACGCATTCCGCTCGATTTCCTTACGCGATCGCACATTCAAGGGCATTTTAATCTTTTCACAGCTTGGGCACCTGGCCCAACATCTACACAAAAGTTATATCCCTCCTCACAAGCTTCGCGTGGCCATGAACGGTGTGCGATTTTGATTCAGAATGAAGAAGTTACGGGGATTTTAGTGGAAGGGAAAACCAACCAAGCCAAAACAGCAATGTAGTGTGCTGATACCTTCTTGATCGATCGATCAATCAAAAGGATTGATCGATCGATCCTTTATGACAATGGGCTGTTTTATTCATGATCGATCTATCGACGATTTGGGTCGATCGATCGATCCCTCATTTCCAGGAGAGATTTTGCCATTTTCTTTTCTTTTCTCTTTTCTTTTCTATTTCTTTTCCCACTTACAATATAAAGCAATTTTGTTGTAATAATGAGATATTAATATTTAGAATATATTTTAGAGAGTTATAGGTTAGGGTTTGGGGGATTTGAGAGTTCTTCTTCTTCCCCTCTTGGATTGACACCCTTTAGGGTTTGTAATTGGTACTTTCATCTTCCCTCTCCATTAATATATATGTATTTCATTTGTTCTTGCTTTTTTAATTAGATTTACATGCTTTCATAAATAGATTTACATGCTTTGATTTACTTGCTTTCTAGTGCAGATTTATCAGTTTATTTATCGCATTTCACTTACCGCAGTTTTAATATGCTTTCTAGCTAATTTAAATTAGGCTGTGTTTGAATTGAACTCACTAAGTTGACGCGTTGCTTGGCTTTGGTGATGGTGTTCATGGGTCTATTTTGGGTGCGTTGTCCTAGTTATTTCACCTAGGAGATTTGACAGGGCATATCTTGTATGTCCCGTGCTTACGACCTTGCGTGCGTAATTTTCAGGGCATTTGTTGACGCCAAAATCATATTAGGCTTTTATGCGGATTTAGGGGCGTGACAACCCTTGATTCAATTAACTATCGAAACGAGACGCATCCTAAGTAACTCGTCGAACCATGTATCCATTTTATACAAATTAACTCGGGTGAGGGATATTCGACACAACCTATAGTTTTACTCGCTTTGTTAGTCTAGTTTCAAATACACTCGCCTAGAATAATCTTTTCCCTTTTATGCATCTTTTCCTTTTTAGTTTGTAATCCTCTTTTACATTTTTATTTCGAAATACTTAATCATATAAATTCTAGCATCTCGTCCCTGTGGATTTTCGATACCCGACTTACCGTTGTGCTTGCCTCGGAAGTGTTGTAGTAATTTAGGTTTGTTTGTATTGATTAGGCGAAATGAAAACAGTGACCTCTCACCTTACACGTGCGTGCATTTCGTACTTAATCATACGACGCAATGTCTAGTTTAGGGAATTCGTGAATCTCAACGCAACCATGTCCTAAAATACTTTACTTAATCCCATCTCCAAAGGTGTATTTGCCTTCCTTACGATCCATAAGGTCGGTAAAATATGACTTGTCACTAGTCATTTGCCTATAGCACCAACTATCAAAATACCATTAGGAAGTATTTTCAACCTTGAGAGCAATGTGAACAACAAGGGCTTTTTCACTTTCTTAGGTACTCAAGTGAAGGTAACTTTTTGTTTGTCCTTATCGTTGTTGTCTCTAGTCATAACTTAGAACCATTATCAAAGGGAATAGACATCCTTTGAAATTATTTCGCTAAGCTTTGTGATGTCGTGACTAGGAAATGAACTATCTCTAAAACTAACAACGTTGCAATAACGTTGCGTGGGAGTATGTGTACGTTTAGTTCTTCTTAACTTGTAGAAAAATTCCCTAAGGTGACCTCTCCTTTTGTAATGGGTGTAAACATAGACTAGTTTAGGTCTAACTTAGTTCGCGTATTTAGGTTGAACTCTCTTTGATGGGTTTGGTCGAGGCCCATATGGACCCACCATAAATTTAGGAGCCGGTTCTGGTGCGACATGGTAAGTGGATGCACTGACATAACCTATTCCTTGCCTATCCCTAAAACCTAAAGTGTGGCCGAGGAACATATTTTCAACCTTATTAGTTGCATCCTCTATATAGTGACTTTGACCTCCCAGGCACATTCGAGATCTTTCTTGAGTTAGGATACAAGGGCTTAAAGTTTTTCACAACTCTCTAATGAAGCTTGAAGATCTCCCGTGAGACTAGATAATTTGTTATTCAAGTCACCATTTTTCCTCTCCACTAAAATTACTCTCTCCCCCAAAGAAGATCTCACCAAGGACTCTCTCTCTCTCAACTCTTTCAACTCCTTCTCTAAGGCTAAAATCATAAGTGCTAAACTTTAATTTTTATTTTTCCTTTTAAAGGACTCAGCGTACATCTCAACATAAGCGCGTTGAATGTCACTCTATCCCTCACTCGAACCATCATGCCCTCACTCTCTTAGGAATGAATAGACTCATTGTCTAAGTAATCATATTTAGTCATTTACTCATCGACTTGAGGTTTACTCAATGTACTAACATGACTATCCATGAATATGATGGAGTTATATACATATGGTGATTCGTCATCGGAATCGACCAACTCGACAGAGTTGTCACTGAGAGTGACATTAAAGGCAGCTTTGTCCTTGCCCCGTCTCTTTAACCTCTTAGCACACTCAAGATCTTTGTGACCGTTATCCTCGCACTCATAGCATTTCTCCTCATCTTTCTTAGGGTAATCTTCTCTCGATTTTCCAAAACTTTTCTTGCACGATTTTTTATCTTTCTCAAAACTTGTATTTTATTTTATTACCTTGAGGATTTTTTTATTTTTTTGCAAATATGGAAAGATCATCGAGTTCAAAATCATACTTAGAGTCAGAAGAAACCTCCTCTTTCTTTTTAGATTAATGTTTTAAAGAATTCCCTTCTCCTTAGGTTTAACAGTTTTGGGAAATATATCGATTTCGTAAGTTTGAATCTCTCATACGAGTTCTTCTACCTAAGCGTATCTAGAATTCTTAGCAAATTAAAAACAACGGCCTTAGGAATAAATCAATATGGAAGCTATCTTAAAATATTTTCCATAATGCACATCTTAGGAATTCTCTCATCCAAATTAAAACTAGAGTTAACGATATCAAACATCGTGCATAAAATTCATCAAATGACTCGGTCACTTTCATGGTAATAGTATCAAAATATGTGGTACCCCTATGAGTGAGTTGGAGGGTATCCCATGCTTCCTTTGACGAGGTGTATGTTATTATGTATATGGACTCGCTAGGGCTGATGACTCTAGAAATGGCACTTAAATCGCGAGAGTTAAAATTACTTCATTTTAGTTCATCATCTGTTCAAGGGGTGATTGGTTGAGGATTTTTGACATCGCCATTAGTCATAGTGGGTGGTGTCCACCTTCTTTTATAAACAAGCCAGACAAGCTCGTCAATCTCTTTCAAAGTCGACCTCATTAGAGATTTCCAATAAGAATAATTAGACCCGTCAAAAACAGGTAGCTATTATACAAATTATACATAAAAACCTAAATTTTAAAAGATCACACAAAAACTTAGTGTAGCCGGCTCTGATACCAATTTGAGAAAGCAGGTACATATGGATAGTTTGTATATTAGGTTATGTACTCACAAAATTCAATTTTTAATCCAAATTTTATCATTATTAGCTTAAGGTGTGAATGCAAGATAAAGTCCAAATTAAATGACACAGTCACACAATCAAACCAAAAAAATTGAAGAAGAATATGAGAAAAAATCCCTTTCGAGCAAAACCTAGATTTCAGTAGTGTTCAAGAATTTTAAAAACTCGATGACTTATAGATTACATAGAGCTCCACCAAGTATAATGTACAGGTCCTCGAATCTTCAATTGATACATCACGGTACATCACAATCTATAGGAAGTATCTCTTCCCTCGGTATCCATCGATCAGCCTCCGGATATCAGAATCCTTTCTTCTTCAACGGTAGAGCCTCAGCTTCAAAAACTGCAATAGAGTAGACTCTACAAGGGTTTGATGTAGTATTTTGGAACTAATATTTGAAATTCAACAAATTATTCTAGGGGATGAGTGATTTGGAAAAGCAAATCTTATTTTAAAGAAATAAAAAGATGAACACTTTTGAAATAGGTAAGGGAATTTCATTTTTACCAAAAGTCTTAAGAAAAAATGTTCAAAGTAGTTTTTTTTTAATGAAAAACACGAATTTTGAGGTGGAAATCTCATTCAAACAAAAATAAGGTGTGGTTTGAATGAAAACTATAGGATCATCTGAATGAAGTCCAATCTCGTTCGAACAACATATCTATCTCGTTCAATCGACCTTCTAACAAACTTCCAACAAGAGATGTTACGTCAAATTGAGACCATCGCGATAGATGCTCGTTAGAAGTCCGTAATAATGAAATATGCATTTTTTTAAAGATATTAAACATTGTTCGAATGAAATACAAAGTTTATTCTAATGCTATTTTTCTAATGATAATAAAAACAAAAAAAATTATTTTTGAATTTTTTTTATAAAAGATGCATTGAGTGAAAAATAAACATCCCAAAATACATTTGACTAAGAAATCAAAACAACAAGTTCGTATACCTCCATAAAATATTAGTGATGATTCCAACAACTTGAATCTCCGACACGTAGCTCGCTCACTTACTCATCTTCAGATGATGGTGAAAGAAAATGCGGATGTAGTGTTCGGTTTGTAGCAACAGTTTGTAATGAGATAAGACAAAATACCTAACTATGAGAAATTAAAAATTCTTGATCTTACAGAATAATTTTTTTTGTAAAGAAAATTAAAAATCCCTAAAAAAATCTTCAGTGTCCTCAAAATGATAAAAACTTGACCCTTAAGTTGAATACAATCACTCAAAAATTACTCCTCGAAATTGTGTTTTAAAAATGTGAGCTCAAGGGTCCTTTTCATAGACTATGAGATGTGGTGCTTTAGGTTAGGGTGAAACTCTCTTTAATTGGACGAACAGTGTTGGAACCGAACACCCTACCTCTTTTAGTCTTTGGATAAGAATAAGGTACTCAATCTCCCTCCACTCGAGGACTCTTATTTTGCTTGCCTAACACACACACACTGATTTTCGTCAAATTCGAAGAATAAAAATTTCCAACTTGTAAAAACGACTTTTTTTGAATGACCGTAAAAATCGATTTTTTGTACTTTTCTCGACTTGATCGTCAATATGAACAAAATTCCATCATTACTTGCAAAATTTTCAATAGGAAACATTTTCACCAATTAACATAAGAAATTATAAAAGTGCCCATTTTTACTTAAAATTACAATTTTGATAAATTATACTTTCTTGCATGTTTTCCTTTATTTAATGAAATGTCCTAAGAACTTATTAAATAAAATAAAATGGCATTAATAAAGTATAAATTTGGGTATAAAATACACAAAATAATGCACTCATCGGTATCGCATCTACTCTGATAGAAAAATTAATGTATATGACCATTGGTTGAACCACTAAAAATGAGATTTGGAGATATTTGGAAGAAGCCTATTTAAAAGTCTTCAAAATTAAAGAATTTCATCTAAAAGAATAACTACATAATATTAAGCTAGTAGGAAAACCGATTGATGAATACATGACATAATTCAAAGAAATTTGTGATTGATTAGCTCCCATACACGAGCCCATAAATAAGAATATTGTAGCACTAATATTTTCTAAAGGTCTAGGACCTAAGTACAAAACATTTCAAACTGTGATGATTTGTAAGTCCCCCTAATCTTTACTAGCTCAAATCGCAACCTCTTTAAGAGAAGCTTTTATATCAGATAAGAACCTGATAAGGAGAAACCATCATAAAAACAATTTAATTACAACATGGAATTTAGAACATAGAGTACACCTTTTCACGGTTTCAACACATGAAGAGGAAAATATTATAGAGGAAGATAAAAGTATGAGTTATATACCCATAACTAATTTTTAATTTAAAGGAAGAGGCTTCACACATAATAGAGAAAACCAAGCCTACTTTAATGGTGGAATAAATTGTTTTCTAATGCAACCAACATTGTCTTAACTTTTGAGTAATAAACATTAAAAAATTAAGACACATAAATATTATTGGAAGACTAATCAAACTATTAGTTTTCAAATATATAGCAAAACAAACTATACACATATGGAATGCTTTTACATGTGGCACTACTTCTACCATCTTAATAACATCCACTAGTCAACAACTCGTTGATTATTACCTTTACATTGACTCAATGCAACCTCGCACATAATTCACAATTCATGTAATTTTTTCACCTTAAATGATTATAAAGGGAAATAAACTATTATGGTAGAGGACGGATCATCATTACAAATCGAATCTATTAGAGTTCATCAAGTATGTGAAGCTTAACGATGTACTGATTGTTCAAAAACTTAAGAAAAAATTAATCTTAGTTAGTCAATTGATAATAGACTTTGATTGTATTCTATAATCTTCTAACATTAATTATGTTATCAAGGAGAAGGGGGAAAGTAAACTCACAGTAAGGGGGTAGGAAAAGGAAATTATTTTCTCTAGATGAAAATAAAGAGAAGGAATAGAATAAAAGAGTCTTTGCAGTAAGTGTCCCAACTATTAGAGGAAGCAATGCATTTGATTAACCGTTGCATGAAAGGCTAAAGGGCATAAAAATTCAAAATTTCTTGAAGTGTTGAGTAATGATAAATGTTTTTATCTTACTAGTTGGACAAAATACTCCAAAAGTTTGTGCTAGTTTCCAAATGGGAAAGTTATAAGTTGTAATTTGAATTAAACAATAAAATTTCTCAAGTACCATTTGAGAAAATTCACTGTGATCTTTTGGGGAGTAACTTTAATCCAATCCTCCCAAGGAATGAGATAAAGTGTTTTATATGTTGATGATTTCATTATTTTCAAATGGTTTTATCCATTAAAATATAAATATGATTTCTTTAAAAACTTTCTTAATTTCCAAATAATGTTTGCAACATAATTTTTAAGGAATATTATGATCTTCCAATGTGATTGTGAGGGAGAATTTTCAATAAATTATTTTATACTTAGTCATATACCTATCCTTAAACATCTGCAAAAATGTAGTTTTAGACACCTCATTCTATTACCCCTAACTCTCTTTAGGTCCCTAGTACCCCCACTCATCACCGCAGACCTAGGTCATGTCCCGAGCACTGACATGGAAGCCATCGGGCACTCCCCGACTCTGTTTGACCAAAATTCAAACTCTTCAGCTCGACCAAGGCTGAATGAATACTCTAAGGTCACTGAATACCCTTTCCAACGGTCCGCCCCGTGCACGATTATGACTCACCATGCGGACGAACGATCCGTTGTCGTCCGAAACCTGACCCAAAGGCCACCGGGCGCTCCCGGGCTCTGTTTGACCTAAGTCAACTCTTCAGCTTGATCGAGGCTCAATGAATATTCAAATGGAACTGAATACCCTTTCCAACGGTCCATCCTGTGCACAATTCCGACATTCCATGCGGACGAACGATCTGTTTGACTCCGAGAGGTCACCGAATGATTCTCGGGCCCGGCTGACCAAAGTCAACTCCCTGAACTGGGTCAAACTCTTTGGAATGTCGAAGTGCATCTCCTAACCTTTCTAACGGTCCATCCCGTGCACGGTTCTGACTTACCATGCCGACGAACGATCCATTTGCGTCCGAACGATTCCCCGTCCAGCGGGCCGACAAACGCTTCCGAGCCACATTTGTCCCAAAGTCAACTCCCGAAATCGAGATCGGTCCAATGGACTTTCTAAGGTCTCTGAAATACCTTTCCAAAGGTATGCCCCGTGCGTGATTCTGACTAACGGTTTGCCCGAGGGAACAATAATGACCCCTTCCTAGTTCAAAAGCAAGACAAACCAAGCCATTGCTACCACATTGAGCTCGTTACCACAGAAGATCCTGAGCTAGTTAACTACTGGTACTATATTATTTGGTGCCTCCTCAGGTACGGTAGGTATCCCGAGGGTTCCAACAAGAACGACCGAGCTACCCTCCGAAGGTAGGCCGCCTAGTACATCATCTGTCATAAATCCTCTCAAGAGGAATTTCGATGGAACTCATTTGCACTGTATCGCAGGGGCTGACATTGAAAAGATAACGAAAAAAATCCACAGCGGGGAATGCGGGACCCACATGAACAGTCACATGCTTGCCAAGAAGATCCTCCGGTAGGACTACTACTGGACCACCATGGCCCAGGATTGCACCACCTATGTTTGGAGATGCCCTAAATGCCAACAATTCTCTAATCTCCAACATCTCCCTTCGCAGGAATTATACAACATGACTTCTCCCTGGCCGTTCTCCACCTGGGGTATCGACATCATAGGGAAGGTTACGCCAAAGGCTTCAAATGGGCATGCGTTCATTCTAGTTGCCATTGATTACTTCACTAAGTGGGTCGAAGCTGAGTCATACGCGGTATTAAATGCCAAGAAGGTGGCCAAATTCATCAAGAAAAATATCATCTGCCGATATGGGGTCCCGCACGAGCTAGTGCCAGATAACGGTTTACACTTCGAGGCAGAAGTCACAAAAATAGTCAATGAGTATGGGATTCAGAGACACAAATCTTCTCCCTATCGACCTCAGACCAATGGTACAGTTGAGGCCGCCAATAAAAACCTCAAAGCCATCATCAGCAAGATGACCGATAGTTGTAGGGATTGGCTTGATCGGATCCCGTACGCCCTCTGGGGCTATCGAACCTCCATCCGAACCTCTACTAGGAATACCCCTTACACTCTGGTCTACAGTATGGAAGTTGTCCTCCCTGTGGAGCTAGAAATACCCTCGCTACGCGTCATGCTCGAAAGCAAGGTTAGTGAGGGAGACTGGTGTCAAAGCCGTCTAGATGAGCTAGATCTTCTAGATGAAAGAAGATTAAAAGCTCTTTATCACATAAAAGGATATCATGGCCGAATAGCGTGTTCATTCAACAAAAGAGTCAAGGACCGTGGTGACCGGGAGGGGGATTTAGACCTCAAGGAGATAATAGAACCCATCCTGGACCCCAGAGGAAAATTCAGGCCCAATTGAAGCAGCCCTTACGTTGTGAAGAAAATCTTGTCTGGCGGTGCCGCCATGCTCACTAACCTAGACGGGGAAGAGATGGCTCGTTCAGTCAATCTGGACCGTCTCAAGAAATTCTACCCCTAGTCCGAAATCTCGGCGCACTACGACTCTTCTCATCCCCCTTCTATTCTAAAAAAAAATCTTCATTTCCCTCTCCCCCAGAACTACGTGGGCCTGGTCCTCTACAAAAACTATTTTAAAACTTTTCAAAAAAAACCCAGAGGTACGTAGGCAGCTCATACATCTCACATGAGCACGGCCCCTTCTTTTTCAAAAAAATATATTCTTTTCTTACCTCCGAGAATGGCAGTTCATTCTAAACATCTATTTGAACAAAAGGATTATGTATGCCTTAGCGATCGGTATAGATAATTCAAAGTACAAAATTCATCGAAAGGCACAATTAGATGATCAGAAGCCTATTTATTTTATTAATAAGAAATTACAGTATGGATTACATAAGAAAAAGGAATGGATAAGTCCCTTCCCCCTATTGCCGTAAAAAGCCAGATAAAATCCCCCACATATGTTACATAAATAAACTCTCCAGGAGTCCTACCCATAGCTACCAGAAGAGCCTGCACCCTCATCTTGAGGACCCCAAGTTTCCCCTGCCTGAATAGAATGTCGCAAACATTCCATGGATCGATGAGCCTTGACCATCTTCGAAAAGACCACAACACCCCCTTCCATGGAGTTAGATAAAATAAACCACCTTTGACCAGTCTCTACTGCCAACATTTTGCTGACTACTTTCCTCCACAACCACTTCATATAATCTTTGGGGACATGGAAAACCTTCCCGACAGACTGAGAAGGACGGGTCGACGAACGCCGATTTTCCCACAGAGATCCAAGCAACAGATGCAGGCGCTCAGTCAAATCTTCAACTGGAAAAAAATTTGAGGTCCGAGGGGGCACGACCTGCGCCCAGCCAAATTGGCACAGAAGCCGCCAAGGGAAATAAAAAGAGATCTGTCTGAGGCCAACCAGCCGCACATATGAATACTCTCCTAGCTCCAGAATTGGCTGCAACTGTCCCCACCAAGGTACTGACCAATACATCCCACGAGCCCCATGCTCCACAAGCCAATTCTCCCAGTTCTCAACATGCAGCCAACGTGGATGAAGTAGCGTGAAAAGAAGTTAGGTACAATCGACAAGGGATACTCCGAAGGAGTTGATAATCGGAATCTTTTAGACAACCACATGAACAGCATCACAGGGCTCCCCCTCAAAAAGTCAGAACGACCTTCTCTCCAAGCATCCAGGCCATTCAGATTCTCCGCCAGTATCACCGCCGCAGGGTTGCGACGGTATGACATCCATGAGGTAATAGCTGCAAGTTGAGGGTCCACTTGCACCTCCCCAGTCACCAGCAGCAATTTTTAAACAAGGCCTAGAATAACGGCTCCAGCATAGCCAGCATCACCTACTTCCCGCAAATGCACAGACTGAAGCACCGCCGGGAGGGAGATCTTCCCTCCAGCGACCAGCGATCTAGCCGCTGAAAGCGAGATATGAAGAAGCTCGGCCAACAAATCCCTAAGGGAGCGAGAAAATTCGGGTAAAGCCGCAGCAACACTGGGATTCACACCTAGTATGGAAAAAAATTCCTCGCAGGTAGGAAAAACTTCTTCCAACCCAAAGCTGAAAACATGGTCTTCGGGGTACTAGAATTGTACCGCCACTCAAAGGGTTGATTACGCCACAAGGAAACTCGACGCATGTTGAAGGCATCATAGTCAACATTATAAGAGCACATAGCTTCCAAGGCTTCAAGGTAATTGACAAACTCAATGCTACCAGGGAGAGTCATCTGGATAATGGGTCGGCAGATGAGGATACAAAGGTGTGATGAAAACACTCCACCCTTCTCCCCTTTTTATACTTAAAAATCCTCACAAGGGACATAATCCCTACAGAAATCGGAGGGAATACTACCCCATAAGGTACCAAAGGCTGAAGAGGGTACCAATAAAAGCTTTTAATTGATGGGACTTGACTGAACTTACGATAGGCAGGTCAGGGTGCTTGCCGATCAGCAACCCCCCCCCCCCCATTTTGGGAAATTTCCCTTTTTCCTCTTCTGTCAAATCAGAAAACTCAAATAAAAATTGGTATTCTCAATAGAATTTCAAAATCCCTTTTCCTCCTTACATAATTTCCTTTTTTTTTTAATTAAAAACTTTCCTTCATAAATTTACAAAAATATTCCTTTTTTTGCCGTCTCAGTAGCAAATTAAAAAGCACATGTGCATGCATTCATCCATCATTAAAATAAAAGATAGTAAAAAAAAACTACGTTGCATTGCATATATCTGTTTTCTATGTTACATCACTTTGCAGGAAATAGAAAGAAAAGACAAAAACAATGGGACTCAGCCCGAACCCACATTTTCTCTCTCTCTCTCTCTCTCTCTCTCTCAAGAGCTTCCACCCCTGCGACGCGCTCTCTTCCCCCTACGGCGAGACAACGCGCCGCCACTACCCAAGCCGGAGTCTTCCCCGGAAGAGGCTGACAGCACCAAGCATGAAGGAATGGGGACAGCATCCCGAATGTGGGTGGTCTTCGATGATATCCAATCTCTAATGTCCCTCAGCCAAGTGGTCGACACTCGAATTTGCTGCAAGGAAAAGGCAGAATCACTATCAAGAAAAGGAAATCAAAAGGAGGAAAAGAATCGAAAGGTTTATCGCAGGATGAAGGACCTCCTCTGTCAAACCCATCTCCTCTAGATCCATAGCAAGAGGACGGTGCAGCATCGGCACCATCCCTCCATCAGCCCGCCAGATGTTGTATAAAGGAGTGGGCAACCGCATGAAAGGAACCTCCGAAGTCACCGCCGCCGCAGGTACCGACGGACCACCACCACTGTGGGAAGACCCCACCGCCCGACTCGAACCCGCAGGAGGGAAAGGCAAGGCATCATGTATAATTGACGCCATCAACCAGCTCGTCACAAAGTCTATATAGTCATACGGCGCAGCCGTATCGGTGTACAATGCATAAGAGTCGTCACAAAGTCTATATGCCATCTGCCTCACTTGCAGCCCGTCCTCCACGTCAACCACCCTTCTCAGCAAAACATCCTTCAGCAAGGACAACCGGATAGAGTCCCCAGAAACTATCCTCCTCATATCACCAAGTTCCGCATACACCGCCTCCGGCCTCACCCACAAAGAGCAATCTGCCTCTATATTCTCCCCGTCACAATCCAGCCCCAACAGTTGTTGTACATCTATGGGAGTCACCGCCATCTCCCCGAAGCCGAAATGGAAAGTGTGGGTAGTGTCCCACCACCTCTCCCCCAAAGCACACAAGACCACTGTCGAGCGAGGCGTCTCATCCAGCGCAGTCGCCAATCTCCCAAAACCCGCTGATGATACCACCCAGCGCACTACAGGTGGGAGATGCTCCCAAACATCCTTAAGCCCCATCATCTCGCGGGCACGCATGTTCTTCAAAGAAATATCAGACTGGCAAAAGGAAAAATCTCATCAAAGGTCAAGAAAAAAGGAAAAATCACCCAAAAAGAAAGGAATGCCAAAGGTCAGGTTACTTACATAACCACCGGGAATCACTCTCGAGGAGCAATGACGCGATGGCTCCCGCAACAAGGTCCGATCATCCGCAACCTTCCCGCATGCATCAAAGGCATTCTCGTTACCCAAAGCAAGGGGCACCCTGTCCCTCCAATCCACATTCGCCCAGTCATCAATGGTCAACCACTCCCGGTGGACAGCGGTGCTCACAAAGGCGGCCATTTCTTGAAGATCAGAACGTTAAAACAATTCGCAGAGAGAAATCGCAGAAAGAGAGAAGGCAAGAAGCTGTGAAAAATGAAGGGGATTTTCCCCTTTATATAGGATGCCAAGCGCCATGTCGATCGTCACCTCACCCTTCCATACCAATCGGCACTGACCCCTCTCCTTCCCGAGGCAACCCAAAAGTCTGTGCCACTGCCGAATTGCACCCCCCAGTTTATGCAGACCGGGACCCCCCTTTAATTTCGTAAAGAAATTCCTAAAAATGCCAAAAAACCTTGAAAAATCCTCAGAAAATTCCTAAAAATCCCAGGAGGGATTTAGAACGTTTTCATCAAGAAATTTCACACTCCTTCAGGCGAAACCTCTTTTTTCCCAAATGGGACCCTCAAAATGCAGTGCGCCCGGACCACCTAATCATCTCCTCAGCAGAGTTTACAACCTCAAGTCGGTTATCTCCCCAACAATCAACTATTTCGCTCAAATCAAGGACAAAAAGCCTCCCCAGCCATCGGCTACCCGGTGCAAAACAATATCGCATGGTATTTTCCCCAGCGGAATTCAGAAGAATCACTCGCCCCAGGCGATCTCTCCCAAAGGACGATCCAAATCTTCCCCAGCTCATTCATCACTCCCCAGCGGAACCCCAAATCCAATTCTTACCCCCAGTGGAACTCTTTTCTTCTCACAAGGAAATGCAATCACTTTTGGGTCAGAATTAACCCGGGTCTTGGATCGTCACCTGAATTAGGTCAGAATTGACCTCGCTCCTCGGTCGTCACCACTCTTGGGTCAGAATTGACCTAGATCTTGTATCGTCACCTGAATTAGGTCAGAATTGACCTCGATCCTCGGTCGTCACCACTCTTGGATCAGAATTGACCCCGGTCTTGGATCGTCACCTGAATTAGGTCAGAATTGACCTCAGTCCTCGGTCGTCACCACTCTTGGGTCAGAATTGATCCCGATCTTGGATCGTCACCTAAATTAGGTCTGAATTGACCTCGATCCTCGGTCATCACCACTCTTGGGTTATAATTGACCCTGGTCCCTGATCGTCACCTGAATTAGGTCAGAATTGACCTCGATCCTCGATCGTCATCACTCTTGGGTCAGAATTGACCCCGGTCTTGGATCGTGACCTTAATTAAGTCAGAATTGACCTCGGTCTGTGGTCATCACCACTCTTGGGTCATAATTGACCCCGATCTTGGATCGTCACCAGCGTTAGGTTAGAATTGACCTCGGTCCTCGATCATCACCACTCTTGGGTCAGAATTGACCCCGGTCTTGGATCGTCACCTGAGTTAGGTTAGAATTGACCTCGGTCCTCGATCGTCACCACTTTTGGGTTAGAATTGACCCCGGTCTTGGATCGTTACCTGAATTAGGTGAGAATTGACCTCAATCCTTGGTCGTCACCACTCTTGGGTCAGAATTGACCCCGATCTTGGATCATCACCTGAATTAGGTCAGAATTGACCTCGATCCTCAATCGTCACCATTCTTAGGTCAGAATTGACCCCGATCTTGGATCGTCACCTGAATTAGGTAAAAATTGACCTCGGTCGTCACCACTCGTGGGTCAGAATTGACCCTAGTCTTGGATCGTCACCTAAATTAGGTCAGAATTGATCTCGGTCCTCGATCGTCACCACTGTTGGGTCAGAATTGACCCCAATCTTGGATCGTCTCCGGAATTAGGTCAAAATTGACGTCGATCCTCGATCGTCACCACTTTTGGGTCAGAATTGACCCGGTCTTGGATCGTCACCTAAACTAGGTCAGAATTGACCTCGATCCTCGATCGTCACCACTCTTGGGTTAGAATTGACCTCGGTCCTCGATCGTCACCCCTCTTGGGTCAGAATTGACCCCGATATTGGATAACGCCTAAATTAGTTCAGAATTGACCTCGATCCTCGATCGTCACCACTCTTGGGTCAGAATTGACCCCGGTCTTAGATCGTCACCTGAGTTAGGTCAGAACTGACGTCGATCCTCGATCGTCACCACTCTTGGGTTAGAATTGACCCCAGTCTCGGATCGTCACTTGAATTAGGTCAAAATTGACCTCGGTCCTCGGTCGTCATCACTCTTGGGTCAGAATTGACCCCGGTCTTGGATCGTCACCTAAATTAGGTCAGAATTGACCTCGATCCTTGGTCGTCACCACTTTTGGGTCAGAATTGACCCCGGTCTTGGATCGTCACCTAAGTTGGGTCAGAATTGATCCCGTTCCTCGATCTTCACCAATCATTAGATCAGAATTGACCTCGGCTATCAAACCTTTAACCTAAGCCCGTAGATTCGGCTTTGATCCATAGAATTGATCATCCCCAGCACACTCCTTAGGCCCACAAAATTGGTCATCCTCGCTTCCTTAGGTCCTCAGAACTCATCTCGACCCTCTGAATTGGTCACCCTCATTTCCTTAGGTCCTCAGAATTGACCTCGACTCTCTAAATTGGTCATACTCTCTCAGAAGCATCATGCGGTGTCTAATCGACGGCTATCATTTATTTCAAACTCACCCGTAGAGGGGCTCTGTAGACACCTCATTCTTTTATCCCTAACTCTCTTTAGGCCCCTAGTACCCCCACTCATCACCGCAGACCCAGGTCATGTCCCGAGCACTGACCTGGAAGCCATCGGGCACTCCCCGGCTCAGTTTGACCAAAAGTCAAACTCTTTATCTCAATTGAGGCTGAATGAATCCTCAAAGGTCACTAAATACCCTTTCCAACGGTCTGCCCCGTGCACGATTCTGACTCACCATGCGGATGAACGATCCATTTGCGTCGGAAACCTGACCCAAAGGCCACCGAGTGCTCCCAGGCTCTGTTTGACCTAAGTCAACTCTTCAGCTTGACCAAGACTGAACAAATATTCGAAGGGCACTAAATACCCTTTCCAATGGTCCGTCCCGTGCGCGATTCCGACGTTCCATGCGGACGAACGATCCGTTTGACTCCGAGAGGTCACCGAATGCTTCTCGGGCCCGGTTGACCAAAGTTAACTCCCCAAATCGGGTCAAACTCTTTGGAATTCTAAGTACATCTCGTAACCTTTCTAGCAGTCTGCCCCATGCGTGATTCTGACTTACCATGCAGACGAAGGATCCATTTGCGTCTGAGTGATTCCCCGTCCAGCGGGCCGATAAACGCTTCCGTGCCACATTTGACCCAAAGTTAACTCCTGAACTTGGGAGCGGTCCAAAGGACTTTCAAAGGTATCTGAAATACCTTTCCAACGGTATGCCCCGTGCGTGATTCTGACCAACGGTTTGCCCTCAGCGGCCAATTTTCTGGAAAATCCTAAAGCGGATTGCCAAATGGCAGGTCCCAGACCCTGCCTATCGGCACCTGCCAATAGGTAGTGCCATGGAAATGCTGATCGGTAGACCCCTGGGCCTATAAAAGGAGGCCTTGGCCTCATTTTCAAGGGGGAGATCAGATCAGAAGGAAATCACTCTCAGCAAGTCCTAGAAACCTCTCTCGAAGACAGCGTGATTTCAACTTCCAAATCCCTTTTTCATTTCCACTTTTCATCATCCCTTTCATCAAACTTGATGAATTAACCACTCTCCATCATCATCCAAGTGCAAGGGCTTCTTTTCAACATTCAAGATCAAGCTCAAAGTCTCCAAGAAAGTCCATCTTTCTCACCTTTCTCTTCAAATCTTCTTAAATATGCAATAACTTGTTTTATTACTTAAAGCACTTCTATTATCTTATTTCACATATCCTAACATAATTTTTATCTAATATTATTGCGCATCTTCTATTTTCATATAAATAAAACTCAAAAAGCAAGAAAATGAGGGTTTGCTTATAAATTCCGAACCCTTCTCGAATCATTTTGGTTTCGCACGCACCAGTATGTCTTTGGATGCCATCCTTCGGGGTGGCTTCCCCTTTTTTCTTTTGTTTGTTTTGAGTAAAATAAACTAGCGACTATGAATCTCTCTACATTTTTCACACCTCACAAATCGACGCCGGCCGAAGCGCTCTCTCGAGAGGGGACGCGCGGGACCCGAAGGATCCTTTTCCCTCCGCGGTGGGGATCGAGGATGGCCACAGTAGTAGCATAAAGAAAACATAAGAATTTGTTAGAAACTGTACTAACTCTTATTTTTCACCCAAATCTACAACTGTTCTTGTGGGTTGAGGTCTTTATGATTGTTGTACATTTGATCAAAAGGCTACCATCCACAAATTGGCATTAAAATATTGTTAAAATATTTGTTAAACATCCTAACTATGCTTCTTTGACAGTGTTTGGTTATAGGTGATTTCCTTATCTCAAAGCCAAAAATCAACACAAATTTTAACCTAAAACATATCATTATGTATTTATTGTATACAACACTCTTCACAAAGGTTGTAGGTTCTATCAACCATTAATAATGAAAATGTTTATTTCAAGGGTTTCCATTTTTACGAGAACACATTGCAATATGATTGTCAATATTAGTATATGAGTACAATTCACTCCTCTATTAACATTACTACCTACCAAGTATTTCTCATAAATTTTACACCACAAGAATGTATAAACCTATGCTCCAACACTAAACTGCCAACCTCTGCTTCACACAAGCCAATAAGATCAACTCATATATGATCCTTTATAAACTTCACTTATTAAAATTGGCAGGTCTTACCAATAAGGGTATACATCCTCAATCTCCATCCATTCACTTTATGAGACTCAATCAACTTATCCCTTATTACCTAATCTACAAGACTTGTCCATCTCCCCTTCAATTGTTCCTATTAATGTACCTTCACCAATTCCCTCCAATAATTTATATCCATCGAAAGACACTATAACCTTCATATCCATCCTTGTCTATGTTATTATTCATAATCTTTCTGGACTTAAACTATCAATCCACCTCCAAGGACTAATGACTCATTTATAATCATTATTCATTAATCCCCTCAACCATTATCCCGTGATCACACACACAATAACTTAAACCTTCTCCACTACCTCTAACCTCATTCTTTCTTCTTTCTAACCCCTCTATGAACCCTCCATAATAGTTGATGCATTGAATCATTTACATTACTATCATGTCATGCAAGAATAATTACACGCTCTTTCTCAAATTCGTACCTATTCTCGAGTTCCCAAATTTCCTTACATCCATGTGATTGGCTTTAAATGGTTGTTCAAAAGCAAACTCAAGTCTAACATCGCTTTAGAAAATTAAATTTTTCTTAATTGCCAAGGGTTATCATCAAGTGGAATGTATTGATTTTGCGGATACCTTTAACCCAATTATTAATTCAACAACCATTCATATTAGTCTAGCTTCATGTATCACTCGAGGATGACCACTTAGAAAACTTGTTATAAATAATTTTTTCATGCATGGTCAAGTTCAAAAGGAATTTTACATGTATTAGTCTACTGGCTTCAACCACCCACATTTCCTAACCATGTTTGCCTCATTCACAAGGACATTTATGGACTTAAACAAGGTCCTAGAGCTTGGTTTTGTCAGTTTAGCTCATTTTCCTTCATTTTAGGATTCCCTTTTAGCAAAGATGACTACTCTCTCTTTATCTTTCACTCATATCCCGAGCTTATCCTCGTTGTCTATGTGAATGATATCATCCTCATCGTTTCGAACCCTAATATTCTCCCCTCTCTTATCTTTATTCCTACTTCTTAATTCTTTATGAAATATCATGGTCCCCTACATTATTTTCTTGATATTGAAGTTATTCCCTTCTAAAATGATCTTTTCTTCCCAACACATTATGTCGTGAGATTGCCTCGAAAGTCATCATTATCGAGTCTTATCGAATATAAACACCACAAGTTATAAAACCTCCATCTCCTCTTCCCACTAAATATTTTCCCAATCCTACTAATTTATGTTGTCTTATTTTTACGTTTCAATACCTCATTCTCACTCAACCGTAAATTACCCAAGCAGTTAACACCATATTCTAATCCATGCATTCTCTTACCCTAGATGATGTTAATATTTCCAAACTTGTGTTACAATACCTAAATAGGACACCTTAATTGGGTCCTAGACTCTTAGATAAATCATATCTTAACATGTAATACTTTTCTGACGCAAATTGGGCAGGTTGTCCCTTCAAATGTCGCTATACCTTTAATTATTTCATCTTTTTAGGGATTGTATTTCATTGTCTTTGGAATGCGAACCTACATGGCCAAATCTAGTTGTGAGGATGAATATCGTGTTATGGTAGGTTCATGGCCTTTTTGCCTCATCTCCACTTCTATCTGTGATAACCTTTGTGCCCCTTACATGACCATTAATCCCGTTCTCCATAAGCAGACTAAACAGGTGGAATTGGACTATCGCTTTTTTAGAGAAAAAAGTTACTTAATGCCTCTTGATCAGTTAGTTTGATTGGTCTATTAGCTAGCTAGCATCTTCACTAAAGCCATCACACATAGTGTTCTATACATGGTATTAATAATAATAAAATAGAATGATAATTGCATTAAAAATAAAGTTTTAGACGGAAAAGAAAATGGAACTTTATTTAAGCAGGATGCAACTACATCGTATTACATTTCTCAACGTCTTCATATAACAAAAACAAAAGGGGAACTAATAAGGTACATAAGATGATATGTGGTAGTGAAGATATTTCAATTTATACTATCATCCTTACTAGTTACCACCCATATATACGTAACTGAAAAGGTTTTTCTTGGTAAGATATAATAAAAATCGATTGGGGTAGGGGTATATCTCCTTGTTCAAGTTCATTTTTCATCTAGAAGGGACATAAATAAGAAAAAACTTTACCATGTATATAATTCTATATCTATAACAAATATATTTCAAAGTTTTAGATAGCATAAAGGAATGAACTACATATAATATATCATAGTTTATAACATTTCCAAACAATATGAAATATCAATAGTAATGAATAAATGTATACGGGAGTTTGGCGATATTTCTAAGGATAGTATGGTGATTATAATCAGATAATTTTTTAGCGAGTCATAAAGATAAGGGTCTACACTTTTCTATAACATTATAACCCATAATTATCAGTTATAGAGGCTTCAAATGTGTAGCAGTACCCTTATAATATCATCAATCCAAAACCTTTGGAGAGTAAACAATCCAAAACCTTTGGAGGTAAAACAACATTGTTGAGCCCATCTTTTAAGAGTGGCATCCATATGGTAAGAAAAATTAGTCACTGAAACCCTAAGTGCTACATGTGAAATACCACTTTCGTTGGTATACCAAAAGTCCATTCCCTGATTTATAATGTATGCCAATGTGTTAGTGAAATTATCTCGTGTTTATGAAATCATTGGTGTATTGAGATCATAAGTTGCATGAAATCATAGGTTATGGATTTTTTAGATAAATATTGAATCCAATTTCACGGGATTTGTCAACTACACAAAAGATTTCATAATTGAGGATAAAATTTCTGGGGCTATCACAAAGTGATATAAATAATTGATGTAATCGCATGAAATAATACCAAAATAGAAGTTACCTACTTTTTAATTTTAGACTTGATGTATATGATCTTCTTGTTCAAAAGGGAAAATCAAGGATTTTGAAATCATGTATATAGTAAATACATAGGGTATGAAAAATAAATAAGAATCTAAGTAAAGCTGTGGGTTTTGTATTTAATTTATTTGAAATTTATAATTCTTATGGGGTTAAATATATAATATTAATGGTTTAAGTTTTTAATGAATTTTCCAAGTTTTATTCATTTTGGGGATTGGTAATTAGAGAAAATTATGTTCTATTTTTTGCAAAGGACTTTTATTCAAACTTTAGGGTTGATATTTAAAAGTTTGAAAATTTAGGGGGTTATGTGCAAACTAAAAGATTGGTTTTTATCTTCTAAATTTATTTTCTCTAGAAAATTATTTCTGGTAACCAAAGAGAAAAATATAATAAACTAATTTGACTTAAAAATAAAATAAAAATTTTGGCAAAAAAATCGATATTATATAATTGGGGACGAGCCCTCATGCACTAGGTCAAAGCCCACATGCGTTTGGTTTTGACCCCACTCTCGCGAGTGTAACCCACGTCATCTTTAACCTCCAATTGTTTGACTTTGGATTTCAAAAACTTTGACCACTGAAGTTAGAGAATACCATTGGGGTTGATTCCTGAATGAAATTTGTCTACTTTTTTTAGAGGATCCAACCATATTGGTTTCAAACATTGAGGTTCACTGGTTCGAGCTATTGATTTTTAAAAAAATGGTGAAATTTTGGCTTTAACATTAGTGGATTTTGCCTATGAACCATGACATTATTATATTTGTGTTCTATGGTAAATATTGAATCGAACCACTTTGATTTCATGGGTTTGGGTTTTCCATAACTCCTAAATTTTGTTTATGAAATTTTCATCTCCGTAAAATAGGAACTTTTACTCGGGGTATTAAAAGTTGTTTCAAACTAAATTAACCTATGCACCTAGGCTCCTTAGAGCTAGTGCTTGAGTTCTTCCACATTGAAACTAGTACAAACTTACGATTACAGATTTCACCATTAAATATCAAGCTTTACTGGTGGTTTTTGGTATTCAAGCCTTTTTAGTTAATTTTCTACATTAGTAATTCAATGTAAAACCGTAAATGAAACCTACAAATATAAAGAAACTTAACCGACTAAAAATAAACAGAAATTCTACATAATATGGTCGAAGTATCAACTAAGTTAAACTTTGTTTTTTTTGGTTTTCACTGTAGAGGGGTATGTTTTATTGTCCAGGAGTGGGGGTTTTATCCTACTGGGTGAGGAGAGGGGATTTATTGGGGTAAAGGTGGGGTTACACTAAGGTTCTTTAAGTTTTGATGAGGTATCATGTGGGGGAATATTAGTATCATAGATATATATGTGGTATAGGTTCCTCACTAGTCTACTAGGTGTCAAAACATGGCGGGGGTATATGCGTGAAATTTGGGTTTTTGGTTTTAGTCCTTGGTTAAGTTATGGGATCTTTTTTGGATGATTTTTTTTATGTTTTTGAAAGTTTAGGGAGTGAATTTGTAATGTAACAAACTTATGAGGGTGTATTTCTATAATTTTCTAAAATATGTCTGATATGGATAAGTTCAGTGTTTTAAGTTGGTTTATAAGACCATTGTATAGGTTAAATAAGGATGTTGAAGTTTCTAGGGATATTTTGGCAATTTAGAAATTTTGAAAGTTACTAGGGTAATTGTCTTATTTTCTTGGGTTTTTTGATATATTTAACTCATTTTGAGGCTTTTATATTGACCGGATGGTATACATGTTCTCGGTATATGTTTATTGGGTATTTTAATTCTTTTGATGAAAGGTTTTGAAGGCATAGTGTGTGTTGTCACATTCTAATCTCCTAAAAAAATTGTCCTCAAAATTACCTCTAAAGAGTGGTGGGTAGAAAAACCTCATAGATTCTTCAGCTTTTCATGTTGCTTTTTCTGTTCCATGGTATTTTTATCAAATTTTCACTAGGGGAATGGTCTTTCATAGAAGAATCTTATTTTAAAAGTCTAATATTTTAATAGGTTTTTCTTTAAAATCATGATTTCGTTGCACAGATTCACTTTCCCAAGTAATAATATGGTTGGGGTCAGGAGTATATTTTTGTAATTATGATATATGGAAAATATCATGTATGTTGGATGATTTTAAAAGTAGTTCTAAACGATAGGCTACTGGTCCTATACCTTCGGTGATTATAAAAGGTCTAATGTAGTGAGGTGCTAATTGGCATTTCTTCCCAAATCGAATAATTCCTTTTCATGGGGATACCGTAAAGGCCTCCTTCTATTGCCAGCATAACTCTTTTTCCGAATTTGGGCCATATGATATCTCTCTCGAATTAACAATATATTTTCTATAGTTTCACCTATAATTTTAGGCCCAAAGATGTTATTTTCTCCTAATTCATTCCAGTATAATGGTAAACAACATGGTCTAGCATATAAAGCTTCATAAGGCGTTGCTTGTATGGTAGTTTGATAGATATTATAGGAGAATTTGATTAATGCTGGATGATCACTCCAAGTACCAAAAATGTCCAAAGCACAAGCTCGTAACATATCTTTGAGAGCTTGAATTACTCTTTCAAATTGTTCAGTTGTTTGTGGAGGAAAGGCAATTCTTAAGTAAAGTTTTATTCCCATTGCATTCTGTAATGGTTACTAAATTCTTTCGATGAATCGCGGATCTTTATCAGATATAATGGATAAGGCCACTTTGTGGAGTTTAACCATTTCTCAAATGTAAAGCTTAATGAATTTTTGGAGGGAATAAATAGTTTTGTTTCTAGAAAATGGGCTGATTTTGTAAGTCGATCTATAATAACCCATATTAAATTGTAACCTTGAGACATTCTAGGTAATCTGCTAACAAAATCCATTGTAATATGAGCCCATTTCCATTTCAGAATAGTAGTGGTTGTAATAACCCTACAACATGTTGATGTTACATTTTTACCTATTGACATGTAAGACATTTTACTACAAAAAATGTCTATGTCTCGCTTTATACCTTACCACGAATAATGTCGTTTGAGATTGTGATACATTTTATTACTTCCTAGATGAATCACAAATTTGAGTGATGGGTTTCACTTAATATTTCGTTGCGTAAGGAGAAATCTAACGATACACATAATCGAGTGTTAATTCTGAGTCCTTTTTTGGGCTATAGGACCAATCTCTCTCTTTTTGATTATCTTCCATTCTTAGTTGTTAGCTTTTCAGGAAAACATCATCTAATTGTTATTCCAAAAATCTATCATGGATGGTTGGATAAGCAATGATATCTCTCAGAATGATTGGATTTTCCAAAGATTCTCTCTATAAGTTATATCCTTCTAAAGTAGTTAGAAATGTACACATATGATTGAGTTTTCCTCTCGATTTCCACCTTAATGCATCCACAACTACATTACACTTCCATGGGTGGTATTGTAAGTTAAATTTATAATCTTCAAAAAATTCAATCCATCATCGTTATCGAAGATTTAAATCTTTCTAGGTGAATATATACTTAAGAATTTTATGAACTGAGAATACCTAAAATTCTTATCCATACAAATAACACCTGTAAATTTTTAGTGCAAAAACTATTGTGGCTAATTTTAAATCATTTACTGGGTAGTTATGCTCGTGAATTTTTAATTCCCACGATTCGATCACCTTTCCTCATTTCATAATTACATATCCCAATCCTTGTAACGAGGCATTAGTATATATGTCAAAGTCAATAATACTAGATGGAATAGAAGGATTGGGGTATGGTCAATTTTTCTTTTAATATATCTTGGGTCCACATAAATCGGATATCCTTTCAGTACGGCTTCATTAAAGGTAAGGAAAATTTTGAAAATCCTTCCACAAATCATCAATAATAACCATTGAGTTTAAGAAATCTTTGAATTTTCATAACATTTATAGGTTGCCACTTTTCTGTCACCATCGCGATTTTTGTTGGACCCACTTATAATGCATGTCTTGGTAATCACATTCCCTAGAAATTTTACTTCTCTCATAATAAAAGCACATTTTACTTTCTTGGTGTAAATTTGATGTCGTCATAAAGTTTCTAGTAATATGCACAAATGTTCTTTGTGGTCTTATCCAGTCTAAGAGTATATCAATATATCATCTATAAAAATAATTATGAACTAATCTAAGAAAGGTATAAACACTATATTCATTAATTCGATGAAAGATTCAAGTACATTATAAAACAAGTGGACATTAAAATCTTCTCATGACAGTCAATATGAGAAAAGTTTGGTGATAAGATAGCCATTCCTATTATCAAGTCGTATTCCTTCAGGTATAAGACTACCAGATCTACTATTAATTCCAATCCCCACCCTAATGGTAATCTATTTACAAACTTGATTTGTTACAATGATTTCTCCGGTTGGCATACCTATGGATAACGGATGTTCTAAAGTACTAGAAGATAAGTTTACTAGAGTCATGGAGTCATATCAAATGAAAGAATGTAATGAGTTAGAATCCACTAATATATAATCCTAAACATTCTGGAAAAATATAGTACCTTCCACCACGTCGTAGTTATTTTGATCTTTGGTTGGCATAGTGGAAATTTTTTTACCTCGAGTCCTATTTATCTATTCTTTTCTCTTCCCACAAAATTTTTGTTAGGATGGATGATTGTCAATATTACAAGTTGGTACTACAAATACGTGCTTTATAAAATTGGTGGATTTAGTTAACAGTGAAGAAGTAAAGTTCCTAGGATAAGATTGTTGCAACCTTGGACATTGCAACCTTATGTGCCCTTTTATGTCATACTCGTGACATCACATGTAGATCCACTATTACTATGATTTATTTGACTAAAAATTCGACCATCCTTTAGTTTGACATAAGGATGGTAAAGAAGATTTTTTCAAATTAAACCCAAGTTAATCCTCTAACATTTCGGGACCGAATGAGAGATTTACACCAAAAATTGACTTAACCTTCAAATATATTAGTTTCTAGTTTTACCCTAAGTTCAGGGATTATTCCTACTCCATTGATAACTTTAAGTGTCCGACGTACCCACTTTTCGGCCTCTATTGCACCAGGTTTTCCATAAAATATCGGTGGTTTTTGTCGAAGAAATTCCTTGAGAGCATTCATTCTTCGTGTTTCTTCAATAATATAATTATTAACTGGGTGTTGAGGTGGTATATTTTATAGTAACCTATTCAATGCATTTAGTTCTTATAAACACCACATTATACCTTCATTAATAATAGGTAAATTTGGACAATTTTGATACTCTTCTTGAGGTTGTGATCCACTACCAGATTTTCGGGTGTTAGCCAACCTATATATAAAACATATTAGAGATATAAAGATAATGGAAGTAAACCAAACAAACATTTATATTGTGACACCCCACCTATTTTAGTCACGATTGATCAATCCTTTATCAAAATAAAACAGGATTCTCAAATGGATCAATCTCAACATCACTATTGAAAATCAATTAATTACTAATAACCTTTCAGGCCCGATGTCAAATTTTTAAACTTTCTAATCTTGTAACTTAAGGTCACAATTAATCCATCCACACAATTAATATAAACATTAATTGAATTAAATAAAACAATAATCGATAACTCTCGGCAAAACATTAATACAGCCATATCAAATATGTGCAAACGAAAATGCGGAAAATAAAATAAAATAAATGACAACAGTTGGGCAACATGCCCGAATATAACACACAATACCTCATATCTAGATCACAAGGATAGAAGCATCTAAACAATACCTTCTAGCATCCACAGCTGCTGCAGCATCGTCTGACTCTAAGGAATAATATCATCTAGGCGTCCCTATGTCTAGACACCTAAAAGGTTTTTAAAATATTTACAAGCGGGTCAGAGCCCAAAATGTTTTGAAAATATTTAGCAAGTGTTTAAAGTACTTTAAAATTTAAAATATGATATTATCCACATTTAAATTGGTGTCGCACTCACATGAGATACCCCT
This sequence comes from Sambucus nigra, assembly GCA_949130495.1. Lineage (NCBI taxonomy): Eukaryota > Viridiplantae > Streptophyta > Magnoliopsida > Dipsacales > Adoxaceae > Sambucus > Sambucus nigra. Next base: position 15,825,226 of record OX422214.1, read on the forward strand.
CGCCTCTCATCTAACAATGCACACCTAATGCATTTATTTTAAACACCCTAGTTACGCTACCCAGCCTAACTAGCACCACTCAAAACTTCTAAGTAACCATACGCTATCTCATACCCCGCGTATATAATATTATAAGCTTTCACACGAGCTTATGCATTATAAATTCTCGCTTATAATTTATCCGTTCATTATGAAGAACTTTCACTAGTTATTATACACTATTCATGTTTTAGTGTTATTAGTCTCGTATATAATATTCTCATCTTTATATATGTATATCACATTATATTCCGAATTTTATTCTCCCAAATGTAACAATTTACTTCTCATTTTATTCTCTATTTTGTCCATATATATATATATATATATATATATATATATATATATATACTATACTATACACATCAAGTATATCCATATGTATATACCACAGACTATATAAGTATAATAAACATCCCTCAGAGCTATAACTCAATGGATGTAGTCTCTAGAATGATATCATCTTCCAGGGAACACACATCATCTTGGGTACCACCGGTCAGGGTCTCACGCCGACCTGATAAAAACATGTCACAAATGTAGGGCAAGCGGTCAGAGTTCCTCACCTGAAAGTGAGACCGAATTATACCCAAGATGTCCCACCCATGATAAAGAACCACACTGCTTAAATAATTGGACGCTGTGACCTAGGGATTATACTCACCCTGCTCCTTTAAGTTGGTTGACTTTATCCTTTTATTATAAAATCGAGTTGTTCTCTACTAGTAAGCTGCATTTCTCAGAGAAGCATCTTCTCGCACCTCTTCTAGCATATCCAAATCCAACCTTCACATTAGATCACTCACAGGAGAATTAAAATTGAAAACTTTATGGGATGGAAGACCCAACTCAGTAGGTACGACTGCTTTAGTCCCAAATGCTAACATGTATGGGGATTCTCCAGTTGCAGTCCTCGGGGTTGTTCGGTATGCCCATAAAATAGAATGTAGCTCATTGATCTAGTTTCCCTTTGCATCATCCATCCTTTTATTCAACCCATTCAACAGAGTTCTATTTGTAACTTCAGTTTTCCTATTACTCCGAGGGTGGCCTGGAGCAAAGTGTGATGTTGGACTGAGCACAATAAACTGCGAATTCCTCATTGTCAAACTACGTTCCATGGTCAATGATGAAAGCATAAGGCATCCCATACATGTAAATGATGTTCTTCCAAATGAATTGGTAGATCTTCTCATAAGGCATGTCATTCAACGGCTTTACCTCCACCCACTTTGTAAAGTAGTCCACTGCAACAACCAAGTACTTGAATCTTCCTCGGGTGGTCGGGAGTGGCCCGACTAAGTCTATTCCCCACATGGAAAATGTCCAAGGTGAAGTGATTGGGGTGAGAGAAGCCTGTGGAGTCTTGCGAATGATGGAATATCTTTGTCACTTGTCACACTTCTTAGCAGAAGCTGCACAATTTGCTCTCATAGTTGGCTAGTAGTATCCTTAAGCACTTATTCGATGCAGAAGTGTTCTTCCTGCAATGTGAGCTCCAAAAGAACTTTCATGTACTTCTTGAATTAGATCTAGAACTTCAAATGGGTGAACGCAATGATGCAAATTGACTATCAATCCTCTTTTGTACAAAACTCCTTTATCTAGCACATATCTGGGAGCTTTATACTTTAACTTTTTGGCTTTAACCATATTTGCTGGCAAGGTTCCTTCTTCAATATATGCTCTGATGGGATCCATCCAAGATGGACACATATAACCAATAATAAAATTAATCATCAAATCTTCATCTATACTCCTGTTGGCAAAAATCTCAATAGGAATAGTTCGTTGGAGTTCAGCTCTGGTAGCTGAAGCTAGCCGAGCAAGAGCATCTGCTCGAGCATTTTCCACCCTTAGAATTCTACTCATTCGAACGACTGGTAATTTTTCTATTCCTCCATTACTTAGAATAAGTATCTGACTGTCAATTCGCCTTTAGCTCCATACAAGCTCAAGATTTGATTTACCGAAATGGGAATCACTATGCCCATAACTTGCTCGGCATTCAGTGATTGGGCTAGACTTAAGCTCCCAATAAGAGCTTCGTATTCTGCCTCTTGTTTGAGGTTTGGAATTGAAACCGTAGAGAATATTTAATATTAATATTATCAGGAGTGTTAAGTATTATAACTACTCCACTTCCAGTTGCACAAGGTGACCCATCAACGTACAGGTTCCATATTAGGAGATCATCGACAAATGCTTAGTCTGTTAAAATTTCATAGTGGAATATTTTTCTCCCTGCTTCTTCACACTTCTTTGAAATCTCCTTTGTTCTTGAAGAGGACTCGGGTAGGTCGGCCACAACCTCTCCTGGTAGACATTCCTTAGGAGCTTGATTGTCAACAACTTTACTTTCTCCTGATCCATTTAGTTGCTCAGTTACCTCGGAGTAAGTGAATTCAGCTATGAAATCTTCTACTGCTTATCCTTTTAGAGAAGACCTTGGTTCATAAATAACGTCATACTCTCCCAAATCCACTGCCCAATACATTAATCTGCCAGACCTCTCTGGCTTGTGTAAAGCCTGCCATAGTGGCATATCAGTGTATACAACTATTGTACAGGCTTAAAAATAGGGTTTCATGCATCTAGATGCTTCAATCAATGCCAGTGTCAACTTTTCTAAGCGAGTGTACCTGATTTTTGCTCCTCGAAAAGCTTTAGTGGTGTATTAAATAAGCTTTTGGACTCCATTCTACTCTCTTATCAAAGCATAGCTCATGGAAGATTCAGAAACAGCTATGTATATGTTAAATTTCTCCCCTATAATTGGTCGAGAAAGTAGTGGAGGTGAACCTAAATACTTCTTCAATTCCAAAAAATCTTTCTCACATTCTTTATTCCATTCAAATTATTTCTGAGTACTTGGAAAAATGGTAGGCACCTATCTGTAGCTCGGGACATAAACATGTTCAAAGTTTCTACTCGCCCAGTTAGCCTTTGCACATCCTTCTTGCAAGTCAGGGACTGTGTCTTAAGAAATGCCTTAATCTTGTCTGGGTTCGCTTCAATTCTCCTCTGATTTACTATATACCCAAGGAACATTCCTTCCTGTACTCCAAAGACGCACTTGGTTGGGTTTAATCTCATCTGGTGCTTCTCAAGTTGATTAAAAGTCTGGCTGAGGTCGGCAATATGGTCAAACATTTTTTGGCTCTTTGTAAGCATATCATCCATGTATACTTCCAAGTTTTTACCAATTTGCTCCTCAAAGACCTTGTTTATCAGCCTTTGAAATGTAGCACCTGCATTTTTCAAACCAAAAGGCGTAATATTATAACAGTAAGTTCCTCGGGGAGTGATGAAAGAAGTGCTTTCCCTATCTTCAAGATTTATTTTGATCTGATTATAACCAGAATAAACATCCATAAAACTGAGCAACTCATGTCCCAAGGTAGCATCCACAAGATGATCTATTCTGGGCAAAGGAAAATGATCCTTTGGGCATGCTTTGTTAAGATCTGTGAAGTCTATGCACATCCTCCACTTGTTATTTTTCTTCTTGACGATAATTACATTGGCCAACCAATCTGGATATTTCACCTCATCAATGAAGGCTGCTTTCTAAATCTTTTCAACTTCCTCCAGTATGGCTTGGTTCTTCTCGGGGCTGAATACTCTTCGTCTTTGATTCACTAGCTTGATTTCTTTATTAACATTGAGTTCATGGCAAAGGAAGTTAGGATAAATCCCTTTCATATCTTCATGATTTAAGGTAAACAAGTGTTTTCTCTGTCTAAGGAAGCTCATTAGTTCCTGTTTAAGAATAGTATCTAACGTTGTTCCAATTTGAGTTGTGCGCTCTGGTCTATCATCATCTAACACAATTCTTTCTAGTGTTTCTACAATCTGACCCTTTACCAGCTCTGTCTCCTCCCTTGGATCTAAGGTTTTAACCTCAGGATCTTCTTCAGGTTCAGAGGTATCCACTTGGTACGTGGTGGTTTTCCTCTTTGTTTCTTCCAGCTCTCCCTGCTCAGCAGACCTCGCGCTCGGTTGTCGAGGCTTTTTAGGCAAGTCGGGATCATCATCCTGATCATCTTCATGAGCCCTATTCTTTTCCTCTCTAGGTCGGTAGGGGGATTTTGATTTGTGTCGAGCTCCTTTATTATTCTGCCGATCAATAAACTGATTCAATTTTCCTCTTCATATGAGAGTTTTAATCTCATTTTTGAAGAGCGGTGCAACGATCTATTTTGTGACCATGGTCTTAATGGAACTCGCAGTATTTAGTTTTGTCCCTCTTGGTAGGGAAAATTCTCAACTTATCAGGTTAACACACATCTTTTTTGTGTTTCATATCTTCCAAGACATGATGAATGCCCATGGTGAGTGGAGTGTAGTTGTGATACTTCTTAACCTTTTCTATAATTCCTTTCTGTTTTGACTCCTTGTGATCCTTGGAATCTTTGTGGTCCTTCTTATCATTTTTGCCCTCAACTTTTACCCCCGAGCTCCTCTTAGCTGCCATTACTTCCTCGACATTCATGATTTTGGTTGCGTTGTCCATCAATTCTCCATGGTCTTTGGGGGATCTTTAGCAAGCGTATAATAGAGTTTATCTAGGAGAAATACACTCATAAGGGTTGTTATTTCATTCTTCTCCTCATATCCACAACCTTCAACTTTTCATTATTGAAATGAGTGATGTAGTCCCCAGTGCTCTCTCCTTCCTTCTGTCGTACACTAAGCAAATGTGCCACCCTTTTTACAGGATTGGCCCCAAAACAAAAGTTTCTAATAAATAGCTCAAAAAACTAGTGGAAGGTGGAGATCTGTCCTCGAGGAAGGATATTGTATCAGATTTGGGCAGATCCAGTAATTATTCCATAGAAAGCTCTACACCTGATTTAGTCGGGAACTGCATATATATCAACTGATGCTTGGTATTATTCTATATGAAGGACTAGATAATTTTTCCCATCGTATTTGGGAGTAACTACTGGAGCTTTGAACTTTGCTGGAGTGGGGAAATCCACAATTGTTTGCACAAAGGGAGATCCTTTTACAAAGCTTCTTTGCAATGGGTTTTTGGCCTTAGCCACTCTCCTAGCGTATCCTCCAATCTATGAATAGAACATTTCCAATTGTTATTACCATCATCAGGCCTATGCATTGCTATTTTATTGTTCGTTGAACTTTCCTCTTGGGATTATTGCTTGGCCCGATCAGTACGTCGGGCGTCTGATCTAGACTGAGCAGATCTTTCCCTTCGATCAGATGGATATTGAGTGTGTCCTGACATTTCTCTAGGAACATTTTTGTTACCTGTAGGTCCCAAATGATCAAAAGGGGAAGCATGTCTTAGCCTTTCTAAGGCATTTAGCCTATCTGGAGAATAGGACTGTGTATTGAAATATTCTGACGCCCTGGACATTGAATTTGATCCTGGACGATAGGATGTGTCCCTTATAGTTCCTAACTGACTTCGCCTGCTACCTCTTAGTGGTGGTGGTGTCATATTTTCACGGGAAAACAAGGTAGGTGCTCCTGCTTGAAGAGTTTGCTGTAATACCCCGTATTTTCGTGATAATTATTTTTGGGATTAATTATATTAAAAGTTAATTAATTGGAAATTAATCCGGATAAAATATTAACGAGATGTGAGTTAGTGTTTGATATAATGTGTACATGGCTATATATGATTATATATGAATTTTGAATTATGAAATTTGTCGTGAGATTGAAATACGTCAATTTGGAAATTTTGTTGAGACGTGCGTGACAGTTGCGTCATGGTATATAATTATGATAATTAAAAAGTGAATTTTAGTTCTATTAACCGTATGGTCATTTTGAGTGCGCCAACGCGTTCGAAAGGGTCGAAATAGTCAGAAAACACTAGCCGGGGGTTAAGTTTGGGTCCCGGGACATTATTGGGCCATACCGGTAACTTATAAGGGCATTTTGGTAATTTTGGAAATTGGGTAATTAAAACCCACGAAAATTAGAGTTAAAAATCTGACTTAGTATTAACCCACTAAGCCATTTCCAACCCCAATTTAGGTAGTGGGCTACGGGAGAAGTTAGAAACTTTATAACTTGGCAAAACCAACCCCACCTCCATTAACACCTTGAGAAGAAAAGCTTGTTGAGAGAGAGAGAAGGAATTCTGCAGAGAGAGAGAGAGAGAACACTTCAGAAATTCGTCATCAAATTCAGAGATTCAAATAAGGCAAGTGATTTAATATCATTTTTATAGAGAATGCTTCTTCCATGCGTAGGATATTCAATTAAATTGTATTGTTCTTGGGAGTTAATGAAAAACCCATTAAATTGGAAATAGAATCTTACATATTGATGAGGAATTGCATGTAGAATTATATGTAGGAGATTATTCTGATGTTAATAATATCTTGGATGAAACAAAAACGGATTATAGTAGGTTCAATGATGATTTAGAAATGTTAGGGTTCATGTTCATATAATTTGGGGATAAATGAAGAGATTTGAAGATTTGATGATGTTTAAGATGAGTTAGCCCTATATAAACGTTTGATTATGACCTATGAGTGTTTAGTACGAATTATGAACCTTAAAATGATGTTGGGTCGATTTGTATGTGGGATTAGGAGTGAAGAAATTGGGAAAAAAATGAAATAAGGATTTCTGGGCTCGAAACTGGCAACTCGTTAAAAGACCTGGCCAGGTCGTTCGAACGAGCTCGTTCGAACGAGCTTCTAACGAGTTGACCTTTGACTTCTAACGAGGGTGAAGTTCGTTCGATAATCTCGTTCGAACGAGATCTCGTTAGATAGCCCAGTTCGTTCGAACGAACTCTCGTTCGAACAGCCTCGTTCGAACGAGACTTCGAACGAGTTGACAGTTTAGGCTTTTTAGCCTGTTTTGATCCCGAGTGTCTCGTAAACTTGTGTATATGTAGAGATAACCTTACCTTGAGGATTAATTGTGATATTTGGGATGTTTGTGATATAATGAGGAATCAAACCTAGAAGTGTAGTTTGAACCTAAGGGTAAATATGAAGTAGGACGTGAGTGTCTATTACGATGTGAGAACTATTGACGGCCTAATTTATTATATTAACCGGGAACATATAAATTGGGTAGTATTATATGTCGGTACAAGAATGAGAAATGTACCACCAATATATATTATGGTGATTACTAAGACGTGTGCATACTTAGTATATGTATTGACTTTATGTGTATGACATACCTACCATACTTGCTATCACGGGAGGTTTACGTTCGCTTAGGGCCCTCTAATCCTTGTGTTGCCTGGATTTAGAGTGGTTACCTCGATGAACATAGGTCAGAGAAGGACTTATTGGGATGTTAATAAGTCTGCTGATCGTGGGAGCGCAGGTATGTGCGTGATCCATGTGATGTGACTGTGTTCGCCTCCATTATTTGTGATGTTGTTATCTGAGAACGATTCCTGAGAGATTCGGAATGCGTGATCCTTATGTACGTGATGTACCGGGATGGATAGCAGAGTATGTGTGCACCACAGCTTAGTCTCGTGGTGCTTGTATTGTATATTTATGACGTAAATAATATACACTTAATTAATGGGAACTTTCATGATTAGTTTTGTGAATAATATTATGGTAATGTTGTGAGAAAACATAACGGGTTAACTGATAGTGAATGGTATTACTAATTGAGAATCTGAGTTTAAATAAAACCCTCTATTTATTTGATAACGCTAGAATGTAATATGGGGATAGAGTAGTAAGGGGTAGAACTTATTACGGTTTGGTTAGATGTGTATGTCATGTAGATGGGTACGGTACGTTAGGAGTGCACATGTAGTCGAGAGGTGAGAATTTCATGTGAGTGCACGTCCTAACATGTATTTTGCATTTAATGTTTTAATGTTATTAAAACACTTGCTGCTTTTAAAATGATTTCCACTTTCGGGCTCTGCCCCATTTTCTTTCAAACCTATTTTTGTAAAAACCATTTTAGGTGCCCAGCCACAAGGACACCATGCTTAGGATTCTCATTCAGGTGACGAGTTGTAGCTGTTTGTGGAAGTTACAGGAACTTGCTAGTAGACGCTTCATCTACTTTGATTATATATTCAGCATATTATCAGTTGTAGGTCATGCTGCCCATTTCTTTTAGACATTTCATTTATTTCAGTTATTCAGATTTCGGGCATGTAATTAATTCAGAATTCAGACTTGTCATTTTTACTTTCAGTTGTGGTATTGTTGTGAGGAGTTTTCCTCCGGACCTCGTATTACTATGTGTTGGTCATTTCATTTCTTCATTATGTGAATGGTTGTTATTCTTTCATTATTCTTTTACTGCATGTTAATCAGACTTAACTTAAAATTTGGCAACTTACTTTTTAAATACTAGGTGGTTAGTAATTATTAAAATGTTTTTGACAGTGATGCTATTAACTGAACCAACTTGGCATTTTGAATTAATTTAATAAAGGAGTAGCTACCCGGTATTTAATTAGTCGGGGTGTCACAGGTGGTATCAGAGCATCAGGTTCTAGTGTCCTTTAGGATCTATACGGCTTATTATGTTTTCCGCTGAGCTTTCTTTGATGTAGAGCCCTATATTTTAGGACTGTTGTATTCTTTTGTATATGCTACGTTCTTCAGCTATTTTGAGTTTATAACTGCGAACTTATAAACTTTATTCTTGTTTCAGAATGCCTCCACGACGTGCACAACGGGTTCCCAGGGATGCAACGCCAGAACCACAGCCCGCACCAGTTCAGGGCACGATGAATGCCGCCGAGGTTGCAGCCATTATGGCCCAGGCGGTAAATGCCGCACTTACCGTAGTTCAGCAGGCACCACTTCAGGCGCCAGTAGCCGCGCCAGTTCAGGCACATGCATACCCGTCAGCCTGGGAACGTGTACGTGATGCTTTTCAGAAAGCACATCCACCGGAGTTTGCTGGTAGCTCCGATGTTGTTGTTTCGAGTCAATGGAGAAAGGATATACAGAGGCACTTGAGGATGTATGAGTGTACTGACGTTCAGAGGCAGGTACTAGCTACTTTTAAGCTAGTGGGATCTGCACTACAGTGGTGGGAGTCTATTACCACCGTGGAGGAGAGAGATACTCTCACGATTCAGGAGTTCTGGGTGCGGTTCGACCGCAAGTACTTTCCGTTTGCTGTTCACACGGAAATGAGGAGGAAGTTGATGAACCTTCGACAGGAGGGTAAGACTGTGGCCGAGTACGAGGCCGAATTCACCAACTTGCTGAATATTGTCCCAGATGAGATACCTACAGAAGAGAAAAAGATACAGAAATTCACAGACGGGTTGACATGGAGAATTCGTCAGCACTTGTTAGGGAACCTCTCGTTAGCCACTTATTCTGATGTGGTTAACGCTGCATTGCTCCATTGCCAGGATCATCGCTTTCACATGGCTGAGGGCAAGCGATCAGGAGAGTCCAGCCATCAGGGCAGGACTGGAGGAAATGGTGCCAGCGGGGCACAATCTATCAGGGGCAATGGTGATCAGGGTACCCAGCAGGGGGATCACAAGAGGTTCAGGTCGGGAAATTTCAGGCACGGACAGGGAGGTTTTCGACAGGGCCATCAGGGTCCGAACGGCCATCAGGGCCAGCAGGGTCAGAATGGCCAACAGTAGCAGTTTCAGCAGGGCCAGCAGGGCCAGTGGAGGAACGGTAACGGCCACCAGGGCCGGGGGCAGCAGGGACAGAGAGGGGGGAACTTCCCGGGGAAGTGCTACATTTGTGGCAAGACTGGCCATAAATGCCAGGACTGTCCTGATAGGGGTCGGGCCCCGCAGCAGCAGCAGGGTGCTAGACATGAGCCACAGAGGCCACTTTTTCCACCAGCCCTCCCAGCTCCAGCCCAGGTGCCAGCTCTTCCAGCCATTCCAGCAGTTCCTGTGCAGCAGGGACAGTTACAGTATGGACGTGTCTATAACGTCCACTAGGCAGCAGCTCCGCAGGCACCACCCGCGATTGAGGGTATGTTTCCTATCCATGGTACTATGGGCCGGGTTTTGTTTGATACGGGGGCAACACATTTCTTTATAGCTACACATTTTGCGAAAGCCTTAGGATTGTTAGCTACAGCAGAGAGCACAGTTACGTGTGTAGACTCACCATTGGGGAGTGGGTCACTTATTTTCTTTGTATGCCGGGGAGTGGGGGTAGAGATTGGGGGTTTGGTATTACCTGCAGACATGCTGGTATTAGATATGCATGTGCACGATGTGATTATCGGTATGGATTGGCTCGCAGACTATAGAGCCCTGATTGATTGCTTCGGTGGGAGCATTATTTTTGCATTTTCGGAGCAAGAGATGTTTGTAGTGGCGATGCCTCGCCCAGAGGGAGGCTCGACCGCTCATTTATATTACATAGAGGAGGATACCTCTAAGGAGGTTGTGATCCCTTTAGATTCGATCCCAGTTGTCAGGGAGTATTCCGATGTGTTTTAGGAGATACCAGGCCTACCCCCCAGTCGAGAGATAGACTTTGTCATAGACTTGTTGCCAGATACGAGACCTATAGCACGCGCACCGTACCGTATGGCTCCAGCTGAGATGAGGGAGTTACGGGATCAGATTGAGCAGTTGTTGGGTCAGGGGTTCATACGGAGGAGTACCTCACCGTGGGGTGCCCCTGTGTTGTTCGTGAAGAAGAGAGATGGTTCACTGAGATTGTGTGTGGACTACCGAGAGTTGAACAAGGTCACGATACGGAATAAGTATCCGTTGCCTCGAATCGATGACCTATTCGACCAGTTGAGAGGAGCTTCTTTCTTCTCGAAGATTGATTTGCGGTCGGGATACCATCAGTTGCATATCAAGGAGGAGGACGTCTCTAAGACTGCGTTCTTAACGAGATATGGTTCTTATGAGTTTCGGGTTATGCCTTTTGGTTTGACCAATGCTCCAGCCGTGTTTATGGATTTGATGAATAGGGTGTTCAGAGATTTCGTAGATCACTTTGTCATTGTATTCATTGATGACATTCTGGTTTACTCTCAGACAGAGGAGGAGCACGCTAAGCATTTGAGGCAAGTTTTGCAGACACTGCGTCAGAATGAGTTATATGCAAAGTATGAGAAGTGCGGATTTTGGCTGAAGGAGGTCCAGTTTTTGGGACACATTATTTCCAACCAGGGGATATCGGTTGATCCGGGGAAGGTATCCACGGTGAGGGAGTGGGGACAGCCCACGACACCGACGGAGATCCGTAGTTTCTTGGGTCTAGCAGGATACTACAGGAGGTTTATTCGGGAATTCTCGAAGATAGCGGGTCCTTTGACACATATGACTCGTAAGGGTGTGCCATTCATCTGGAGTGATGCCTGTCAGTTGGCATTTGATGAGTTGAAGGATAAGTTGACCTCAGCACCTGTGTTAGCATTGCCGAGATCGGGAGTTGAGTATCTAGTCTACACCGATGCGTCCTTGCAAGGACTTGGAGGTGTATTGCAGCAGGAGAGTCAGGCCATAGCTTATGCTTCCCGTAAGCTAAAGCCTCACGAGAAGAATTACCCCACTCATGACTTGGAGTTGGCGGCAGTTGTTTTTGCCCTTCGTATTTGGAGACATTACCTTTTGGGGGAGAAGTTTCGATTGTTCACAGACCACAAGTCCCTACAGTACCTATTCACGCAAAAGGAGTTGAATATGCGGCAGCGAAGGTGGCTTGAGTTTGTGAAGGACTATCAGTTTGATATTCAGTATCACCCGGGGAAGGCTAACGTGGTAGCAGACGCGTTGAGCCGTAGGCCAACAGATGAGGTGGCAGGGGTGTGGAAGGCCAAGTGGAAGGAGTTGGGACACCAGGATGCAGTGGCCTGATCGTTCATGTCTGTAATGACCGTTACACCACAGATTGTCACGAAGGTAGTAAGGGCACAGGCAAATGACTCGTTCTGTCAGGTGCAGATAGTTCGATTACTAGCAGAGGGAGCCGAGTCCTATACATTAGCTCAGACGGGGGATTACGCTTCAATGGAAGATTGGTGGTTTCGGAAGGGGAGGAATTGCGATATGAGGTGATGGCAGAGTCGCACGGCTCACGATTCGCGGTACATCCCGGAGTGGACAAAATGTATCAAGACATGAGACGACAGTATTGGTGGAGCGGTATGAAGAGAGATATTGTCGAGTTTGTTTCTAGATGAGCCACGTGTCAGCTGGTAAAAGTGGACCATCAGAGACCGACAGGACTTCTATAGCCGTTGGAGGTTCCGATGTGGATGTGGGAGAGCATATCCATGGATTTTATCACGGGGTTGCCTACGTCACAGAGAGGTCACGACTCTGTTTGGGTGATTGTGGATAGGTTGTCCAAGGTTGCTCATTTTCTACCCGTAAGGACAGACTACACTACGGGACAGTATGCCCATCTCTTCATTGCAGAGGTAGTGAGACTTCACGGTGTGCCCCTGAATATCGTGTCAGACAGAGACAAGATATTTGTTTCACGGTTTTGGGAGAGTTTTCAGGAGGCTATGGGCACGGAATTGCGGTTGAGTACGGCGTATCACCCACAGACCGATGGGCAGACCGAGCGTACAAATCAGATGTTGGAGGACATGCTACGTATGTGCATCATTGACTTTGGGGGTGGATGGGAGCAGTATCTTCCACTGGTGGAGTTTGCTTACAACAACTCCTACCAATTCACCATTGGCATGGCCCATTTGAGGCATTGTACGATAGACCTTTTCGTTCCCCAGCATGTTGGTTGGAGGTGGGGGACAACAAACTACTTGGGCCGGAAGTAATTCAGGATACTTCGGCAAGGATAGAATTGATCCGAAGTCGCATTCGGGTAGCTCAGGATCGGCAGAAGAGCTATGCGGACGCGAAGAGATCCTTCAGGGAATTTGAAGTGGAGGAACAGGTTTTGCTCAGAGTACCTCCTATGAAGGGAATTATGTGTTTCGGGAAGAAAGGGAAGTTGGCACCGAGATATGTGGGACCATTTCCTATTATTGAGCGGATTGGACCGGTTGCGTATAGGCTTGGGTTACCGGAGCATTTGCATCGGATTCACGACGTGTTTCATATTTCCTCGCTAAGGAAATATCTCAGAGATGATTTGGCTCATTCTCATATTGCTTTGGAGGACATCGATCTCCAGTCTGATAGCTCCTACGAGGGGGGGCCGATTGCTATTTTGGACCGAAGTGAGCGGAAACTGCGGTCAAAGATAGTTCCGTTAGTGCGTGTTCAGTGGCGACATCATAATGTCGAGGAGTCCACCTGGGAGTGCGAGGATGAGATGCGCGAACGTTATCCAGAGTTATTCTTACCAGGTACTTTCTAGTTCCGAATTTCGGGACGAAATTCAGTTATTAGGGTGGAAGTATGTAATACCCCGTATTTTCGTGATAATTATTTTGGGGATTAATTATATTAAAAGTGAATTAATTGGAAATTAATTTGGATAAAATATTAACGAGATGTGAGTTAGTGTTTGATATAATGTGTGCATGGCTATATATGATTATATATGAATTTTTAATTATGAAATTTGTCGTGAGATTGAAATACGGCAATTTGGAAATTTTGTTGAGACGCGTGTGACAGTCGCGTCATGGTATATAATTATGATAATTAAAAAGTGAATTTTAGTTTTATTAACCGTATGGTCGTTTTGAGTGCGCCAACGCGTCCAGAAGGGGAGAAATAGTCAGAAAACACTAGCCGGGGGTTAAGTTTGGGTCCCGGGGCATTATTGGGCCATACCGGTAACTTATAAGGGCATTTTGGTAATTTTGGAAATTGGATAATTAAAACCCACGAAAATTAGAGTTAAAAATCTGACTTAGTATTAACCCACTAATCCATTTCCAACCCCAATTTAGGTAGTGGGCTACGGGAGAAGTTATAAACTTTATAACTTGGCAAAACCAACCCCACCTCCATTAACACCTTGAGAAGAAAAGCTTGTTGAGAGAGAGAGAAGGAATTCTGCAGAGAGAGAGAGAGAGAACACTTCAAAAATTTGTCATCAAATTCAGAGATTCAAATAAGGCAAGTGATTTAATATCATTTTTATAGAGAATTCTTCTTCCATGCGTATGATATTCAATTAAATTGTATTGTTCTTGGGAGTTAATGAAAAACCCATTAAATTGGAAATAGAATCTTACATATTGATGAGGAATTGCATGTAGAATTATATGTAGGCGATTATTCTGATGTTAATAATATCTTGGATGAAACAAAAACGGATTATAGTAGGTTCAATGATGATTTAGAAATGTTAGGGTTCATGTTCATATAATTTGGGGATAAATGAAGAGATTTGAAAATTTGATGATGTTTAAGATGAGTTAGCCCTATATAAACGTTTGATTATGACCTATGAGTGTTTAGTACGAATTATGAACCTTAAAATGATGTTGGGTCGATTTGTATGTGGGATTAGGAGTGAAGAAATTGGGAAAAAAACGAAATAAGGATTTCTGGGCTCGAAACTGGCCACTCGTTAGAAGACCTGCCCAGGTCGTTCGAACGAGCTTCTAACGAGTTGACCTTTGACTTGTAACGAGGGTGAAGTTCGTTCGATAATCTCATTCGAACGAGATCTCGTTAGATAGCCCAGTTCGTTCGAACGAACTCTCGTTCGAACAGCCTCGTTCGAACGAGACTTCGAACGAGTTGACAGTTTAGGCTTTTTATCCTGTTTTGATCCCGAGTGTCCCATAAACTTGTGTATATGTAGAGATAACCTTCCCTTGAGGATTAATTGTGATATTTGGGATGTTTGGGATATAATTAGGAATCAAACCTAGAAGTGTAGTTTGAACCTAAGGGTAAATATGAAGTAGGACGTGAGTGTCTATTACGATGTGAGAACTATTGACGGCCTAATTTATTATATTAACCGGGAACATATAAATTGGGTAGTATTATATGTCGGTACGAGAATGAGAAGTGTACCACCAATATATATTATGTTGATTACTAAGACGTGTGCATACTTAGTATATGTATTGACTTTATGTGTATGACATACCTACCATACTTGCTATCACGGGAGGTTTACGTTCGCTTAGGGCCCTCTAATCCTTGTGTTGCCCAGATTTAGACCGGTTACCTCGATGAACATAGGTCAGAGAAGGACTTATTGGGATGTTAATAAGTCTGCTGATCGTGGGAGCGCAGGTATGTGCGTGACCCATGTGATGTGACTGTGTTCGCCTCCATTATTTGTGATGTTATTATCTGAGAACGATTCCTGAGAGATTCGGAATGCGTGATCCTTATGTACGTGATGTACCGGGATGGATAGCAGAGTATGTGTGCACCACATCTTAGTCTCGGGGTGCTTTTATTGTATATTTATGACGTAAATAATATACACTTAATTAATGGGAACTTTCATGATTAGTTTTGTGAATAATATTATGGTAATGTTGTGAGAAAACATAACGGGTTAACTGATAGTGAATGGTATTACTAATTGAGAATCTGAGTTTAAATAAAACCCTTTATTTATTTGATAACGCTAGAATGTAATATGGGGATCGAGTAGTAAGAGGTAGAACTTATTACGGTTTGGTTAGATGTGTATGTCATGTAGATGGGTACGGTACGTTAGGAGTGCACATGTAGTCGAGAGGTGAGAATTTCATGTGAGTGCACGTCCTAACATATATTTTGCATTTAATTTTTTAATGTTATTAAAACACTTGTTGCTTTTAAAATGATTTCCACTTTCAGGCTCTGACCCATTTGCTTTCAAACCTATTTTTGTAAAAACCATTTTAGGTGCCCAGCCACAAGGACACCATGCTTAGGATTCTCATTCAGGTGACGAGCTGTAGCTGTTTGTGGAAGTTACAGGAACTTCCTAGTAGACGCTTCATCTACTTTGATTTTATATTCATCATATTATCAGTTGTAGGGCGTGTCGCCCATTTCTTTTAGACATTTCATTTATTTCAGTTATTCAGATTTCGGGCATGTAATTAATTCAGGATTCAGACTTGTCATTTTTACTTTCAGTTGTGGTATTGTTGCGAGGAGTTTTCCTCCGGACCTCGTATTACTATGTGTTGGTTATTTCATTA
Source organism: Sambucus nigra (assembly GCA_949130495.1). NCBI lineage: Eukaryota > Viridiplantae > Streptophyta > Magnoliopsida > Dipsacales > Adoxaceae > Sambucus > Sambucus nigra. The sequence goes on from OX422214.1 coordinate 15,841,291, forward strand.
CTTCATTATGTGAATGGTTGTTATTCTTTCATTATTCTTTTACTGCATGTTAATCAGACTTAACTTAAAATTTGACAACTTACTTTTTAAATACTAGGTGGTTAGTAATTATTAAAATGTTTTCGACAGTGATGCTATTAACTGAACCAACTTGGCATTTTGAATTAATTTAATAAAGGAGTAGCTACCCGATATTTAATTAGTCGGGGTGTCACATTTGCGTAAGTTGTCTGATAATGTCCAGCATAGACTCTTAACCTCTTGCAAGACAGGCCAGAGTTCCAGTTAATTCATTCGTCATTGGTGGGGCAAAAGGGATAGGCAAAATGCCATCGTTCCTGAGACTTGATTCAAGTATATCATCCATATTGGTGTTTGAATGAATGAGAACAATTAAAAATACGTTCCCACAAATAGTGCCAATCTGTTGATGCAAAAAACTAGACTATCCTAATTAATTGATCAAAGATAAATATGAAGAAAAATGACAAAGAATTTTTAAAGTGGTTCGGTTATAAGAAGGATCCTACGTCCACTATTGTGTATTGCCTTGGACTTGTTCAACTACCTCTTGTCTCGTTTTTCTCATGTCCCTTTATTGTAGGGTTTACAATGTATTTATAGCCCTTTGAGGGTGTACAAGGGTTGGAATATTAAAGGATGGAATGCCTTTAGAACATAGGCATTTACATTTGTACAATGTTAATAACGTTTACAACTGTTGATGATTTGATGTCATTGTTGATCAGTCTTCCTGGTGTTGGTCGGTCTTCTTTAATCTATTGGTCGGTCTTCCTTCGTTGGTAGGTAACTTGTCCTTGTTGACTTGGATTAAAGCCCAGATGGATGATACGTGTTATTATATTATTGGTCCATGCAGCAGGATAATTTTTTGTATCAACAATACCCAAGACATCTTACCCATAGTAAAGGCCACACTGCATAAATAACTGGATGTTATGACCTGGGAGTATACTCACCCTGCTTCTCAAGCCAGGGGATTCACCCACATCGTGCAACATCTATGATAGCACTAGAGGGGTATGTTTCACATACATATATCATACACACACAGATATATTTATAATCATATCATATATATATTGTCTCTATACCCGAATATATATATATATATATATATATATATATATACACACTAGGGTATGCTCGTGCCTGAAGGAACGCAAATAATTTTCTATAGTATAAATTCATCGAAAGTCATGAAATTTTAAAAATATAAATAAGCATAAACAAAGCAATTTTTTTTGGAAAAACTCTCTTTATTACAAACATTCTTATCACTTCAATTTCAACAAACAGAAAAGGTCGTCAAGTTAGCATGTTGTAATAGTAAACAACTTGATATTACATATTACTTCATAACAACAAATGGAAGAAAAACATATATCATTGATCGACATATGACCACTAAAGAATACACTTCAATATTTGCAAACAAAGTTAAAGGGCACACAAAATCAAAATTTTCATAAATTCGCATTATATAATGCTCTCTTAAAAATGGATAAAAACTCAAATACACGGTACATATTTGCATGTGAATCTTACATCTATTTTATCACTCAAGTGCCAAATTTAAATAACGTGCTATAAATATAAACAATGTACACATGCACACATATGTTAATTACAATAGAACACCGGTTGTAAGATTGAGCGGCATCTTTTGGCACCGTAAAGACCAACGAAGTGTGAAGATGTTGGCCTATAAGTTGATTTGACATCACTTGAGAAAACCTGAATGTAAAAATCAATAAGAATATAAATTAAATGGATTATAAGTTTTAAAGATATAAAAAATATAACATGAAAATTGGCCCAAACCATAATTACACCGGAAACCAATAACCCAATTCTAAACTTACAAAATTGAAATAATGTGAATAACATCAATTTTAACCAAACACAAAAAACATGAATGGCATTAGTAAATGGATTAAGCCGTAAACCGTGCAACTAACTTTTGTAAATATCCTTAATGTTAGGTCCTAACATATGATAAAAATATTAAAAAAAATCAAATATAAGATATTAGAAATAACTTCTGAAGCAGTCATAACTTACTTGATTCACCAATGGAACTCTCTAAATCAATTCTTCAAAATTATATTCTTTTGATTATATTCGTAATTTACCTCCTCAAGTACCTTTTTCACTTCAGTGGTGAACCCGACTACATCTCCGTCATTTTCAAATTCAGGCTAACATACACCAGCCTATTTGCAATAGCAAATTTATGCCAACTACAACTCCTTCATAGTTTGAATAGATTTTTTCAATCGATATAAATTAAATTGCAACTATCAAGATTCTTTCACGATCAATGCATTTATTAAATGAGGAAGGCTCAAAAGCTAAAAAAACAGAAATAATGTGTGGCAATTAATGTAGAATGTGGATGCACATTTTGAAATTGATGTATATAGCGTAAAGTAGATATGTCTTTTAAAGGTCATGTAATAGTTCCTTTAAGGAACATAATATAAACACACCAATAAAGCCTCACCCAGTGCTACAAAGATTCACACGTGTAACTGCCACTGTGGGCTTGTACATTATTAACAATGCTATAATTTTTATTCACCAAATTACCTTAATAAGCTCATTCAATATAAAAATTTATATAGTATACTCTGTTTTAAATAACTATTATAGTCATAGATACCACGTAAACACCTTTAAAATTTAATAACTATTACAGCCTAGTTCTTAATGGAAAAATTAAGCTAAAAGGAGATAAAATGTATTCAAAATTCATGTTATCAAAACTAAACAAATCTGTAAGATTCAATTTAAAAATAAATATATTCAATTGCATCTTAAATATGGTAAGAGAATCCAATTTGTTCAACGCCTGAAATGCAAAAAATTGAGTTGACTCACGAATCCAATTTGTCAAAATTCAAGTCTGAAGTTCACGGCTCACAGGAACACCATTTTTCTTTGATACAACGCAAAATCGAAAAGCTAAAGAGTGATATAGAGAGAGAAAGAAGATGTGAAGTGAATTGAGGTATGAAATTGACAAAGTCACTGCTAGGCCACATTTAGATTTAAACCTTGAGAGGGGGAGAATTGGGGATGAGCTAGCAAATCAAAATCAAGAAACCTCTAACCTCACTAACAAACTTAACCGAGAAATTCATGCATTAAGAGCACAGGTGGAAGCAGAAAAATATGATGTGATAAAGTATTGCACATGTACCCTTATTTCTATTTATGTTGTTGGTCTGGCAGTACTGGTGATCTTGATTTATCCTGTTTCGTTGCATTGCAAATTAACTATGGGGTAGCCCTATAAGGGGGAAAATGTGAATTATAATATTCATTTTGTTGTAGGTGTTTGTTGTTGAATGAAAAAAAAAGTTTTAATTTATCCTTAAAAAATAAAAATAAAATAAAATAAAGTTTGCATGTGTGTGCATGACAGAAAGAGATAGAGGGATACCTTTCGTGCTTGTAGTTTCGAATATGACATCGGGAGAGTCGCTGGCTATAGCATTGGGAGAATCCAAAGCCCATGTCCACCAAATCAACATCAACGTCAACCATCAACCTATAGTACCAACAGTACAAATGGGGATGAAAACTAACAAAAAACACATATGCAATGATACACTATATCATAGGTTTCTAGCTAATAAAATATAACAAAATGAAAATTACCCCTAAGCTCAAAACTAACACAGAAGAAGGAATATTGAAACAATGCAATCTTATGAAATGCCAACATATAAAAAGTTAAAGATAACATATGTGAATATATAGCTATAGTGAGTTTGTGACACAGTAAACAAAATTAGCTACAGTTGTAGAAGCAAAACGCATTAAAGATTTGAAATAAATGAAATACATGCACATCTATATGATTAGAGAAACATATTCCCTGCAATTCTTGAGGGAAATGACTATGTGGTTTGGCTTCCTTCCAAGAAAGGGACCTTCACCATTGCATCTGCTTGGGAGCTATTGAAGACCCACAAGCCTACTGTTACTTGGAGCAAATTTGTTTGGAGTAAGGTTTGCATTCCTAAGTGTTCTTTCATTGCTTGGTTAGTATTTCGAAAGGCCATCAACACTAAGGACAAATTATTTGAATGGGGTATTTCTGAGGATGACCTGTGTGGGATTTGTGGTTCTAAGAGGGAAACTTATAACCACCTGTTCTCTCAATGCAGCCTTAGCAAGAGTATATGGGAGGAGGTGATGCTTAGAAATCAGCGGTATAGGAAGTTTCAAAGTTGGAATAGAGAGTTATCCTTGGCCACTGTTAACCACTCTACTATTTCCTTATGTGACAAGATTAGATCCCTTTCCTTCATTACTACGATCTATTGCATCTGGATGGAGAGGAATTCGAGGTGCTTTAAGCATGTCTTCAATTCTCTAGACACCATTGTGAAGGGTATTGAAAACATGGTTAAAGCCAAAGTTCTTACTTGGAAGAAGGATAGAAGAAATTACACTAACTGGATGGCTTGTATGTATTGGAACATCCCTGAAAATAGGCTGTTGAGCTAATCTTTTGTTTGCTTTTTGGTTGGCTCCGGGGTATGCCCCGGGGTCCTTTTGATCTTTGAGGTTCCTTCCTCTGTGTATTCTTCTTTTTTTTATATATACATCTAATTTCCCAAAAAAAAAAAAAAATATCTTTATCACAACATGCCGGCACAACATGGTTTCTATAAAGTATTGCAAATATAAATGAACTAGGATATAAATTACTGATTCATCTTTCGCTCAGTATGAAAACATTATGAAACCAAGACATGTTGTATTAGCTTTTTAGTTTATCATTTCATCCTTACAGCACACTGATTCCAACACTCCCCCTTTATCCATGATTTCCCTAAACATGAAATTAAAAACAAGCACCACCGTTAGAAAAGGAAAGTGAATTATGGTTGTATATAAACATCCACCTCTGGAAAAGGGGACATATGTTTTCAGATTTGTCAAGGAGAGATATATGAAGTTTTACAAAACTATGACCCGGATGGTAAAAAACAGGGTTGACATTTCAGTATAAACTTTTGGTGAAAAGATTGGCATAAATAATTAAACAAAAATTTGAATTAATTAAAGTAGATGTACGTGAATACATCCCAGATAATGAAAGAAAAACATATCATACAATGAAACAACTGGAAATACATGTGACTTATGGGATGAAGATGTATATAAATACATACGAAAGTTCAAGAAAAAATTGAAAATACTTATGACTTATGAGATGAAAATGTATATGAATACAATCAAGTAAAAATTCACTCAAAAAAACTCACTGAAAAAAAATTCACTGAATCCATCTACCGGGATGATAAATTCACTAGAAAAAATAGAAGCCACTACCGGGATGAGATGGCTTAGGATGAATGTTGGAGCTCAATCCAGAATGCCTGGAAAAAACAGAAGTCACTACCGGGATGCCTGCAAAAATTCACTAAAAAAATAATAAATTAAGGAGATAGAGTAAAAGAGTGCGCTTTTGAAATTATTGAGTACCTTAGGATGAATGATGGAGCTAAATGCGGGGATGGGATGCTTAAAATCAAGAAATGAAAACAGTAATTTTATTATAGGAAAAGAAAAAAGAAAATTGAAAAATACTAATATACCAAAAGCTTCAACTATAGCCAGAATATGCACACAATGCATGCACACACACACACATACTTATTTTCAATGTTTTTACTATAATATAAACCAATTTCTTGCTACTTGACATGTTTTACACGTGTGTTTCATTCTCATTCAGCTAATCTCCCTTTCACAATTGAAGTGTTGTATTGGGTATTGGGCCTCTAGTAGTCACCTTATTTTCATGGTTTATATACATTGGAAAAAAAACATTCAAACATGATGGGAACATGGTAATGCACCATTCTCACAGTTTCAGGTCGCTGGTACAGGGTACCTATTCCTCATATTTCTTAGTCTTTGTATTGTACCCAATTACTTAAACGTGATGGGAACACCTAGAAAATAAACAACAAACAAAACTGATACCAAAGTATAACCTTTAGATCACGATTTTTACCCCAAGTTTGAACCCCTAAACGAAACCCTTTGTTTAAACATATTGTGTAGTGATGGGATCGATTTTAGGTGGTAGTTGGTGTAGATTTTAGGCGGTGTAACAGATAATGGGGATGTGTTGTAGAACTGAATGTGAATAAAAGAAGACACAAAGATAATTTCACTTACTTGGTCACCTTCCATAACGAATGAGGGTAATTTGAACCTCCTTCCATAAAATCAACACCCCTGACCCTTATCTGTTTAAGCATTTTTCTGAATTCCATGGCCTTTTGATTATGTGTATATAGAAATTTAAAGCCGATGCAGACTAAGAGGTATAATGAGGAAACATGGCCCCTTAGTTTTAGTTAGTTTTAGTCTTATTTCTAGCTTGAGCTCCTAGAAATATCCGTGTAAGAGCAATTAATGTAATAGGTCCACAGTCCACATATACTTACCTCACGATCTATCAGATCTATATTGTCAAACATCTCTCTGCTTCTCCCTATTTTCCCCATCTCAACAAAATCTGATCTTTTAAGAAAACCTGAAAAGATAAATAAAACATTAAGACCTTTGAATAGATTCCAACCATGAAGATTGAGTTTTTCATGTTCTGTTGCAAAAGAAAACAAAACAATAAGGGTGTACGAAAGACTTAGGTAGTTTTTCCAGATCAGCAGAATGCAGATCGGCGAAATGACGAAACTTCGAGGTATTGGAAATCTCCAGTTCTGAAACTACCTGGGAATAATGAAAATAATTGTAGATCGTGAAAAAAAAACAGTATTGAGGCACTAAGGCAAGTATGTACAAAAGACTCAGTTGGTTTCATGGCTTGATTTTTATTTTTTCTTTAATTATTACCTCGGTTTGTGACTTTGGCTTCTCTAGTACTTTTCATCTGTCTTTGCTCCTTCATACTTGGTTATCATGTGTACATCTTGGTCTAAGATGGTGGTCCTATATGTAGCTCAAGTGGTAGTGGAGTGGAAGTGTGTGTAGTGAGAAGTGGTGAGAAGAGAGATGAGGGAGGGTGTAATTTTTGAGCATTGGTAGGGGTGATGGCGGGGAAAGCATCGGGTGTATGTTTTAAAAATGAGAGGGTTTGAAGAGGGAAGGGAGCATCGGGTGTATGTGAGAGAAATGAAAGAGGGTTTGGTGTGTACTTAACAAACTAGTCATTCACTTTGAATTAAAGTAAAAGAGGAGGATTTAATTAGTGAAAAAAATAGAGGGAATTCAAAATTTTCAAGGGAAAAATAGGCATTGTAGGATAAAATCATATTGATGACATCATTTTTTAATCTTATGGCATACATAAGTTTTGTATTATATATATATATATATATATATATATATATCAAATCCGGATATTCATGCCTATCTCACGTGGCATTAGCATAAAATCCCGAATATACCAATTTTATTAATTCATAAGTATGCACACACTTATTTTAATCCCGTAAGTATACACTCACTTATGATATAATTATCACATTAACTTCTTCTGAATATTAGCTTATCACCTCTAGCTAGTATTCAAATTTCATCCTACTCGCACATTCAGATTCACTCGTATATAATTGGCATATATATATATATATATATATATAAACCCGCTGAAATAATTCCCCAAACACTCCTAAAATTCATACCCCAAATTTTATTCCCACTAACCCAAGGGTCATATATTACTCATTTAATCATTTAGAAGTCCTAACACTCTTTTTAGGATCCGTTAATATTTATCTCCACAAAACAATCATCCTTCAATCCTTAAAACCAAGAAAAAAATTCAAATTTGACAGGGCCGAATCGATTCGCCTTAGACTGAATCAATTCGCCAGACCGAATCAATTCGTTCCCCAATGAATAGATTGAAATGGTTTAGTTTTCTACTTTTCCTGAGTTCATCTTCTTCATCAACTCAAAAACCACTCCAACACTCATCCAACCCAACATTTATGGTCTCCAACATCATCAACCATCAACATACTCATCTCCCCATTTATTTTTACCCAACACAAGAATTAATGCATGGGATTCATCAATCTAATTAATAATTTCAACCTTTTTTCTTAATTATGCCCCAATTTTCATTTCTCTTCCAAATTCTCACCAAAAATTACACCATTAACATGGATTCAAGCTCAGATTTCATATGGAGTTATTATCACCTCAATTTATATGAAATCATTTTCGAATATCCCATTTTTATTCAATAATCCCAACCCAAAATTCATACAGTTTACACCAGCTATAATATGAATTATAAATACACATAAATAGTTAAAGCAAGTTAAACACTTGCCTCGTTGTAAATCCAACGACCTAGTGTCGGGATCTGTCAGAGATTGGACGGAGTTATCCTCTTTTTCTCCCTTTTCTTCTTCCTTTCTCTTCTTTCTCTGTTTTCTTTCTCTTCTTTCCTTCTTTTCTCTTTCTCTTGGATTTCAAGAGAAAAATAAGGGTTATCCCCTTATTAAACCCAAATTTGACTCGTATACACAAATGTGAGTCCCTACTAGTTCAAAAAGTCCCCGGGACCAAACACTACCCCCGGGTACTCTATTGTAACTATTTCATCCCATCTAAGACCAACTGTAGACTCAAAATCCCCATCCGAGTAACTTATCTAAAATTTACCATTTTAAATCCAATACAACTCCGCACGTGTTTTCGGAATAAAATATTATTTCTTGCCACTTTGCCCAACCGCGACATGATATAAAATAATCCAACTTCATGTACTTATTCATGTAAGTAAATATAGTACACGTAAATATTAATCCGTCACTCACCAATTAATATTTATCCATTCACTTGATTTCTCAAATCATTTCTCCCGGTATTAAATTACACCCACTCATGTAATATAAATACCCATAAAAGTACGGGGTATTACATATATTAGTACTAAGTGTTGTTTTACATTTATCAGAAAGAAACAATACACACTGTCAGTTATGCCTTCCAAATCCTACCAAGAATATGGAATCAACTTTTTCCAACCCCACACACAAAACGAAAGATACACGATCCGTCCTACGTTATTTATGTACAACCATATTCCTTTCCTATGTTACTTTAGATGAGCTGGGGGTACGATGCAATCAGTTTCAAGTTCAGGGTTAGAGTCACTAGAAGTGGATCTTGATAATGAGAAAGTGTAAGTAAAATAACTAGAGTTTAATGAAATAGTTCCATAATCAATTGGAGATATTGGTGGAGTAATAATGATATGCTCTGTTGGAGCCACATCTCATGCCAGGTGAATATCTTGTAGAAGCATCTCTAGACCTTGTAATACCTTTTTTCTTGTCTTTCTTTTTGTTTTCTCCCATTAAACGACTAATTAACAAGATATGCTTAATGTACGGGGTAGCAATGGACCACTCTCAGTCAATACTTAGAATGGTCTTTCATAACTTGGTGTATATCCTGATAAATTTCATCCCAAGCATTCATTTCTGGAAGTCAGAATCAATAACATAGTGTAATAAGGAAGTCTTATGAAAATAACTAATATGATATCCTAAGTCCCTCATAAGCATTATAAACCCGGCACTCTCTTTGATACCATGTTGTCCGGTGATCTGTATATGGTCATAATAATATATAATGATAATTGTATTAAAAATAAAGTTTAAGGCGAAAAAGAAAATGGAACTTTATTTAAGTCGGATGCAATTGCATCTTATTACATTTCTTGAAGTCTTCATATAACATAAAAATAATTGTAACTAGTAGGGTTACAAAATCTAATATATGGTAGTGAAGATATTCCAATTTAGGCTTCCATCTTTTCTAGTTACTTCCCAATTATACATAATTGAAAAGGTTTTTCTTCATACAAAAAAATAAAAATCCATTGGGGGCGAGGGGTATCTCTCCTTCTTCGAATTCACTTTCCATCTGAAAGGGAAATAAATAAGCAAAATCTTTGCCAAGTAGATAATTTTATTTTTATAACAAGTGTATATTTCAAAGTTTTAGATAGCATAAAGGGAATGCAGTACATATAATACCTCACGTCTTATAGCATTTCGAAACAAGATGAAATATTAATAGTAATGAATAAAGGTATAAAGGAGTTTGGTGATATTTATAAGGATAGTATGATCATTATAACCAGACAAGTGTTTGTCGAGTCATAAAAAGAAGGGTCCATGCATTTTTATAATAGAATAAATCATAAATGTCAATTATAAAGGCTTTAAAGATGTAGTAATACTGTTATAATAGCATTAATTCAAAATCTTGGAGATAAAATAACACCGTTGAGACCATCTCTAAGAGTGGAATCCAAATGGTAAACAAAACTAAGCATGCAAACCCTGAGTCCTACAGGCTAAATAGCAATTATGTGGGTGTAACGAAAGTCTATTCCTTGAATTATAATGTATGATACTAGATTTAATGAAATCATCTTTTGTTTATAATATCATTGTTTTACTGAGATTATCCATTGCATGAAATCATATGGTTAAGGCTTTTTCGGGTAAAAATTGAATCAAATTATATGGGATTTGTGAACTAGACAAAAAGTTCATAAATGAGGATGAAATTTATGGGGCTATCACAAAGTGATATAAATAATTGACCAAATTAAGGTAATTGCGTGAAATAATACTGAAATAGAAGTTACCTACTTTTTAATCCCGTGCTTGATGTATATGATCTTCTTGTTCAAAGGGAAAACGAGTAATATGAAATCATGTATATAGTAAATGTTCAGGTATGGAAAATAAATAAGAATTTAAGTAAAGTTGGCAGTTTTATATGTAATTTAATTGAAATTTAGAATTCTTATGGGCTAAATATAAAATTATTAATAGTTTTAGTTTTCAATTAATTTTCTTAAGTTTTATTCATTTGTTGGGATTAGTGAAAAGAGAAAATTATGTTATATATGTTGAAAAGTACATGGATTTAAACTTTGGGGTTGATATTTAAAAGCTTGAAAATCTAAGAGTTTATATGTAAATTAAAAGATTTGTTTTTATATTCGAAAACTATTTTCTAAGGAAAATAATTTTTGTGTAAACAAATAGAAAATGTAATATACTAATTTCACAAGAAAAATAAAATAAAATTATTGGAAAAATTCAGAATTATCTGATTGAGGAACGCGAGAGTCAGAGCCCATACACGGACTACACACCCAAAATAGAAAATGACAGTAATATAAAAGCCTATCCATATACGGACTACACGCCCAAAACATAAACTAAAATAACTTATCCTATCAAGATAAAATAGACTGAGGCATGTAAACAAAGATGTAGCATCCAAAGCTACTGCACAACAATAATAAATCGATCCCTGCAATCTCAGCTGCTGCTACTATACACCTGGGATAATAAAAGAAAAATAAGGAAAACAAAAGCCTGCAGGGAAAATCTTGTAAAGTAGAAAATATTTTTCTAGTAGATAATTGTTTTAAACTGATTAAAACAATAGTGTATTAGTTTCGTAATTAACCGGTCGCACTCACTTGAGATAAACCTCACCCTCAACTATAGTGCTCACCTAATGTGTTCATTTATTTATCCTAATTAAACTACCCAGTCTAACTAGGATATACATAACCTCTATCTAAGACCAATCCCACTAATACTCTCCGTTAGCTAAGTATAATTATCATCACTAGATATACGTTCATAAATAATGTCGTAGCAACAAACTTGCTATAATTAACTAATCACGTAATGAGCATAACATAGCTACGCTCGTGCTATAATAGATACATACACTATATCCTAAAGACATACATATATACTATATACGCATAATCGCATTTAAGATATGAGAAATCACTGATGCATCCCTCGTGCGCTATTCGGCTCTAAGCATCACGTCTCATAGCAATCCACCACGTCAAAATCTCACCACCGATCCAAAATAACCACATATAATGGAGGCGATCATAGGCATACAACTGGGGTCACAACCAAAACACATTGCACCTAAACGGAATCTAAACCAACACCTATCCTTGAACACAAATAGTGGTCATCCAATAGTCCTATGACCTAGGGAGTCAATCCAATACTCATCGGTCTACGTCAGGATGGACCGCCCACTACGCGCAACCTCCTACAATAGCACTACCGAGTAGGTATGTTTAAATAAAACAAGTAGCATGTATGTATATATACTAGGGTGTACCCGTGCCGATGGCACGACGATAAATTTGTTCCCGTGATATTTTGTCCCCGTGCCGATGGCACGACGATAAATTTGTTCCCGTGATATTTTGTATTTTAAACGTGTTGCCAATATTTCAAATATAAATACTATATTTTAAACGTGATGGCACAGGGATAAATTTTCTCCTGAATATTTGTGGTTATAAAACACGCACACTACCGAAAATGGAGAAAAAAATAGTTGCCTAAGATACTCATTTCACTTGAGTAAATAATAATTATCCATCAAATAAGGTTTTAAAATTATACATTCCCAAAGTAACCCGAGTTGGTTCAACTGTAGAATATTAGGATTGTTTTGCACAACTTTACAAAAAATACTAACAAAATATTAAATCTCCGATTTAATTTTTTTATTTATATTTCAAGTGACTTTTGAAATCATCTTTAATTAGAGCATTATGTGTAGTATGAATTTGTCCACATATGTAATCATACTCTCACTTTTACAGTACATATCGGATACTTGTATTACTTTTTATTCTTACATGTATAATTGGGTGACATGCAATTACTTTTCTTGTTCATATATAAATGTTGTATTTTGAAGTGTGGCCAAAACAAAATTTTCCACAACTACTTTTGGCCTGTAATCACCGTGATTCTATCAATACTTCACAATATTATCATTCCAAATAAAATATAATGAAAAAGTATAAATAAAATCGAAATCTTGGACTTTATGTGGATAAAAATTACACCATTAGGCAGTACGCTCATGCCTTGAACAGTGTGTTGGGTACAAAGTACATATTAGATTGACATATTTTTTTTAACTCGCTATCTATTCTCATCCAGATCATCAATTTTCAAGCGCTTAATATTTCAAAATTATATTCAAAGCAACCCCAAACATGATGTAATATTCAAAATCTTGAATTAAACGTGTATTAAAAAATATTCGAGGGACCATTTGGTATATGCCCCAAATAAAAAGTCAAAGTCTTGAACTTTAGAACAATTCAAACTTTGCATTTAGTCAACCAATATTTTTGCACTAAAGTTACCATTGACTGCACTAAAAAAGGGATCGTTGGGAAATGAACTAAATCCTTGTGTAATCTATTAGGGATCAAGACCACAAATGTTTTGGCTCACCATCCAAACTTTACCACATCATAATTTTCAAACATTGTGCACAATGTTAGGAATCAAGACCTAATATTAGTTTCGAACTCCCAAGAAAATTAGGCAGTATCATTAAAACACAATTCAAGAAATTTAAAAAAATCACAAATAATTTGTCAATATCCCTAAAATTCAGGTACTATCATTAAAATCCAGTTCAAGAATTTAAAAACTATTAGATGAAAAAACTTGGACACATTTCAAAAATCCTAGAAGAACTTAAAAGTTAAGGGAGAAATGTAAGTGTAATGAAGGTATTGACCATATATGTGTATGGAAACTTTTAATTGAATAAAAAAATGTTAAATCATTTTTAAAAAAAAGTACACACATCATTTTAAAACTACACAATTTATTCACCATTTGTTTTTCATTCAGAATTAATAACAAAAATATTAAATATAAAATAAAAGTTCCCTAATATGCCACCAAAAATTCTATAAATCCAAATATGAATCCTACAAATCTAAAAAATTTGAGAAAATCATCCATTTCTTTAAAATAATTTTGAACTACAAAATTCAGAGCCAATAATCATAAAACCCCCAACCATAAAACAAATTTGAGAGAAAGAGAATATTCATGTGTTAGAACCCTAACAACCTTAGAGAGAGTACAAACCCAATGAAACACAAACACCAAATTAGTAACTGCCCTTGAAGTTCCTCAAATAGATCTAAACCCACAAAACCCTAAAAGTTGAAACACAAATTATGTCAAATGCCAGTTTCAGAAACAAATTATTTGTTAAATATTGTAAGAGCGTAGAGAGAGAACCTGATAAATATTTTAAGGCAAACAATCTTTTAAGAATGGAAAATGGCAATTATAACAATGAGACTAATCCAATAACATTTTATCCATAATGAGACTCATCCCAAGCTTCGTACCTCTAGTAGAAATCAGATTTGAAAAAACCCATATTTTGAGAGAGAATCTTTAAGTGTGTATATGTAATTCTAAAAAGGAGCTCCAAAAACAAAAAATTGTAAATAAAAAAAAACAAAATATTTACAATTGATAGAACTGACCTGTTGTGCGGTGGATAAAGCTCAGCTTCGATTCCACTCGCCGAAGATTTTTTGCCTGGTATAACGGTAGAGGATGACCGGTGGCTAAGACCCTAACGTTTTAGCAACAAAAATTTTGGAGAGAGAGGGTCAATTTCAAGAGATGGGTTTTCTTTGGGTTTTTCGACAGTAGTTGTAGTTGAGTTTTTCGGCAGTACTTGGATTTTTCGGCCGTCATCGGAGATCTGTAATCTCAACCGGAGCCGTCCTCGGACATAAACAAAGCAATCACCGGAGCCATCAGCGGAGATCTGTAATCTCAACTATTAAAGCCAAAGAAGATCTACAAAAAGTTAAGGGAGAAATGAGAGATAAAAACCTAAAAAACTCATCACCAGTGTGGCAGCATCTCATCACCAGAAATCTGTAAAGCCAAAGAAGATCTATAGAAATTTAAGGGAGAAATGAGAGATAAAAACCAAAAAAACTCATTACCAGAAATTTGAAAAAAAAAACTCATCACCAGCGTGGCAGCAGTGAAGATCGAGGAGAAAGAGAGCACCGTAAGTGAAGACCGAGGAGAGAAAGAGAGCATTATAAAGCCAAAAAATATCTACAGTCTCAAAGAATGATGTTAACATATAGCGTGACAGCAGTTTCTTCTTGGAGTACCTCAACACCACGATTGATCAAAATACCAAGATCATTTGCTTGAAACAAAAATCTTTTAGATCTCAGAAAAGTAAGAGAATGGAGTTCAATTACAGAGCTCAAAGAGATGAGAGAATTAGAAAAATGGAGTTCAATCGCAGAGTTCAAAAAGAGAGAGAGCATTTCTCTCGATCCTTGTGCTCTGTTCTATTCAATCGCAGAGTACCTGCACATTTTCTTGAGCCTTGTGCTCTTTGCACCAAACCCACCCTTTAGTTGATTAAATCTCAACCGTAAGTTGATAAACACCAAACCCATCAACTTTTAATCTCAGTCGTGAGTTGGGGATGACAAAAAAACCCTCCTCCTTTATTATATATATATGCATACATCACTCTAATATGTATATATAATAAGTACCAAACTCGTATGCATGTCCCACATTGTACGGTTCACCAATCTTGAAGTTCAATCCCAACTTCCAGGTTAACATCTGAACTTCACTTAATCGGATCCTTAATTCTCCTCACTCATACACATCTACCGTTACCCTGTCACAATTACCAAAAGAAATCCCAATCAACAACCACCAATTTAAAATTTTGGTATTGCACTCCATTTAAATTAATAAAAAATTGAAAAAATAAAAAAAATACAAAATCGGCGTCCATGCCTTTGTTAATCGATTCTGAACAACCATATCCAACTTCCAAAAGCGAACTGGCTCGGTTTTAAGAACATTGTGTTCCTCGATTTTTCTCCTCCAATTCAATGGATTTTCTACCCACTCCAAACATAAAAATTAAATCTTATAACGCAAAACTAAATCGAAATTCAAAATCAAACCCTACGATTTAAATCAAACTTTCAATTAATTCAATACACAATTTTTCCTCAAATTAATTATCAAGATCCAATCTTTATATACAAGTTCCACTTGTTCATCCATTTTAATCCCGGAATATATTCGAATTTCAAGCTTGATTGATCCCCATTAATCATTCATTCATAAACCCTAATCTTTTGCCATTTAAATCTCTATATTAGTTAAGAAAGTTTCAATCTTTAATATCTTAATTTCAGATTTCTACCTCTAATCATGAAAATAAATAACTACTATCAAATTACGATAAAAAGAAAGTATTCACTTGCCTTGGTGGATTATAATCTGAAGTCTCCTATGAATTTGATGACGGGTTGAGTCATATTTCTTCTCCTCTCCAATTTTTCTCTTTTTTTCTTGTGTTTCTATTCTCCAGGGCTTTTTCTCAATTAATTGTGTAAAATATGAAAGGTGGGATGCCATTCACCTTCTCAGCCTTTTATATCTAACCCCATTTTTCTTCTTATCCCTAAGTGTAAAATTAACCTCCTATCCTTTTACAGACCCCGTTATATCTAAAAATCCCTCAGAACTAAGACATAACACCCATGTACTTATGCTGGACTATGTCGACCCTTCTCGGATCGCCCATGCACTCGAAAAGGCCACATGAGCTACCCAACTCCAAATACGCTAACATCTCATCAATTAGGGCCCAATATGTGCATAACCTACGTTAGGCCCATAAATTACATTGATTCGTTGATGTAACACTTTATCGACATATCATAATAAACCATCGCTATCACTCATACGCGACATATAATAAATCACATAACTAATTACTTATCACATGAAAGTAAATACTAATTGTAATAAATATTAATCCTTTATCTCGCTGATTAATATTTACTAAACTCTTTATCTCACTAATTAATATTTACTAAATTCCAATTTAATTTTCCCTCGATTAAATTAGGAATATAAAGCACACAAAAATTAATTAATAATAAAAGTACGGGGCATTAAATTCTTACCCTAACAACTGAATTTTGTTCTTAAAATTCGAACTTCCACAAGGCTCTGGATACTCTTCCTGCAAGTCGTACTTATGCTCCCACCTTAACTCAAAAACATTTTAGTTTCCCCACTATACACACACTAATGGTACCACCTTTGACCAAAGCTTCGCTCACTATGGACCAAAATGGCAAAAAATCTCTCTTCGTAAGAATTTTCGGATGTAAGACAATGTCCTCTAATGCTATACATCGATAAACCACGTTATGCCTAAGACACTTCTTTAATGATGACACATGAAACACAATTGGCCCTACCCTATCGATAATGGAGAAAGGCCCCACATACCTAGGGGACAACTTTCCTTCTTCCCAAACTGCATCATTAAGATACCCACAACGACACCTGACCACTCATGTAAAAGTTTAAAAATATCTGGTTCTCAATGGTGTAACTCTTCCGATGATTCTGAGTTACTCGAATATGACTCGTGATCAACTCAATCCTTGTCGACGTATTTGGAACCACGTCCATCCCAAGAAGCTTTTTGTCCCTCAACTCTAACCAACCAGAGGGTGGATGACAAGGTCTCTCGTACAAAGCCTCAAAAGGTACTAACGCCAATAGTAAACTGGTATAAGTTATTATATGCAAGTCTACCAATGGTAAACACTACTCCCAACTACCCCTAAAGTCCATAATACTCCTTGTCATATCCTCTAACATCTGATTAACTCTTCATGTTTGTCTATCGGTTTACGGGTGATACGTTGTGCTAAAATGCAACTATGTCCCCATCGCCTCCTAAAAACTCTTCCAAAGGTGGGATGCAAAGATCTTATCCCGATCTGAAACAATGTTGAGATTCACCCTGTGCAATTTAACTATCTTTGAAATGAAAAATTGGGCATGCCTCCATTTCCTATAATCCACCCAAACTCGTAAGAACTGCTCCATCTTGGTCAACCGATCCCAATAACATAGATGGAATTGTGACCCCTTTGCAACGTTGTAAACTCTAAAATAAAATCCATCGATGTACACTCCCATTCCCACACTAGAATCTCCAATGGCTACAAAATCTAGGTTGGTCACTTATGGTCAGCCTTCACCATCTAACAAATGGTGCATCTGAGATAAAATATATTATGTCTCGCTTCACACTAGCCAACCAATACTAGTTCCTCAACACATGGTGCATCTTATCTTCTCGGGGATGCACAAAAAATCATGACTCGTGCACCTCTTCCATATCAACTCACTATAGGTCCTTGTTATCTAGGACAATCAACCTCTTATTGAAATGTACGCCACCATCATCACTACCTGGACTCTGCTTAATTTCCAATAATGATTGTATCTTCTTCTAATAAGGGGGATCCTTTTCTCGCACCTTCACAACCTTCAGAATGATCTCGGATGTAACAACCATCACTACCATATAGGCTTGGACTACCTCTTTCCCTTGAAAAAGTTCATCCCAATTCTCCTTCTAAACTATTGCCAACTGCCCTGTAAGCATACGACTCAATGTATTTGCCACCACGTTACCCATTTTTGGATGATACTAAATATCAAACTGAGCAGGGTTCCCATACACCCTATACCACGTGACGCACACAATTATCACTTGTGTAACTCACATGCAGCCTAAAAATCAACCACACATATCATGCGTGACCATACAGTAAAGTTATACTCAATTACCATACTAATCGCAACTCCACTCTTCTTGGCATTACCCCACTTATTCCACTAGTGGTGCAAGCATCCCTTAATGCTCTCTACATTGCACTCTTTGGCCTTAATAGCCTAAATAATATCTCACTGCTTAATGCGTTAAATATTTACACATGTACTATCTAACGTATAAAACCAACATCCTAGAGATCAATGTCTCTCAACTCCCGACACTTGCTAAAACTCATGCATGGGACATCTCGCAAGCAAAATCCAAATAAGGAACCCCCTGATACACTATCGCTTACCTCTGTTGGTTATCGAGATTTGTTAGCCCAAGACACAGTACTGGGACATATCAAGGTAATGTATTATACGAATAAAACCTTTCCCCAAAAGTTGTGTTATATCTAAACTCTTGACTTCGTGTCTATAAAGAAGTCATATAATAGCACGCATGCACTATCACTTAGTCTGCGACTCTAAGTCAGTCACAAACTCAGTATATCGACTCGATAGTGACTCCAGTATGTCTTGAACCACATCATAAAGTCCCTAAGCACATGGATTGAATCTAGCGAGATAATTATAATCTTCGAAGTCTCCTCCCAAATATAATATAGACACGTGCCCAATCCTAAAAAAAGAGCCATATCCTTTCTTGGAATAGCAATCACGATAGACTTATTGTACCAGTCCACCATTATTGTACACGTCGCTAACTAGTCCATACCCGGATAACATCATAATAGTACTCATTAATTCAAGATTATCCACTACTATGCATAACCTACCAATGTCCATACCAACTCCCCTACATTTGGAACGAATGTGAGCCCGTTACACCATGGTAAATCTATAATCTTAATAATATCTAACGATATGTCCACTAAATCTGTCTCACGCACAAATCTAGTACGAGAAAAAGAATGTGATGTACTTATGTCACACAAAACCCTCCTAAAGTGCTCATGAACGAAAATATACCTTAAATCATTAGTGGAACTAGCTGTAAAGCTGATCAGCGGAAATTATACAAATGATTAAACTACAATTGTCCCTAAGGAGGCAGTAATTCTGGAACTGCTGATGGGACTCAAAGTTGTTATACTTTTTGCCCCTACTAGGCATCCTGCTTCTGACTCCTAGCTCCGCTCGAGCATGCACGCAACACGTGTCCCTTCTCCCCATATACGAAAAATATCCTAGTGAAATATATTGGCCTTTGTCCCTACTAGCCTTGATGAGGTTTCCCTGTCTTTGTCCTTGGTATTCACGGCCCTGCTAGCCACCAGTCTAGTTCCCCTAGCACTATTTGCCTTAAGGAGCATGCTGCTAGCCCTGATGGCCCTACCTTGTAACTACCATTACCCAACTTATATCTCTTAGTCGAGGCCCCCTTATTGAGAACCCCATTCACTCTACTTACTCTGCTGTGGTGGTGTCTCGCTGGCACCGTTGCCACAGTCTTGCTCTGATGGAAGTGACAAACCTGATAGTGTAGCAAAGAGGCATTAACAATATCAACATAAGTCCTCAGTGCCGATTTCCTAACAAATTCTGGTAAATCCTCTAAGTAACCCGATGCATAAACTTGAGACTCTTCTCCTCATTAGTGTTCACCACATCTAGCAAAATGTTTGCCAAATGAGTGATATCCTCCTCATACTCGCCCACAATCCGTCCCTTCTATGAGAGATCTAGAAATCTCCTCCTCATCTCTTCCCACACTGCTAAGGGAAATAACTTAACGTCAAATCACACCTAAAATTCTTAGATAGTCATCGAATCTCTCTCCTCTGATGTGGTAACCGATTCCCACCAGTGTAGAGCTACCCCAACTAGCTTGAATGTAGATAGTACCTGATTTTGAGTGTCACTGCATTCAACCAGAGACAAATGCCTTTGGATGTCCTTCTTCCATTAGCTATCCACTACAATATTCTTACTCCCCTAAAACTCCGATAGATGGCCCTTCAGAAAGACCTCTCTGACTTGCTCCCAAACTGACGGCACTAGGTGAGCGTGAACTGGTGCCAACGGATATTGTGGACGTGCCTAGGTAAAATGTTATGCCAAGTCCATCATAGAGGTATTAACTACCTCTGATACAATAGTTGTGATCTCTGCTATGCTCACAGCCCACTGAGTTTCCTGTGGCTCCGGCTAAGCCTCCTCCTCTACGGCCCTCCTCGGGGCACGTTTTGGTCTACCTCTACTTGTGTTTGGTATCTGAACCAAACCAAAATTATTTGATATTCACATAAAATATAATAAATATCAAAAGAACATAAACACACAATGGGAAACAATAATCTTAATTATAGGGCTTTATATCAAAGAAAATGCAACGCTGACAACGTAGCAAGTTCGCACGTTATTTAAGCACACTAGAACTTGTTGCTCTGATACTAACTATAACGACCCGCCTATTCTAATATCGGGTGGCCAATCCTCTACTAAAACAAATTAGGAATCTCAGTATGATTATTTCTCATCATCACCGTCGCAATCACAACATAATATAAATAATACGAATAAACCCATGCAATTAAAAATGAATGAGTATTCTTTATGCATCAGACAGTAAGAGTGAACCGAATAAACCACCAATCACTAAATAAACCATCCACAGTAGCTAAATAAATATAATGAGTACTGCAATATAAATGTCTGACACTACTATAAAATCCTATCCATCTACGGGCAACACGCCTAAAACTTAAACTGAAATGACTGGTCCTATCTAAATAAAATAGACTAAGGCATTTAAACAAAGATGTAGCATCCATAGCTACTTCACGGTAGGAATGAATCCATCCCTGCAGCCCTAGCTGATGTTGTTGCTGCACACATAGGATAATAAAAGAAAAATCAGGAAAATAAAATCTTGTGGGTCAAAGCCCATAAAGTTGAAAATATTTTTCAAGTAGATAATTATTTTTGATCGATTGAAATAGTAGTGTAGTACTTTAATATTTAATCGGATGCACTGAATTGAGATAAACCTCACCCCTCAACTATAGTGCACACCTAAAGTGTTCATTTATTTATCCTAATTAAAATACCCGGTCCAACCAGGATATACATAACCTCTATCTAAGCCCAATCCCGCTAATATACTCTATTGGCTAAGTATAACTATCATCACAAGATATACATTCGTAAAATAATGTTGTAGTGACACACTTTATATAATTAAATAATCACGTAATGAGCATAACATAGCTATGCTCACGCTATAAACATATACATGAACTATATTATAAAAACAAACATATATATATCACTCGCGAAATACGTATAACTGCATCCCTGACGCGACTGAAAATGTGTCTCAGAAGTGCGTTCACTTTAGGCTCAAGTGTAAACCTGCCGCTCAAGTAATAATCCCGGTAAGTCGGGTATCGAATCCAAAGGGAAAAAGGACAACAGAGTTGTGACGACGGGACGAGACGGAGAGATCCTAACCTTGACTCTAAAAAGAAAAGGAAAAATTGATTTGGTTTTGAGATTGATTAAGCTAAATGCGATAATTAAAATGAACAAAGATGCAGCTAAATTAATCTACCGAAATGGAGAATGACTTGTAATTTCAAAAACCTTTTATTTTAACTAATGAGAAAAATAGGATGGGAATACAATCCCCCAACCCTAGTGTAGTGAGGTGATAATGTTAATCATAAATTTATCCGATTGATCAGACCCGAAATTTAGTACTCCCAAGCATTATGTATACGAGGTTCAAGCCCGCGTCATACCTAATCTGAGGATGAGTAAATCGGTATCGCGATAATGGCACTGAAATTGTACTCTAAATCATCACGAGTACCCAAAGGTAAACGAGATATAAAGTTCCACAATTATTATGTAATTACGCAATACGATCAAAATCAATCGTTAAATTCATCGGATTAACGTTATACACATGCACTAACACATTAGGTTGGGTTCATGCATCCCAACCTTTTAAACCTAGCCAGACATGTTAAACTGAACAATACATGAAATATTAACGTTGCATGCAAACAAACTCATGATAACACTAGATCAATATACGTAACGAAGTACTATAAACGCAGAAATTCATTCAAATCATACAGAAAAATTACCATGCAAGAAGGCTAAATATTATAAAAAGAAAGCATGAAGTATAACTTGAAAACAAACCCAAAAATGTATTGATCTTGTAGAAATTAATCGAAGATATGTTCCTAGAAGTTCCCCTCTCTTTTTCTCTATCAAAAACTACTCAAAAAAATCTGCAACGGCTGTTCCTAAGTTGTTACCTACGTACCCCACTCTTTTGAAGAGTTTTTAACCTAAAAGGATTCTTGGGAGCCAATCAGAATGGAGGAGCAATTTCGCGCATCAGGTCCCCCGAACCGGTTCGCATGTACCCCGAACCGGTTCACCCCCCAAACCGATTCGGCCCTGGGTTCGCGAATGTATGCTGGTCTGGGGTGCTTCACTTAGAATTTTTCTTGCTTTCTTTTCTTTCTTCTTTGGATTTTTCTTCAACTTCAACTGGTCATAACGCATCAACTGTAGCTCGGATTTGGGTGCCGTTTCTTCTAGTGTTCTTGTTGTTCCGAGCTCTTCAACTTTCCAGTTGACTTCTCCTTCCAGATCTGGCTGAAAAATTACCAAATTGCCCTTGAACTTGCCTTCTTAGCTTTTCTTTTCTTGTCTCGCTTCCTCTTTTGCACTGCTTGCATAATTAACCTGTAAAACTAATAAGAGAAGCACGAAACACGAAATACTCGCCAACGAAGGTTAGTAGCATAAATGTGCGTCAAATCCATATATGTTACATCACTCAGGTTCACAAATACACTGAAATTAGGGGAATAAATATACAATATTTATGCCCAATCAAACCCCCCTAACTTAGAACTTTGCGCACCCCGAGCAATGTAAAAGAATCCTAACGAGGCTTAACTCTTGAAAATCGCATTTTATTGGGATAGAATACCTTTTTCGCGGGCAAGCGATTGCCTTTAGCGCATGCAACAAGCCTTTAAACCCCTAGGTCACCCTAGTAGGACGAGTTGTGTCTCGTGAGGTTTTGCAGAGAATATACCCACAAAATTCGACTCAAAGAAATTTCAAAATATGCAAAAATTGTGAAATTCAAACTTTCCAGAAAATAGTCATCATCAAGTCATATTTACGAGTCTCAAACCTTAGTGCGTGTGTGCGAAGCCGGAAATATAACCGCCAATTTCCACCGATTGATCATTACGTTACTTATTCAAAAATTCGTTTTGATTTCAACTTCTCATGGAATGCTCTCACAAACGAATCTCTCGGATTATGGCTATTCTCTAGGTATGCGTGATATAAAGAGTAAATGTAATGGAAGCAAATTCACGCGTACAATTAGAAAGACGGAAATTTTATGGTGAGAGGATCTCATCAACGGATTACGATTTTAAAAACGGTAACATTGCCTCTATTTCACGCACTTAACCTCTTATATTATCTTTTGGTGTCTCAAATCTCCACGCGGTAATCAATTTTCGCAATTTGGACTCGGTTAGGACTTTTTCGGGTTGAAGGTTGCATTGGATAATGTGAAGGAGGTATGGAAGGTTGGAATTGGAAAAGTCATTAGTGATGTCCATTTGTGATTTTTCCGGGCTATTGCTCATTTTTTCTTCTTTTTCTTGTTACTTTTGTTGAGCATACTATTTTGTTTCTTGCCCCTTTTTGTTGCACTTTTCGGATTTAAATTCTGAATTTTTCTCATTTTTCGCAATTTCGGCTATTTTGGGTTTTTTGGGTTGTCAAACGAAAGGGAAAATCATTCGGCTCAACTTGGGTTGCAAAGGGTGATTTTTCGCTACTTTTTTGGGCCAAAATTTTGGGTGACAAACGAGGGCCTACTTCATTGTCCAAAATGCCAATTGCGTTACCATATGTGTTTCGAGGTGAATTTAAGTTTAGAGACTAATTTGGCACGTTTTTCAAGGCAATATTGCACACATTTTTTAAAACCGATCAAAATGAAAGGATTGAGATCCTTGACAACTTATTAGGCGCTGAAAAGAACTTTGAGTTAACAATTAACTCGGATTGATTTAAAAACTCGCAAAACGTGATAGGCTCGAATCTCACCGGGTTTGTTAATCTCCACATTTATTCGTTAAGTCGTCAATTTTCGCTCAATTTCCATCTTTGGTCAATTTCGATTTTGTGTATGTTGGATGTTTACAACTTGAGACTCCAATTCGATTTTTAATGATATTTTTGAAAATTTTGATTTCCAATTTTTATTTATTTTGAACAAAAATATTTTTGGATTTTTCAAAATTTTATGATTTTTTTTGGAAATTTTTGGGTATTTTGAAAATTTGTGAAGTTTTAAAAATACGCACTTGTGACCCCCCCTAACTTAGACTTTTGCATTGTCCTCAAGCAAAAAGGACAAAAATCTAACTCAAAGCGAATAATAAGTGCGGAAAAATAAAACAAACAAATATGAAAAATGCAAGATTGTATAATAACAATGAGGAGCCTGTGTTACATAAGAAATTGGAAAGCAACTGTCAGCAATGTTAAATACCTACAACAACTAACATCCACACCAAAATATAAAAACATTCATGGGTCATGGTGGAGGTGGGTGTGAGGGACCGAGTGCATTGGGATCATACGGGTCATAAAAGAATGAGGGTGGAGGTCCGCCGAAGTTGAGTTGGTGAAGGTGGACTTGGAGTTGGTACATCATCCGGGTGTCCCTTCGATAGGCCGCTTGATCTTGATTATATTGGTTGATGAACCCGTCGAGGCGGGATTTAACGGCCGAAAGGCGGCTCTCAAAGTTTGCCCTCGGGGGCTCGAAATCGGAATCCTCATCATCATCCTCAAACTCTTCCTCGTCGACGTCCATAATCGGGGCATCATGAGCTTCATCGTCCACATCCTCGTCGAGAATGGGACGGTCAGGGTGAGCTACGCACATTTGGCGTTCGCTCCGAGTGGTGGACATGCCTCCAATGGGGCAGGGAAGTCGAATTTGTTGCCCCGGGTCATCGATTCCAGCTTCCATCAAGAGCTCCGTAATGAAACGGGCGTAAGGGAGCACGGTTTTGCCCCATTTATCGTAAGCGGCATTGAGGATATCCGCATAGAAAAGCTGGGCAAGATTGATGGTGCTCTCGGGGTCCAAGAAGTGGTAGAGGAAATTAGCGTGACGTAACCAGACCACCGAGTCATTGGTGGTTTGGTGAATGGCGCCACAAGCAATGAGGTGCGTGAAGCGCACCGTATCCGCCAAGCCACCAATGGGAAAAGATTCGCACACCCATTCCTCCCCGGGTGCCATGCGAGCAATGCATTAGTCTTTGGTGTGGGGGGTACCATTGTTGGGATATTGGAAGGGCACGGGGAGGATCACCCCTTTGGCACGCATTTGGCGTGCTATGATGGCCGCCGAAAAAGGAATGGTGATACCGTCAAGGTATGCCTCGTGAAGCGTAGAGGATTTACGAACCAAGTTCGCATAAAACTGGCGAATGGCGGTGTCAAACACGTGAGTGCTCGTTGGGGCGAGGAAAGAGCACCACCCGCGACGATCAAATAGGGCGGTGACATCGCCCAGAAGTTAGTCCCAATTAACGAAGCGTTCGATGTGAATGGGGCGAGTATCCGAGAAGTATTGCTCGGCCCAATGACGTTCTTGGACGCTTCGAAAGACCCCCTTACCCTCGTCATCAAGGACAGTGGTATCATCATATTTCTTAGGGCGGAGATTGGTGCGGCGAGGGCGCGGCATGTTGAAGGAAAGAGAGAGGGAGAGGGGAAAGGATATGGGAGAGAAGAGAGTGAGGGAAATTTTTGGTGTGAGAAATGGAGGAGGGGTGGGAGGGTATTTATAGGTGTGGAGGGGTGGGTTTTTGGTGGGAAATGGGAATGGGTGGGAAGGAAATAAGGGAGGGAGTTAATTAGGATGAAATTGGGAACGGGGGAAGAGTTTGGAGGGAGTAAAAACGAATGGGGAAGAATGGGGGGAAGAATGGAGGGAAGGGAAATGAATTTTAAATTGGGGGGGGGGGGTGAATCTGCCAGGTACCCCGAACCGGTTCGGAGGTACAGCGAACCGGTTCGCCCCCCGAACCGGTTCTGGATGGGGTTCGGGGTAGCAGGCTGGACCAGATGCTAGTATTCTCTCTTCTCTCTGATTCAAGGCCTTCTTTCATCCTCTAACTTGTGCGTAAGGCCCCTAAAAACGTTCTAGACCCTCGGGCTCCATAAAAATTCCTCGAACTCAACCTCGTATTGCGTACTAGCTCCCTCGAAGTGCGTGCTAACTGATCTCTTTCGTGACTCATGCTCCTGACTCCTAACTAACCTATTCACACTACTATACACACAAACTCACCCCATACACGTCGGGGGTGCGACGACCTTACTTTCTCAGCTCAATTGACCCCGTAAACGGGGTCCGACAACCGAATTGTGTCGTCCTCATCCGCACACGCCTCTAGATATGGCTTTAGGCATTGTCCATTTACTTTGAACGTGTATTCCCCTTTTAAATCGTCTAGTTCCGCAGCTCCATGGGGGAAAACGTTCTTCACGACGAACGGGTCAGACCATCGTGACCGCAACTTGCCCGAAAAGAGGTGAAGCCGAGAGTTGTAGAGAAGAACTTTTTGCCCGGGAAGAAACTCTTTTTGTCGAATGATGCTATCATGAGCGAGTTTCATCCTCTCTTTTGAAATTTTGGCATTCTCATACGCATCATTGCGTAGTTCTTCTAGCTCATTCAATTGAAGCTTGCGGGCTTCACCGGCTTTGTCCAAGGCATAGTTCAATTGCTTAATCGCCTAATACACTTTGTGTTCGAGCTCAACAGGAAGATGGCAAGGTTTGCCATACACAAAACGGAAAGGAGACATGCCAAGTTGATTCTTAAATGCGGTACGATAGGCCCATAGTGCATCAGTCAATCTAAGGGACCAATCTTTCCGGGTAGGATTGACGGTCTTTTCAAGAATGTTCTTGATGTCCCGATTCGCTAGCTCGGCCTGCCCATTCGTTTGTGGGTGATAAGTCATCCCAACCTTGTGGACGAAACCATACTTTCTCATGAGCTTCTCGAATGGCCTATTGCAAAAGTGCGTGCCATTATCCCTAATTATCGCTTTCGGTGCACCGAAGCGAGAAAGTATGTGTTCCTGTAGGAACTTTATCACCACTTTGTTGTCATTAGTCTTAGTAGCTATAGCTTCCACCCATTTAGAAATGTAGTCTACAGCGACTAGGATGTATAGGAAACCAAAGGACGGGGGGAAGGGACCCATGAAGTCAATACCCCAATAATCGAATATCTCAATGATGAGTATGGGGGTAAAGGGCGTCATGTCTCATCGAGAAATGGCTCCCATTCGTTGGCACCTGTTGCATGACTTGCAAGCGTCATTCGCATCCCGGAAGATTATGGGCCAATAGAGGCCGCATTGCAGAATTTTAGCAGCCATCTTTTTCGTCGAGAAATGGCCTCCACACGCTTCCGAATGACAAAACTGGATGACTTTCGAGATCTCTTCATCTGGTACGCATCGTCGAATGATTTGGTCAGTGCAATATTTAAAGAGGAAGGGATCATCGTAAAAGAACATGGGCGACCAATTAAGAAACCTCTTCTTATCTTGCGGTGTCCAATCGGGAGGGACAGCTCCCGTGATAAGAAAGTTCACTATGTCCGCAAACCAGGGATACGAAGAAGTAGCAAACAGTTGCTCATCCGAAAAGTTCTCGTCCATGGGTATGGGATCACTAGGTACGTCGGACGAAAGCCGAGATAAATGGTCGGCAACGACGTTTTCTACTCCTTTCTTGTCTTTGATGGAGAGATTGAACTCTTGTAGGAGCAGGATCCACTTTATAAGGCGCGGTTTGGCGTCTTTCTTCGCAAGTAGATATTTCAAAGCCACGTGGTCGGTAAAGACAGTATTAGGAGAACTAATGAGATATGACCTGAATTTATTAAGGGCAAAGACTACCGCTAGTAACTCCTTCTCCGTGGTAGAGTAGTTGAGTTGAGGTCCGGTTAGCGTAGTAGATGACATGAGCTTGCTTATCTTTACGTTGGCCCAAAACGGCCCCAATCGCGTAATCGCTTGCGTCACACATAAGTTCGAATGGTAAGGACCAATCCGGAACTTGCATGATGGGAGCGAACACGAGCATGTTCTTTAATTTGGCAAAGGAGCTTTGGCATGCCTCTGTCCACTCAAACGGGTTGTCCTTCATGAGCAGGTTGCTTAAGGGTCTAGCGATAGCGCTAAAGTCCTTAATGAACCTTCGATAAAACCCCGCGTGGCCCAAGAATGAGCGCACGTCCTTTAGCGATTTCGGTGGGGGAAGATCAGCTATGACATCTATCTTAGCCCTATCAACCTCTATGCCTTTAGATGATACTATGTGGCCAAGAACTATTCCCTCGGTGACCATGAAATGGCACTTCTCCCAATTCAGCACTAAGTTTTTGTCCACACATCGGGTAAGTACTTTTTCCAGCTTGTCTAAACAATGATCGAAAGAGGTGCCAAAAATGTTGAAATCGTCCATGAACACTTTGAGTCCTCTCTCGACCATGTCGCTAAATAAGCTCAACATGCACCTTTGAAAAGTCGCGGGTGCATTACACAAGCCAAATGGCATACGTTTGTAGGCAAACGTACCAAAAGGGCAAGTGAAGGTCGCCTTCTCTTGGTCAAGTACATCTACCTCAATTTGGTTATATCTGAAATAACCATCAAGGAAGCAATAATAAGGGTAGCCCGCAACTCTATCAAGCATTTGATCAATGAATGGCAAGGGGAAATGGTCTTTCCTAGTTCCCGCATTGAGTTTCCGATAGTCAATGCAAACGAGCCATCCGGTGGTGGTGCGTTGGGGAACGAGCTCTCCCTTAGCATTTTTAATCACAGTCATACCCGACTTCTTCGGGACGACTTGAATAGGGATCACCCATTTGCTATCCGAGATTGGGTAGATAATCCCAGCATCCAATAATTTTATGATCTCGGTTCTCACAACTTCTTTCATGTTGGGGTTCAGTCTTCTTTGCATTTCTCTAGAGGGCTTGACATCGTCTTCGAGATGGATCTTGTGAGTGCAAATCAAAGGTTTTATCCCCTTCAAATCAGCGATGCACTAACCAAAAGCACTTTGGTGCATCCTCAAAACTTTCAATAATTGACCCTCTTACCCTTCATCTAAGCTAGGGGAGATAACAACAGGAAATGTCTCATCCTCTCCTAGATATGCATATTTAATATGGGAGGGGAGTTTCTTTAATTCGAGGGTTGGAAATTTTTCACTGGAGGGAGACATGTGTGTATCCCTCGGAGGTAATTCCTCGAATCTAGAAATCCAATTACTCTCTCACGTCCTCGTCCGACGTACTATCATCGAGTAATTCTCTCAACTTTCCAACCTCCCTCTCGAAGTTGGTATACGTCCCCTCACACTCATATCTCGTTGCTAAACAGGACTCTAAATCGTCGCCACGGAAATTTTCCTCAAAGTACTCTCCTACTACCTCGTCTATGAGGCTCACCACGTGAAGATCATCTTCCTCCCCTGCATTTTGGGCTATGTGGAAGATGTTAGTTTCCAAGGTCATGTTCCCAAAGGTGAGTTGCATTTGCCCATTCCTTGTGTTGATGATTGCATTAGCCGTAGCTAAGAAAGGGCACCCAAGGCTGATGGGAACATGATTGCTCAAGTTGAAGGAGGGCTCCGTGTCCCAAATGACAAAATCCACCGGAAAGTAGAAAGTGTCAACTTGAACGATCACGTCCTTGACTATGCCTCGTGGGATCTTCACTGTTCGATCCGCTAATTGGAGAGTGACCTTTGTGGGCTTAAGGTCGCCCAAATCAAGTTGCCTATAAATGGAGTAGGGGAGTATGTTTACACTTGCCCCCAAGTCAAGTAAGGCTTTTTCAATTTTATTTTCTCCAATGATGCATGATATGGTGGGTACACTGGGATCTTTGAATTTAGGCGAGAGATCATTTAGTAGAATGGAACTCACGTTCTGGGCTAGAAAGACATTCTTTTTTACCTTCATCCTCCTTTTTACCGTCAACAAATCTTTGATAACTTTGCCATAAGCTGGAATCTTCTTGATGGCATCAAGAAAGGGTAAATTCAGCTTCACTTGCTTAAGCACTTCTAGAACGTCATCACGTGGATTCCCTTTTTGAGCGGGAATCAACCTTCGAGGAAATGGTGCTGCGGAGGGTGGTTTCACTACCACCTCAGGCTCACTAGCACTTTCCTTGTCACTCTCGTTCAAGGGGACATCTTTGGCCTCTTTCGTGCCGGGCGAAATCTCCTTATCTTTTGTTGTGTCGTGTGGAGGAGGTGATAAATCAACGACTCTTCCACTAAGAAGAGTGGTTACTGCTTGACATTGCTCCTGATGTTCAGTGGAGGTAGAGCTAACACTAGTTTGACCTTGGGGAGGTCGTTGGCCTTGGGTAGGAAACTTGCCCTTCTCTTGAACACTCAATGAGGATTGTATCTTTGACAGATTCGCATTTATGTCGCCGATCAGACGATCATATTTGGCGTTGGTTGCGGTCTGGCTTGTAATGAATTGATTCATGGTATCCTCGATAGTTCTCCGCTGTGGCGGGATATAATTTCCGTGAGGTGGTGGTGCTTGCACATGTCCTTGCATGTGTGGATCTTGTTAAAATTGTTGTGGCGGAGGAGGGGTAGCATGCGAAGGAGGGTTCATTGCAGCATGTTGTTGCCCGTAGATAAAACCGGGGTGATTTTTCCACGAAGGGTTATATGAATTCCCGTGCGGGGCACCGAAATTACCCTTAAAGCCTCCTATACCACTAACTTGCTCCTGCAACATTACTTTGTAGGCAGGTATCGTCGGACATTCCTCAGTTGAATGTCCCGCCTCACAAATTGCACACACCTTCACGACAGGGTTTGGAATGGGTCCAGCTAGTCCTTTTCCATATATCTCGCATAGGTCTCGCAATCCTTTCTCAAGGGTGTCCAATCGACTATCCGTCATAGAATTTTTATCTACGTGGAATAGGCCGGACGTCGATGGAGCAGTGGTAGATTGTCGATTTTGATTTTGAGCGTTCGGATCGGAGGTATCCCAGGATTGGGAAGTCTCAGTGACATACCTCATGTGAAGATCAGCATCGTGAGCATCTAAATTGACAAACGGACCACTTCCCATAGTTTCAACAAGTTGTTTGGAGTTAAGATTCAACCCATTATAGATAAAGGAGATGATTTGCGATGGATCAAATCCATGATGGGGGCATGAAGCCACTAACTCGTTGAAACGTTCATAACATCGATGGAATGGCTCATTTTCATGTTGCCTGAACGCTTGAATTTGAGCCTTTATAGAGATTGTTCGATGTGGTGGGAAGAATTTCTTGAGAAATTTCGACTGGAGCTCATTCCAGGATGGAATCGAGCTTGGAGGTAAAGACCATAACCAGGCTTTAGCTTTATCTTTGAGCGAGAAGGGGAAGAGTTTAAGGCGGATTACCTCTTATGTGCAGGTTTGATCGTTGAGAGTATCACACACGTCCTCAAATTCCCTAATATGGATGTATGGCTTTTCAGAATCTATACTGTGGTAATGTGGTAGCATCTGGATCATTCAATTTTTGAAACGGAACGGCCCGGCATTATACGGGAGTATAATGCATCCCGGAGTGACAGTGCGCTTGGGATATAAGAATTCTCTCAACGGACGGTATGGGGGCTCTTCCTCACCGGTAGGTGCATTACTATGTTGCGACATCTCTCTCTCAATTAACGACTCGGCGCTCTCACTGGGTGTGCTCGAAGTGTTTCCTACGAAGGAGAAGGGAGTGTTACTAGAGATTGAGTGTGACGGTGTGGGAGGCGGGATCGAGAACTGTGGGGCGTTTGGAGTGTGGGGACTATCTGGATTATACTCCACTATAGGATTTCGTGAATGTTGGTTGGAGTATTATGAGGTGTGGAAGGAGTTTCAGAATTTTGCATTAAGCTTAGGAGAGAGGATAGTTGTGAATCTTTTTGTGCTTTTTTATTTTTGATTTTTTATTTTTTGATTTTTTTTTTAATTTTTTGGTCAAAGCTTTGGATTGACTCGATCTAATCCTAAGTCTACCTAAGTCCCCCGCAACGGCGCCAAAAACTTGACGCGACTGAAAATGTGTCTCAGAAGTGCATTCACTCTAGGCTCAAGTGTAAGCCTGTCGCTCAAGTAATAATCCCGGTAAGTCGGGTATCTAATCCACAGGAAAAAGGGACAACAGAGTTGTGACGATGGGACGAGACGGATAGATCCTAACCTTGACTCTAAAAAGAAAAGGAAAAATTGATTTGGTTTTGAGATTGATTAAGCTAAATGCGATAATGAAAATGAACAAATATGGAGCTAAATTAATTTACCGAAATGGAGAATGACTTGTAATTTCAAAAACTTTTTATTTTAACTAATGAGAAAATAGGATGGGAATACAATCCCCCAACCCTAGTGTAGTGCGGTGATAATGTTAATCATAAATTTATCCGATTGATCAGACCCGAAATTTAGTACTCCCAAGCATTATGTATACGAGGTTCAAGCCCGCGTCATACCTAATCTGAGGATGAGTAAATCGGTATCGCGATAATGGCACTCAAATTGTACTCTAAATCATCACGAGTACCCAAAGGTAAACGAGATATAAAGATCCACAATTATTATGTAATTACGCAATACGATCAAAATCAATCGTTAAATTCATCGGATTAACGTTATACACATGCACTAACACATTAGGTTGGGTTCATGCATCCCAACCTTTTAAACATAGCCAGACATGTTAAACTGAACGATACATGAAATATTAACGTTGCATGCAAACAAACTCATGATAACACTAGATCAATATACGTAACGAAGTACTATAAACGCAGAAATTCATTCAAATCATACAGAAAAATTACCATGCAAGAAGGCTAAATATTATAAAAAGAAAGCGTGAAGTATAACTTGAAAACAAACCCGGAAATGTATTGATCTTGTAGCAATTAATCGAAGCTATGTTCCTAGAAGTTCCCCTCTCTTTTTCTCTATAAAAAACTACGCAAAAAATTCTCCAACGGCTGTTCCTAAAGTGTTACCTACGTACCCCACTCTTTTGGAGAGTTTTTAACCTAAAAGGATTCTTGGGAGCCAATCATAATGGAGGAGAAATTTCACGCATCAGGCCCCCCGAACCGGTTTGCATGTACCCCGAACCGTTTCGCCCCCCAAACCGGTTCGGCCCTGGGTTCGCGAATGTATGCTGGTCTGGGGTGCTTCACTTAGAATTTTTCTTGCTTTCTTTTCTTTCTTCTTTGGATTTTTCTTCAACTTCAACTGGTCATAACTCATCAATCGTAGCTCGGATTTGGGTGTCGTTTCTTCTAGTGTTCTCGTTGTTCCGAGCTCTTCAACTTTCCTATTGACTTTTCCTTCCGGATCTGGCTGCAAAATCACCAATTTGCCCTTGAACTTGCCTTCTTAGCTTTTCTTTTCTTGTCTCGCTTCCTCTTTTGCACTGCTTGCATAATTAACCTGTAAAACCAATAAGAGAAGCACGAAACACGAAATACTCGCCAACGAAGGTTAGTAGCATAAATGTGCGTCAAATCCATATATGTTACATCACTCGGGTTCACAAATACACTGAAATTAGGGGAATAAATATACAATATTTATGCCCAATCAATCCCCAGAGTTGAGAAATCATGGATGCATCCCTCATGTATTATTCGAACGTAGGCATAACGTCTCACACTGAGCCACTGGGTCAAAATCTCACCACCAATCCTAAACAAAAACACATAAAACGGAGGCGATCATAGACATACATCTAGGGTCGCAACCAAAACACATCGCGCCCAACCGTACTTGAAACATACACCTATCCTCACACATGGATAGTGGTCATCCAACAGTTTTATGACCTGGGAAATCAATCCAATACCTACTGGTCAACGTCATGATGGACCGCCAACTACTCACAACCTCCTATGATAGCACTATCAAGTGGGTATGTTTAAATAAACAGGTAGCATGCACACATACATATATATACATGTCACTCTAATATGTATGTATAATAAGTACCAAACTCGTACACATATCCCACATCATACGGCTCACCAATATCAAAGTTCAATCCCAACTTTCCGATTAAATACTGAAATGGATCCTCAATTGTCCTCACCCGAACCCATCTACCGTTGGCCTAACACATGTACCAAAAAAAGCCCAATAAAAAACCACCAATTTAAAATTTGGTATCACGCACCTTTTATTAGAAAAACATAAGAAATTAAAAAAATACGAAACCAGTGCCCATGCCTTGATAATTCAATTATATACAAACTTATCCAAATTCCAAAGGTGAATCGGTTTGCTCTCCTAGCAAGCATGTTCAGTTTTAAGAATGTCGTGTTCCTCAATTTATCTCCTACAAAACCCTATAATGGAAGTTTTTACCCAATCCAAACACAAAAATTAAATCTCATAACATTCCAGAGGTATTTTAACACAAAACTATTCCCAAATTCTAAATAAAACCCTAGGATTTTAAAATAAACTTCCAATTAATTCAACACACAATTTTTCCCCAAATTAATTATGAAGATCCAATATGTATATACAAGTTCTGCATGTTCAACAATTTAAATCCTAGAATATATTTCAAATTTCAAGTATGATTGATCTTCATTATAATTCATTCACAGACCCTAATCTTTTATCATTTAAATCTCTATATCAATTAAGAAATTTACAAACTTTAGCATCTTAATTTTCAGATTTCTACCTCTAATCATGAAAATAAATTAATGTTATCAGATTGGGACATAAAGCAAGTAATTCACTTGGTGGATTATAAAATGAAGTCTCCTACAAGTTTGACAATGGGTTGAGTCCTCTCTCTTCTCTTCTCCAAGTTTCATCTTCTTTATTCTTCATTTTCTATTCTTTAGGTCTCTCTCTCTTAATCCTTTATGTAAAATATGAAAGGTGGGCCTACATCCACCTTCCCAACCTCATAAATATCCCTTTAATTTACCGAATCCCCTTTTTCTTCTTAGCCCTAAGTGTAAAGTGACACTCCTACCCTTATACGACCCCTGTTATGTCTAAAAAGGCCTCAGAACCCAAACATAACACTCGGGTACATATTCTGAACTATTTCGACCCTTTTTGGATCTCTAGTGCACTCGAAAAGGTCATCTGAGTTATCCAACTCCAAATACATTAACATGTCATTAAGTAGGCCCAACACATGCCTACCCTACACGTCGCCCATAATTTATACTGATCCGACGATATAACACCTTATCGACATAGCATAATAAACCGTCGCTATCACTCATACGCGACAAATAATAAATCACATAATTAATTATTTATCACAGACAAGTAAATACCAATTAAAAATAAATATTAAACATTTATCTCTCTAATTAATATTTACTAAATTCTTTATCTCGCTAATTAATATTTACTAAATTCCAATTTAATTTTCCCCCGATTAAATTAATAATATAAAGCACATAGAAATTAATTAATAATAAAAGTACGGGGTATTACATATGGTTTACCATAAATCATGAATTTTATTTCTGAAATATCCAGCTCCGCAAAATGGAAATTTCGATTTCGGCTATTAAAAGTTAGTTTAACCCAAATTAATACATACACCTAGATTCCTAGACCCAAAGCTTTATACCACTTTGAAACTATTTCAAAGTCGGGATTACAGATTCGACCATTAAAGTTAAAGCTTTAAATATGGTTTTTGGTACTCAAGCCATTTCAGTGCCTTTTCTACGTGAGCAATTCAATGTAAAACCAGAAATGAAACCTATGAATGTGCAGAAACCTAACCAAATGAAAAGAAGCATAAATTATACATAAAATGATAGTAATACCAATTAAGCTAAAATTTGTTTTTTATTTTTCACTACGGATGGGTGCATTTTTACTATGTTGGACTGGGTTTTTATACTGCTCGGTGTGGAGAGGGGATTTGTGCTGGTAAAGGTGGAATTACACTAAGGTTTCTTTGAGTTTGGTGAGGTGTCATGTGGGGGAATATGAGTACCATAGATATACATGTGAAGTACCTCACTAGGTTGCCAGGTGTCAAAACATGGCGGGGGAATATGCGTGAAATTTGGGTTTTTGGTTTTAGTCCTTGGTTAAGTTATGGGATCTTTTATAGATGTTTCTTATGTTTTTGAAAGTTCAGGGGGTGAATTTATAATTTATGAGACTTTAGAGGATTGTTTTCTATAATTTTATAAATCATATATTAAATGGATAAGGTTGGTTTATCGGAGCATTGCGTGAGTTAAATAAGGATGTTGAAGTTTCTATGTGTATTTTAGTAATTTTGAAATTTTAAAAGTTACTAGGGTAATTATCTTTATTTCTTGGGTTTCTTTGAGGTATTTAACTCATCTTGAGATTTTTGAGGCTTTAGTATTGATCGAACTGGTACATATATTCTCGATGTACGTGTATTTGGTAATCTAATTCTTTCGATATAAAGTTTTTAAGGCATATGGTGTATATATATAATAAATACGGGTTGTTACAAAAGCCCTCTTCACTCCTCGGTGTGATCTACTTCGATTGAAGTTTGTAGTGTTTTCTTCTCCCACGCCTTTCTTACACGAGAGTATTGAAGCTAATAACCAATAAGAGAAAAAATTAGAGCTCAAGTAACTAACTACTAGGTCCATCACTAGTGACAAGGTTTATATTACCAGCTTAAAATACAAATGTAGTTGTTACATTTTGAATATCTCTCAATCTTATAAAGACTCTTGTATCCCTATAAATACTATGTACCCATAACTTATTGATGTGAGAGGAAGAAAATACTTTTTCCCAATAAAAACATCATTGTTTTTTATAGTTCCACACCCTACTGGGCAAGTTTCACTTTTATCACGTCAAACTAGCGATTTATTATCAAAATGTGAGAGGATATTATAACTTATTTCAAAATAATGATAGTTCAATATAATAATTAAAAGGGAAAGACACCATTGACCCTAAAATATTTGGTAATTTGCAACCCTTACCCTGATGTCTTAATTTGGCATAGAACCCTTGAGGTACATTAACGTTAGAAATTGGACCCTCAAGGTCTAAAAACTATAAGTTTAACTTAACATCATTCATACGTGACAACTTAACTGGCGAGTGATGTGGCACAACTTGGTAATGCACACGATTCTATGTGGAATACAACATGAAAGAGTCAAAAATGGAAAAATTACAATCAAATAAAGAATATTTTATAAAATACAAAAAAATAATTTTAAAATTATGCAACTTTATTTAAATTAAAACCAATAGAAAATAATAAAAACCATGGTAAAAAAATTTAGAGCTAAGAAAATAGGGAAAAAAATGAAAGATTCTATAAAAAGTAAAAAATATGTTAAATGTATTTAACAATTAGAAAATATTTAAAGAAAAAAACTGAAAATTTAAAAAACAATATTAAGAAAAAGGAAAAATGACACTAAATTTTTTTTAAAATGCTAAAAGAGATAAGCAACCTAAAAAATATGTTAAAATAGAAGAAAAATTACTTCGATAACTAAAAAATAAAAAGTACTAAAATATCTTAACATATAATTTATAATAGAAGAAAATAAATTGAAATAAACCAATTAAATAATGTCCCGTGATGAAAAATGAAAAGTAAAATAAAAATATAAATTTAAATTTAAAGGAAGAACAACAAAAAATAGGAGGAAAAAAAAATCAAAATTTCTCTCTCCTACCCCTCACACAATCTTCCACCACCACCCGACACCCTCCCCCATCTCAAACTTAGAAATTATATATTTTTTTAGTTCCAGTCCTTTAGTTTAAATTATATTTTCTTAATTCTTTTTTGTTTAAATTTACATTTTTCCAGTTAATAAATACATTCTACCTATCTTTTAGAGATTTTTTTCAGAATTTTTTAAATTATTTTTTTTAAGTTAATAGATTTTTTTTTTGTTATTTTCCATTTAGGATTCCCAACAATCAATATCATCCAAGTTTATTGCCACTTAGGATTTCCCTCAACAATAACTAACGGTGTAAGACCTAGGATTTTAATTTTTAACCTTAACATACTTTGAAACATTGAGGTGAGAGTTGCAAATTGCCCCAAACTTTGGGGTTGATAATGTCATTTTCCCTAAAAGCTTTTCACATGTCACATGCCAAGTCATCGTTATGTCAGCATTTCATTAACTTCAATTAATGGAGTTACTATTGGAGGTTCTAGTAACATACTTTGAAAGTTTACCATGTCCATTGTAAACATTGAGGTGAAAGTTGCAAATTATCCCAAACTCCTGGGTTTACGGGTATCATTTTCCCTATAAGCTATTTACACCTCATATGTCAAGTCATCATTGAGTCAGCATTTCATTAACTTCAACCATTGGAGTTAGTATTGGAGGTTTCATTTTCATTACTAAATGTTCTTTAGTATTTATCATGCAAACATGAAATATTTGACTAAGAAATGCAAATTATGCAAAAACTTTATGGTATCATTTTGCAGAGGGGCGTAACATTTTTATTCTTTAATGTTGTCCATAAGAAATCACTACAAATAATAAAAAAGGCAATGCAATTATCACTGCGGGGCAAGTAATTATATATTAATTTAATCAATAAAAAAGGGTAAAAAGGTATGCAATTGAGAAATTACTTGTACCAACTTAAAAATTAGCTAAATACTGTTTAACACTCTTGGCCGTTACACTCCTTAAAAACCAAGTAACCTCAAATGTTACATTTAGTGATGAAAATGGTAGTTATGTCTAAAAAATAATTACTCAATCAACATTTCAAACATTATTTTTAACTTTACGGATAATTCAAGGCTAGTCCCATTTCTTGGACCAAAAATGCATCAGATCCAAGTTACTTTTTTTTAATTCACCATGTCATTTTTTATTATAGACTACATATACCATCACATATACCTATTTTAAACCCATATACTTTCTCTCTAAAAATAAACACATAACCTCACACTCTTTCTCTCTCTCGCAGTCCCACCTCCACCTCCACCTCCACCTCAATCCCACCCCACCCCACACCATCGAAAACTCATCGAAAATAGCCCACCGGAAAATCCCATCAGAGCCCACCGAAATTATCGCCCGAGTGTTTCTCTCTCCTCGTTTCTTTCTATCTTCATTTATTTCTTATTTTTGTTGGTTCGCTGCAGTAGCATCATCGCCCAAGATGGAGAAGAAGAGTTTTCGTCTAAAAAAATGGAGTTTTTATCGTGAAAAAATGGAGGGCTTATAGAAACAGTAAGTTTATCTGCTTTGATTTTTTTGTCAAAAATATTGAATATGCATGTTGTTTGATAGATCTTGACGAGTAGATTCCAAATATATAAATTTTTTGAATTTTGAATTTGTAGATTTTAAGTTATGAATTTTTAAAGATTTAATGAATTTTTTTACAAAAAATGAAGTACCAGCTATCAAAGATATTTTGACGGTATATTTATCATTATTATGTAGTGAGCAAATTAGCACATTTAACACTGTTAGTTCAATTAAAGAATTTTTTTATCTCATTGTCAAATGAGACTCGATAATTATTACCCTTAACTTTTGAGTGTTTCTAAGGGCACCACATTTTTTGCTCCAAAATACCACAACTTTTTTTACTACAAAATATCACTTAATTCTAATAGTTGTTTCCAAATACAAAATTAGGGCCACCACATATTTAAAGTTACAAAAATCATTTATACACTTTCCTTCCATCTTTCTACACATTCACACCTTTAAACTTTTCATCTTAAACTTCTAAACCTTTCATCTTCAAATCCATTCTCCTTTAAGTAAAGAATAAATATCAGGTTGTTACGTTGTTTACACTACCTATTTGAATACCAATAGTTTTAAACTACCTTTTTGAACTTATATATATATATATATATATATATACAAATTCATTGCTTCTCTCATTCGAACATTTGCATAGGTTGGGCAACAAGGATTTTCGAACTAACAAGGATTGAACTACCCATTTCTACACCCAGACGAACAATTATCTACCCCTTTCAAGGTCGGGCAATTTCTACATTCAGACTAACCAACAAACTAGAAATCCCAATGTATAATTGTAACACCCCGACTAATTAAACACCGGGTAGCTACTCCTTTATAAAATTAATTCAAAATGCCAAGTTGGCTCAGTTAATAGCATCACTGTCGAAAACATTTTAAAGATTACTAACCACCTAGTATTTAAAAAGTAAGTGCCAAATTTTATTAAATCTGATTAACATGCAACAAAAGTAATGAAGAAATAAATAATACCATTCACCATACTGAAGTGAAACGAATAACCATCACAAAATGTAAATAAAACCTGGAGGAAAAACTCCTCAATACAAATCCCACAACTGATAAGTAAACTGAAATAAATAACTAAAACTGAATACTGAGCAATACATGCTAGAGTCTGAAAACTGAAATGTAAAAATGCTCTAAATAGGAATGGGCAACATGCCCTACAACTGATAGATGCTGAGACTGGAATCCAAATGAGAGAAGCGTCTACATGCAAATCCCTGTAGCTTCCACAAACAGCTACAGCTCGTCACCTGAATGAGAATCCTATGCTTGGTGTCCTTGTGGCTGGGCACCTAAAATGGTTTTATAAAGAAAAAGAGATTTGAAAAGCAAACGGGTCAGAGCCCGAATGTGGAGTTATATTTTAAAAACCTGCAAGTGCTTTAAAAACATTTAAAACATTAAATGCAAAGTACATGTTAGGACGTACACTCGCATGATATCCTCACCTCTCGTCTAACTGTGCACTCCTAACGTAAGTACCCATCTATAACTACCCTTTCCACTAGCTAAGTGACAACGTAACTAGCTAGACTACCAAAGGTTCTACCCATTTTACTCGGTTAATTTAACATAACAACGCTCGTAATTTAATAGAGGTTTAACGTAAACTCAGTTACTAAATATGCCATTGATATAACTATCAGCTAACTCATTATATATCTCGAAACAATACCGTAATATTTTTACAACATTAACATGAGGATTTCCATAAATTTAATGTATATTATTCACATCATAAATATACGATACAAGCACCCCGCAATCTAAGCTATGGTGCACACATACTCTGCTATCCATCCCGGTACATCACGTACATAAGGATCACATATTCCGAATCTCTCAGGAATAGTTCAGATAACACAAATCACAAATAGTGGAGGCGAACATAGTCACCATCACATGGGTCACGCACATACCTACGCTCCCATGGTCAGCGGACTTATTAATATCACAATAAGTCTTTCTATGACCTATGTTCATCAAGGTACCAGTCTATATCCCCCCCGTAGGCACACAAGGATTAGAGGGTCCTAAGAGAACGAAACCTCCCGTGATAGCAAGTGTGGTAGGTATGTCATACATACAATCCATATCTCAATACTAAGTAAACACACATCTTAGTAATATCGTATTATATTCGTAGTACATTTTGCACTCTCGTACTAATTATAATTATCACAACTTATTTTATTCCGGTTCATAATTATACGTGCCATAATTTATCCTCACATCGTAGTAGACACTCACGTCTCAACCCAAACGGTTCATTAAATATAACTCTAGTGTATGATTTACTCATCTCAATAACCCAAAAGTCCCAAATCAATCACTATATCATCAAAGGGATGCTAACTCTACCCTTGAACCAGTTTCCGGGACTCCAAAAGTCAAAACAGTCCAAAAAGGACCAAACTGTCAACTCGTTAGAAGTCTCGTTCGAACGAGGCTTCGAACGAGTTTGGACTGTCAGGTCGTTAGAAGTCTCGTTCGAACGAGGCTGTTCGAACGAGGTCCCAGTTCGTTCGAACGAACTGACTCTTCTAACGATATCTCGTTCGAACGAGATATCGAACGAAAATCCTACTCGTTAATAACGACTGGTCAACTCGTTAGAAGATCGTTCGAACGAGTTCGTTCGAACGACCTGGGGCTGCTTCTAACGAGATGCCAGTTTCGGCCCAGAACTTCCCAAAAATCGTTTTTCACCATTTTTACTCCTCAAACCTCTTCTAAAATTCGTTCCCACAATATATTGAGTTCTCTAATCATCCTCAAACATGTTAAGGGGCTATACTAACATCATTAAAGGGTTTGATATCATCTAAACATCATTAAATCACAATTTCTACATTAATTCCCAATTTTCTTCAAGAACATAAACCCTAACTTTTTCTCATCATAAATTCCCAGATTTTAATTCGTTTATTGCATCACCTAGATATGAAGTCTCCGAAATTAAATCTCCCAACAATGTTTCTACATGCAAACCTATCCCAACATTCAATAATAACTTCAAATTTCATGGGTTTTCTTTTAATCTTTCAAGAACAATTAAGATTCTTCAATTTCTAACATGGAAAAGACATTCTT
The DNA here is from genome assembly GCA_949130495.1 of Sambucus nigra. Classification (NCBI taxonomy): domain Eukaryota; kingdom Viridiplantae; phylum Streptophyta; class Magnoliopsida; order Dipsacales; family Adoxaceae; genus Sambucus; species Sambucus nigra. The sequence continues at coordinate 15,884,406 of OX422214.1, forward strand.
CGAATTTAAATGAAATAAAGTCACTTGCCTTGGTTTGATTTCTGAATTTGGTGTGGATTCGGTGTAGAATTTCTGCAGAATTCCTCTCTCTCTCTCTCCTTCTCCAAGCTTTCTTCTCTAAAAAGCTATGGTGGCTAGGGTTTGCTTTGGGGAAACTTATGAAAACCTAATTTGATAAACCTCCGTAGCTAGTTGGGTTAATAAGGGTTGGTTGGGGTCAATCCTTATCAGATTACAACTCTCAATTTTCGTCACTTTTAATTACCCAAAAATACCAAATTACTAAAATACCCTTTAAGTTACCGGTATGGCCTAAAAATACCCCGGGACCCAAACTATACCCCCGGCTAGTGTTTTCTGACTATCTCGACCCTTCCGGACGCGTTGGCGCACTCAAAACGACCATACGGATTATAGATTTTAAACTCACTTTTATAAACAAAATATTATACCGTGACGCGGCTGTCCCACGCGTCTCAACAAAATTTCCAAATCGCCGTATATAAATCCCACGACAAATTTTATAATACCAAATACATATATAATCATATATGTACATAATCAAATACCAATTTGCATCATATTAGTATTTATAACCCGGATTAATTTCCAATTAATACGCATTTAATTAATTAATCCCAAAAATAAATATAGACAAAAAGTACGGGGTATTACATACTTCCCCCCTAATAACTGAATTTCGTCCCGAAATTCGAAACTAGAAAGTACCTGCTAAAAATAACTCTGGATAACGTTCGCGCATCTCATCCTCGCGCTCCCATGTGGACTCCTCAACATTGTGATGTCGCCACTGAACACGCACTAACGGGACTATCTTTGACCGTAGTTTCCTCTCGCTTCGGTCCAAAATAGCGATTGGCCCCTCCTCGTAGGAGCTATCCGGCTGGAGATCGATGTCCTCCACAGCAATGTGAGAATGAGCCAAATTATCTCTAAGGTATTTCCTCAGCGAAGAAATATGGAACACGTCGTGAATCCGATGCAAATGCTCTGGTAACCCGAGTCTATACGCAACCGGTCCGATCCGCTCAATAATAGGAAACAGCCCCACATACCTCGGTGCCAACTTCCCCTTCTTCCCGAATCGCATAATCCCCTTCATCGGAGAAACCCTGAGCAAAACCTGGTCCCCCACTTGGAACTCCCTGAAAAACCTCTTCGCGTCAGCATAACTCTTCTGCCTGTCTTGAGCTACCCGAATGCGACTCCGAATCAACTCAATCCTTACCGAAGTATCCTGAATCACTTCCGGCCCAAGTAGTTTGTTGTCCCCCACTTCTAACCAACATGCTGGGGAACGACAAGGCCTACCGTACAATGCCTCAAACGGAGCCATGCCAATCGTGAACTGATAGGAGTTGTTGTAAGCAAACTCCACCAGTGGAAGGTACTGCTCCCATCCAACCCCGAAGTCAATAATACACATGCGTAGCATGTCTTCCAACATCTGATTGGTGCGCTCGGTCTGCCCATCAGTCTGCGGATGATAAGCCGTACTCAACCGCAATTCCGTGCCCATGGCCTCCTGGAAACTCTCCCAAAACCTCGAAACAAATATCTTGTCTCTGTCAGACACGATATTGAGGGGCACACCGTGAAGTCTCACAATCTCTGAAATGAAGAGCTGGGCATACTGACCCGCAGTGTAATCAGTCCTTACGGGTAAGAAGTGAGCGACCTTGGACAGCCTGTCCACAATTACCCATACGGAGTCATGACCCCTCTGCGACGTAGGCAACCCCGTGACAAAATCCATGGATATTCTCTCCCACATCCACACCGGAACCTCCAACGGCTGTAGCAATCCTGCTGGTCTCTGATGGTCCACTTTTACAAGCTGACAAGTGGCGCATTTCGAGACAAACTCAGCGATATCTCTCTTCATACCGCTCCACCAATACTGCCGTCTCATGTCTTGGTACATTTTGTCCCCTCCGAGATGTACCGCGAACCGTGAGCCGTGCGACTCTGCCATCACATCGTGTCGCAGTTCCTCTCCTTCCGGAACTACCAATCTCCCATTGAAGCGTAATCCCCCGTCTGAGCTAACGGTATAGGATTCAGCTCCCTCAGCGAGTAATCGAACTATCTGCTCCTGACAGAACGAATCATTTGCCTGTGCCCGTACAACCTTCGTGACAATCTGCGGTGTAACGGTCATCACAGACATTAAAGATCGGGCCACTGCATCCTGGTGTCCCAATTCCTTCCACTTCGCTTTCCACACCTCTGCCACCTCATCTGCTGGCCTGCGGCTCAACGCGTCTGCTACCACGTTAGCCTTACCCGGGTGGTACTGAATGTCGAACTGGTAGTCCTTCACAAATTCAAGCCACCTACGCTACCGCATATTCAGTTCCTTCTGCGTGAATAGATACTGTAGTGACTTGTGATCCGTGAACAGCTGAAACTTCTCCCCCAAAAGATAGTGCCTCCAAATCCGTAAGGCAAATACCACTGCCGCCAACTCCAAATCATGCGTGGGGTAATTCTTCTCATGAGGCTTAAGCTTACGGGAAGCATAAGCTATGGCCTGTCTCTCCTGCTGCAAAACACCTCCAAGCCCTTGCAAAGACGCATCGGTGTAAACCAAATACTCAACTCCCGGTCTCGGCAATGCTAACACAGGTGCTGAGGTCAATTTGTCCTTCAACTCATCGAATGCCAACTGACAGGCATCACTCCAGATATATGGCACACCCTTACGAGTAAGATGTGTCAAAGGACCTGCTATCTTCGAGAAACCCCGAATAAACCTCCTGTAGTATCCTGCTAAACCCAAGAAACTACGAATCTCCGTTGGTGTCGTGGGCTGTCCCCACTCACTCACCGCTGACACCTTCCCCGGATCAACAGATATTCCCTGATCGGAAATAATATGACCCAAGAACTGGACTTCCTTCAGCCAAAACCCGCACTTCTCATATTTTGCATACAGCTCGTTCTGACGAACTGTCTGCAAAACCTGCCTCAAATGTTCGGCGTGCTCCTCCTCTGTCTGAGAGTAAACCAGGATATCATCGATGAAGACAATGACAAACTGGTCTAAGAAATCCCTGAACACTCTGTTCATCAAGTCCATAAACACTGCTGGAGCGTTGGTTAAGCCGAAAGGCATAACCCGAAACTCGTAAGAACCATATCTCGACAAAAACGCAGTCTTCGAGACATCCTCCTCCCTGATACGCAACTGATGGTATCCTGACCTCAAGTCAATCTTCGAGAAGAAGGAAGCTCCTCTCAACTGGTCGAATAAGTCATCGATTCGAGGCAACGGATACTTATTCCGTATCGTGACCTTATTCAACTCTCCGTAGTCCACGCACAATCTCAGTGAACCATCCCTTTTCTTCACAAACAAAACTGGAGCGCCCCAAGGTGAGGTACTCCTGCGAATAAATCCCTGCCCTAACAGCTGCTCTATCTGTTCCCGTAACTCACGCATTTCAGCTGGAGCCATACGGTACGGTGCACGTGCTATAGGTCTCGTACCCGGTAGCAAATCAATAACGAAGTCTATCTCTCGACTGGGTGGTAAGCCTGGTATCTCCTGAAACACATCTGAATACTCCCTGACAACCGGGATCGAATCTAAAGGAATAACAACCTCCTTAGAGGTATCCTCCTCTATGTAATACAGATGAGCGGTCGATCCTCCCTCTGGGCGAGGCATCGCCACTATAAACATCTCCTGCCCCGGAATGGCAAAAACAATGCTCCCGCTGAAGCAATCAATCATGGCCCTATATGATACGAGCCAATCCATACCGATGATCACATCGTGAACATGCATGTCTAACACTAACATGTCCGCAGGCAATACCAAACCACCAACCTCTATCCCTACTCCCCGGCATATAAAGAAAATAAGTGACCCACTCCCCAATGGTGAGTCGACACACGTCACTGTGCTCTCTGCCGTAGCTAACAATCCTAAAGCTTTCGCGAAGTGTGTAGCTATAAAACAATGTGTAGCACCCGTATCAAATAACACCCGACCCATAGTGCTATGGATAGGAAACGTACCCTCGATCGCGGGCGGTGCCTGTGGAACTGCAGCCTGGTGAACGTTGTAGACACGTCCATACTGTAGCTGCCCCTGTTGAGCTGGGACTGCTGGAATGGGTGGCAATGCTGCCATCTGTGGCGGTACAGGAAGAGCGGCGGGAAACATAGGTCTCTGTGGCTCCTGGCGAGCACCCTGCTGCTGCTGCTGTGGGGCCCTGCCCCTATCAGGACAATCCTGCTTCTTATGGCCAGTCTTGCCACAAGTAAAGCACTTCCCTGGGAAGTTCCCTCCCCTCTGCCCCTGCTGTCCCCGGCCCTGGTGGCCGTTACCATTCCTCCCTTGGCCCTGCTGGCCCTGATGGAACTGCTGCCCATTCTGCCCCTGCTGGCCCTGATGGCCGTTTGGACCCTGATAGCCCTAGCGGAAACCTCCCTGTCCCTACCTGTAGTTCCCTGACCGGAACCTCTTGTTGTCCCCCTGCTGGTTACCCTGCTCAGTCTGTCTCTGCCCCTGACCGGTCTGTGCCCCGCTGGCACCATGTCCTCCAGTCCTGCCCTGATGGCTAGACTCCCCTGACCGCTTGCCCTCGGCCATATGAAAGCGGTGGTCCTGGCAGTGCAATAGTGCAGCGTTAACCACATCAGAATACGTGGCCAACGATAGGTTCCCTAGAAGATGCTGACGGATCCTCCAATTCAACCCATCAGTGAACTTCTCTATCTTCTTCTTCTCTGTTGGAATCTCGTCTGGAACGATGTTCAACAGGTTAGTAAACTCGGCCTCATATTCGGCCACTGTCTTACTCTCCTGCCTCAGACTCATCAGCTTCCTCCTCATCTCTGTATGAACTGCAGACGGAAAGTACTTGCGGTCGAACCGCACCCAGAACTCCTGAATGGTGAGGGTATCCCTCTCCTCTGCGGTGGTAATAGACTCCCACCACTGTAATGCAGATCCCACTAGCTTGAAAGTAGCTAGCACCTGTTTCTGAACATCAGTGCACTCATGCATCCTCAAATGCCTCTGTATGTCCTTCCTCCATTGGCTCGAGACTACCACGTCTGAGCTACCTGCAAACTCTGGCGGATGCGCTTTCTGAAAAGCGTCACGTACACGCTCCCAAGCAGACGGGAATGCATTAACCTGTACTGGCGCGGCAACCGACGCCTGAGGTGGTGCCTGCTGAATCACGGCAATCGCGGCATTTACCGCTTGGGCTACTATAGCAGCAACCTCAGCGGCGTTCAACATGCCCTGAACTGGAGCGGGCTGTGATTCGGGCGTAGCATTCCTGGGAACTCGTCGTGCACGTCGTGGAGGCATCTGAAATAAGAACAAAGTTTATAAGTTCGCAGTTTATAAACTTAATATAGCTGAAGAACGAAACGTACACAATAAGAGTACAACAGTTCTAAAATATAGGGCTCTATATCAAAGAAAACGTAGCGGAAACATAATAGACGTACAGATCCTAAAGGACACTAGAACCTGATGCTCTGATACCACCTGTAACACCCCGACTAATTAAACACCGGGTAGCTACTCCTTTATAAAATTAATTCAAAATGCCAAGTTGGCTCAGTTAATAGCATCACTGTCGAAAACATTTTAAAGATTACTAACCACCTAGTATTTAAAAAGTAAGTGCCAAATTTTATTAAATCTGATTAACATGCAACAAAAGTAATGAAGAAATAAATAACACCATTCACCATACTGAAGTGAAACGAATAACCATCACAAAATGTAAATAAAACCTGGAGGAAAAACTCCTCAATACAAATCCCACAACTGATAAGTAAACTGAAATAAATAACTAAAACTGAATACTGAGCAATACATGCTAGAGTCTGAAAACTGAAATGTAAAAATGCTCTAAATAGGAATGGGCAACATGCCCTACAACTGATAGATGCTGAGACTGGAATCCAAATGAGAGAAGCGTCTACATGCAAATCCCTGTAGCTTCCACAAACAGCTACAGCTCGTCACCTGAATGAGAATCCTATGCTTGGTGTCCTTGTGGCTGGGCACCTAAAATGGTTTTATAAAGAAAAAGAGATTTGAAAAGCAAACGGGTCAGAGCCCGAATGTGGAGTTATATTTTAAAAACCTGCAAGTGCTTTAAAAAAATTTAAAACATTAAATGCAAAGTACATGTTAGGACGTACACTCGCATGATATCCTCACCTCTCGTCTAACTGTGCACTCCTAACGTAAGTACCCATCTATAACTACCCTTTCCACTAGCTAAGTGACAACGTAACTAGCTAGACTACCAAAGGTTCTACCCATTTTACTCGGTTAATTTAACATAACAACGCTCGTAATTTAATAGAGGTTTAACGTAAACTCAGTTACTAAATATGCCATTGATATAACTATCAGCTAACTCATTATATATCTCGAAACAATACCGTAATATTTTTACAACATTAACATGAGGATTTCCATAAATTTAATGTATATTATTCACATCATAAATATACGATACAAGCACCCCGCAATCTAAGCTATGGTGCACACATACTCTGTTATCCATCCCGGTACATCACGTACATAAGGATCACATATTCCGAATCTCTCAGGAATAGTTCAGATAACACAAATCACAAATAGTGGAGGCGAACATAGTCACCATCACATGGGTCACGCACATACCTACGCTCCCATGGTCAGCGGACTTATTAATATCACAATAAGTCTTTCTATGACCTATGTTCATCAAGGTACCAGTCTATATCCCCCCCGTAGGCACACAAGGATTAGAGGGTCCTAAGCGAACGAAACCTCCCGTGATAGCAAGTGTGGTAGGTATGTCATACATACAATCCATATCTCAATACTAAGTAAACACACATCTTAGTAATATCGTATTATATTCGTAGTACATTTTGCACTCTCGTACTAATTATAATTATCACGACTTATTTTATTCCGGTTCATAATTATACGTGCCATAATTTATCCTCACATCGTAGTAGACACTCACGTCTCAACCCAAACGGTTCATTGAATATAACTCTAGTGTATGATTTACTCATCTCAATAACCCAAAAGTCCCAAATCAATCACTATATCATCAAAGGGATGCGAACTCTACCCTTGAACCAGTTTCCGGGACTCCAAAAGTCAAAACAGTCCAAAAAGGACCAAACTGTCAACTCGTTAGAAGTCTCGTTCGAACGAGGCTTCGAACGAGTTTGGACTGTCAGGTCGTTAGAAGTCTCGTTCGAACGAGGCTGTTCGAACGAGGTCCCAGTTCGTTCGAACGAACTGACTCTTCTAACGATATCTCGTTCGAACGAGATATCGAACGAAAATCCTACTCGTTAATAACGACTGGTCAACTCGTTAGAAGCTCGTTCGAACGAGTTCGTTCGAACGACCTGGGGCTGCTTCTAACGAGATGCCAGTTTCGGCCCAGAACTTCCCAAAAATCGTTTTTCACCATTTTTACTCCTCAAACCTCTTCTAAAATTCGTCCCCACAATATATTGAGTTCTCTAATCATCCTCAAACATGTTAAGGGGCTATACTAACATCATTAAAGGGTTTGATATCATCTAAACATCATTAAATCACAATTTCTACATTAAATCCAAATTTTCTTCAAGAACATAAACCCTAACTTTTTCTCATCATAAATTCCCAGATTTTAATTCGTTTATTGCATCACCTAGATATGAAGTCTCCGAAATTAAATCTCCCAACAATGTTTCTACATGCAAACCTATCCCAACATTCAATAATAACTTCAAATTTCATGGGTTTTCTTTTAATCTTTCAAGAACAATTAAGATTCTTCAAATTCTAACATGGAAAAGACATTCTTCGAATTTAAATGAAATAAAGTCACTTGCATTGGTTTGATTTCTGAATTTGGTGTGGATTCGGTGTAGAATTTCTGCAGAATTCCTCTCTCTCTCTCCTTCTCCAAGCTTTCTTCTCTAAAAAGCTATGGTGGCTAGGGTTTGCTTTGGGGAAACTTATGAAAACCTAATTTGATAAACCTCCGTAGCTAGTTGGGTTAATAAGGGTTGGTTGGGGTCAATCCTTATCAGATTACAACTCTCAATTTTCGTCACTTTTAATTACCCAAAAACACCAAATTATTAAAATACCCTTTAAGTTACCGGTATGGCCTAAAAATACCCCGGGACCCAAACTATACCCCCGGCTAGTGTTTTCTGACTATCTCGACCCTTCCGGACGCGTTGGCGCACTCAAAACGACCATACGGATTATAGATTTTAAACTCACTTTTATAAACAAAATATTATACCGTGACGCGGCGGTCCCACGCGTCTCAACAAAATTTCCAAATCGCCGTATATAAATCCCACGACAAATTTTATAATACCAAATACATATATAATCATATATGTACATAATCAAATACCAATTTGCATCATATTAGTATTTATAACCCGGATTAATTTCCAATTAATACGCATTTAATTAATTAACCCCAAAAATAAATATAGCCAAAAAGTACGGGGTATTACAATAATGTTTTTTCTGTCAGATGAACAATGTTAATGTTACCCTTGTTTGGATTGTTGACAAAATTGAAGGATATAAACTAGGGTTTCATTCATTATAAACATACCGAATGAATTCTATTTATTCAATTTGTTTATGACAAATAATTTTTTTAATTACCTACTATTTCATTCGTTATATTTATGTCGAATGACTTATCATTTTTCATCATATTAATGCCAAATAAAACCAGGTTTTACCTAGTTTTCATTCGCTACATTCACCCCAACATCATTCCTTCCTCTGGTCTATTTATGACGAATGAACTAACATATTTTGGCATATTTATGCTGAATGACTTTGTTCATGAATAGTGTTAATGACTTCATTGGAATACATGACTTATGTTAATATATGACTTCATGACTCATGTTAATACATGACTTTATTGGAATACATGACTTATGTTAATACATTGCTGTGTGTTGATTATTGTAATCATTAGTGTGTTGATTATTTTAATACAAGTCTACCATGGATAACCTAGTATCCTACTCTCACAAGTACCAAAAGTCGTTGACTGCCTCAGATAGGAAGCATCGAGAGGAAATCTATGCTTAGTCTACTGCGACTACTACTCCCTTAGAGGTCATTGTCCCGGATGTGATGGATATGGATGCCTCAGTGGTGGATATGCCCGAGGAGGTTGCGGTTCATGATGATAAGGTTACGAATGAGGTTGAGGCTGAGGAGGAGGATGAGATTGAGGAGGAGGAGGAGGCTTAGGTTGAGGAGGAGGATGAGGTTGAGGAGGAGGGATATGATGCGATTAAGGAGGGCTATGAGGCGACGGAGGGCGATGCCGAGAAAAAGGATGTTTCTCCATCTGAGGGGGGTGTATTACCCCAACCGCCTGATACCCCATTTAGCGTTTTACACAAGACCGCAATAGTGTACATCAAGAAGAAAAATATTCCTGAAGAAAGCACCTCTATCACGGCTTACGGGCCCCCCCACAATCTTAGCCTATTAAAATATTTCAAGCATCACGCGGACTACGGTATTTGGACTAGTTAAGTGGTGATTACATTTTCCTACAAAGTTAAATCATTAATGTTTTATATAATTCATTACTTTGATAAATCTTGATAAATATTTTGCTTATATTGCAAGCGGAGTAGGTGCCTTTATTTTGGTATTAATCGTGGACGAAGATCAAGGAGTGGGAATTCAGTGATCTTTATCCAAGTGTATAAAAGAGGGTCTAAAGGGATAAGTTGGGCGGGCTTTTTGCATTTAGCCACATTTATATAGACTACGCCCTTGTATCTGCATTTTTTTATAATTGGCATCCGAAGATCAACACATTCCATATGTCATTCGGGGAGATGACAATCACCCTCGAGAACGTAAATGCGATCTTGGGAATTACTCTAGTCGGATTACCTCTATATAACGAGTTACCCGTAGTTGAGGAGGAGGATGAGGATGAGGATGTAGTGATCCCATCGGTTATGGACCTTGTGGCAAAAATGTTGGGAGTGAGAAAGGACGTTGCCCTAGAAAAATGTGGCGAGCATGTTGTCGTCTTATTGAATTGGGTCATAGGAATTTTAAGGGACGAACGAAGGACGCTAATGCCTCCAGTGCAGTCAAAGATTACTGTGCCAATGCCTATTTACTATACATTATCATACGCTTATCCATTTCCTGAAGCATCATGGTATAGTAGGATTATGGTTTGTTTTGATGTGGGGGAGCCTTATTACCCGAAAAGATGACTGAGATAAGTCGCTTGGATACAAATCATATCATATGAGTCCATAACACCCTTGAAGGATGATAGAGGAAACAACACGACTCGATACCAAGCCAAATTCAATATGCAAAAATGGTACCAATAAAACTGGCAAGACTACCTTTTATCCGAGAAGTCTCGAGCAGTGCCCATATTGAGTCCATAGGACTATATCATTGATTATATGGACTAGATCCTATCCAGATCCCATCCTAGAGTCCAAAACCCTTCCTTTCACAAGGTCCAATAAAAGCAAACATATTTGGTAAGTTTTATGTTTTTACTAATTCCAAATTTGTTAACTGCTTTATTTTTCTAATTTTGTTACTAATTTCATTTTATTATCTTTTCGATAGGCGAACGAGGTGCGAAAGGCTATGGATTTAATGAATAAAAATATTAATGATGACATTGCTACAAATCTGGGTACATTAATTTCACACAGTGCCCAAGCTTATGATATCCTAGTTGCGGACATCGAGTCGGGCGGTCGGTTGTCATCGAGGAGAGGGTAGCAAAGAAAAGCTAGTCCAAGGGCAAAGGAAAAGAGAAAGTAGCTGAGGGGTTCCAAAGAAGTAAAACAAAGAGATATGAGTTTTGATTTAATGTTTTAAAGTTGTAGTTGAGGGGTCCCAAAGGGATGGTTGTAGTTTTGAACTTGGTTTGAATGTCATACTTAGTTTGAACTTGTTTTGATTATTGGTTTGAATACAATACTTGGAAATGATTATTGGTTTGAATATTGGTTTCAGTATGAATATGAACATGAATTTGAGTTTGAAAGTATATATAGGAGTCAATATATGTTATGTTATATTTGGTATATATTGTGTTATACGTTGGTATATGTTTGTAAATGTTGGAGTATCGCAGTTGCTATATGTTATTGAAAAAATCTTGGTTTCAAATGGATATAAGCATCATTCGCCATATACATAGTGAACATGATCCAACTGATTCATTATATTCATAGCGAATGGAATTGATGCGGGATGAACATTCCTAATAGTGGAAAATGTAAGAATTTAGCTTTGCTTCATTCGCTAAACATAGAGAATTAGTGAATTTATCCTGTGCTAAACATAGAGAATGGAATTAATTCGGATAAACATCCCAGACAGTGGAAAATATCAGAATTTTCCTTGGCTTCCTTGGTATGAACATAGCAAACTATTTCATTTATTTTGTACTAAACATAGAGAATGGAATTGGCTCGGGGTAAACATCCCTGATAGTGGAAAATGTAAGAATTTGGCTTGGCTTCCTTCGGTATGAACATAGCGAACTACTTCATTTATTTTGGTGCTAAACATAGCGAATGGAATTGGTTCGAGGTAAAACATCCCTGACAATGGAAAATAAATGATTTGTGATAGGCTTCATTCGCTATGAATATACCGAATTGTTCGTATATAGTTCATACAAATTAATTTCATTTGTACAAATTAATAACATTTCATACATATTTCATACAAATTAATTTTATACCAAATTATTTCAAATCCCCAATTCATTTAATTTCATGTTATTTCAATTAAAGTTCATTTCATCTCATGCAACTGTATTTCAATTCAAGTTGATTTCATCAAATACAACTTTAGTCCATCTCATACAATTACATTTCATTTTGTACAACTTCATTTCAATTGTACTTCATTTGCCAAACTTTACATGATTTCGTAAAATAAAAGACATCTACAACTAATTGATCTCGATAGCTTAATCGTTGGTTGCTACATCCTTTGGGCAGATTTTTCAGAACTTCGATACTTTTATTGTGTATTTATCAATCCAAGGTTTTGCTTCGGGTAATGAACAAATACATCAGTGACTTGCTACCGGGGGAATCGGATAGCCGTACTTCATCTTTAAAACTACAACTTAATTTTCGCAAATATGATTAATCTCAATGAACATTAGATGCACGGTTCGTTCATGTCTTATCGGTAGAAATGTGAGACATTGTCTCTTCAAGACGAGGGCGCACATGCACTTGTAAGTATTCGCCAAAAGATAGCCACACTCAGGCATGATCATCCAAGACTTCGGCATACATGGGGTTATATAATCGTCCAGCATGTGTAGAATAGTGTTCAAAAATCAATCACTAAAATAATGTGCGTAGTAGTTATTATTTGTCGTAACTTCTTCAATCAAGTCTGATCTCACATGTCTCCATCCATCGGGTCCAAATCTGAGGCATTTAGCAATGCATCTAAAACCATAATTTCAGCCAGCATCAACCTCAAATTTATCTTCTATGAAATCTTTATAAAAGATTGATATCTCATTGATATACTGTTTATAAGCAGGGGAGTAGTTCAGGCACCATGGGGCGGGGCGAGTGAACTCCGTGAAATCAATTTTCTTCTTAGGACTTTGGATCGCAGGATGTTCCTTTTCTGTTGATTGCCTAGTAAGTTCAAAGCCTGAGGGATTCCTTTTAGTTGAATTCTCATGCTTTTGCTCTTGAGCAGTTGGTTTTTTCTATCTTGTACGACCCTTGCAATGCTTAAGCAGGGATGACTCAAATAGCATAGCAGTGGTTGGGCAACCGATGTCCTTGAGTTTTTGCAACATGGCATTTTGCTCGTCAATAGTTGATTGTTCCCACCTTTATTTAAAAAGTATCATTCTTGGCTCATAGTAAACCAAGTGGTACTTCTCTAATTCGGGCACTGTTGTTAATTTCTGCCAATGTGCATTGATATCCCCCCATAATATTGACCTACCCTCCATCCGATAGATGACCAATTCATGAGCGCAAAGTACATCATAGATATTTTGTGCCACATGTAGGCACAATTTAACATCCATGCCAACGGTGTCACAAGTCTTTAGCTCCTAACAATTAGGTCAATGTCATAATGAGAAACCCAACCTATGATCTCACGCAATATAGGAAAATTATGGAAGTGATTTAATTTTTGCAAAAAATACTCAAACTCCCTCTTAATCTTGGTCACTTGCAACTTAATGTATTTATGCATGCTGAAAAAAACCTTGTTAAATGAAAGTTGAGAACTCTCCAAGTGCTTCTTCAACTTAGCGTGTGCTCCTTTATAACGATCAGTAGTTCGGTTTCACTAGTGCCTAATCATATTTGTCCAGGCATAAATGAAGCTTTATCTTAGATTGTAACATGTGCAATCTATGTAGTGAAGCATGTTCAGGTATGCAACCCAATTAAAGTGAAATAGCATCCACTATTCGTTAAAATCACTCTCGGTGGGGGATTCAACCAAATGCATCTAATCCCTCATGAACTTCTTTAATGAATCCTCATCATTGATCTCTTTTCTAGCATGGAGTTCCACATTACGATGAATCTGAAAAGTTCTGACCATAGATATCTCCTCGGGGAACATAACTCGTAACACGTTCATGCACGTGTACTCCCGATCTATAATGAAAGCGTGGGACATGCAAATGGATCAAATAGGGATTTTAAACGTCCTAATCTCAACCGATAGTTCTTCACCTTATACGTTGCTAAAAAAATAAAGGGAATATTAAAAGTCCTTCCGCATGACGTTATACCAACTATCTCGTACAAAGGCATCTTGTATCAGTTCGTCTTATATGTGCAGCCAACAATGATAATGGACGAAAAACATTTGGCCAGTTGGATTGAGTTTGGATGAGCCCAAAAAATGTCTTCCACCTCCATGGTAGACTCATTTGTTCTATACCAATAGATGTAATGTTTATCCCCAATCAAAATCATTAACTGTTACATCGGCGTTCTACTCTCATTCGGAAATCCTCAACTTCCCCTTGGAGTTGTAAATGGTTTTCATGGTCAAAAAATTTGTATCGTTATGACATTTTATCAACGTTATAATGGAAACCGACTTTACCCCACTCAAGGACATCTCTTTAATAATATTTTTCTCCACCGAAGTGAGTCGACCGATGCATGCATGTCCAACTAATGTTTCTGGTAATTGGTGATTGTGAACACCGCTAACGACTGACAACATCTATTGTTCATTTTCAAGTGGACTGACCTTCAACATAAATGGACAATTGCGCTGACGAGTGGCCATGTCCCTCTTTCGATTTTTTCTCTTTGAATACTGACTTCGTTGCCATCACTCTTCTTATGATGATCACGGTACTCACCACCTATCTCGCAACCCATGTGCAGACGTCCCTTACGTGTTGAAGAAGGTGTGTCATACTTGGTAATGACTACTACTGTTATAATGGATTGGGCTTGCTCTTGAGTCTAAGCAACCAACTCTTGTCGACTGGAAAATACCCGAGCATTAAGAATATAACGAATCCATACAATGTAATTATAATATATAAATATATTACATCACTAATAAACATTATAATAACTGATCCATAAAGAACGTCACACTAATATCTACTAACACTGAACCACCTTCCCTATTATGGGGTATATAGATGTTCGTTAAATCCTGATCAAATAATAAGGAATTGAATTCCATTATGGCATCTTGCATAGGTAAATTTTTTAGGTGGGAACGAATGAAATTTAAATCACAACATAATTAGATTTGATAACAAGCTTTCAATGTAATTGATAACATAATTACATTGTATGTTTGAATTACATTGATAACATAATTAATAATAGTTTTTATGTTTGTATTTCATTCGGCATGAATATATTCGGGATAAAGATACCGAATACGTATAGCTGGTTCGGGGTGAGTATAATGAACCACGTATCGGCATGATCATAACGAATGGCCTTAGTTTGAACATAAAATATAGAGTTGGTTCTAGAGGTTTACCCCTAATCTATGCCTTAAAATCGGGGCCCCGATCCCGAACTAACTGTACGTTTTTTTGCAGTTTTTAAATGTTCGAAGTTTATGGAAAAACAAATATATATGTAATGGGACCCAAAGTTTACCTCAAAAATGGGATTTGTAAAGTTGTCATTTGCTTTTGAGGTATTGTCATTATCTAATAGTGTAACATCCATTAATATTTGAATATTGAAAGAATAAACCCTAGTTCTTTAATAATGTTGTTGTAGATGGTTAACTTTGATAATGATGTGTGGGTACCAAATGAAAAAAAAATTAATAATGTTGTTGAAGATGGTTGGTTAGATTAATGGAGACAAATTTGTTGGGTGAAGTGAAGATGAGAAAAGGCTCGGATGAATATAATGCTCTATTCTTTAAGAAGGTGTGGGGTGTTGTTGGGTTATTGCTCTCAGTCTTACGAGAAAGACAAATGATTTGGGATTGGGATAGAAAGAAATTCTTGGAAATAAATCAACACTTGTTGAAGGTAAAGTTTGGAAATAGAACAATTCCTTATGTCGTGTATCCTCGATTAATGCAGCCTCAAATGCTATGTTTCAATTGTCGATTCTAGTATTTAACGCAAGACTACACCTATAGGTTATGGTATTACAGGCCAATCATACTCCACTAATACCAATAGGCGGCATAGGGAAAGAAGTAGTACACCTAGGATTGGGAGAAATTGGAGTGTAGTGGATAGAGAGAGAAAGGGAGAGTTTGGAGTGTAGTGTTATTTTGTGCTGTAGTTGGGTTAAAAAATATATATATGAGGTGGTGGCCCTTAGTAAAAATCGTATCTATTTTCCTTGTGGTATTTGAAGCAATTTTTATGGTCCCCTTAGAAACACCCTAACTTTTTAACATACTTATGCACTCGCCCGCACGTGTGCACCAATCACTGAACTGTAAATAATGGATATGTGCATTCAAGTTATATGTTTCTTTATTTATTTTTTCTTTTTAAGAAATTGTGGGATTTGTATCAGTTTCAAAACCTCCACGTGCTAAAAAACTGATAAAATTGTAGTTGTTAAGGATCTCAAGTGTTTAATCTCATTTTTTAAAATTTATTTGCATCCACTCCCATGTATCTATTTTTTTAGTTGTAGGTACTATTCTAACCACTATAGGATAGGACAAGTGGCATTCTCTCCCCAAAGGAATATAGGCAATTACGGAGTAGTTATGGACATTTTTGGGTGATTATAAGTGTAGTAACCCCTATTTTCTCACGTAAAGGTTGGTCAAACACAATACGCCGAAGATGGGGCTTGTTATATAATCTATATCATTCTTAGCACCGACTATAATAAATATTCATATAATAAACCATATTTTAATTAAAACTGAACTAAATAGCAGGGTATAATAAACCAATAATCCACATCCAACAAAATAAAAACAAACATGAACAATTATTGTCTCAACTAATAAGAAAAATGACTTCGAGCTTCCGCCCTTACAATAATTCAAAATAAATAAAGATGGAAAGAAGTAGCAACCTAATATAGAATCAATAAATAGATATTTGAGGAGCATATCTTGACAGCAAGTCTGATTTTCCATCAGTCTCGCAATCCCTGCTTAAGCAAACCTGGGGGGAAAATATTTTTTTATTTTGGGTCAAAGCCCTAGAGTTGCAAGAATTAAGTTACTAAATTTAAAGTGCAAAAATACAGTTAATTCAAATTAAGTAACTTCCATCGTCACTCGCTTGTGTCAACTACCTCACCCCTCATCTAAGTGTTATATATCCCATATGACCGAACAAGTCCCAAATAATGCATACTAACTGCGCCACTATATTATAAGATGTATTATGTAATAACCATCATACTGAACATAATTATCTATTTTCATATTACCATTTTTTCCAAGTGACCACATCATGTTACCCGTAAAAATGATAAACATCTAATATGCACATTACATAATATTGGATATGTAAGTTATTGTCCAGTTCTTATACACATGAGCTAATCCCATTATATTTATAAGTCATATTTATGTATCTTTTCATATATGCGACAATTAAAGGCATCTACCAGTAGTGTTTCGTTCGTGCTCTATCAGTAAGTCTGAAGGAATCTCTTATCCAATCAGACAACTCAAAACACATATAAGTGTGTCATAAACGTATTTTTAATAAAATTCTCGTTTACCCAAACACCGTCCAACCCACTCGTATATTTTTTTTAAATATTCCGAACCAAACCCCAGTACCAACTCAACCTGCCCTAGAGACTGAATCGATTTGGGTCTGGAGCCGAATCAATTCGCTCGGGCGAATCAATTCGCCAAGGAGGCCGAATCGATTCTGATCTGAGCAGAAGTCCAGATGAACTACGTTTTCTTAATACGCAAATTCTTATTTCTTCTTCATCTCCCATCCTCATGGTTTATCCATTTATATAAACATTAAAGTAGGTCTTTAGGGTTTAGTTTATTATCTTAGGTTAATTATTTTCATAAATTAACATGGATTCCAGTCCCAAAATCCCAGAATTTAACCCCTTTTTCATACCTACATAGATCAGACCTTATTTATTTAATCTCACCATGTTCTATCCTATACAAGGGTCCCAAATATCAAAATTTTCATATTTCTAAACAAGAATACCAGTCCTCTACATATGAATCAATTTCTCTAAATTTCAATAAGTTTCTAATGCATGAATTTATCATCAAATTCAACCTAGCCTCATACTAATTTATGGATCAACTAACCTATCTCAGATTTGTATTGTTTACATATATGCGATTTAACTATATCATTTTGCCATCAATTCCCTATGAAATTTAGAATCTACATGGAAGAAAACTTTGATGATTTAAGAAGTAACTTGGACATTTAAATTTAAGCAAGAGAATTCTTGACTGATTATAATTGTTGGATGACTTGTTCTTGAATCTCTTTGCCTCCCCTTCTTGAGTTCTTTACATTGGATCTTTAGTTTCCTTGTCCCTTTTGATTTTGGTATCCTCTAATTGCTAGGTTCAGGTTTTGTTAAATGCAGAGACTCTCTTAATCTCCCTCCTTAACTTATATTACTCTAAATCCAGAATTAGGCCAAAAGTTCTATTTTTGGACCCCCCAAATGGGTCTGAACCCATATCTAAGATAGCGTAATAACTTTTCAACTTATATACTTATACCCGGGACCAATTCTAAAGGATTAAAATACCTAAACGGGCCCATAAAGCTTCCCAAAACGCGTCCCAATTATTTTCATTTCACTTAAACATTTTTATTGTATTTAAACGACACGCACCCATAACTTTATTAACATATGATTTATTTTTCACTGGTTAATTCATTATACCAAATTGAGTCTTGTATTTATATAATTATGAATAAATATTTATTTTTAATTTAAATCTTACCCCCTTTAAATTTAAATCC
The DNA here is from genome assembly GCA_949130495.1 of Sambucus nigra. Classification (NCBI taxonomy): domain Eukaryota; kingdom Viridiplantae; phylum Streptophyta; class Magnoliopsida; order Dipsacales; family Adoxaceae; genus Sambucus; species Sambucus nigra. The sequence goes on from OX422214.1 coordinate 15,902,915, forward strand.
GTTCGATTTAATTTATTCCAAAAATAAATCTAAAATTACGAAATTTATTTATATTGTAATATTTATTCTGAAAATATGAAGTATTATAATAAAATTTACAACAATTTTAAAAATATATGAAATGAAAGTCTAAAAAATCTTTAAAAAATAGAACTAAAGTAAAAAAATCTATTGTTGATACTCTTTGTCTTTTAGCGGACCCCACACAAAAACATATTGAAACTTTTGGGTTGATAACTATGCCTGTAATAAAACATATCTTAATATAATTACCCACGTGTATATTATCTTTTTGCCTACCAAATTCTATTTGTCCCGCTATTTTTGACCGCATAGAAACCGCCAATTTCATGTGACATGCCAACACTTCAATTACTTTTGACTTTTTTACAACACAATTCATTTGAAGGATATCAAACACACAACCCACATATATGCATAGAAAGGAAAAATCTAAGTTAAGTGATAATTATAACTGTAACGTATAATAATATATATAAACATATGGGTTATTAGATTGTTTATGTGTTAGGTTAGTTGGATTAAAAAACAGATAAAAATATGTTCATTTTTTTTTATATATAATGCCTATAGTTTTTCAAGTTTTTATTCATACATAACAATTTTTATATAATATAACATTTTATAATAACAGACATTCTATATATGAAAAAAAAAAGTTACCCTTCTATAATTTTTTTCTATAATAATGTCTTTTAAATAATAAAAAACAGCTGACTGTTTTTTATCGCTTTCATTTATACAAAATAATTGATAACTTTTTTTTTTAATAAATAGCACAAGTTTTTTTTTATAAAAATAGAGGATATTTTTTAAACTAAAACAGTTAAAAATACACTTTTTCTTTTTACAGATAATTTTATTTTACGAAAAAGTTTACGTAATTTTTTTATAAATAAATAAAGTTCAAAATAAGTACTGATTTATATAATAATAAAAAAATTTATAATGCATCAAGTTTCGTTTTTTTAATGGACAAAGTTATATGGACACACTTTGGTACATTTTTTTCATACTCAATGTATAAAAATATTATATCTTGTTGTTATGAATCCTGTTAAAACAAAATATATAATTGTTTATTGTCTTACCTTATTATGTAGGTATAAAAGTGAGTACCAAAATGACTGAGTGTAGTGATGCACTTTTTTAATATCAGATGTTTCTAGTGCTTAAAAAGTCTTGAAAGAAAGAAATTATACATGTTTGAAAATGGATTGGACACGACATGATATTATAAAAAGAATACAATTTACACAAGTTTTTGGTTTATTTTACATGTTAATTCGGTATTGTAAAAAAAGTACAGATTTTATTTTTTTTGAGCACTCTTGTCATTAGATAGTTGGAAACCTCTTGAGTGCTCCCTTGAAACATTTTCAGCTACCAGGCATATTTCAATGGGCGCCCATCTTTCTTCGTTGTGTGTGTGTGTAAGTGCAGAGACTTTAAACCTCCACTTTGAAAAAGTGTGTCAACACGACATAACAAATGTATTTTGGACACAGCATGCTCCCACACAATTTCATATTTTTTTTATATGATAAGAATTACACTATGTCTATCCAAACACAAAAATACAAAAAAAGATGAACCTAATTAACATGTTAAAACTTCGCATCACGATTCATAATTTGACACAAACACAATACAATTTTATGTCAAAAAAGATTTGATACGAACACGATACGAGCACCAACACGATAAAAACGGACACTATTTATTAAAAAAATTATCAAATCTATTGTATAAATGAAAACGATAAAAAACAGTCAACTGTTTTTATTATTTAAAATCTTGTAGAAAAAAAATATAGAAGGTTAATTTTTTTAATAAATAAAATATGACTGTTATTTTAAGTTGTTTTACTATATACAAATTGTTTTGCATAAATAAAAATTTATTAAATTGTATGCATTTTATATAATAAATTGAACATATTTTTAGTTTAACTAACCTAACACACAAACAATCTAATAACCCATATGTTTATGTTCGTTTATACGTTACAGTTATAATTATCAATTAACTTAGATTTTTCCTTTCTATGCATATATGTGGATTCAGGGCCGGCGCTATAGTTTTCGGGGCCCTAGGCGAAAAATCAAAATGAGGCGCTTTTGTATAAAAAAAATCAAATTAAAGAAAATGTGTTCTTCTCTCATTTTTTGATGCAAAACCATTTTTTATATAAAAAATCAATTTTAATATACTAATGTCTAATCCCATCACTAGAATTCTCATCAAAATATTTTTTTCTATAAATATTACGCTTTTCACAAAATACGAGTTCAATTTCCATTTCTTTAGCAATATCTATAGACATATTCACACAACACAATAACAAGTGTAATTTGCTACTAGACATATTCACACAACATAACAACAAGTGTAATTTGCAAAAATAAAAATTAATCATACAATCACAAGATTCTCAATAAAATTGACAAACCATATGAAAGAAAAATGTTAAAGAGGAACAATAGAACCTGATTTGAGTACCAATTTGGGAGCAATCTCAAATTTTAATTTGTAAATACCCAAATAATAAATTGGAATCTACAAAAAAAAAAACCCACAAATATTAGTAGTAACACAAACAAATTTATATAGTGGGATAACACAAAGTAAATGAATAATATATACTTACCCAAACAAGGTCCAACCAATCTTCAATCAAGCCCTAACTTTATGCAATTGAAGGCGACTAAGGGTTTTGGGGTGGGTGGGTGGGTAAGAGAGGATTTATTCTTGCTTTGGTTAGTAGAGAAAGAGACTAGTGTGAGTGAGAGAGAAGAAGAGGGGAAGAGAAGAAGAGTGAGAGAAAAAAGTGGGTGACAGAAATGAGAGAGTTATGGTTAAAAGAATATAATAAATAAATGGGTTGGGCTGGATTTGGGTTGGATTAGGTTGGGTTATGATGGTGGGTTCATTGTGTGGGTTTATTTTTTAGTGGGTGGGTGGGTTATTATAATAAATTTATTTTTTGGTGCCTTTTTTTAAGTGAATACTCTAATTTTTTTCATAACTAATTTTTTGGGGGGGCTATTTTTTTACAACTATTTTTTTTATACCTAATTTTTTTTTTTTACACCTACAATTTTTTTTTTTTCCGGAAGGGGCTCTAATTAATCGGGGGCCCTAGGCGGCCTAACCCGCCTATGCCTAGAGCCGGCCCTGTGTGGATTGTGCGTTTGAAATCCTTAAAATGAATTGTGTTGTAGAAAAACCAACTCTGATAGAAGTAGTTGGCATGCCACGTGAGACGCGTGGTTTCTATACGATCAAAGTTGGCGGGTCAAATATAATTTGTCCTTTAATATTAGGAGCAGGCCTTAATAATCTAAAAATAATAAAGATGAAGTTGCGCCTTAAGTATCTAAAATTAATAAACATAAAGTTTTGACGAATGATTAAAATACACATGTACTTATAGAAATCTCTAAAATATGTGAATATATAATGATATATCTAAAATACAATAATTAGTTTGGAGATCTCTAAAACGTGTCAACAATTTTTAATAAAACATCATATTGGATATATATAAAAACTGTTCACGTATAATTAATAATAGACATGTACTTGTAGAGATCTCGAAGCTATTTGTATTCTTTTAAAGCTAATGTTTTGTTAGAAACTATTTTGTTTTAATATTTTATTTTTTATAAACGGATTTTGTTAAAAGATATTTTTTTCTTTATTATAAACTGCTTTTATTTTGTTAAGAAAAAATCTTGTTAAAATAACTTTTTTACAAAAATTATTTTTATCTTGTTAAAATTTGTTTTTGTTAAAAAACTATTTTTTTTTCACTACAAAAAAGGGTGTTTCTAAAGGGCACTCTAAATAATACTTCAAAATACCACAACTTCTTCTTTACTATAAAATACCACTTGATTTTAATAGTTTCAAATACCACCAAAGGACTACCACATATTTAAAGTTGTAAAAAATCCTTTACCCACTTTCTCTTCTTCTCTCTACACATTCAAACCTCCCTTTTCAACTTCAAAACATCTGAACTTCAACTACAAATTAATCCTATTGTCTAAACCTCCAGCGCTTCAAAGATCTTTATCAAGTCATCATTCAACACCATACAAGCAAGATTATGGTATCAAAACATATATAATAGACATTGTTTGATATATTATTCGTTATAAAAAATATGTTAAACCCTTGAAAAACATGTTAAACCTATTAAAAATATGTTAAACAACAATAATGTGTTAATTTTTTGTGCAAAGAACATTTAATACTCCTCATATGTCGAGAAAACACCGCATAATTAATAAATACTTGCGTACAAAACCCTAGTTGATAACCCAGTGGTTCGGTATCCCGACCCCGAGTAAAGACTCAAATTTCATCATGTTTCCCCCGAACCAAATATGGCATGAAAAATTTGATTGAAACATAAGTCAGTATAATTACCTCGAGTATATGCATTTAATTCAGCATAATTATCCTGAATATATGCATTTCATTCGGTATAATTACCCCGAATGAGACTTTTCAATAAAAAATATACATATACATTTAATTCAGCATAATCACCCCGAATATATGCATTCCATTCGGCATAATCATCCCGAATTTATGCATTCCATTAAGCATAATCATCTCGAATGAAACTTGTTCTTAAAAAAAAAATTAACTTTGATTCGGGATAATCGCCCCGAAAATCATCATTTTCTTTGAGCGCCCGACCCCGAACCATTGGACGATTTCTGCGATTTTTAATATTTTCAATCCTTATGAATAAGCAAATATTTGTATAATGCAACCCGAAGTTTACTTCAAAAATGTAATTTGGGGAGTTTTCATTTGTTTTTGAGTTGTTGTCATTATCTTTTGGTGAATATCCATTGATATTTGAATATTTAAATAACAAACCCGTTATTCAATAATGTTGAAGATTGTTTGTTGGATTAATGGAGAAAAAGTTTTTGATTTTTGTGAAGAAGATAAATGGAGAGTTTGGAGTCTAGTGTAGAAAGAGAGAATATGTCATAAATTGTATTGAAAATAATGTGTACTATGTGGTAAATTATATTGAAAATAGTGTGTAATATATATATATATATATATATATATATATATATATATATATATATATATATATATATGATGTGGTGACCCCTTATGGTATTTTGAAGTAAAAGTTGTGGTGCCCTTAGAAACACTTATAAAAAATTAGTAATTTGTTAAAGTTAGAAATAAAATAACAATAATAATAAAATTATATTTTATCTTAACGTGTAATTTTTATATTATCTAAAATGATATTATGTTTTAAAATCATTTTACATTTTAAAGAAAGAGGAGAGGGTATTCTGGTTATTATATTTTAAGTATATGAAACGAGAGTGGGGGACAAAGTTAAGGTTGTGTAATAGCCATACCCTTTTCTAATTGGTGAATACATTTACAAATTAACAGCTGCTTTGATTCAACTAGTAAGTATTTCCACAATTTTATGAATACTTTAACCGTTATATATAAAATTAAATTAAAGTTGTCTTTGTCAATAGGTTAAAATTTGATAAAGAATTCTTAAGCAGGCAATTTAGGTATGGCATGAGTTGTCCAAAATAATATATTAAATGATTAAAAAAAAGGCACATGATGAGTTGTTATATAATCTTAAATTTTAAAAATAAACTAGTTTATAGTCCCACCATGTGCATGTGATTTTTATATGTAATAAAAATATATTAAGGAAAATAATGTTATCCACTTTTGTAAAACGTTCAACCACTAAGACAAACTTATATGGAAAAAGTTAAAAGTATACATAAAGCTGAATGAAATGAAATGTTAATAACACAAAACAAATGATTATTAAAGAGAATCTACACCTATGATCTTGTATAGTAGGATGTCTTTTTCCTCCTACGAGTGGCCACTCTAACTAAAAGAATAGCCTCTCTAACATCCAATTCATATATTCAAATTTAATAAGGTCTCGTTTGATGATTCGTATAAGAGCGAATGTAATAGGATAAGAGTCGAATTTGATAGAATAATAATAAATCGGATAAGACTTATTTCACTACTACGTTTGAAACAATTCTGGAAAAGAAAACGGGATGTGATATAATAATACAATCATGTATTTGAAATGCTTCAGATAGAATTAATTTGTCTCTAATTTTTCAAAAATACCCTTATTTTGTATTTAATAATAAAAAATAAAAAATATATTATTATCACATATTTTAACTCAATAACATAGTACTTAATTCCATATAGGATGTTAAAAAATAATATTACGAGATGATAATAATGAGATGGACATGTATTTGTATTTATATTTATAATTTGTACATAGTCAACCACTAACAATCAATCATGCACGTACAAAAACCGTGTGCATACAAAACAACCGTCAGAAATTAGGAGATAGTAAAACTGGTTGTTTACTCTATTCTATTTCAATTCAAAACAAACCAGCTGCTGAAAAATTACTTGAAGCCATAAATAGATAACATCAATTTTACCCCAAAATAGCCTTCGAAAACATACGAAAACAAACAAACAAAATTGTACATAGCTTTCAACTTGTCTAGCAGGTGGGTTAGCAACACATAAAAAATAATATTTGTAACAAAATATTAGCGATGGGTTAATAACACATAACTTTCAACTTGTCTAACAAGTGGATTAACATAATATTTGCGTCCATTTAAACCAAATTAGTAGTCCATGATAAAACAACAAACATAAAAAAATAGAAAAAAAAGAAAGGAGAAGGAAGCTACCTATTGTAATGAAAAATGTGAATCGAGAATTGTGTGAATGAAGGGGATCGACGGTTGTTATCTAATATTTGAGAGAGTGCAAGTTGAGTGAGTTTAATTTAACTTAGTAAGGGCAGGGCAGTAATTTTTAATAAAATCTTGACACCCGATAATTTTATACCATCTTGGAGGTGAGATTTTTTTATCCCACTCCTTATGGGATAAGGAGCTCACTTAGAATAATAACTTATCACATCTCATATCCCATCATAAACTACACTATACATCGGATATGATAATTTTATCCAATATGATCCTCTTATACGACGCATCAAACGAGACCTAATAGAAACCATTAAAATTTGTAATGGTGGTGAAGGATCTAAAATATTAAGCCCTTGAATTTTTTGATATCTAATATGCCAAAACAAAAACACCCAAAAAAATTTTAAATCTGAAAAAAGAACAACTCACCATAAGATGCATATAAAAAAAGTTCATTTACACATTAATACAACACTATTTTTTTAAATTTCTACTTTAATATTTTTTTTGTAAGAAATTATACAGCCCCCAAAATCATTACAAAAGTGGTGAACTTTAATAGCCACATGGCATTAAAAAATTTGGAACTCCAATTTTGTTTAAATAATGCACTTTAAATTAAAAAACTCTCTCTCTCTGTCTCTCTCTCAGACACACACACACACACACACAACTTTAGCCTACCACGATCGCATCACACACACGCACACACACAAACAAACAACACAAATGCGAATCCAAAATGACCACCAACCAACATCTCAAATCGAATTAACAAAATCCCGAATGCCCCCGAATCGAATACCCCACAACTAGAAAATCAATTTTCTGTTAACGTGTCACAATACCTTTGTCTCTCAACTAAACCCTTGAATTCAATAATGAATCCTCGCATCGTCAATGGAAGTGTGTATGTGTGTGTGTGTGAGGAGGGACGGTGGATTGGATTTGTAGGTTGTTTTGGTTTTATAGTTTTATTTGTTTTTCTTTAGTTATTTTTCTTGTTTATATACATTTTTTGGATTTTTATTCATTTAAATTAGATAAATTTTTAAAAGGAAACATGTGGCTGACACTAATACCATATTGATCTAAAGAATGCAAAGTCTAATTTTTAAATTTAAATATATAAAAGTATAAATTGAAAAAATAATAATCTATTAAATTCTAAATGGACCAAATAAAAAGTAAAAGGGACATAGTTAATCCCCATTTATCCCCTAATCAAACAGAGAATAAGTATAAATTTTAACCCCATGCTGGTTTTCAATTTGTTTTAATACTTTTTAGATCCTTATATATAAAGAAGAGAAGGGGTGGAGGGAGATGAATAGGGTTAGGAGTTCAACCATTTATAAGAGGAATTTTAAAGAAGAAGAAGAGATGCATAAATATGAGTAAAATAAAGAGACGGTTTATCAACTATGATGGAGAAATGGGAAATTAGAAATAAACAGGTTGCGCAAAGGAAGAGATCATATAAGAACTAAAAATAAAAATTGGTTTAAAGTAATATGAGAGAACATCTATTTTGATGACAATCGGCATAAATCACTATGAAAATTTCTTACATGAAAAAACATAAACACGTGGAGAGCTCCTCATTGGGATTTAATAAAGTCCTAAACTCCCCCAAATAGAATACCTCACAATAAAACAACCATTTTCTCTTACTCCACTAAACAAACCTTAGTGTTTACTTGTCACATCACACTTGTCTTCCAAATCAACCCTTTATATTTAATAGTGAATAATTGCCATTATTGATGAGACATATGGATAAAGGTTGCTTGGGGTAGGTTACCCGATATTTTCTAGATATTTATCTGATCACGCAAAGGATGAACTGGTGGATTTCCTTAAAGAAAACTAAGGCATTGTAATACCCCGTACTTTTATTATTATTTAATTTTTATGTGCTTATCATTATTAATTTAATTAAGAGAAATTATATCAAATTTTAGTAAATATGTATTAGCGAGATAAATGTTTAATATGTATTATTATTTACTTGTGTGTGATAAGTAGATAGTTATGTGATTTATTATATGTCACGTATGAGTGAAAGCGACAGTTTATTATTATATGTCGATAGAGTGTTACATCGGCTGATTGGTATAATTTATGGACGATACGTAGTGACACACCCCAACCCAGTTACTTATTATTAAGTTTGAAAGTCAAAGTGAGTCAAATTATAATTAAATTAATCAAACCATAAATACGAGTCTTAATTATAGAGTCATCAATGTAAGTCCATAAAACTAAAAACTTTTTATGACATTAAAGTACTTATGATTATATAAACTTGCTTGGAGGATGAGTTAACTTAATTATATCATTTACATTTAAACAAAAATATTTTTTTACCCATTCATGGCTAACCCAACCCGACCTCTAAGATTTGACAGTGATATAACTTTACCTGAAAAACATAAACACATGAACCGTGAGCAAAATAGCTCAGTGAATGCATCACTACTACACTATTGCATAAAATTAAATACAACAAATCATATCCATATAATTATGTATTAACTTATCCAGTCCATTCATAATGAATGACCCAACTTTTCGAATCATGATTCACATATCCTGTCTGCAATAGATAATTATTCCCCATTCCTGGTAGAGGAGTAACCCCTTATCTGTAATAGACAATCCTCCCCCATTCCGGTTCGGGAAGTAACCTCCCATTTCGGTAAATCGAAATGAAACAATTTCATAATCATATCCATACCAATGTACATATACATCTTTTCAGTGAGTAGAATTGCCTTGGGTGTTCCACTATATATTTACGTTTCCTTCGGGTGAAGCTGAACTTGGTGGATCAGACCTTACACTGTTCAATCCAACTAAATCAGAACTGAATTCCCATCACAAGTATCATATTAATATATTTATGTAACTTTGAATGACTATGCAACCACAATATAATTTCACTTAAGTAGAATTTTATGAAATATGAGTAAAGACGATGCAATGTTATCTATGTTGATAAAGTTATAAACATTCAACCCTAGAAAATACCTCGCAAGGAATTTATAGCTAAAACTAAGTAAACCTAAAAGTATACTTCTCAATATATATACACATGAAACATGTACTCAAAATATCCTTTGGAAGGAGGAGATAAGAACATTCTTTCATGGAGCATCTAGTATGGCATCAAATTATTATCCTATATACTTAACCATTTCATAAATTGTACAGACACGGGTATCCAACCTTATCAGCCAAAAAACATATCAGAATATACTTTTAATTACAAGTGATGGTGCAATGTTTCAAGCTTCCTAGAGCCAGATATGACCATTTCTTTATAAGATATTAAATATGTCCTACATGCTCCTCTATTGCGCAATCAACTTCCAAGAATTTCCATGATTTTTATACATGATAAATTCATATGATTTTCCACACATTTCTATAAACATAGTGAATAATATAAAATTAAATTTTCATAATTTTTTGAGGTCATTTTTTATGTCAAAAGTTTTATCAAACTCATGGTATATCTAAACGCATTTATGCAAACAACAACTACGTACCAATTTACAACGATCATTAAGGCCTAACCACAAGGAGTTTAATGCTAAGTTTCGGATATGCTATAAATATATGAGTCTAGTATCATATCCAATTTTAATTTCTCAATTCCAGTAAGCATACGAAAATATATGCAAATTTGAATACAAGGGAGTTCAATACAAAGCAATACGGCTTACATATACCCCTTATCTCACGTTTGAACTAATACATACAATTACATAGGAGGATGGAATTTTAATCAATAATTGATGATTTATATAGTTTTAAATAATTATAATATAAGATTAAAATAATATTAACACATAATTATACCTTGGAAACACCTTAAGGGTTTTCTTGGAATTTTTCCTAGCTTTTCCTTATAACCTTTCCTTCCTTAATCTATTCCTTTCTCTCTCATCATGCCAAGTGGTCTTCCAAGCTGAACCAGGGGTTGAATTTGCTGAAGAAAGAGGTGAGATTGAGAGGTTAAAGTCACTAAAGGTTTCCTTACTTTCCAACCCATCAAATTAAACCATTTGGTTTACTAAAAGACAAATTACCACTTAAAAGGAATGGACAGATTTGCCCTTAGTTCGTAAATCCGGTATGACTTCTTACTCAAACATTCGTTTGAAACGTTGTTTATTGCGTTACAAATCTAACTCATATATATACAACTATATAGTTTTAAACTTGATGCAGTTGTTATATTATAAGAGTCAGAACTAGTCTTTTACATGAACATTCCTACCAAAAACTTCAAAATTTTGTGTTTGTAACCAACTCGATATTTCTTGATTTTTAAAGGTAGGATTAGACTAAATACAATAACCTAACATTATATATATATATATATATATTAATAATACATTTTCCATATCACATAAGGTAAGCATGATTCTAACATAATTTATCATAATTATATTCGGGTTGCCACAACTTTCTCACCTTAGAAAATTTCATCCCCGAAATTTAGTATGAATGTCACTTACCAAAACAAGTGGGGATATTGTTTTTTATTCATTCTATCCTCCCTTTACCAAGTTGCTTATTTAATTCCATGGCTCATCCACATCACTGTAACTAAAGGAATAACTTCGTTCCTTAATACTTGCTCCTTACGATCAAGAATTTCTATCGATTCCTTGATGTATGACAAGTCTTCTTTCAGTTCAATAGGTTGAGTTTTCAATTGATGAGATGGATCCGCTAAATACTTACGAAGCATTGATATTTAAAATACATCATGTAAACGAGACAACTCTGGAGGTAGTGCTAATCTATATGCCAGGTTCAAATTCTTTCTAGAACTTCATATGATCCATTGTATCTTGGACTTAGCTTCCCCTTTTTACCAAATCTCGTGACGCCTTTCCATGGTGAAATATGTAGGAATACAAAATCTTCCTTTTGAAATTCCAATGGACACTTTCTCTTATCTGCATAAATTTTTTCTTACTTTGCGATGTCTTTATCCGTTCCCAAATCATTTTAATCTTTTCAATTGTCATATCTATTAATTCAGGGCCCAAAATCTTTCTTTCACTTACTTCATCCCAAAATTTCTTCTTACTTCACTTACTTAATAAGGATCCATACCAATGGTGGATTGATAATTATTATTATAAGAGAATTCCATCAATGGGAAATGATTATCCTAACTACCCTTGAAATCAAATACACAAGATCGTAACATGTCTTCCAATATTTGAATCGTCCTTTCAGATTGTCCATCTATTTGTGGATGAAATGTAGTACTGAACGTCAAACTAGTTCCCATGGAATTCTGTAAATAAGGCAAAAACGTAAAAGTGAATGTTGGATCTCTATCTAATACAATTGACATTGGTGCCCCATGTAAACTGATAATCTCATCAGCGTACATATGTGCTTACTTATCAAAAGTGTAAGTGATTTTGACTGGAAGAAAATGAGCTGACTTCATCAATCGGTCTACAATTACCCAAATAGAATTATGACCCTTTTGTGACCTTGGTAATTTTATTATGAAATCCATTGTTATATGCTCCCACTTTCATTATGGAACAGGCAATGGATGTAATAATCCTGCTGGCTTCTGATGTTCCACTTTCACCTGCTGGCCTACTAAACATTTAACTACAAATTCTACAATCTCACATTTCATATTATTCAACCAGTAGTACTCTTTCAAGTCTTTGTACATTTTGGTACCTCTAGGATGCATAGAATAAATAGAACTATGTGCCTCTTCTAATATATCCTTATTTAAGGATGGATCATTTTGTACACAAATTCTATTTTTATAAAACTACGATTCATCATTCTTAATCTTAAAGTCACTCTCTTTACCATCCTGAACCTCATGTTTCTTCTTCTCATGGAATGAATCATTAATCTGCAAATTCTGAATGCATTTTACCAATAAAGGTCTCACTGTGATATGTGCTAATAATTCTCCCTCTTTTAAAAACTTTAATTCAATCCCCATTAACTCCAAGTCAAGAATATTTCCAACACAGGCACAATATATTCAACCAAGAATCCCTGATATTTTTTTTACTCAAAGCATCTATTACTACATTGGCCTTACCAGGATCATGATGGATGGTATAGTCATAGTCTTTAATCAGTTCTATCCAACGCATCTGTCTCAAATTCAGTTCTTGTTGTGTAAACAAGTATTTCAAACTTTGATGATTCGTAAATATCTCACAAGTTTCTCTATAGAACCAATGTAGCCATAACTTCAAAGAAAAAATAATGATAGTTATCTCCAAATCATGTGTAGGGAAATTTCGTTCATGTATGCGATTACTTCCCCATTCCGCATAAGAGCACATCCTACCCTTGAAATGAAACATCTGTATAGATTGCAAAAGACTCGTTCCCAGACGAAATATTAAGTATAGGAGATTCTTCATCCCGCACAAATTTCACTTCTTTGCGAGTCAACTTTGCCAACAGAAATGGTATTGATGAAAATCCCTTAATAACTCTGCGATAGTAACCTGCCAATCCTAGGAAACTCCTAATTTCTGTCATATTATTAGGACTCTCCCTTTCACTGATGGCTTCTACCTATATCCCATTTCTCGAGATAACATGTCCTAAAAACACAATTTTATTTAACTAAAATTCACACTTGTTGAATTTTGAAAATAATTTATTCTCTCTCAAAATCTGTAATACAAGTCTCAAATGTTTCTCATGCTCCTCCAAACTGCACGAGTAAATCAACACATTATCTATTAATACAATCACAAATGAATAAATGAAAGGGTGGGATACTCGGTTCATTAGATTCATAAAAACTACTAGAGCATTAGTTAATCCAAATGGCATCACAAAAAACTCATAGTTCCCTTATCGAGGCCGAAAGGTTATTTTGGAAATATCACTATCCTTTACTTTCAATTGGTGGTAATCCGATCTCAAATTAATCTTCGAAAATATTGTGTCTCCTTGTAATTGATCAAATAAATCATCGATACCAGGTAGAGGGAACTTGTTTCTAATGGTCACCTTATTCAATTGCTGATAATCAATACATAATCGCATTGGTCCATCTTTTTTTTCACAAATAACACTGGGGCTCCCCATGGTGAAACACTAGGCCAAATAAAATCTCTGCTGATCTAATCTTGTAATTTTACTTTCAATTCTTTCAACTCTGTTGGTGCTATTTTGTATGGAGCAAAGGAAATTGGGCCAGTACCTATAACTAATTTAATGGAAAACTCTACTTCCCTAGCAGGCGACAATCCTGGCAATTCCTCTGGGAAGACATCAGAAAATTCTCTATCCACTAGTATATCTTCAATTTTAGTTGTCTCGTTACTAGTATCAACAACATTATCTAAATACCCTATACAACCTTTACTAAACAACCTTATACTCCTAATTGTTGATATAAGACAATTAGGAACAACATTCCTTTCTCCTGTAAACTGGAACTTGGGTTCACCTAGCAGATGAAATATAACTTCTTTTCGAAAATAATCAATGGAAGAATGATAGGATGATAACCAATTCATCCCCAATATAATATCAAAATCCCGAATGCCCAACGGCATAAACTCAATATATAAATATTGCTCACCCATTCGTAAGACACAATCTTTATAAACATGCTCAACCAGACTTACACTTTCCATTGGGGTAGAAATATATAAAGCACAATTAAGAAATGAACATGGTGTACCAAAATATAAAACAATAGGTAATGCTACGAATGGATGCGTATATCCAGGGTTAGTAGAACATATAGATCTTTATTTGCAATAGAAAGTTTACCTGTAACAACTTTCAGTGTAGCATGAACATCTTGCAATGTCATCGTAAACACTCTTCCTCCTACCTTAGATCCACTTGCTTCTCCTTTACTTCTTCCTTTGGTTGTACTACCTGGAGATGATCCTTAACTAGGCCCCATACTACTAGCTGAAACTGCTTTTGATAATATAGGACAATTATTTTTCAGATAGCCCTTCTGACGACAGTTAAAACATTCTATATTCAATAACTTTGGGCAATTTCTTTTTATATGACCTGATGTCCCACAAAAGAAACAATCATTTCGATCTCCTTGTGCTGTAACTCCTGAACCTCTCCCACTACTAGCTTCACCCCTTTGCGAACTACTTCCCATACCTCTACCATATTGATATTTTTGCCCTCCAAGCCTTGAATATTTTGTATCACTACCCTTTTGATAATTTGGATCGAATCTACTTCTCTTTGCTCTTCGTTCTCGTTTCCCTCTTGCTTCATTCACATCCTTTTCTACTAGCATCACTTTATTCAATAAGGTCGAATAATAAACAGTCTCTAAAGCCGACAGTCGTGGTTTAATGACTAACTCGAGTCCATCATAGAATCTACTACACATGTCTTCCTCATTCTGTATAGACCTCGAGGCAAAACCTTGACTAGGCTATAAGTTTAGCGTAATATTCTCTAACTATCATGCTTCCTTGATTCAACATAAAATATTCTTTCTCCTCTATTTTTTATACATTGGAGGAAAATACTTATCATACAAAGCTTTAACAAAATCATCCCACGAGATCACATTCCCACCTCCTGAAGTAATCAACAAATGTTTGGTGGCATCCCACTAATACTCAGCTTCTCCTTTCAGCATATACGTTGTTAGGGTCAATTGTTGATTTTTAGGCAGTCTTATTACCCCAAAAATAAGTTCAATCTCTTTAACCCATCCTTCCGCCTCAGTTTGATCAATTTTTCCTTCAAATGATGGTGGATTCCTCTTGATAAACTTCTCGTGTGAAGTATTGCTCTCTTCCTGGTGTATCACCTCCTCAGCCCTATCCAATGCTTGTGCCTCTAGTTTCCTAGCCTGTTGTTATTCCATCTGAGCCATTAACCTAGCTTGTTTCTTTACCATTAGAGTCATAAAACGTGCAAATTTTTCCATAACTATCAATTGTTCTGGATCGAGTTCTACATTTATATGAATAGGTTGTTCAACCTCCACTTCTACTGGCATATTAGAAGCCTCATCTTCTATTCTCATAGTAACATTCCCTCGTTCCATTCTTTTATATCTGAAATGAATCAAATATTTATCAAGATGCATATATACATATCTTGTCTAACATAATCTTAGTATAAAACAAAACATATTTCTTATATCTCTAACATAATTGTTACTATAAAAAAATATATTTGTTATCTCAGAAAATCAAATTGGATTTATGCCAGGGAGATCCACTACGGAAGCTATTTACTTACTAAGACAATTAATAGAAAATGTAGAAGTAAGAATAAAAACTTATATATGGTCTTTATAGATTTAGAAAAGGCTTATGATAGAGTAACTAGGGATATCATTTGGTGGGATTTAAGGAGGAAAAGAATCCCGATGAGTTATATTAAAGTTATTGAAGATATGTATGATGACACAAAGACTAGAATAAGGAACTTTTCAAGTAGTGCACTTGAAAAGTTCATCCACTCAATTATAAATATTCTAGCATCTCATTAATCAAGTTCGACACACACGTACCCTACACGTCACCCATAAATTATACCGATCTGCCGACGTAATGCTCTATTGACATATAATAATAAACCATCGCTTTCACTCATGTGCGACATATAATAAATCATGTAACTATTTACTTATCAGTCACAAGTAAATAATAATAATAATAATAAATATTAATAATTTATCTCTCTAATTAATATTTACTAAAATCTAATTTAATTTCCCTAATTAAATTAATAATAATAAAAAGCACAGGAAAATTTAATAATAATAAAAGTATAGGGTATTACATTCTCCCCCTTAACAATAAAATTTCATCTTCGAAATTCAAACATAATTACCACAAAGATTTGGATAATTTTTTCGCATGTCATTCTCGCGCTCCCGCGCCCAACTCAGAAAAATTATGGTGTCACACACTAATGGTACCACCTTTGATCTAAGCTTTAGCTCACTACGGCCCAAAATGTTAACAAATCACTTTTTATGTAAAATATCTGACTGCAAGTCAATCTCCTGCAACATTATATGCCGACACACCACATTATCCATGAGATACCTCCTCAGCTACGACACATGAAACACATCATGAATGTTTTGCAAGTGCTCCATGTAATACCCCGTATTTTTATGACTCCTAAATTTGGGGATTTATTAAATTTAAATTTGGGGATTTATTAAATTTAAATTGAGAATTTAATATTAATCCGAAAATTATTTTAAATATTTACTAGTGTGATGAGAGTTAGTAATTATTGGAAATTTGTTGATTATTACTTAATTGATAAAGTAATATGTATAATCGAATTTATTAAGAATTATCATGAGCGTGAAATTTGATAATTGTGGAAATTAAATCGGGATGAGTTGGTGTTGTGTCGGGATGAAATTATTATTATTATTAAGAGTAAATAAATTATAAGTCGCCCGTATGGTCATTTTGAGTGTGCCAATGTGTCCGTAAGGGTCGAGATAGTCAAAATAATGTACCCGGGAGTTTAGTTTGGGTCTCGGTGCATTTTTAGGCCTAATTGGCATCCCGAGAGGGTATTATAGACATTTTACATTTTTGGGTAATTAAACCAACGAATTTTCTAAGGATAAATCAGCGTTTAGGAGTTGTCTTCTAGGGTTATCAAACACAAAATCAAATAACGACCATTAGAGAAGGAGTTGGAGAGCTTTCCATGCAACTCAAGGCCAAGGTCTCAACCGTTTACACCGCCACCACCACCAAAGCGTAAATCGCGCGACGAGGAATGCAACCATACGTCTTTCGTCCACAAATCAGAAACAAAAATTCCAAACAAGTATCTATCTTGCTTCTCTTTTAGTTAATTGTCACACCATGTTAGATTAGGATGATTGAACCTATGTTTTATGGAAGAACTCAAGGATTTAGAGAACCTAATCACATGTTGTAGAGAAAATAAATAAACTCTGGACATCCCAATCATATGTAGAGGATTAGCCACGAAATCTGATTAATTTAGAAGTGAGAAATCTAGAAAAAGAAATAGAATAATGGAAGTTTAGTGGAAAGTTAGGGTTCTTGATAATTAAAATAAATTGGCCTTTAATTCAATTTCGTTGTTGAATTTGTACATGTTTTACGTAGGAAATCTTGCATATATGTATATAGAATTGGTAGTAATGTTATTTGAGAGTTTGGGAATTGTTAATGACATTTTGGATAAAATTGGAAGATGAAACCCGTAGGTTTTAATGGCAGTTTCTGGGCAAGAACTGCTTGATCGATCGATCGACCAAGAACATCGATCGATCGACCCCTCCTGGAAAATTGCATATTTCTCATCCGATGGTTTAAACTGATTAAAATGCATAGGAACCCTTAATTGTTATTGTTAGGGTATAATGGGATATAGAAAATGTAATACCCCGTATTTTTATGCTATATTAATTTGGGGATTTATTAAATTTAATGAGAATTAATTATTTAATATAAATCTGGAAATTAATTATTTTATAATTATTAACGTGATGTGAGTTAGTAATTATGGGAAACTTGTTGAATATTACTAATGAGCAAAGTAATATATAAAATTGGTTCTATTATATCTCACGAGTAAATAGAATGGTAATTTTGGAAATTTAAGTCGGGACGCGCCTGTGTCGCGTCGGGAATAAATGTTGATTAATAAAAGTAAAATATTTTTAAGTTATCCGTATGGTCATTTTGAGTACTCCAACATGTTCGGAACGGTCGAGATAGTCAGAAAAGTATACCGGGGGTTTAGTTTGGGTGTCGGGGCGTTTTTAGGCCTATTTAACACCCCTGGAGGGCATTTTGGACATTTTGGACGTTTCGCATTTTTGGGTAAAACCCACGAAATTTCAAGGGATATATCAGATATCTAAGGTTGCCTTCTAGGGTTAAAACAACCAAAGACAAGTGACGGCCATAGGAGAGGGAAGGAGAGAGCTTTCAAAGCAATCCAAGGCCCAAAATCCATCCGTTTGCACCTCCACCACCACCAACGCGTAGATCGCGCGATGGGGAACGCAACCACACCAAATTCGTCATCAAACCAGAACTCTGAAAATCCCAGGAAAGTGTTTATCTTGCTTATTTTCGTTAATGCATCACTCATGTTAGTCTAGGGATGATTAGGATGAGTTTATGGAAGAAAATCCAAATTTGAGATAGGAAATCGCATATAGTAATGTTTTGAATGTTATTTTGGAAACCCCTTCACATGTAGAGGATTAAAACACAAAATTATGATGTTTTAGAAGAAGAAAATTATGGAAAAGATTGATTAGAACCATGTTAAAGAAATTCTAGGGTTCTTGAGAATTTTATGAAGTTTTGCCTAAAAATCCATGATTAGTGACGGAAATTTACATGCTTTACGTAGAAGATACATAAAATGATATTATAATGTTAGTAGTACAAATTTCTGGGCGATTGGGAATGAAAAGTTTGGATTTGGAGGAGGTTATGTGATAGAATCCGTAACTGATTAACTGCAGAATTCGCCATACCTGTTTGATCGATCGGTCGGGCCAAGAGCTTCGATCGATCGAAGGTTCGATCGATCGAGCTCCAGACCTTGATCGATCGACCCCCTTTTGGCAGAGTCATATTTCCCCCTTTTTAATTAGTTGAATTCAATTTAATGAGAAATAATTCTTGGACACCCTTATTAAAATGTTTTGGGAGATAAAGAAGACAAGTAGGACTTATAAATAATTATGGGACCTTTAATGTAAGACGAGAGTTGTATTCTTGGGATATTTACATATAAGGGACGATGAAATTATGTATCAAAGGGAGAGATGCGTAAGATAGTTACGTTGGAAATTAGATGAGTACCTACTGAATTCTACTCTTGGGAGGATAAAGTCCACGTGTATTACGTAATAAGTTAGAATGATCCCTCAAATTAAAGTAAGAAATGAACGGTTATACGTGAGCACTAAATAATGAGAGATAATGACAAATGTCGTAATTATGGGATTTGAGATGTACCTGATTTGATATGGTAATATTAGTATAGTTATATGACTGTGTTTATGCATATACTATCTATGTGTGAAAATCATGCCCACGCTACTTGCTATCCCTGAGGTTACCGCGCTGGGACAGTCTTATCTCGATGGGACCTTTATGGGGGATATTGACTCGTACCCTAGAAGATAGATATCCTTGGTACAGGCAATCGAATCGATAATTCAGACGGTCCTAAGAGACGTGAGGGTATGTACTGACCTCTTAGAGACTTGGAATCTATGCTTCGCCTCAATATTGTTTGTATATGTGTTAATACAGTTCGAGAGTGATTCCGAATTTGTATTTACCTTAGTACGAGTGATACGGGGATTGGATAGCAGAGTATGCCCTCACCGCAGTTTTTATGTGGGGTGCTGTTAGAATATATATATTATTCAAGTATTTAATATATATATATGAAATTCTTAAATTTGGAATCTACCTACCGTGATATGGTAAGTAAGACATGAATACTGACACAAAATTGGAAATACTTGTTTTGAAAAGTATAATATGACACTGGAAAACTTTATTAATAAATAAAGTTAAAATGAGAGCTTTGCTACAAATGAAATTTTCCTTTTAAACAATTATATTGATTAGTTTTAAATCTTACGAGTAACCTAAGATAAGTTAAACCATTGGGAAGTTTAGTGTGATATAAGATAAGATAATCCGTTGGGAAGGTTAGTACGATAGGCGTGCACATTACAAGAGAGGTGAGAATTTCTCAAGAGAGTGCCGCACTAATATGTTGTTGCATTGGCCTGTAAACATTTAAATACTTGCTAAACGAATTTTAAATCATTTATACTATCGGGCTCAGACCCATTTCTATTTTCTTTCCTCTCTTGTATATATATGTATATATTACAGGTTCCCAGCTACATGGGCGTCTTGCATAGGGTCCTTTGGAAGGAACGCGCTGCAGCTTAGGTGGGAGTTGCAGGCCTCTTGCTTAAACGACTTCATTTATTTGATTCCACTCCTCGCAGATTTATTCCAGTTGGTCATGTGTCACCCTTTCCATATTTTAGTTGTTTTATTGGATATTTTAATTCATTTACTTCTAGTATTGTCACTTTGGGACTTATTACTGTCTGGATGTTTTACTTTAAGTTTTAAATGTTGGGATCTAGTTGTTGGATGCTTAATTATTGGATTGTTTGTTCTAGTATATTTATTGTGCGATTCTTTAATTATAATTTATGTAAAGTTTTAAATATTGTTTTTTTAATAAATAAAATTTGGAAAGTAATGTCTAAAAAATGGTTTTGACACTTAGCTTAATTAATTAGGGTGTTTAAATTGGAAAAAGTTATTTTTCGACAGTGATGCTGAGAATGATCCAACTGTTCACCTTGATTTAATTTAATAAAGGAGTGATCGCCCGGTATTTATTTAGGCGGGGTGTCACAGGTGGTATCAGAGCATCAGGTTTTAGTGTACATAGGATCTGTACGGCTTATTTCGCTTTCAGCTTAACATCTTTGATATAGAGCCCTAATACTAGGAATGTTGTGTTCATCTCTATACATTGGGAATTCGTGCTTCTGCGATTTGTTTATGAGAATCATGAACTCATCCAAATTTATTTAGATTTTCAGATGGATCGTCAAGAAGAACTAGCTAAAACGGTTAGGGGAGTCAACGAGCAAGATCGACTCACACCTCAGGTATCTCTTGAGAGAATATCAGCCGCCGAGTTAGCAGGTATTGTGACACAGGCAGTTACTAATGCGGTCTTACAGTATCAAGAACGCAGCACATAACTCATGGGGGCAAAAGATCTACAGAGTACAGTCAGTCTGTCATGATTGGCAATAACAAGTGTGTGAAGACACAAAATCGCAACAACAAGCATCTCAGGCCCGTAAAAGCCACGAAGGTAACAAATAGTGCGGGGAAGTCCAAAAGCATCAGGGTCAACAAAGCCAGGGTCCGGGTGAAGTCACAAAGGAGTGTTTCAGATGTGAAATGGACGGTCATGAACGTCAAACTTGTCCGGATCAGTCTAAAAAGGAACTCCAAATCAACCAGCGAGAACTTTCGGGAGTCTGCTATATATGTGTAAAGTCGGGTCACAAGTGGAGGGATTGTCCTCACCCTAACATAGTTTCTCCGCAAATTTCCCACCAAGGCCAACAAGACCAGGGAAAAAGCGAAACTAGTCAACAACGTAGTGAAGTGAAGCAGTTTCGAGGAAGGTGCTTCCAATATGGCAGAAATGGCCATAAGCGTCAGGATTGCCCAGAGAAGAATAGGGCCCTACGGCAGGAAAGTGATAGTAATAAAACACAGAAGCCAGCTCCACCACCCTTTCCAACAGCCTCAGTTCAGCAGAGACAGTTACAATATGGACGTGTCTGTAACGTCCACCAGATAGCAGCATCTCAGGCCCCAACCGAGAAAAGAGTTATGTTTCCTATACATGGTACTATGGGTCGAGTTTTAATTGATACTCGGGCGACACACTGTTTTATAGATACTCATTTTTGCGAAGGCCTTAGGGTTATTAGTCACAGCAGAGAGCACTGTGACGTGTGTAGACTTACCACTAGGAAATGGTTCACTTATTTTTCTTTATATACCGGGGTGTGGGAGTAGAGATTGGTAGCTTAGTATTACCAGCAGACATGTTAGTATTAGATATGCATGAGCACGACATTATTATCAGTATGAATTGGCTCGCAGCTTATAGAGCCATAATAGATTGCTTTGGTGAGAATAATGTCTTTGCCATTTCGGGGCAAGAAATGTTTGAGTGGCGATACCTCGCCCAGAAGTGGGATCTTACACCTACTTTTATTATATGAAGGAGGATACCTCTAAGGAAATTGTAATTCTCCTGGATTCGATTCCAGTAGTTCGTGAGCTTTCGAATGTATATCAAATGGTAAGTGGATGAAATATCAAAATATCTTGCAGTGAGTGAGATCACACGTGCTAAAATATTTTCCGAAGCAAGTATGTAGACAGAGTGTGGTGTCTAGTAAGGGACAACGATTATAGTAGTTTTTGTTTTGGTTTGGATAGGCATGTTACATCCGGAGTCAATTTGTACGGTTAAGACGATTGGCAAGGCAGAATTATAGGTTTTATCCTCAGGGGGTGAAGCATGTTTTCTGTGACACGAGCGAGTCATTGTATTATGTTCATTACTATAATGGCATGTGAGGCAGGTTTAATGTGTATAACTACGAGCGGTATTATCATGTGAATATTTTTCCTAGTGTAGTGGGATTTTCCTTAGTGCTATCCGCGGAGGATGAATTAGTATATTAATAGTGTTATATGCTTTATTGAAGTTACTCATTTTAGTGAGGTGATATACGAGTATAGTATGGTATTGATTACAACTTTATAGAAATTGTCAGTACAATAGTAGGCAGTTATTGCAAGGCTATTGGAGTGGTTGCTTTAGTGCAACATGTTCTGTTTTGGCGAGGCATCACCTGCAAGAGGGTTGAACCCGAACTTATATATTATCTATCCTAGAGACTTCGGAGGGGATATTGAGTTCGAGATGTTCGATACTGATGCGAGGGGACTCGGTTGTTATGAATCAGTATGTATCGGGTTTACGGTTGAGCAAAAAGTTTTAACTCAGTATTATGGGTAGCGCTCAGGACTTGGTGATAGAAGGGGTACATTATTATATATATACACTTTAGATAGGAGGTCATTAAGAGTGATACCCCTATTATTAGGGGAATGAGTTTCAAAAATTCCGATTGTATGTATTCGAGATTTATGGAACGAAATTTCTAACACCCAATTCTGAACGATAGTACAATTGGTGAGATGTTCTTTATTAAGTGTAATTACGGAAGGAAATGTAACTTATTTGTCAAAAGATGGAGTAAAGGGGTAAATGCTATGGACGGAGGACCTAACGGATCTCGATAATCGATAATACTAGGCAGTAGTGTATCGGGAGGGTTCCTTGTTTGTATTTCGCTCTGCGAGACATCCCACGCATGAAACTTAGTGTAAGGTTGGAAATAGGGAGACGTTTGGTCACTATTCCATGAGTTCGGTACCCCAATCGATAGGGGATCAAGTAGTTATATCTTTAAGTGGGAAGTTAAATTTTGATATAAAGCTAGCGGAGCCGGTTGTGTGGTAAGAAAGCATTGAAAGTTTTGCTTTGTCACCGCGAGTTAAGGGGGGCGGAATGATAATAAGGGAGATTTAAAATTTTTGATTTTTAGGGTGATTAAAGTGTTGTAATCACGCTGCAAGCACTAGGGAAAGCAAAGAATTTGTTTATTTGTATGGAGCGTATGTGATGCTTACGCTAGTATGCACGGTTATGGGGTGTGTAGACATCCTGGTTAACTGATGTTAAACTTGTCCGAGATGAAGGGGTATGGCAATGGACGTGTGGAAAATGTGTTTGTGGGGCTAACAGAACGAAGTGGAAGTGATAGAGTGGATTAAACGTCACATGAGGGGCGATAATCCATATGTAAGTGTGCAATTAAATAGCACAACCTAATTTGATGGGAAGGCTGTGGGAAGCCATTTAAGAAAGGGTATCCCTTGAATAGAGTAGAAAATTAATTATTATGAAGAACCCTTGGAGCGGAGTAGTTATTAGACAAGTGTGAGAGAAAACTTACGCATGCAAAGAGTGATGATGTTAGTATGGTGTAAAGGATTCAGAAGTGCGCTTTGTGAAGGAAAAGAGCACGGGTCGGAACTTTCGGCATACACCAAGGAAGGAAAGGGAATGTTACGTGTCACATAATGTGAGCCAATTCAAGGAAATATCTATGTTTAGCGGGACGTAGTAAGTAGTCCCTACATGCACCGCCCATGGGTAGGGTTCGGTTGGAAGAGGAAAATCGACCAGAGGATTTTGTGTTTATCAATAATTCCTCAAATGGGAAGATGTCGATAAAGTCGATAAATTTCTTGGATGGGTTACCACTCTCAAAACAAGATCAAGGCAATGTTAACTAGTGCGCCCCAAAATTTCTTTGAAAGGAAGGATCGCGCCAGTGCATGGTCTGGCGCAGTGTTAATTCCTGAATCGGGATGAGATTTGTAAATCCCACCTTTAATATGGGATTTCAGGAACCGGCGGAGATAAGGTTTCGTTGCGAGAAGAACGTATCACCCTAGCCAGGAAATAGGCGCACGGTGATTAGAAATTAGTGGAACCATGCGAAGGAAATTTTGGAATCTTAGTACGGTGTTTTCAGGAGTGCTCTGAAAAGGCACTCGTATCTGTTAATCGCGTATGAGGTGCTTATTAAGGTTTTGCTATGGAAGAACCTCTAATATTCCCCTCTCGTATATTTAGAGGTGAGTGGATACTCATAATTTTGGATCGGTCGGGAATACTCCGATGATTATGGTGAAATTCCACGACTGTTTTAGGCGAACAAGAGTGGTCAGAGGTTTGTATGGTTTTCTCAGAATGGGAGTTTTGTATATAGATAAATCCGAGTAGCTTCCATGTAATGAGGCACAACCTATGCGAATGTTGTTGGTTAGGAGCACCATGTAAAGTGTCTCCAATAAGAATGTAAATCAAGCTTGCTGTGAGGCGGGGACTATAGTGATTAAGCGCCTTACTATGTAGATAGTCTGCGTACAAAGAGATATCCAGAATTGTTCTACCAGTTAGGCCTTATTTTCCGAATTTCGGGACGAAATTTCGTTATTAGGGTGGAAGTATGTAATACCCCATATTTTTATGCTATATTAATTTGGAGATTTATTAAATTTAATGAGAATTAATTATTTAATATAAATATGGAAATTAATTATTTTATAATTATTAACGTGATGTGAGTTAGTAATTATGGGAAACTTGTTGAATATTACTAATGAGCAAAGTAATATATAAAATTGGTTCTATTATATGTCACGAGTGAATAGAATGACAATTTTGGAAATTTAAGTCGGGACGCGCCTGTGTCGCGTCGGGAATAAATATTGATTAATAAAAGTAAAATATTTTTAAGTTATTAGTATGGTCGTTTTGAGTACGCCAACGTGTCTGGAAGGGTCGAGATAGTCAGAAAAGTATACCCGGGGGTTTAGTTTGGGTCTCGGGGCATTTTTAGGCCTATTTAACATCCCGGGAGGGCATTTTGGACATTTCGCATTTTTGGGTAATTAAGCCCACGAAATTTCAAGGGATATATTAGATGTCTAAGGTTGCCTTCTAGGGTTAAAACAACCAAAGACAAGTGATGGCCATAGGAGAGGGAAGGAGAGAGCTTTCAAAGCAATCCAAGGCCCAAAATCCATCCGTTTGCACCGCCACCACCACCAACGCGTAGATCGCGCGACGGGGAACACAACCACACCAAATTTGTCATCAAACCAGAACTCTAAAAATCCCAGGCAAGTGTTTATCTTGCTTATTTTTGTTAATGCATCACTCATGTTAGTCTAGGGATGATTAGGATGAGTTTATGGAAGAAAATCCAAATTTGAGATAGGAAATCGCATGTAGTAATGTTTTGAATGTTATTCTGGAAACCCCTTCACATGTAGAGGATTAAACCATGAAATTATGATGTTTTAGAAGAAGAAAATTCTAGAAAAGATTGATTAGAACTATGTTAAACAAATTCTAGGGTTCTTGAGATTTTTATGAAGTTTTACCCAAAAATCCATGATTAGTGACGGAAATTTACATGCTTTACGTAGAAGATACATAAAATGAGATTATAATGCTAGTAGTACAAATTTCTGGGCGATTTTGGATTTGGAGGAGGTTATGTGATAGAATCCGTAACTGATTAATTGCAGAATTCGCCATACCTGTTTGATCGATCGATCGAGCAAAGAGCTTCGATCGATCGAGCTCCAGACCTCGATCGATCGACCCCCTTTTGGCAGACTCATATTTCTTCTTTTTAAATTAGTTAAATTCAATTTAATGAGAAATAATTCTTGGACACCCTTATAAAAATGTTTTTGGAGATAAAGAAGACCAGTAGAACTTATAAATAATTATGGGACCTTGAATGTAAGACGAGAGTTGTATTCTTGGGATATTTACATATAAGGGACGATGAAATTATGTATTAAAGGGAAAGATGCGTAAGATAATTACGTTGAAAATTAGATGAGTACCTACTGAATTCTACTCTTGGGAGGATAAAGTCCACGTGTATTACGTAATAAGTTAGAATGATCCCTCAAATTAAAGTAAGAAATGAACGGTTATACGTGAGCACTAAATAATGAGAGATAAGGACAAATGTCGTAATTATGGGATTTGAGATGTACCTGATTTGATATGGTAATATTAGTATACTTATATGACTATGTTTATGCATATACTATCTATGTGTAAAAATCATGCCCACGCTACTTGCTATCCCTGAGGTTACTGCATTGGGACAGTCTTATCTCGATGGGACCTTTATGGGGGATATTGACTCGTACCCTAGAAGATAGATATCCTTGGTACAGGCAATCGAATCGATAGTTCAGACGGTCCTAAGAGACGTGAGGGTATGTACTGACCTCTTAGAGACTTGGAATCTATGCTTCGCCTCAATATTGTTTGTGTATGTGTTAATACAGTTCGAGAGTGATTCCGAATTTGTATTTCCCTTAGTACGAGTGATACGGGGATTGGATAACAGAGTATGCCCGCACCGTAGTTTTTATGTGGGGTGCTGTTAGAATATATATATTATTCGAGTATTTAATATATTTTGGAATCTACCTACTGTGATATGGTAAGTAAGACATGAATACTGACTCCAAATTGGAAATACTTGTTTTGAAAAGTTTAATATGACACTGGGAAACTTTATTAATAAATAAAGTTAAAATGAGAGCTTTTCTACTAAATGAAATTTTCCTTTTAAACAATTATATTGATTAGTTTTAAATCTTACGAGTAACCTAAGAAAAGTTAAACCATTGGGAAGTTTAGTGCGATATAAGATAAGATAATCCGTTGGGAAGGTTAGTACGATAGGCGTGCACATTAGAAGAGAGGTGAGAATTTCTCAATAGAGTGCCGCACTAATATGTTGTTGCATTGGCCTGTAAACATTTTAAATACTTGCTAAACGAATTTTAAATCATTTACACTATCGGGCTCATACCCGTTTCTATTTTCTTTCCTCTCTTGTATATATATGTATATATTACAGGTGCCCAGCCATAGGGGCGTCTTGCATAGGGTCCTTTGGAAGGAACGCGGTGTAGCTTAGGTGGGAGTTGTAGGCCTCTTGCTTAAACGACTTCATTTATTTGATTCTACTCCTAGCAGATTTATTCCTGTTGGGCATGTGTCGCCCTTTCCATATTTTAGTTGTTCTATTGGATATTGTAATTCATTTACTTCTAGTATTGTCACTTTGGGACTTATTACTGTCTGGATGTTTTACTTTAAGTTTTAAATGTTGGGATCTAGTTGTTGGATGTTTAATTATTGGATTGTTTGTTCCAGTATATTTATTGTGCGATTCTTTAATTATAATTTATGTAAAGTTTTAAATATTGTTTTTTTTATAAATAAAATTTGGAAAGTAATGTCTTAAAAATGGTTTTGACACTTAGCTTAATTAATTAGGGTGTTTAAATTGGAAAAGTTATTTTTCGACAGTGATGCTGAGAATGAACCAACTGTTCACCTTGATTTAATTTAATAAAGGAATGATCGCCCGGTATTTAATTAGGCGGGGTGTCACAGAGAAGACCAGTAGTATCTAGGTAGACCCCGTTGAGTGAAATTCAATGTAGGATGATATTTTGGGTTAACAATGAATTATTCATGCGTATTAGAAAACATGGGTAAATTTAATGAAAAGATCGAGACTCGTAAAGGAGTTAGACCAGAAGGTAAGCGAGTGTATGCCCACTGAAATTATGCTTTGAATACTTCGAGAGAGGGGAAGTAAGTATGAAGTGAATTATAAATGAGAATAAAAATGACGAGTCCGTTATGCGAAATAATCGAGTAAAATGTGTAAACAATGGATAATTATAATTATGGGTCGTGGGCGCACCTAATTTTGAAATGTGGATATTTATATTTATATGACTGTGTGATTGTGCATATATTATATATCTGTATAAAAATCATAATCGAGCTACTTGCTATCACGGGGGTTTCTGCACCGGGACAGTATTATCTCGATTGAGCCTTTATAGGGGATATTGACTTGTACCCTAGAACATAGGAATCCTTGGTACATGCTATCTGATTGATAGTCAGATGGTCCTAAGTGATGTGAGGGTATGCGGTGACCTCTTAGTGACTTAGAACTATGCTTCACCTCCATTTTTATGTGTTTTTTTATTAATACCGGTCGAGAGTGATTCCGAACTAGTATTTCCCTTAGTATGAGTGATACGGGGACTTGATAGCAGAGTATGCCAGCACCATAGATTTTATATGGGGTGCCGATAGTATATATATATATATATATATATATATATATATACTTAAGTATGGGAACCTTCTACTGTGCATAAAATGTAGTAAGTAAGGATTAAATACTCCAATTTTATTATAAGTGTTTGAGAAATTTTTGACATCACTCGGCTATTTTAATATAAAATAAGATATATGAGAGAGCTTAAATTTAAGAAATTAACTATCTTAGCCATCGTAGTAGCGGTATGAAACTTTATGCGAAAGTTAAGTTGAAACAAACTTTTGAGGTTAATAGTGCGGTAGGCGTGCACAGTATATGAGAGGCGAGAATTTCTCAAGAGAGTGACGCATACTAACATTGTTGTTACATTAGCCGAAAAGCAATTTAAATAATTGCTAAACTATTTTAAAACTATTTTACACTCGAGCCCTGGCCCGTTTCCTGTTATTTCATTTCTCTTGTATATATATGTATATATTATAGGGGCCTAGTCACAGGGGCGTCATGCTTAGATTCCTTGGATCGGATGCGCTGCAGCTTATGTGGGAGTTGCAGATCATTGATTAGGCGACCTCTTTGTTGACTCCACTCTTATTTTTAATTCTTATTAGTTAGGGCATGTGTCGCCCGTTTCCCTATTCAGTTGGATTTGTCAGAGATTTAGGTTCATTTATATTTCCAGTATTTGGTACTCTTTGGGATCTAATTATTGTCAGGATGGTTTTATTTATAGTTTTAAACTGGTTTGGTTTATCTTGATGATTCAAATTCTTGTGTGTTATTATTCATCCTTAGTATTTCTGAATTCTTAAACTGTTGGTTATTTAAAAAGGTTTTCATATTTGGATTTAATAAAATGGAAATAAGGTTTTAAAATTGCTTTGACACTTAGCTTAATTATTTAGGGTGTTTAAATTGAAAATTTTATTTTGCGACAGTGATGCTTAGAATGAACCAACCGTCCACCTTGATTTTTAATTTAATAAAGGACTGATCACCCGGTATTTAATTTGCGGGGTATCATACTCCAGTAAGGAAAGCCTTTATGAAACCGGCCCAACCCTCTCAAAAATGG
Source organism: Sambucus nigra (assembly GCA_949130495.1). Classification (NCBI taxonomy): domain Eukaryota; kingdom Viridiplantae; phylum Streptophyta; class Magnoliopsida; order Dipsacales; family Adoxaceae; genus Sambucus; species Sambucus nigra. The sequence goes on from OX422214.1 coordinate 15,933,213, forward strand.
GAAAATGACCCACATACCTAGGTGTCAACTTCCCTTGTTTTCGAACCACATCACCTCCTTTAAGGGAGATGCCCGTAAAAACATGTGATTATGATATCAAATTCCGATGTCTCTGATCGTATCAGCATAACTCTTTTGACGATCCTGAGTTACTCGAATACGCCTCCTGATCAACTCAATCCTTGTCGACGTATCCTAAATCACGTCTAACCCGAGAATCTTGTCGTTCCCCACCTCTAACCAAAAAGAGGGTGGACTAAAAGTCATCCCTTACAACGCCTCAAAATGTGCCATGGCAATGGAAAAATTGTATGAGTTATCGCACGCCACTGTTCCATCGATAATAACTTCTCCCCAATACCCTTTGAAGTCAAGAATTCACGTCTTCAGCATAACCTCTAATGTCTAATTCACCCTTCCCATCTGGTCGTCAATCTACGGCTGATACGTCGTGCTCAAATGCAATTTTATCCCCTTTGCCTCTTGAAAACTCTTCAAGAGGTGGGACACAAAGATCTTATCTCGATCTAAAACAGTGTTGATCTACACATTGTACAATTTTACTAACTCAATAATGAAAAGTTTGGCACACCGCCCTATCGTGTAATCCTCCCAAACTAGTAAGAGCTGCTCCACTTTAGTCATCTAATCCTAATAACCCAAATAGAATCATGACCTCTTTGCAAAGTGGGTAACGCCAAAATTAAATCCATCGATATACATTCCTATTCCCATACTAGAATCTTCAACAGTTATAAGAACACCAGCTGGTCACCTATCATCAACCTTCACCATCTAACAAGTGGTGCACTCAGAGATAAATTATACTATGTCTCTCTCCACATCGACCCACTAATACTAGTTACTCAACATCTTGTACATTTTATCCCCCTCTAATTTACACCAAAAACCATGACCAATGCGTCTCCTCTATAACCATGAGCCATAGGTCCTCATTGTCTAGGTCTATCAACCTTCCATTGAAGGGTAAGCCACCCTCAGAACTGCCTGAGTAAGATTTTGCTCCACCTGCCAATAACTGATGAATCCTCTCCTGACAAGAAGAATCCCCTACCTGTGTCTTCATAACCCTTAAAATGATCTCGAGTGTGATGGTCATCACTGCCATATAGGCCCTAACTATATCCTTCTCTTGAAGGAGTTCATCCCACTGCGTTTTTCACACTACTGCCAACTGCCCTGTAGGTATACGACTTGATGTATCTTCCATCACATTAGACTTTTCCCAATTATGATAAATATCGAACTGACTAGGGCGCCCATACACCTTATACTATGTGCACACATGCTTAAACTTTACAAATTCAACTCGTATACATCCAAAAATCAACCATACATACCATGTATGACTATACAATAATTGTACACCAATCTACCCTACTAACCGCAACTCAACTCTTCTTGAGATTTCCCCACTTATTCAACTAGTGGTGAAAATATCACTAAGTTCTCTCGACATTGCACTCTTTGGCCCTGCTAGCCTTAAATCATATAATAACTCACCTCTCGCTACGTTATATCTTCACCCATGTAATGCCTAATATAATAAACTAACTTCCTAGAGCTCAATGTCTCTTAACTCCTAACACTTTCTAAGCCTCATACATGGGACGTCTCGCAAGTGAAATCCAAATAAGAAACCACCTGCTACACTATCTCCTAGCTTTGTCGGTTATCGAGATTCATTGGCCCTAGACACAGTACTAGGGCTCCCAAGGTAATGTACCCCTAAGCACAAGACCCTTCCCTAAAAGCTGCTAAATATGAACCCTCAACTCCTGAATCTCTAAATAAGTCATACAATACGTTGCTTGCACTGTCGCCTAGTCTCTGGCACAAAGTCAATCACAAACTCAATCTCCCGACTCGGCAGTAACCTTGGTGTTTCCTAAATCTCATCAGTAAAGTCCCTAAACACCTGAATCTAACGAGACAACTATGCTCTCCGAAAGAAGCCCATCCTTCCCTAGAAAAGAAACCGCGATAGTGCTACTGTAACAATTCACCATAGCTCTGAACATCTCTAACCAGTCAATACCTAGGATAACATCATACTCATACATCACTAAAACGAGTAGATTCGCTAAAAACATAACCTCCCAATGTCCACACCCACTCCACTGCAGATGAACTAATGAGAAACCCATCACCCAATGGTAAATAAATGATCATAATAATAATTGATGCTATATCCACTAAATCTGTCTCACGTGTAAATCTAGTGAAAATAAAAGAATGTGACACACTCGTGTCAAGCAATACCCTCCCCATGTGATCATGTATAGGAATCATACCCTTACTCGTTAATTATGTTGGCTGTAAAACTTATCTTCAGACATTATACACCCCCTCAAACTGCCCCTGCAAGGGCGACAATGCTGTAACTTCCGGTGGGGTGGAAGCTTCTGTAACTGCTATCCTATTTGGGTGTGCACGCCCTGCTCCCCACATATTAAATATTTCCCTGTGAAACATGTCGGCCTTTGGCCCTACTGGCCCTTATGAGGCTGCCCCCTGCCTATGTCCTTATAGTTTTTGATATCTATAACCCTACTGGCCTTCAGTTCAGTCCCCTGGCCCAGAGGGGTATACTATTGGCCCTGATGGGCCTGCTTGAATTTGTCGTTACCTGACCTGAATCTCTTTGCAGAGTCCCCTTGCTTGGAGCCCTGCTCATGTTGCCTCTACTATTGTTGTGTTGCCTCACTAGCACTATTACCCAAAGTCTTGCCATGCTCACTCGACCATCCCATCCTCTTCGCTCCCTTATGATGGAAGTGATGATTCTAGTAATAAAGCAACGCAGCGGTCATAGCATAATTAACCACATGTGCTACTATGGTTGCGACCTTCGCAGCGATCACAGTCCCCTGAGCGGCCTGTCACTCCGACTGAGCCTCCCCTTCCGTGACCCTCCTCATTGCACGAGCTGGTCCCCTTCTCTTGTTGTTTTGCATCTGAAACCAAATTAAAATTATATAAGGTCTACTTCAACCATATACAATATCATAATAACGTAAAAGTGTAAATATGAATCAACAGTCCTAAGCATAGGGCTCTATATCAAAGAAAATCATGGCTGACAACCTGCATATTTTAATACTAGGTGGCCAATCATTTACTAAAATAAAACATGAATCTCAGTATGGTTTCACTCTCAGCATCACTGTCTTAACAACAATATAAATATAATACAGATAAACAATACAATCTAAATGAATGAATAAGTCATCATGCATAAATAAATAATAAGTGTGAACCCAATAAACCATCAATCATAAAAAGTAATAACATCCACATTTAAAACTAAATAAATAACTGAGTGCTGAAATAGAATCTCTGACAAAAATATAAAATCTATCCATATACGGGTAGCACCCCCAAAATTGTAACTGAAATGCATAATCCTATTTAGATAAAATGAGCTAAGATGTCTAAGTAATGATGTAGTGTCCACAACTACTGTAACGGTAAGAAGGGAACTATCCCCACGGTCTCGACTATTGTTGTTGCACACCTAGGGTGTAAAAACAAAAACAAGGGAAAACAAAAGCCTGTTGGTCAAAACCCAAAAAGTTTAAAATATTTTGCAAGTAGATCATTATTTTACATCGATTAAAACAGTAATGTGCTTCTTTTAATATTAGCCGATCGTACTCCTTTGAGATAAAACCTCACCTCTCAGCTATAATGCGCACCTAACGTGTTCATTTTATTTTCCTAATTAAACTACCTGGTCTAACTAGGACTATTCAAGTCCAAACCCCGCTAATGGTCTCTATTAGCTAAGTATAACTACTTTCACTAGTATATGCTTATAACAACATCATAGGGACCCACTAACTATATAAGTATTTCACATAATAACAATGGCATAGCTACCCCCACTTTAAATGAAGAATCACCCAGTATAAATCATAGCTACATTCATGCAATAAACAACTATACACACAATATCGCACATTCACATAAATATGTATCACTCGATATATATGTATAATTGAATCCCCAGAGGTGAGACCTCGTAAATGCATACCTCGTGTGCTATCCGGCTCCAGACATCACACCCCACAATGAACCACCGAGTCGGAATCTCCTTACCAAACCCAACACAAATACAATTAATGGAGGTGTCCATAAAAATACATATAGGGGTCGCAACCACACCACATCATTCCCAATTGGACTTAAACCCAAGATTTATCCTCACTCACAGATAGTGGCCATGTAACAGTACTTTGACCTGGATAATTAGTCTAACACCTGCTGATCAACGCCAAGGTGGACTGCCCACTATGCACAACCTCCCAATAATATCGAGTAGGTAATTTCAAATAGAAATACCAATCACACAAATAATTGTGTGTGTGTGTGTGTGTGTGTGTATAAGTACTGACTATGTACGAAATCCCACAACATACTAGTCCATCCCAATCCCGAAGTCCAAATCGACTAGAAACAAGTATACCGAGCTCATACGCATATCCCACAGTGCACTAGTCTTCCAATCCTGAAGTTCAACCCAACTGCCCGAGTAAATATATAACATCACTCATTTGAATCCTTGTTTCTCCTCCTTCAAACCCCTGCAACGTTGGCCTATCACACATACCGAACCCTATAAAGTCTTATCTAGTAACCCATTGTACCCTGAAATCCCCTACGGTCAATCCCCAAGACTTAACGAGTCAAAATAATGCACAATCAAAAACTGGGTAGGACAACAAACCAAATAAGTTCACTGGATGAATGAATCGGTTCATTGGTAAACTGAACCGATTTAGTTAAGTAAATTGGTTCACTCCCCAGTGAACCCGTTCGGCTTGCTGGGATGCCAAGCGTCTTCGTCCTCGGGATTTCTCCTACAAACCACTCCAATGGAGGTCTTGAGCCTCCCAAAGCATGAAATTGACCCCACCTATCAATATACTAACGTTCTAACAACATTTTAACACTTAAATAACCATGAATCCCATATTAAATACCTAGGATTACGAATTAAACATCAACTAATTCAACTTAGAATTTTCCCTAATATAATTATGATTAATCTCAATCGACAATCCATTTACAAACACTAACCTCTTGTCATTTAGGTCTCTATATCAAGTAAAAAAGTTAGAAACTTTAATATCTTAATTTTCATATTTTTGCCTTTAGTCGTGAAAATAATTAACTATTATCAAGTTGCAAGAAAAAGAAAGTAACTACTTGCCTTAGTGGACTTGTTGCCGAAGTTCTCAATGAGTTTGATGATGGGTTGAGTTCTTTCTCCTCTCCTCTCCTCTCCAAGCATCTCTTCTTTCTTCTTCTTTTTCTCTTCTTTATGGTTACCTCTCTCAATTTTTTATGTAAAATATGAAAAGTGGGCTTCCATCCACCTTTCCAACTTCTTAAATATCCTCTTAATTACTCTAATCCCCTTTTTCTCATTTAACACTAAGTGTAAAATGACCCTCCTACCTTCATACAGGTCTTGTTATGTCTAAAAAGATCCCAAACCCTAAACATAACACCTATGTACTTATTCTAGACTATTTCGACCCTTCCTGTCTCGTCGATGCACTTGAAAAGGTCATTTGAGGGTAGGAGGGTGATTTTACATGTAAAGTTAAGTGGAAAACGGGATTAGAGGAACTAAAAGGATATTTAAGAGGTTGGGAAGGTGGGTGGTAGCCCACCTGTCATGTTTTAAATAAGAGATAGAGAAAGAGAACCCTAGAGAAGAAAAAAAGAAGAAAAAATAAGAGAAAGCTTGGAGAGGAGAAGAGAGAGGACTCAACCCATCATCAAACTCGTAGAGAACTTCAGATTCTAATCCACTAAGGCAAGTAGTTACTTTCTTTATGTTGCAATTTTATAGTAGTTAGTTATTTTCATTATTAGAGGTGAAAATCTGAAAATTAAGATGTTAAACTTTAAAACATTCTTAATTGATATAAAGACCTAAATGATAAGAGGTTAGGGTTTGTAAATGAATTATTGATGGAGATTAATCATACTTGAAATTCAAAATATATTTTGGGATTTAAATGGATGAACATGTAGAACTTGTATATCAAAATTGAATCTTTGATAATTAAATTGTGATCTTTTTTGAGTTGAATTAATTGATGCTTGAATCATAATTATAGGTGTTTAATATGATATTCATAGTCATTTAATTGTTAAAATAATGTTGGGATGTTAGTATATTGATAGGTGGGATCAATTTCATGTTTTGGGAGGCTTGGGACCTCCATTGGAGGGTTTTGAAGGAGAAATACCGAGTAAGGAGATACTTATCAGCCCAGAAAATTGAACCGCTTCCTTAGGGGAGCAACCAATTCGCTCAACCGAATTAGATCGATTTGCCAGTGAATCAATTCGGTTTGTTGGCCTGCCTAGTTTTTCTTTGTGCGTTATTTTGACCCGTTAGGAATTAGGGATTGACCGTAGTGGCTTCCAAGGTACGGTGGGATTACTGAGGAAGATATTATAGGGTTTGGTATGTGTGACAATGTTAGAGGGGTTCGAATGAGGAAAAGCGGGGATTCAATTGAGTGATGTTAGATATTTAATCGAGAATTTGGTTTGAACTTGGGATTGGATGACTAGTGCGCTGTGGGATATGCATGAGAGCTCGGTATACTTACTTTGTACAATCGAGAAGTCGGTTCGGACTTCAGGATCGGGATGGACTTGTATGTTGTGGGATTCCATATGTGGTTGATACTTATATATATATATATATATATATATATATATATATGTGTGTGTGTGTGTGTGTGTGTGTGTGTGTATGTATTTAGGGTTACCTATATACATAAACACACATATATGTGTGTGATTGATGTTTATGTTTAAACATACCTACTCAATAGTCGTGAATCGGTTCGATTTTCTAGCCTGCCCAATTTTTATTTGTGCATTATTTTGACCCATTAAAGCTTAAGGATTGACCGTAAGGACTTTTGAGATATGTTGGGATTACTGGGGAAGAATTTTTAGGGTTCGGTATGTGTGATAGGCTAACGTTAGAGGGGTTCGAGTAAGGAGAACCGATAATTCAAGTAAGTGACATTAGATGTTTAATCGGGAAGTTGGGTTGAATTTTGGGGTTGGAAGACTAGTGCACCGTGGGATAAGTGTATGAGATCGGTATACTTGTTTTGTACAATCGAGAAGTTGGTTCAAATTTTGGGATTGCGATGGACTAGTACGTTATGGGATTTCATAAGTAGTCGGTACTTATATATATATATACAGATTGAGGGTTTCCTATATGTTTATACACAAATATGTGTGATCGATGTTTTTATTTAAACATACATACTCGATGGTGCTATCGTTAAGAGGTTGCGCGTAGTGGGTATCCCACCCCGTCGTTGACTAACAGGTGCTGAACTGATTCTCCTGGTCATATTATTGTTCCATGGCCATTATCTGTGTGTGAGGATAGGTGATGGTTTCGAGTTTGATTGGCCGCAATGTGGTATGGTTGCGACTCCCGAATGTTTGTCTATGACCGCCTCCGTTGCTTGTGTTTACATTGGGTTCGGTGTTGAGATTTTGACCCAATGGTTCGGTGTGAGGGGTGGTACGTAGAGACGAATAATACACGAGGGAAAAATACGTGAGGTCTCACCTCCGGGGATGCGGTTATATGTATATAGTGAGTGATCCATATGTATGTGAATATGCGATATTGTGTGTATATTTGTTTATACATGAATGTAGCGATGATTTATAATGTGTGAATATTCATTTATGGCGGGGGTAGCTATGTCATTATTATTGTGTGAAATACTTATATAGCCAGTTGTAACACCTCGAAAAATTTGGGAATATTTAAATTACACGTGTACTCGTAATTTAATTAATTTGAGAAATAAATAGAACTAAATAAATATTAATTAGAGAATATTGGACTAATATTTATGTGTTATTATATTTTCTTATGTGATAAGTAAATGAAATTGCATTATTTTATCTTACGTCGAAAGTGGGTAAAAGCGACGGGTTGGCAATATTTTATTTTGAACTAGCGTATGGGGTCGTGTTGGGAATAAGATGGTAAATTGATTATAGGTGACTCAGATGGTAATTTCGAGTGTACAGATGATCCAGGAGGGATCGAAATAGTCAGAATTAGGTACTCTGGAGTTGTAATTGGGTTTCAAGGGCTTTTAAGGCTATACAAGACCCGTATTGGGGTAGTCGGGTCATTTTAATATTATAACATAACCTAATATCGGGATTAGGGACATATAAAGGGTCTTTAGATGAGGTAGGCATCCAATGAATCATTTTAAATCACCTAATCTTGAGAGATAGACAAATATAGATGGGAAAGTTAAGAGAAAACTCAAGAACACCATTCAGTGAGGAGATTAAACAATTCCGGGGCTTGGATCATTACGTGTAGAGGATCTCAAGAACCAAGATCAGAACTTCTACGATTAGAGGCAAGTGTTTAACTTGGTTTGATATTATATGTTGTGTTTTACTTCATATCATGATTAGTGAAAAATAAATATGAACTTCTAGGTGAGATTTACGTGTCAAAATGGGTTTTCGAGAAAAGGATTTCATTAAATTTGATTAGTAATTATTCCATACGAAATCGGTTAATTGAATACCATATGATAGATAGATTCTTGATAAAGAAATATGAGATTGAATTAATTATAGATGTGTTCATGAATTAGAAATCTGGGAATTTGGGTGATAAACATTGAGTTAAAGTGTGGATTAATTAAGAATAATTTGATATTAACCCCATGATTTAGATGGATGTTTGATGATTTGAATCCATAAAACATGTACCCTTATGGTTGATATTGATGGGGTAGTGTTAATTAGTGTTGGGATGAATTTTGAGACCCATATTAATTCAGAAAGTGGGGGAAAACTCGTAAGAGGTATAACAGTCCCGTCTTGGCAAATTCCTAGGGGCGAAACGAATCGATCTGACTGCCCTGTTTGGCCATACTTTTTATTTAAATTGTTTTATTGATCGGGTTGATTCTATATTATTTTGGGATGTACTTAGATGAGATTTCGACTTCTGGAAATATGTAGATACTTGGGATGAATCCAGGGTGTGAGACTAAGGGTGGGTGAATGACACTTGGAAAATAAAGTAACGAATTCGATTTGGAAATTCGGGTAGACACAAGATACGGGCTTGTTGGGAATGGCAAAGTATACATATTTACTATTATATTATTGAATCAATTCAATAAAGGAATTATTTAAATATTCGAGAGTCATGATTAGACTCGAAAAGTGTAGGCTAGTGCTACGAGTGACATGCACGATTACTCGGGTTTATTGTGTATATATACGGGTATAGAAATGGTGTATATATATATATATGTGTGTGTGTGTATGTGTGTGTGTGTGTGTGAGTGTGAGGAGTAGAATGCTTTTACTATTCCATAAGAAGATAAGTTAATTAGAGGCTAGGATGAAATGGTACAAAATTGAATCCAATGGCTCACATTTTATTTGAGTAAAATTTTGGAGATTTCCCCCTCTTTTTCCATTATAACTTTCACTTTAATTCAAATTAGTGGGTATTTTTGTAAAAGGCCCACACCACTCTATCAGCCTCACAGTCAATCAACCTCATATCCACTCCAAATACCATACCCACTCAACCTCTCACGTCTCAGCACCCGTTCACCTCTCACCTCACCTCCTCACCTCTCACTCGTTCACCTCGAACCTCCCATGTCAAGTTTTGGTTTTGGTTTCTTGGCTTTGGATTTCGTGGGTCTTAGGTTTCTTAGAACATATATAAGGACACATTTACACAACTAGAAGGGGGGTTGTAAAGCAACAAAAAGGGTCAAAGTAGCATAAACTACAAAGAGAATTGGGATCTTCCCTCATTAACACAATTGAGAAAACCACGACCTATTTTATCATTCTATTATAATACTGGTTCTGAAGTAGTAACGTAGAGTCCATACATCCATTCTTGATTCCCAATTTTGCAATTTGCTTTTTAGGTATAGTGCTGGGCGAAAACATTGTGGTAACCTATTTTCATAGAGCTACCATGTTTGAGGTTTAGTCCCTTTTTTAATTTAAGTAAATATTTTTTTATATGTTCCTTTTTCTTAGATTAGTTCAACTTCAGGTGAGATTTATGATTTGTAGATGTATTTTAGAATTTGCTATTTTGGTTTACGTTTTTATGTATGCTTATGTGTTTATCTTTTTGTTGATTTGTAGGTGTATTTTTGAATTTTCTATTTTGGTTTACATTTGTGTATGTTCTACTGATTTGTAGATGTACATAAAGGTGATTACATTTTTTGTTGGGTGTGATTTGGGTGTTGTGTGTATACCGTTTGTTCAGAGGGGGTTTAATTTACATGTTTTGGGGATATTTTGAAATTGGTGTGATTTGGGTGTTATGTTTAATTTGTATGTTTTTGGTTCTATTAGGGGTTTTGTGCACTCAAATTCAAGTAAATTCATAATTTGTATGTTTTGGGGTTCTATTAAGGTTTTTGCACATTCCAAGTATGGCTCTTTTATTCCTTTCTATTACTAGCTTAAAATTGGTATAGTTTTAGGGTTATATTAGGAGTTTTATGCACTCAAATTAAAATAAAGTCATAATTTGTATGTTTTTTCTTCTATTAGGGTTTTTGTACATTCCAAGTATTGTTCTTTTACGTTTTTCTAATTGTATCTTAAAATTTTAAAATCGGTATAGTTTTGAACATGGACATCATATTTTTTATTATGCAGCATGTGGAGACCATTAGTAACATGTTCGGCCTCATATTGATTTGGGTCACATTAACATGGAGTTGAAGTTATATTATTCTTTCACAGAAATACAGGGTTCCATCTTATTGCAATTTCCTATATTTTTTTGCCTTTGATGATTCTTAGGTATCTTATTTGTGATGAAAAAGGTTTAAATAGAGAAATTGTCGAAGCGTGAATATGTCTACCCGTAATCAAAAACCTATTCAACATGTGCTATTGATTTGATCTCATTTAGACTTCCTATGATGTTTGCCTTTCACATTTAGTGGTTTTTTATGTCAATATATTCATTTTTCAGTAATAGTGAGTTGTTTTGAAAATCCTATCACTTCAAAGCACTATTAACTTAGAGTCACTGTTTAATTTCAAGTTTTATTTTTTTTTATATTGTTTATGTAATTTGTTAGGATTGATGACCTTCAAATTATAGACTAAAAAATGTGAAGGTGGGTTATGATGAGTTCAATCATCTTCTATCCCAATTGCAATTTTCTATAACATGATTAGTTATCTTTGGACTGTTTATTTTAAATTCAGGTTTGAAATATCCTTATTGCAATTTTAAAAGCTAGATTCTCTTTATGCTTGAATAATCCTCATATTAATGAGTCTATCAATGTGTCATTACTCATTAGATTTGTCTTTTATAAAAAAACAAATCTTAGGTGATTTCATGTTAACGAGTTTGTAGATGCCTTCTTATGTGCTTATATTTCTAAAACTTATGTTGCTTTGATGTTTTCATGTTTATTTTCTTCCTATGATTATTATTCAAGTTCAGGTCATACTTGGGGATTAATGCACTGCATTTTACAAACTACGACATGAAATCTCACGTAAATATTCGTGAATGAAATTTTATGTTTTCTAAATATTTGCATGTCTAATTAGATGTTGTATAAGTCTCTTTTGAAGTTAGTTCCTGTGAAATATGGCATCACTCATTATTTTGGCCTATGAACAAATATTGGGATGAAAGTAAAAATCATTGTGAACTGAAAAAAAAGTCAAAATCATCTAAAAATTGCAAAAATATTAAATCACAATGCTAAAGTTTTCAATTTCCATAAGTTTGGATATGGGGAATTCCCTTAGTAGCTCCAAGTGAGATTTTCAATCTTGAATCCATGCTTTATGTTTCATTTTTTCATTCTACTGCATTTGTACTTCTCAAATAGTATATATTTTTTTATTAAATAAACATATCTAATATGTTCTTGCTTTTTTTGTTATGTGGGATTTGATTTTAACTCCTATTAGTGTTCTTACCCTATCAAATTTGGCACTAATCGAGTTTTAGATTTGTATTTTTCTTTTTCAAGATGATGTTTTGGGGTGGATTACTTTGTGGTGTATCTTCTCAACATGTCTATATGAGATGAGACACAAAGGCTCACCCAATGTCTACTGGTAAATACTTTGGCAGCAAATCTTTTAAAGAAAAATGTTTGAATATGAGTATTCTTTTTCCTACCTGATCATTTCATTAAAAGTTAGGTTATGGTTTCATGGTTACATATATGTTCTCAATTAATTCCTTCTCTTTACCAATATGGTATAACTATTATTATTGATTTTAAATCAAACTAAAGTCAGAGTTTTGTGTTCTTAAATTGTGGATTTGAAGCTACGACTATCGATTAGGTTACGGTTGTTCATAAGTCCTCCACACCAAATGGTCTTGGTGTTCTCACAGTCTCTCTCAAGGATGTAAGCATAAGAATTCAAGATGCATCGATTTATCTGGGTATGAACGAGGATGATGCTACAAGCTATGTGTCGCCACAGAGTTGGAGTGTGGATCCCTCTGCTCGAATGCTTACCGTGAAGAAGCGAGCTATTATAAACGAGTAGAAGTTAAATCTTATGAAATTGCAGTATTTTACATGGTAAAAAATTCATTATCTGTCCAGTTGAATCACCTTTAACAGGGTGAATGCATTAAACTAAATGGTATCCCCCTCCATCCCTCAGACATCTATCTCAATCTGTCTTTTTATTCAACCATAACAATATAAATATAAAATCTTTTTCGCATCTGTTTTGCTCAAATCTGAAACATTTTATGTTTTAACATGCTTTTGCTTTGGCTATGTGCTCATTTGTTCTCTATTATGTTGGAATTCATATTTTATTCATTTGAGCAAGGAATTGAACCCCAATTGGTTCGTATACTTTCAATATAATGTTGTTAGTTTCTCATTATTACAAAAGTCCTGACACAAGTACCAAAGCAGCCTCATGTTATTCATATTACAGGGGGTATTAGTGTAGCAGTTCAAAATCGGGATAACCAACAAAGTCATGAATAGGGGAGTCATCAAGCAGTAGATGATGAAATATTTATGAACAAATACCTTCAATTTTATTTTTTCATCATTCGATTACTCGATATATACTCGATAATGTTCCATGGATGCTGGAAATTACTATAGTTATATAAAATGCATATACTTTGAATAACATGAATCATGATTTTTTTTAGTATAGCAGGTATGAGGTTAGTCAAATTCAACTTTTTTTCTTTTTCTGATTTGTTTTGTTTCTTCAACAATGTGTGTAAAAGTGTCATAATTGTTATGATTATCAACCGCACAATAAATATTGTTGTGTATAATCACTCTTATGTTAAATGATATATTTTTTAGATACTATCAATATATACCTCATGTAGTTGGCCAAGACATATGCGGTCATTTGCATAATGACCTAAGGTGCCTATCACCTACAACTTCACCAGTTGGGCTTGAGTAGTAAAGATTTTCTCTTGGTTTGGTTTAAATCGAAAGATTTGGCTCACGAGGGAGATCATTTCCACTATTCAATTAGGCTTCTCTACGTGTTTATTGTGTAGTGGGGTTCTTTTCTTTTTTTGTAATTCGCCAAATATTTGGAACATGAGGTAATGGACATGCTGAATAAGAATAATGGGATCCATACAGTTCATTTAACGTGTGATATTGAGATGATGATATTGAAATTTATGTGCTTCACATACAAAAGTATCACATGTTGTTCATACTTATTAGCTTGAGATTTAACCGAATAAATAAGATAGTATTAAGATTTTGTTAGGTCGAATCAGTATATTTCTTTTTTTTTATAATCTACCTTTTATTATTTTTATTCATTTTTCCCTTAATGTTGCTGAAGATTTAAAAGTTATTATAGAATCCATAGTACTAAGTTGTTGCACTTTTACTCGGTTACAAGAAATATGCAACATGTCTATATATAGTTTAGCTCATTTTTAATTAAGTTTTGTATCTGTTAGTTTTACCAAGAGTGATGTTGGGCTATTTAAAGGTAAATCTTAAATGGTCTTGCAATATGATATGTATTTGTATAATCGAACTGAAATAATTTCGTTAAACCTTGAGCATGTTCATGAATATGAAGCTTGATTGATATGAAGATTTATAAAAATAAAATATGCATTCAGATAATATCCCAAGTATTTATTCTCCTTTGTTTGTTATTTCTTTTATGTGTGTCTCATAGTTGTTTAGTTTTTTAATTGCATTTTTTTCTGTTCACTTTTTTTATAGTGTTTGATTTTATTAAGTAGGTTGCTGAAATTGATTGTCTTTAGGGATTTGTTATGTTCAGGAGTGATAAGTTTCATACTCTGCTACGTTCATTTCTAATGTCATTATTCCTTTTCAACCACTAACCGTTGTCTCCATTTTCCATTGCAAGGTTAGTAGGTACACGAATCTACTCCGTTGACAACTTCTGAGTGGTAAAGTTTACATAATAACAGCCCTTATGATTGCGTCATTTATAGTTTTGGTTCATTTAAGTAGTGATTCTTTTTACATAATAACAATTGGTTGATTCCTTCTGAGACATCATATCCAATAAGAGGCCCTATAATGGTTTCTATAGTAAAATATGGCACTAAATTAGAAAGGATGGGGGCTTAGATGGATATTGAGGTTAAAGATATGGGTTGTTATTTACTCAGAATCAGTTCCCCTACATCCACATAGCCCTTCGAATTCAAAAAGATTTCACCTTGGACAAGGCATCAGACCACATGTTTCAAAACATTACTGATTGCATTGAAACCAATCATATTAAATTAGATACATAGAATATATTTTTATATTATTGGTATAATTATTGGCTTTTTTATGCCATTGAGGGATGGATTAATATTTATTTTGATTTAGATGCTTCAAAATTCCATTTTTTTTGAGGTTTGACCCGATTCTATGTAATTGATTATATTTAGATTATGTTGCTTATATGAGGTCCACAATGGACTATTTGTTTTGTTGGATTAATTTTTTACTTCTTAAATAGGGTGAATAGTCCTATAAATGAAGGGAACTATGCCCATTTTTTCAAATTTTTTACACATTTGTATTGTAAAAGAAATTATATGACATAAATTTAGACGATTCAATACTTTTAAAATATATACTTATAATATATAAAACATTTATTTTTTATATTATACACGTCTTTATACTTGTCAAAATTATGTGCGTGCCTTTATTGGAAATTTTTTCCATTTCGCGATTACGTACATTCGAAATTTTTATCATTTTGCGATTACATACTTTCAAAATTTCCGTTTTTTCGCTATTATGTACTTTAGAAATTTTTGGCATGACTTCAGGCATAGGCATTTCGCTAGTGTGTGTATATATATATATATATATATATATACATATATATATATATATATACATATATATATATATATATATATATATATATTTGTGTGTGTGTGTGTATGTGTGTGTGTGTGTGTGATATTTATGTTAAACACAACTATCCTAGAGGATATGCTATCGGTGGAGGTTGCGCGTTATGGGCGATCTCTCCTGGAGTCCAGGGTCATAGGTCTGTGCATGACCACCCTATGTGAGTTTGGATTCCAAGTGGGATAATGTGATATAGTTATGACCCACCGACTTAAGACTGTCACCATGTTCGATTTACGTTTACGCTTTGGGTTTGGTGGCATGATTTCAGTTGGGTGGCCCTGGTAGAGGTAGATATCCCCAGTGCTTGATAGCATGTTGGAGATTTACATCCATTAGGGTAATACTCAGAGGGATGGTTACAATATGTGAGGTAATGCTCTAGGGATTGCAATTATGCTTATATATCGATCGATATATAAGTAAGTATACTTGAAGTGATTGGTATATTCATATGTATATATGTATGTAAATACATAAACGGGAAAATTAAAGAATATTACGAACAATAAATTATATGCATTCGGGAGGAGAACTCGAGAATGCTATGTGTAAATACGTATCTAAGTATGATATAAATATATGGGATCACATGGCACTAATGTGCGATTATGGAATAAATAAATAACGTTAAGTTATGTGAAATGAATTGATAAGATTATAGATGAGGTTTATAATGAATAAGTAGATGCAAAAGATTAATGAGAATTTGAAGTCAAATAAATATAAATGGGATATAAGGCAGCGTTTGGGATTAAGATAAGCAGTGAGACTAGTTAGGCTAGGTAGCGCAAGTAGGTGTTTAAAATACATGTGCTAGGTGTGCAGAATGGATGAGGGACGAGGGTTATCTCATGGGAGTGCGACACCGGTTTAAATATGAAAGTTTGCAGGGCATATTTATTAATGTATTTTGAACACTTGCAAAATATTTTAAATAGGTTTTGGGCTCTGACCCACATCAAAATATTTTTAAAAACTTAGGTGCCTAGCCACAGGGATGCCTGGATTAACCATCTGTCTAGTGAGATGATGTTGCAGCAACTGTGGATGCCTGCAAGGATTGATTAGACGCTTATAACCTTATGATATAAATTGGAGGTACTTTAAAGTTATTTTGGGCATGTCGCCCAGATAGTTGGTATTTATTTTATTCAGATGCTTTCCTTTCAGTCAGTTGGATTATTGTATCGTGACTTTTTACCGAGAGTGATCGGTCTATTTATTTATGCTAGTGAGTGTGTTTCATTATTTGCATGGTTGGTTATGTGAATAGGAATTTTATATAAGCAATTTAATAAGTTTTACAATTTGACACCAAGCCTAATAGGTTATTAGTAATTAAATTGTCTTCGACATTGATGCTATGAATAAACCAGATGAGATTCCTATTTAATTTTAGTAAAGGACTGATCACTTGTTATTAGAACAAGTGGGGTGTCACAGATGATATTGGAGTATCAGGTTCTAGTGTCCTTAGGATGTGTGTAGACTTTCTATGTTTTCAGCGTTGCTTCCTCTTTGATGTAGAACCCTACACTTAGGACTGTTGGTTCATATTGTGATTTACGTTCTCCTGCTATTATGTATAATTGAAGTGAATCTTATACAAATTCAGTTGGGTTCATACGCTGAACAGGAGTGGATAACCAACGAGGGCCATTGGAAGGACTGCAGGAGGAGTGTCTTAGTCATAGCCACAGACTATTCGGAGACGGTAACCACAATAGAGGATGCCACTATTGTTGTTTAGACAGTTGCGATGACCGCCATGTCACAGTAGTTTCTTCAGCACCGTCACAGCAGACAGTGGCATAAATTCAGGTTCACCCAGCGTAGTCAATATGGGAGAGAGTCAGAAGGGCCATCCACCGAGGCTTTAAGGAAATGCGGATGTTGTAATAACTAGCCAATGGAAGGTGGACATCTAAAAGAATTTGCATATAGTTGACTGTGGTAATGTAGAATGCGCGGTGTGATATTGATTCGGATAAATTCCTAAAGTCCAATTAAACCTTTATTTAATAAATGATCAATTTAAACCAAATTAATTAAATATAATTTTATTTCAGCCCTAAACAAACATCTAGGTATAGTGGATCATGTAAACACAAACAATAATTGCTGACTCATAGTTTTCAGTAAAAATTTTCGAAGGGCCAAACCTTTTATTTCACTAATAATACTCATAGTGATTACAAGCGAAATATGCAAAGAAATTACCGCAGAAAACTCTCAAGAACCTCAGTTCTGAATCAACAATGAATCAATCTCAGAAGATCCACAAAGGCATGCAGTCTGATCAGTCCAGGAACACCCACGAGTACTCCTTTTTGACACGCAATCAATATCAGCCCAGCACCTCCCTCAAGTGGCACATAGATCAGTAGTAGGTTTTCCTCCCTACAAGAGAAACTCCAGAAAAATCGTATCTTAGGTTCCAAAAAATCTCACTAAAGGAAATTGGGAATTGTGAATTGAAAACAAAAGGATTTGAATCTTAAATGAAGAAGACAAAGTGTTATGCTGAATAATAATTTGTGCAAAATGAAAAACATCAGGTCTTCTTGATGAAAACGGAGTCATTTAACACGCTTTATAAAAAAAATTTGTGTCGGAAGATCACTCAAACGAGATATCAGTGTCCTTTGAACAATTCCACATGTCACTCGAATGAGCTTCGCGCGACAAAATAATGTTGCTTGAATGACATATAAATGTCGCTCGAATGACCTTAATAAAAAATAAAAAAATTTATTTCGTCAAAAAGCTCCACCTCAACACTTAGAAAAATTTCATTTGGCGAAAAACAACTCTTCAACACTTAGAAAATATTTTAGAAATATCCCAATACTTTTAAATGAACTGAAAAGTAACCAAAGCACAACCTTACCAAAATTCATCTCGTCGAGGCTTGAATGTTGAAGAACTTTTGATATTCGGATTCGTCTTCATGTCTCTTCAAACTTGGACTTTTTCTTCGACGGTTTGTAGCGGTATACGACTATGTCCTTACAAATCTCCCCCTATGCCTATTGATTAAGGGTGAAAAGTAGCGCGTGTCAAATGCCGATCGTTGTTTTCTGTTCACCGCCTTAATACAAAAAAAACTAAACTTATGACTACACTCAAAAAGGGAGTATAACGGCTAAGTCCGGGTATCGAAAATCCACAGAGACGACTTGTTAAAATTTACTTGGTTTAATACTCCTAAAATAAAAGCGTAAAACGTGATTTTTTAACTAAAAAGAAATAAAAGATAAACTAGGCATGAGTGCATTTAAACTAAATTAATAAAGAGAATAAAAACTACCTGTTGCGTCGAATATCGCTCACCCGAGTTAATTTGTATAAAATGGTTACATGGGTCGACGAGTTATTACAAATGCGTCTCGTTTTGACAGTTAATTAAATCAAGGGTTGTCACGCCCCTAAATTTGCAGAAAAGCCAAATACGATTTTGATGTCAATAAATACCCCGAAAATTACGCACGCAAGGTTGTAAGCACGAAACATAAATGATATGCCCCGTCAAATCCCCTAGGCGTAATAACTAGGACAACGCACTCGAAATAGACCCGTAAACACCATCACCAAAGCAAAGCAACATGTCAACCCGGAATGAGTTCAATTCGACACAGCCTAGACTAATTTAGCTAGAAAGCATATTAAAAATCATGTATTTAGGTGAAAGCAATAAATAAAGTAAGTAAACTAAATTAGAAAGCAAGTAAATTAACTACAAAGCAAGAAAATAAGGAAATAGAACTTAAATTAATTGGAAGGGATAATGAATAGTAACCTTACAACACCCAAATGATTAACACCCAAAGAGAGGAGAAGATGAGCTCTCAAAATACAAACCCTAACCTATCCTATCTAAAATGAAATATATACCTCAAATAAAAGCCCCCAACATTCTATTTATACCCCAAAACAAACCCCCTACAAAACCAAGTCAAAACACCCAAAATAAGTCAATTTTCATCCATATCCGATGGACCCGGTCGATCTCATGTTTGGGCCCGGTCGACCGCAATTTTGGAATTTGCCTTGGGATGGAGACATCCCGCTTTTCCTCTTTGAACCAAATTTGACTCGTTGCACGGAAACGGTTATATCTCCCTCATACGGAATCGAAATGAGGCGTGGTCAGAAACGACGGGAAGATAATTCAATTCTCTACATCATTCTGTTTTGAAACCCTCCAAATTATGCAGTATGAAATTACCAAAATGCCCTTGAAGTAGAAGAAAATACCAAAACCTTCCGAAAATGGTAACTTCCACATACGGAGTCAGAATGACGCACGATCAGTGGCCACGGAAAGATAATTTGATGATGTACATGTTGGTAACTTCATTCCATAAAAAAATAGTGAGTTTGAAAAGACCAAATTGACCTTGAAGTAGCATTCGATGACGAAACTTCTCCGAAATGCAACCGAACTTCACTTTTAGTGTTCCAATACCTACAAAAGAACAATTAACCCCTGCAAAACATATATATGTCCAAAACCGAGGTTGTCTAGTTAACGAGCATAAATATAGGCATTAAGAACGTAAAAGTGCTAGAATGCATAAAGATAACAGGCGAAATTATGCAATATTCGATACGAATCACACCCCCTAACTTAAACATTGCTAGTCCCTAGTGATGAAACAAACAAAACCAGTCCACAGAAGGAAATAAAAAACGTATATATGCATCGAAATATAATTTCCACTTTCGTAGGGAGCACGATTGCATTTAGCATATGCAATATGCCGTTAAACCCCTAGGTTACCCTACTGGACGAGTGTCGTCTCGTGAGGGTTTTCAGGGATGATACCCACAAACATCATATGGTTTCCTCAAAATATGCCCAAACCAACATGCGACAAGCCCAACAAAAGCAAAAAAAAATTCATATGCATTATTAGCAAAGTGAATGAATTCACACAAAAGTCCGAATCATTAACATAATAGAATGCACCTCATAAAATTGAAACCTTAAAATGTGGGAGGGAGCGAGCATATGCAAAGTGTGATTTGGCAAAAACTTATATAAACCGGATAAACATTAAAGCAAGCATATATTCAATCCTCACGGGTATTACACTCATCAAATGAAATTCATTTGAAACAGAGAGGTAACACACAGAACATGCGGGCTAAAGAGTAAATGTAAATGGAAACTAGGCCACGCACATGTCACAAAAAAAGAACGCTATATATAAACTGAAAAATGCAATCTCAATGAAAGGATACCGCACACTAAAAGAGGCAAAATGCATTTTCACAGATTATCACAACTATTATGACTTTTAAATTACATCAACCTAAGATCACATAGGACTTTAATAGGGTTATAATGTAGGTATGGCTAGGGTACGAAACAAAGGAATGTTGTACGGATTCAAAATGTTCGGGATGAAAACTCGAGAAAATGAGAAAAAGTGGGCAATTTCAAAATTGGACAAATGATTTCCAAACGAGCATTAGATATAACAATCGAGAGAGTAACAAGGATTATTGAATCACTGCAAACACTATAAACAACTTTCTCTTTCTTTTTCTTTTCTTCTTTTTCTCATTTTTCTTTTTTTTTCTTTTGCTTTTTTTTTTCTTTTTTTCATCTCTTTTTTTTCACATCTCTTTTCTTTTCTTTTCTCACTCTCATATGCCTAAATTTCAATCGACATCACGACAACATTATTCAATCCCAAGCAACATTCCAAACAAAGGTATGGAAAGTGTATGTATGGTTTATAACTCCAATTTAGAGTCGGTTATGGGATTTGGGTTATGAAACGAAAGGCTATATTTAGGCTCAAAGGGGTTAACGAGGGTAAACATAGAAGGGTGAGGTCAAGGCTAATATGGGTGATATAACAAAGAGGGCCTATGATCATTTCACAAAGTTTACACAATTCTCGAGTGAAAATAATAAATGAAAATCACGATCAAGTAACACATTTCAAGTATGAACTCAATTAATGAATGATCAAATGAAAGAATAGAGAGATTACCAACTAATTCAACGTTTTCAATGAGTAAATAATACTGTATAACACTAAAAAATGACGAAAGGTGCATAGCTTACTCGGTGTAAGTATATACAATGCAACAAAAGATTACTGAGTTATAAAAATCTTAAACAAAATCAATGTAACAAGGAAAGTGCATGTGCTCATGGGATTAAAGTTTAATTCATGAATCTATTCACAATATCAATAATCGAGACTAAAGTCTAATAACTTCTAAAATCGAGAACATGCATCGTTGGCTTGTTTATTGGATCGGGCAATTATTGAAATTTATCATCGGAAATAAGGGCAAAAATCCCCAAAAAAAGAGAAAAAAGAAAGAAAAACTTTTTAAAATTTTTGAATTTTTCTAAGAAAGGCATACTAAGTAACTAACATGTGAGCAAAAACATGGACTAAATAAAGAAATGGATAGAATATCCCACACCCCTAACTTAAAACTTGATATTGTCCTCAATGTAAATTAAGAACCAAGTCAAAGAGAGGAAAATAGTGATATTGCCCAAAATTCTAGAGATCCCCATAAGAACAAGTCCAAAGAATCTACAAAATAAGTTAGTATCGAGCATAGCAAAAACAAATAATAAAAAGTTAACTAATTACACTAAACTAAATTAAAAAAAAAGAAAAAATAAAAAGAAAGAAATGATAAAAAATCTAACTATATACAACCTACTATTTAGACTCCACACTAACTATACACTAGAAGTCTAAATAGGTGAGGGTCCACCATAAAAACTATTTGACTTTGGAGGATAACCGGTGTACCCTCACATACAAGCATGCCTTCTGAAAAATATAAATTCCGTTTGAAAAACGGAAGGCATGTGTAAGGCGGAAGAAATGAACCATCGCCAATTAAAAATTTTGGAGGGACGATGGGGGGTTTGGATTGAACGGGCGAAAAAAACATGTGTGGACCGAGAAAAGCCGAATACCCTCCCAAGGATTTTGAAGTTGGAATGGGAGGCGGCGCACGCAAAGGCAAAGATGCGATTGTGGAGGGCGACTCGAGCAAGTACTCCTCATCGGCGATAGGGTTTAAAACATTAGAGTTTGAAACCGAATCATCGGGTACTTGTGACGATGCGATAATAGAAAATGAAAATGGGGATGAATGAAATTCAAACTCATGAGATGAATCATCATCGCATGAAGTTTGAGTTTCGAATGAAATAATATCATTTGCAATGAAATTTTCTTCTTTGGGGGCCAAAGAAGAAATCATTTCATTGCAAATAGATATTACGTCATTTTCATCGTCACTTCCAATATCTATTACACGATGGGCAAAGTCTATAATGGTTTGTTCCAAAGTAGGCACAAGTACCTCATTTGGTTCAAAACATTCTTCGACCTCGAAAGTCTCAGAAGCAAAATCGTCCTCGGACTCAAAAAGTAAATCCAAGTCATGTTCCCACGAACGATTTTCTTCCCGATAACGATTTTCTATTTTCTCATTTTCATACATACGCAAACCCTCACCGAATGTCATTGGTCAAGGTGCGGATGCATGAAAATGGGAACTTTGAAAATTTCTATCGGACTTAAACTTAAACTCATTATTATAGTAATTTTGAAAACTATTGCAATTCGTTTCAAAATTCCTATTATAAGGAGGTAAAGGCCCAAAATCATTATCATCATCTTCAAAATTCCAATAATCCAAATTTTGACTTTCGTTATACTCGCCCAAAGTCATGTTTGAATTCGTTATACTTTGGGATGCTAAGTATTCACCGAAAGTCATAGGCTTGCAAGAATTTTGAGGATTATAACTTTACCAAAAGAATTGGAATAAGACATGCTTACCTTTAAAATGGCTCGAAGTGGCGAATTCCACAAAGTAGGTGCGCGCGACAAAAATTCGAGCATTTCTAAGTGCTCAAATGTGGAAGTTCTGCAAATAGGTTAGCAAATAATACAAATAGAAAGAAAATACTATGAAATACTAAATAAAATAAATTCTAAAACAAACTCATCCCTGGCAACGGCGCCATTGTGATTAAGGGTGAAAAGTAGCGCGGGTCAAACGTCGATCGTTGTTTTCTGTTCACCGCCTTAATACAAAACAAATAAACTAAACTTATGACTACACTCAAAAAGGGAGTATAACAGCTAAGTCCGGGTATCAAAAATCCACAGAGACGATTTGTTAGAATTTACTTGGTTTAATACTCCTAAAATAAAAGTGTAAAAGGTGATTTGTTAACTAAAAAGAAATAAAAGATAAACTAGGCATGAGTGCATTTAAACTAAATTAATAAAGAGAATAAAAACTACTGGTTGCATCGAATATCCCTCACCCCGAGTTAATTAGTATAAAATGGTTACATGGGTCGACGAGTTATTACAAATGCGTCTCATTTCGACAGTTAATTAAATCAAGGGTTATCACGCCCCTAAATTTGCATAAAAGCCTAATACGATTTTGTTGTCAACAAATACCCCAGAAATTACGCACGCAAGGTTGTAAGCATGGAACATACATGATATGCCTCCTCAAATCCCCTAGGCGTAATAACTAAGAACGCACCCGAAATAGGCCCGTAAACACCATCACCAAAGCAAAGCAACATATCAACCCGGAATGAGTTCAATCCGACACAACCTAGACTAATTTAGCTAGAAAGCATATTAAAAATCATGTATTTAGGTGAAAGCAATAAATAAAGTAATTAAACTAAATTAGAAAGCAAGTAAATTAACTACAAAGCAAGAAAATAAGGAAATAGAGCTTAAATTAATTGGAAGGGATAATGAATAGTAACCTTACAACACCCAAATGATTAACACCCAAAGAGAGGAGAAGATGAGCTCTCAAAATACAAACCCTAACCTATCCTATCTAAAATGAAATATATCCCTCAAATAAAGGCCCCCAACATTCTATTTATACCCCAAAACAAACCCCCTACAAAACCAAGTCAAAACACCCAAAATAAGTCAATTTTCATCCATATCCGATGGACCTGGTCGATCTCATGTTTGGGTCCGAACGAGATCCAATGTCGCTCGAGCGACCTTGCGAAAGTTTGACATTCTTTGACTTTCAGATAAAAACGTCTCTTAACAAAGAGATACAAATTAGTCAAACTCTATTTCGAGCTTATCATCATAAAATGAAGTTTAAACCATAAAAACACTTTTAAAACATTTAAAATCATTTTTCTATATAAAAATTACATCCTTATCTTTTATAAAATAATTCCGAGCACCATTAATTATACGCATTCATACCTGAGTGATCTCGGAATGAAATTAACTTTGAAGACTTGTAAACTGTAATACCCCGTATTTTCGGTGATATTTATTTTTGGGGATTAATTGAATTAAATGTTTATTAATTGGAAATTAATCCCGATAAAAATATTAACGAGATGTGAGTTAGTATTTAATTATAATGTGCATACTTGGCATTATATGAATATTGGTAATTTTGAAATTGTCGTGAGATTTAAATACGGCAATTTGGGAATTTTGTTGAGAAGCGTGTGACCGCCGCGTCATGGTATTTTATTTTTAATTAAAAAGTGAATTTTAGTTCCATTAACCGTATGTTCGTTTTGAGTGCACCAACACATCCGTAAGGGTCGAGATAGTCAGAAAACACTAGCCGGGGGTTAAGTTTGGGTCCCGGGGCATTTTTGGGCCATACTGGTAACTTATAGGGGCATTTTGGTAATTTCAGAAATTTGGGAATTAAAAGTGACGAAAATTGGAAATAGAAATCTGACTTCTTCTTTAACCCACTAAAACCACTAACTACACTAAGAGACTAAATGGGCTACGGGAGAAGTTGAAATATAGTCCCAACTTACCAAAAACCAAACACACCTCCATCACCTCCATTGTCATCATCTTTGGGAAGAACTTGTAGAGAGAGAGAGAGAAGGAAGAGAATTCTGCAGAAAGAGAGAGGGAGAACAACTTAGCTTTCAAATATTCAACACCAAATTCAGAGAAAGATTAAGGCAAGTGGTTTAAATTCATTTGATTCAAGCTATGTTTTTCCATGTTTAGGAATTTTCGAAATTAATCTTGGGAGATGATTTAGACCCATAAATTGGAAGTTAAAAGCTTGGAATTATGTTAGGGATTGCATGTAGTAATATTCTGGACGAAATTTATGTTCTAAACAGAACCATTGATGATCTAAAAATGTAATTTAGAAGTAGTTTGTTGATGTTCTTGAATGAGGAAGAAATCTGGAAATCTTTATGTAGTTTTGATCTAAACAAAGCCTTTAAATGATGAATTATGGGATTTAGAATGTTAATACTGTTGTAGGATGATAGAATGATGATATTATAACCTTGTCTTAGAGTTTCATGCTTAAAAATGGTGTTTTGGGACAAATTGATAACTGCAAAACGAAGCAGTCCGTAACCAGACCTGGTGCGTTCGATCGATCGATGTTCTTCAGTCGATCGATCGACCACCATCGATTGATCGAAGGTAAAGGTCGATCGATCGACCTTCCCAGAATGAGTAAAGTCTTTCCTTAATTAAATTTTAATGGTGTAAATCCTTGAATGATATTATTGGAGACCTTGTGAATACCCTTAACCTTAAGGAAGACCAGTAGGCATGATTATGAGATTGGACCTTAATTGGAATTCAATTTGAGGAATTATTCTAAATTATGAAATTCGATAAGTGAGACAATATTTGGGTTAATAGTGTAAAATTGAATAATTTGATGAAATAAGGTTTGGGGCAGAAGTAAAGACCTTAGGTGTAAAGATATTATATGTGGGAATAACAGGAACTTAATAGTCTATTTGAGATAGGTTTTAAGTTTAAGAGACTACGACGTGAGACGTGTCGACAATTTAATTTCTATATTATCGGGATACTTGAAATATATGAATTTGGAATAATGGTATAAAGATGTAGAGTATACCTTTATTAATATTGAGATATCTAAGATGTGTGAATGTTTAGTATATAATTTTATGTGTATGACATACCTACCATACTTGCTATCACGGGAGGTTTACGTTCGCTTAGGGCCTTCTTATCCTTGTGTTGCCCGGATTTAGATTGGTTACCTCGATGAACATAGGTCATAGAAGGACTTATTGGGATATTAATAAGTTTGCTGATCGTGGGAGAGTAGGTATGTTCGTGACCCATTTGATGTGACTGTGTTCGCCTCCAATATTTGTGATGTTGTTATCTGAACGATTCCTGAGAGATTCGGAATGCGTGATCCTTATGTACGTGATGTACCGGGATGGATAGCAGAGTATGTGTGCACCGCAGCTTAGCCTTTGGGTGCTTGTATTGTATATTTATGATGAGAAAATATACGGTTAATCGAGAAGGAATTTACTATGTTAAATTGTGAGTATAGTCATGGTAATGTTATGAAAAGATAAAAAGGGAACTTTTATCAGTAAATGGTTTTATTAATAATTGGGAATCCGGGAATTAAAGTAGAACTCTCTATTTAATTGTTAAGGTTGGAACTTAAACGTGAACCGAGCAGAAGGGTTAGAAACTCTTTAGAATTAGATAGTTATGAGATAACACATGAATGGGTACAAGAACGTTAGGAGTGCACAGTTAGACGAGAGGTGAGTATCTCATGTGAGAGCACGTCATAACATGTATTTTGCATATACTGTTTTAAATGTTTTTAAAGCACTTGCAGGTTTTTAAAATATCTCCACATTCGGGCTCTGACCCGTTTGCTTTCAAATCTATTTTTTTGTAAAACCATTTTAGGTGCCCAGCCACAAGGACACCGTGCATAGGATTCCCACTCAGATGACGAGCTGTAGCTGCTTGTGGAAGCTACAGGGATTTGCTTTTAGACGCTTATATCATTTGGATTCCATACTCAGTATTCCTCAGTTGTAGGGCATGTTGCCCAAATTCTATTAGTGACATTTCCATTTCAGTTTTTCAGACTTTGGCATTGTATTAATTCAGTATTCAGTATTTCATTACTTAATTCAGTTGTGGGATTTGTAGTGAGGAGTTTTCCTCCAGACTTTATTTACTATATGCGATGGTTATTCTATTTACTTCATTATGGTGAATGGTGTTATTATTCTTCATTACACTTGTTGCATGTTAATCAGACTTAGATTAAAATTTGACAACTTACTTTTTAAATACTAGGTGGTTAGAAATAATAAAATGTTTTCGACAGTGATGCTATTAACTGAGCCAACTTGGCATTTTGAATTAATTTAATAAAGGAGTAGCTACCCGGTATTTAATTAGTCGGGGTGTCACATAAACTTGCACCAAATAAACATCGTCATGATTATTTATTTGAAGCTTTGCCAAAACGTCTTCAATTTCTTCAATACGTCATAGACCAAGTGGGATCGTGACAAAATAAATATCTCCCTATGACATATTACAAACACAATTTTGTTCACGAAATTAAGTCAAAACAATACAGGGACTCAATTGGAAATTTATGTCCTTACAAATCTCCCCCTATGACTATTCCAGGACAAAACTAAACCACTGAAATGCCTAACCGGGCCGTCAAGCCATATGACGCCTAAATCCCATCCCATAAACCCAAAATAAAAAATACAAGACGCAGACTAGTATATGTAGCACCAGCAAGCATGAATTGTCTGAATGTGATGTGGACTTAAAATCTCGAATCGCTGATGCATACCTACACACATGAAACAGACAAACAAATACCAAGTGAAGTATGGAGGAACAAATAAAACCAATTTATATAGTCAATAAGTAGATATCATTTAAAACATGTGAGCAATTATTTGATACCAATTTGAAGCAAATATCATAAAGAAGCGCTCAACAAATCTCCCCCCTACATCACATACCAAATCTCTCCCCCTTTTTGTCTGGAATAGATAATCCGGTGAAAAGATAAACCAATAAGAAATATCTAGCATGAGAATATGATATCAAACATAATCAAATTGATACTAATTGTGAAAAATGAAAACCGCTAGATAAACATGAATCAACCAGCTAAAAAAGAACAATAGATGACTAATCAGTAGCTAGTACACCAAGGAATCACACAAAGAGTATACCAATCAAATCAAGTGTGATAAACGGACTCATATGCAAAAACCAATTTGGAACATAAAAGAACCTGCATATAAACCAATTAATCCAAAAAATGCTTCTTGCAGTACAAAAAATATAAGAAAATAACCAGAGGAGTGCAAACCAATCAGAAGCCAATTTTCACCCTGTCGTTCGGACGAGCAAGGGACTTCGCTCAAACGAGATGAGGAAGGCGCTCGAACGAAGTACATAAGTCGTTCATGCGAGATGCAATATCGTTAGAACGACTTTGCGCCACCTGCCAAAATTTTCCAATTTCCCAGAAATATTATAAAGTATTGCACAGTGAAAAAATTTCCACAAAAAAAAATTCCAGGAAGGGACTTACAGAAGCAAAACAGTGCTAAAACAATAAGCTTTTAACACAAAACGTAAAAACTCACAAAAACTTAAAATGCGAGTTACATGCAAACATAGTACCGATGTGCTCAAACATGGACATGAATGGGCATGAAACCACAACAAATGAGTCACAATTCCAACACATCAAAACGATCAAGAAGCTCTAATTGATAGCGATAAATCATCAAACTTTATCATATCCATATGACAATAAAAGTGTGATCTTAATGAACTAAACATACTTTATGCACATAAATCCAGAATTTTGACGATTCTACAAACAATAGCGTCAAATTGCAACGTTTCAACATTAGGTTTAGTCGTGCAAACCCGTTTAAATTTTCTCCAACCAAACGTCCTCATATATACATACTTTTTCAAGTTCTTTTGAGGTTTTTAGCATTCTCAACTTAGAGAAAATCTTATTGGCCCTTTTCTTAGCATATTGCATTTTCTTTTTGGGCTCTTTTAAACGGTGGCTTTGACGACGAGTTAATTTTGAACTCTCGCAGTCCTTTCCTGTGAATCACTCATCATTTTTAAAATTTTAAATCCTCACTGTAAATGGTTATTACATACACACTTCTCCTTAAGTTTACTTACGCATAGATGACAAGATTGAGATAAGAACGCCTCACCAAATTCAAATATGCAAGAGAAGTCAAACATCCATATAAACTCGTGCATGTGTGCGATGTTGGCATATATACAAAGTCGAATCAAGATGCATATCAACTTCGAAAAAACCCCATATAAACAACGGTTAAGATCATTCTAAGGATTGATAATAATGATCAAATGTCCTAGCCACAAGGATAATGAAACGATGGAGGGGGGTCCAAGCACACCAACATGCCACATCAAACATGTAAACTCAAAAACAAAAAACGAAAAACTTTTTGTCTTTTCAAACATATTTTAACTCAAGGAAAAGCAAAATCCTTTTGCATTTTCAAAAGTTTTCTCAAAAACAAAATCTTTTTGTATTTTTCAAATAGGACTCAAACAAATGAAAACTATAATACAAAATGATACAGATGTCATAATACTAGCAATGAATATATCATGAAGCAAACTATCATATGACAAACATGGCAACACTATCATCCTTGAGATTTAGCATTGAAAGAATCAAGTGCAACCGAAAGATAATCATGAAGTTTAATTCCTAAAGTCACTAAATCCGATTTCCTAACCCAAGTAGGTGTAAAATGATGCATGGGGGTTTTGGGAACCGAGATAACTTTATTCTTAAACTTCCTAGGGGCTTGTCTAAGGTCGTAACAATAACGCCTAAGGTGACCTTTCCTACCACAAAATGTGCAAGTGTAGCGGTGGTGGGAATGATTACCTTTATGTGGACCTTTTCTAACCAACCTAGTGTTTCTCACACGTGCGGGGGGAATGGGAACAATTCTATCACCAAAACCTATACCTCCCCTATCTCCCTTAATTTGGATGGTGCCTAGGATTTTATCTAACTTTTTCGACCTAGCCTCCAAATCAAACTTGACTCTAGATGAGTCTTTCAATCTCTCCTCCAACTTGTGAATCCTAGACTCGAGTAAACGTCTAGTCTCCTCCAACTCTAAAATCTCCTTTTTCAAGGACTCCATCAAACCATGGAGATTATCTCTCTCTTTCTCCACAACATCTAATTTCTCCCTAAACTTCTTCTCGCGTGCCCTAATATCCTCAATCAAACTATCATTATTTTTTATGGCACGCTTATTGAACTTAAATTGCAATTTTGAGTTAGCCTTTTTCACCTTCACCGTTTCGGCATACAACTCATTAAACGCATTTTGCAATTATTTCACATCTATCTCCTCCTCGTCACTCTCTTCACCCTCACTAACACTCAAAACCTCATCGGAAGTGTCATTCACATGAGTCTTATCGTCGTTGCTCACATGACATGCCATAAACGCAACAAAGTTACGCTTAATGGGGGAACTCTCTCCCTCTTCCGGTTCACTATCACTTAAGGTGGCACTATAGACAATGGGTTGCTTGCCCTCTTTCTTAAGTCTAGTGGGACACTCCTTAACCTTGTTACCGTATCCCTCACACCCAAAACACTTATCCGACTCATCTCTCTTAGGCTTTTCAAACTTATCCTTAGAGGTGGGATCCACTTTGTTGTTCTTGAATTTTTCAAATTTCTTGGCATCTTTCGATTGTTTTTGAAACTTAATAAAAATTTTAAATTTCTTTGCCAACAAAGCAACATCCTCAAAATCAGAATCGGAATCGGAATCCAAAACTTTAATTTCCTCCTTTCGGGTTTTCAAAGCAATACCCTTTTCTTTCTTAGGCACTTGTTTGGAGGTAATCATGTCGATTTCATAGGTTTGTAAGTCACCTACAATCTCTTCTAGTTTCGTTGACTCTAACCTACCCAAGGAGTTTAAAATGGTCACTTTCGCATCAAACCTACTGGGCAATGACCTAAGGATTTTCTTAATGACACAGTTGTCGGGAATTTTCTAACCTAGGTTAAACGATGAGTTGACAATATTGGACAACCTAGCATAAAACTCATCAAAGGTCTCACCCTCTAACATCCTAATGGTCTCAAACTGTGTAGTGAGATTTTGAAGTTTTGACGCCCTAACCGTGCTAGTGCCCTCGTAAGTGAGTGCCAAAATATCCCAAGCCTCTTTTGATGTTTCTCAAGTCATAATTCTATTATATTCTTCCTGTGTGACATGTGAAGAAATAACGTGCAAACCCTTAGAATTATATTGTGAAAGTCTTTGCTCCGTTTCGTTCCATGACTCAACAGGCTTTAAACTAGTGACCTCACCTACAATAGTGACAGGGGGTGTCCAACCTTTCTCAACTGCAAGCCAAACACGAGCATCAATATATTTTAAAGCACATCTCATTCTCATCTTCCAATAAGTGTAGTTAGTGCCATAAAAAATAGGAGTTTGAGAAAATTCATTATATCCAAAATTCATCTTTGAAAGCACACGGGATCACGAAACAAATAAAAATGTTTTCTAGCTCTGATACCAGTTTGAAGAGTGCCGGATATGTGTGTGCCTTCAACAAAACCAATTTTTCTTCGAAAAAGATCCAACTCTTAAATATGCACCAACCAAGTTGTGAAATCCCAATTCTTACTATAAACCACTTTTATCTTGATTAATCCTGAACATGCATCTATTGATTAAAGCAAGTAAAGAAAAGTAAAGAATACTCACAACGCCGAATGTACGAGGAAAAAACCCAAAACGCGAAAACAACCTCGGACGGCCCAAGCCAGACAATCACTATAAATAATGGTTTTATAAAGTCAGATTAGCCTTATACTAAGACTCGATCCCCACGGATCTTGACGCTCCTTCTGATCTTTAACCTCTCTTCAATAGTGCCCACGCAGAAATTCCGTCTTCCACGATCTCTGTCCATAACACACGCGTCCACGTATGTCTCGGTGTCCACCGATATGGCTTTGATACGTCTACGATGTCGAACACGATATCCGTCACTTCTTTACCGCAAAACCCTTTGTGTTCAATTTGTAGAACAAACAACTTTGGTGCAGTAAGATCACGTAAACATATAAGAATGATAAATCGGATCTTTGCAAACTCTAAGGATGTTATTAAGACTTTTAAACCTTAGAAAACATGTGCAAACAAGGTTCTGGTTTGTAAAACTGTTTTCCAGAAAGCACACTTACGAAATTATGATGCAAACAATGTTTAAATAGGATTTAAACGCCGCCTCAAAAAACGTGTCATTCGAACGACTTAAGCATGTCGTTTGCGCGACATTGTATCTCGTTCGAATGAGATCCAATGTCGCTCGAGCGACCTTGCGAAAGTTTGACTTTCTTTGACTTTCAGATAAAAACATCTCTTAACAAGGAGATACAAATTAGTCAAACTCTATTTCGAGCTTATCATCATAAAATGAAGTTTAAACCATAAAAACACTTTTAAAACATTTAAAATCATTTTTCTATATAAAAATTACATCCTTATCTTTTATAAAATAATTTCGAGCACCATTAATTATACGCATTCATACCTGAGTGATCTCGGAATGAAGTTAACTTTGAAGACGAGTAAACTTGCACCAAATAAACATTGGCATGATTATTTCATTGAAGCTTTGCCGCAACGTCTTCAATTTCTTCAATACGTCATAGACCAAGTGGGATCGTGACAAAATAAAATATCTCCACATGACATATTACAAGCACAGTTTTGTTCACGGAATTAAGTCAAAACAATACAGGGACTCAAATGGAAATTTATTTCCTTACAATTATGTTTTGAAACCCTCCAAATTATGCAGTATGAAATTACCAAAATGCCCTTGAAGTAGAAGAAAATACCAAAACCTTCTGAAAATGGGCATAACTTCCACATACGGAGTCAGAATGACGCACGGTCAGTGGCCACGAAAAGGTAATTTGATGATATACATGTTGGTAACTTTATTCCATAAAAAAAAATAGTGTGTTTGAAAAGACCATATTGCCCTTGAAGTAGCATTCGACAACATAACTTCTCTGAAATGCAACCGAACCTCACTTTTAGCGTTCCAATACCTACAAAAGCACAATTAACCCATGAAAAACATATATATGTCCAAAACCAAGGTTGTCTGGTTAACGAGCATAAATATAGGCATTAAAAACGTAAAAGTGCTAGAATGTATAAAGATAACAGGCGAAAATATGTAATATTCGATACGAATGACCTATACCGGTATGAAATAAAAACATCTGAATTATCAAATCAAAATGCCTATATAAATATAATACCCTCCCATGATCCCAAAACTGAAAAGGTAATAAACATGTAAGTCTAAAACTTTTCTTCGAAAATCTTCAACTTCAAATCTTCAAATCTTCAAGCTTTTCTCATCAGGATGTGCAACATATCTTCAAAGTTGTACCTACACACATGAGATAAAGCAAATACCTTCAAGATGCATCGAGTTTGAAATGAGATAAAATCAAAAGAATATATAAAATCTCAAATCTCCCCCATAATGTAAAAACTCCCCCATAATTCATTCCCCCTCCCTTTTTATTTGTCCGAAGTAGACATGGAAACGAATAAACAAAACAAACATGGAGTTGTCACGATTAAGCATAGAAAACAACTGCGATCATCAAGAGATAATCAAAAGCATTCCACAAACTATTTTTGATTTTGCAATTTTTTTATACAAAAATAAAAAAATAATTTTACAAAAATCACACACCCAAAATTTATACTAAGATAACCAAATCATAGAAACGGAATGAATGGGTGTGAACAAATTTGATTGGATAATCAATGCAATCATGCATAACATATGTGCACGATGAATCCGGATACTCCTAACGAATGAACTCAAAATCCTCCTTAGGTGTCAAAAGTGTTGAATTTAAATGACATTGACTCAATCCATCAACACATTAAAGTCAAGAATGATTCTCACACCAATAACATTTAAAACTATGTAATGCTTTTTCATAACGCTGTCAGGACATACAAAACGGTTAATTTATTTTCCATCCAAGCTCCCTCATAAATAATAATGCATTTATTTTTATTTTGAGGTGGCCCCCTTTTGGCATGTTTTTTTTATCACCTTTCATTTTTTTCAGGCTCTTTTTAAATGGTGGCTTTCACGACGAGTTAATTTTACACTCTCGCAGCCCTTTCCCACGTTTCACTCATCACTTTTTGAAATTTAATTTCTCACGGGCAACGGTGGTTACTTGCACTACTTTCATTATCAAGTTTTATAGCATATTGTTCGTTTTGAAGACCGAATTGAGATGACAACACTCTGACCATTATGTGATTGACAAGTACAATAGTCAAACAAATCTGTGCAAGTGTGCATTAAAGGGAATTATGAGTCAAACATATAGGTAGTAATTACAAATTACATCTTAATGACTCCACACATTATAAATCACAAACATGAAATGATGACGTATATCAAAACACTAGCAAATAGTCACACGGATATGGAATGAAGTTGTGACTCGGTTATCCTAAATGTCCATTCATAAATGGTATAAACAAAATACAAAACTCCTTTTTCCAAAAGTTTTATCAAAAAGAAATCTTTTTGGCTTTTTTAATTTTTTTTTACCAAAAAAATGAAAATCTTTTTGTATTTTTCGAAAAAATTTCAAAAACAAAACTTTTTACTTTTTTCCAAAAAATATATCAAAAATGCAAACTATAAATACACAAATGATACACACTAGCAATAGGCATAAAATATCATCTTAAAAATCATCCTATGCTAGCAAAAAAATCTAAACCTCAACCAGTAGGTGCGGTGGAGTTTTCCAAAGGTATTGAAATCCTATGAAAATCATCCATCAAGTCATGTGAAGTCTTGAACAAAAACTTTACCTACTCCTTAATATGTGCAAACTGTCTCACGTAGTAATCTTGGATCATCATGTGTGGGTGCATGTGTGTGAACATGTGTAGTAGCAAAAAGTGACACATTACCCAACTTAAAACAAAAATCCCTAAGGTGTCCTCTCTTCTTATAATGGGTGCAAACAAAGGCCTAGGTACACCTCTCTCAAAACATCTCCTACGCACTCTCCTATCAGGTATGATACACCTAGGTGGGTCTGGTTGAGAGCCATATGGATCAATCACAAACTCGGGAATCGGCTCGGGTGTAACATGTGAAGTGGATGCACCGTCATGACCTAATCCTAGTCTCTCAACATTACCCAAATAGGGATCAGTGAGCATCTTTCTTACCTTCCTAGATGACTCCTCTAAAGTGACATTTATGTCGTGAGCAAGTTCAAGATTTGTCTCTAATTATGACACACGGGTTGTAAGTTTACTGTTCTTATGATTCACGATGATCAACTGCTCACTCAAATTAATCTTTACCTTCTCGAGTTGACTCACAGAAGCCTGAAATGCCCTCAAACTCTCTCTCCAAATATCTCACCCTAAGACCTAATTCCTTATTCAATTATTTTCTTTCAATATCTCGGCGTACAAATCTCTAAACGTAATCTGGAGCTCACTATCACCCTCACTAGCGCACTCACTCTCACACTCGCTAGACACACTAAAATCATCCTCGGGGGTCTCACGCGCACAAGTATCCTCATCGTCGTGGGACAAACTATGTGTGCTCATGTGACTCGATGAAAATGCAGCAAACTTCCTATGTGAAGACTCATCCTCGGAATCTTTTACTTCTTCCTCACTATCGCTAATAGTGGCCGATATAGAAATCTTTTTGACCTTTCTCTTTAGCCTAGTGGGATACTCAAATGATCTATGTACTCTGCCCTCACACTCAAAACACTTATCTTCTCCCTCTTTCTCATTCTCACCCTCCTTCTCATCACTCTCTTTGGCCTCATCTTTCTCTTTGTTTTTCTTAAAAAACTTTTTATTGGAAGAATTTTGTTTTGAAAACTTGAGAAACTTCTTAAATTTTTTTGGCAAGCATGACCAAATCAGAATCAGACTCGTCATCAGACTCAAACTCACAAACTCTCACTTTGTTTTCTTCTCACTCTTAGACACTTCCTTTCCCTTTCTATACTGGGCTCTAAGTGCTATCCCTTTATCCTTAGGCTCGAAAGTGTTAGGAAACATGTCAATCTCTTATGTCTGGAGGTCTCCTACCAGCTCTTCTAATTTTAGACGACTAAAATTACCTAAGGTATTAAAAACAGTCACTTTCAGGATAAAATTTTTAGGCAATGATCTTAAAACCTTTTTAACCACTCTTGCATCAGGTATGGGCTCACATAGATTGAAACTAGTGTTGACAATGTTAGAGAAACGTGCATAAAACTCATCAAAACACTCGGTCTCAAGCATGATTATCGTTTCAAATTGAGTAGTTAAATTTTGAATTTTAGACTCTTTGACCGCATTTGTGCCTTCGTGGGTGAGTTATAAACATCCCTTGCTTCTTTAAACATGGTGCACGTCATAATACATAAGAACTCCTCAAGAGTGATGGCACAAGAAATTGCACTCGTCCTAGGTGAATTAAAAGTTCTCCACCTAAACTCATCCTCAATTCAGTCTGACACAGGTTTTAGATTAGTGACATTATTTACAGTGAATGTGGGAGCAGCCCAGCATCTTTCACAAACTACCCAGACTCTCTCATCGATTGCTTTCAAATGTGATTTCATGAGAACTTTCCAGTAGGAATAATTAGACTGTCGAAAATTGGCAACCTATTATATAAGTTTTCATTTGGAAACATTGCGATAATTTTTCAAAAAAATCAATATCAGACAAAGTTTTGTGAAAAAAGGAATTCATAATAAATTACTGAAATGTGCTCTGATACCAATTTGTAGAATGCATGGTGTGATACTGGTTTGGATAAATTCAAAAATTCCAATTAAACCCTTATTTAATCAATTGTCTATTTAAACCAAATAAATCAAATCCAATTTTATTTCAGCCCTAAACAAACATCAAGGTGTAGTGGATCACGCAAACAGAAACAATAATTGATGACTCACAGATGTCAGGAAAAATGCTCAAGGGAAAAACCTTTTATTTCACTAATAATACTCACAATGGTTACAAGTAAAATATGCCATGAATTTATCGAAGAAAACTCTCAAGAACCTTAGTTCTGAATCAACAATAAATCAACCTTAGAAGATCCACAAAAAGACATACAGTCGAATTAGCCCAGAAACACCCACGAGTACTCACTTTTGACACGCAATCATCTTCAGCCCAGCACCTCCCTCAAGTGGCACCAAGATCAGCAGTAGGTTATCCTTCCTACAAGAAAAACTCCAGCAAAACCACATCTTGGGTTCCAAAATAATTCACTAAAAGCAATCGTGATTTGTGAATTGAAAACAAAGGGATTTGAATCCTAAATGAAGAAGCCAAAGTGTCTTGCCGAATAAAAGTTTCTGCAGAATGAAAAACATCAGGTCTTCTTGACGAAAACAGAGTCATTTAACATGCTTTATATAAAAAACTTCAGTTGGCAGATCGCTCAAATGGGATGTCAGTGTCGCTCGAACGAGCTTCTCGCGGCAAAGCAATGTTGCTTGAACGACATAAAAATATCTCTCGAACGACCTCAATAAAGAATAAAAAATTGTATTTCATAAAAAAGATCCGCCTCAACATTTAGAAAAAAATCATTTGAAGAAAAACAACTCCTCAACACTTGGAAAATATTTTAGAAAAATATCCCAATACTTTTAAATGAACCTAAAAGTAACCAAAGCACAACCTTACCAAAATTCATCTCGTGGAGGCTTGAATATTAAAGAACTTTTGATATTCGAATCTGTCTTCATGTATCTTCAAACTTGGACTTTTTCGTCGACGGTTTGTTGCTGTATACGACATACACTAATGTAAAATCAGACTTATAAAATATGTCCTTGCGGGTAACACTCAGAAACATAGTTGGGAGATTTTTAATCTCATAGGAGCAACATTCCAATAGTGGGAGTCAGTCACCACATCTGGGGAATGAGACACCTTGATTATCAAAGAATTTTGGGTGCGGTTCAACCACAAGTTCTTCCCATCCGTTGTTTGGACAAAAGGTTTTGAGACTTCTCATAGAAGGGCCGGATAGTGATCGATTATGGGAAAGAATTCATTCATTTAGTGAAATTCGTACT
Source organism: Sambucus nigra (assembly GCA_949130495.1). Lineage (NCBI taxonomy): Eukaryota > Viridiplantae > Streptophyta > Magnoliopsida > Dipsacales > Adoxaceae > Sambucus > Sambucus nigra. The sequence goes on from OX422214.1 coordinate 15,971,810, forward strand.
TGACGAAGTGAATACGGAGGAGAAAAGGGTCCTTATGTTTGTTGATGGACTCACGTGGAGAATTCACTAGAATTTATTGGGAAATTCGGCCTGATAGCTTATGCCAATGTCATCAATGCCACACTTTTACAATGTTAAGATCATCTCTTCCATGTGAAGGAAGCCAAGAGAGTGGGGAAGTCTTGCCAACAGGGCAAGATTGGATGTAATAGTGCTAGTGGGGAACCACAGGGGGATACCCAGCAGGGGGCCCATCTGAGGGATTCAGATCAGGAAATTCCTATCGGATGACAATGGATTCATACAGGGATTTTTGGGCTAGCAGTGAGTTCCATAAGGCTAGAAGGGCTAAGGGAACAATGGGGGTGGCCACCAGGGTCAGAGAGTAAGGCATTCCCGACATGGGAAGTAAGGTTAGGGGCATGGGGATTACACATGGAGGTGTTTTACATGTGGAGAATAAGGCCATATGCGTCGAACTTGTCCACATCGAGCGAGGGGACAAGTGCAGGAGGAACCAGTTGAATAGCCATTTCCAATGGCAATTGAAAGTATGAATTTTATCCTTTGGTGAATGGGGTAAATTTTATGTGATATGGGTCCGTCACTGTATTTTGTTAGCACTAGATTCGCGGGTGAGACGGGTTTAGGGGATGTATCATTAGTATTACTATGGTGTATATATATAACTACTATTGGGTAGCGTCTTTGGTCCCATTTACAGGGGAACGTGTGTGGACACTGAGAGGATATGCGTGAATGGATCAGTTCATTTTGAGAGATATGATATTCGAGTATGATGTTATCCCGGGTATGGACTGGTTAGCGACAGTTTGAGCGATGGTGGGCAGTTATAACAAGCCTATCATTTTCTTTTGGTCATGGATAGATCACCCAGGTTCGGTTCCATAAGCAGTGATAATTATCCCATTAAGACTCGCTTTTGCTACAGCTCTGGTGGGTTCCATTAACCAAGCTGCTAACTATGAGTCGCCGGTTGATTCTTCAACATGCATGTGGTCAGAGCCCCGAGCTCCTCCCATTTCTTGGGAGATTATAGAATATGTAATACCCCACATTTTTATGAGTATTAAATTGAAGTTATATTGAGTTAATTGAAATTGTGGGAACTATTATTATTTGGATGGAATCATTGTATTTATCTTTAATACGACGTAATGATTAAATGAGTATGTTTAATTATTTTTCAGTATTTAATTTAAAATAATATTTTGTAAAGGTGATACACCTGTCATGATTTTTATGGTATGACGGTATATTACGAATAATGAAGATAGTCGCGAATAAATTGATGACTCCTTGATTTAATTAGATCGTATTAGGGATATACGTATATGATAATGATGGAACCTTCAAATAAATGTATAAAGTGTTTATAGACTTTTAAATATGATTAGATGACTTAAATACACATTCTAAGTGTTTAAAAATGGACCAATGGGTTGGGTAGGTCCTTAGGTAGAGTTTCGAGCCAAACCGTGTATGGTTAGGAACCTTTTTAGGGGTCTTAAGTCTGTCCCTATAGAGACATACGAATTTAGGTTAAATTAAAGTGTTATTTAAAGCATTAAAATCAACCTTAGGGTTTCATGACCCCCCAAATCCACCCCACACACTTTTGGAGGCAACACATATTGGGAGAGAAGTGAGAAGCCACCTAGGAGAAAGAAAAAAGAGGTTTCCCTACTATTTTTAGGCAAGAATTCTATTTCCATTCTTATTCAAAATGTTCTATTCTTGAAGTAATGTTGAATCCATGTTTAGAATAGGATTTAATCTTGATGTAATGTAACCATGTCTAGGGTTCTTGAGTTTTGATATAACTTTGATGATATTGACGTATTATAATCTTAGATCCATCTTTCCTCCATGAAAAAAATCAAAATGTAGATTTTTTAATTGCTAAATCCATTGTATAACTCATGTGTAGGATTCTTTTACAATCTGGAATTATGTTCTTGAGGTTGAAGATGAGATGAGACTTGTATACTCTAAGGTTCTCGAAATTTTTTGATTTAATTGTTGATGTTTGAGGATGAATTAGATGGTAAATCTTGTTTAGATAATTTCCATAACATATTAGACCTCATTACCATATCATAAATTAGTTTATTGAATCAGTAGAACAATGTGATAATACCCAAATATTGCATATTTCATCCGTCGAACCTACGAATTTTAGCCCCCTCGGGTATCTTATTCCCTATATTTATGCTTGTTAACTAGAAAATCTCGAATTTATATGTTAACATGCTTTGCAGGGGTTAATTGAGCTTTTATAGGCATTTGGTTGATAACTGTGAAGTTCGGACGCATTCCGGCTAATTTTCATACGCAATCGCACGTTCAAGGGAAATTCGGTCAATTCATAACTTTGGAACCTGGCCCAACATCTTCACGGAAGTTGTATCCCTCGTCAAAAGCTTAGCGTGGCCTCTAACGGTGCGCGATTACGAGTCCGTATGAAGAAGTTACGATGATTTTAGCGGAAGGGAAAACCAAACGCACCAAAACAGGAGGAAATTGCTGCATACCTACTTTGATCGATCGATCGATCCTTCAGTTTTTTCCATCGAGCTAAGACAGTGGGCTTAGTTTTCATCCATCGATCGATCGATAAAAGGGATCAATAGATCAATCCCCTGTTTTCTGCAGATATTTTTCCTTTTCTTTTCTTTTTCCTTTTCTTTTCTAATTTCATTCCACTTACTATATGTACCAATTTTGTTGTAAATATCAAATATAATTCGTTTTAGGTTACTTTAGCTTAGGTTTTGGGGGTTGAGAGCTATTTTCTTCTTTCTCTCTTGGTTTGGCACCCATTTGGGTTTGTAAGTTGTACTTTCATCTTCCCTCTCCTTTAATATAGTGTGTATTTCCTTATTTCTTGATTTGTAGTTAATTTACATGCTTTCATAATTAGGTTTACGTGCTTTATTTTCAAGCTTTCTAGTGTAGATTTATGGTGTTTATTTACCGCTTTCATTTATCGCGCTTTTAATATGCTTTCTAGCTAAGTTAGTCTAGGTTGTGTTTGAATTGAACTCACTCGGGTTGACGTGTTGCTTCACTTTGGTGAGGATTTTATGGGTCTATTTTGGGTGTGTTGTCCTAGTTATTGCGCCTAGGAAATTTGACGGGGCATATCATGTATGCTCCATGTTTAGGACCTTGCGTTCATAATTTTCGGGGTATTTGTTGACGCCAAAATCGTATTAGGCTTTTATGCGAATTAAGGGGGTGTGACAACGCTTGATTTAATTAACTGTCGAAACGAGACGTAATCTTAATAACTCGTCGACCCATGTAACCATTTTATACCAATTAACTCGGGTGAGGGATATTCGACGCAACCTATAGTTTTTACTCGCTTTGTTAATCTAGCTTTATTTTCCCACGCCCAAAGTAATCTTTCCCTTTTATGCATCTTTTCCCTTTTTGTGTATAATCATCTTTTCCACTTTTATTTAGGAGTATTAAATCCCAATGGCATTTTGATTAAGGGTTTTATTTAGGAGTATCAAAATGGAATTTTGATTAAGGGTTAAAAGTAGCGCGTGTCAATACGCTAATCGTTGTTTTCATTTCACCTCCTCGATATAAACAACCTAAACTTACAACTACACTCCAAAAGGGAGTATAGCTGCCAAGTCTGGGTATTGAAAATCCACAGAGACGAGTTGCTAGAATTTATGGGATTTAATACTCCTAAATAAAAGTGTAAAAGATGATTATACACAAAAAGGGAAAAGATGCATAAAAGGGAGCGATTAATCTAGGCGTGGGAAAATAAAGCTAGATTAACAAAGCGAATAAAAACTATAGGTTGCGTCGAATATCCCTCACCCGAGTTAATTGGTATAAAATGGTTACATGGGTCGACGAGTTATTAAGATTGCGTCTCGTTTTGACAGTTAATTAAATCAAGGGCTGTCACACCCCTAAATTCGCATAAAAGCCTAATACGATTTTGGCGTCAACAAATATCCCGAAAATTATGCATGCTAGGTTGTAAACACGGAGCATACATGATATGCCCTGTCAAATATCCTAGGTTCAATAACTAGGACAACGCACCCAAAATAGACCCGTAAAATCCATCACCAAAGCGAAGCAACACGTCAATCCGAGTGAGTTTAATTCAAACACAACCTAGACTAACTTAGCTAGAAATCATATTAAAACCGTGATAAATGAAAGCGGTAAATAAACGCAATAAATCTACACTAGAAATCTCGGAAAGAAAGTACGTAAAACTAATTATGAAAGCATGTAAATTAACTACAAAGCAAGAAATAAGGAAATACACACTATATTAATGGAGAGGGAAGATGAAAGTACAACTTACAAACCCAAATTGGTGTCAATCCAAGAAGAAATGAAGAAATATCTCTCAAAACCCCAAACCCTAACCTAAACTAACCTAAAATCGATTATCTCTGATATTTACAACAAAATTGGTTTATATAGTAAGTGGAATTAAATTAGAAAAGAAAAGGAAAAAGGAAAAATATCTACAGAAAACAGGGGATCGATCGATCGATCCCTTTGATCGATTGATCGATGGTTCAAAACTAAGCCCACCGTCTCAGCTCGATGGAAAAAATTGAAGGATCGATCGATCAAAGCAGGTCTGCAACAATTTCCTCCTGTTTTGGTGTGTTTGGTTTTCCCTTCCGCTAAAATCACCGTAACTTCTTCATACTGACTCAGAATCGTGCACTGTTCATGGCCGCGCAAAACTTATGAGGAGGGATACAACTTCCGTGAAGATGTTGGGCAAGGTGCCCAAGCTGTGAATTGTCCGACTTGCCCTTGAATGTGCGATTGCATACAGAATTTAGCCGAAATGCGTCCGATCTTCACACTAATCAGCCAAATACCTATAAAAGCTCAATTAACCCCTGCAAAGCATGTTAACATAGAAATCCGAGGTTGTCTGGTTAACAAGCATAAATATAGGGAATAAGATACACGAGGGGATAAAATACGTAGGTTCGAGGGATGAAATACACAATATTTTCATATTATCACAAAGTTTGATGCATTTATAATTGATTGGAAAATACTGACTTATGAAAAACAATCAAAATATGGGTAGCGTCAATTTCGTTATAAGCTCGTTTAAATGACTATTTCGAACGAGGTACCCTTCTCGTTCAAACGAGGTTGGTATCTTTTGAACGACCTATGGTTCAGGTCATGAAATTATAGATCTTTTTGTTATGATCGCGTGGGTTCCAACCTCGAATTTTTCTAATTTTTTTAATTACTTATGATTTTTCTACAAAAGGGTGTGCTAGATCGTTTTTGTTCAAATGAGGGATATAGACTTATTCCAAGACATTAATGATATTCTTATGAATTTAAATACTTAGTCTGACCGGTATGGGCACGTAAATATCCCTCCATGCATCGTATCTTCGTGTAAAAGTTAACTACTTAATCAAAATAATTTATAGTAGGTTCTCGAATCAAAGTAAAGAATATGACGTGTTATAAGACTAAGAGAAAATCTAAGTGAGTAGATACCTTTCTGTAAGGTAAACGATGGTAAGACCCAAAAACATACGATAATAATAATATCACTAAGACGATTTAATCTTAAATCAAAGAAGTACTTATTAGAGATAAGTTTAATACTTGAGAGTATGATTGATAATTAGCTCCCTGAATTTTGATCATATAAAAACACTAAGAAGAAATGTATCTTAAGCCTAGTGGGCTAAGTTATGATGGATGGTATATGTACATACTAACCTTATTATAAAGGAATCAAGAAGTGAATAAATATTAATAATCCAGAAGGATTAAATTCTAAGCTAAGAGGGCAACATGCTGAAATCATTAATGGTGTTGGTAAGGGTAGTTTGGGATAACTACACACACACACACACACACACACACACACACACACATATATGTGTATATATATATATATATATATATATATATATGTATGTATATATATGGAAAAATAAATGATTAAGTAAATTTTATTATTAAGCCTAGGAGGGAATCTGTGAGACTTAATATTTAATTGGGGAGTAGTCATAGGATAGCGACTCAATATGGGTCATGTAACAACTCACTAAAATATTATGGTTAATCCCAGAAGGCTATATTTATATGGATGGAGATTCCTTGGGTAAAAGTAGTTATAGAGTAATTTCTTTTACATATGAGATGATAGTATGTACTATATTATTTTTTGTGGACATACCTGGGTTCCTAGATCATCCTATTGGTTGGGTTGTGCGTGTTCGGGACAGGAGTGCACGTCAGCACAGGTGGGCTAGGCATAGTGTTAGGTCATATTATGGGTACTACGTAGCAGCTCCACTTATGAGAGGTAGGTGTAGATGTTGGGATCCTTTGTCACTACTGGTATGAGCAATGAACTGATGTACTGCGTAGGTACTAGTGTTTTGTTATTACCCATTTTGGGATGAGGGACTCCTCCGAGTATTATCGATAGAGCATGAATATGACTCCAAAGATAGATATCTTCGTGTGTCGTGTATATATATGGAGATATATGTATTTATCTATATACACATTGTGATGTGCCTTGTATGATAATGCGTTCTCATAGTCTGTAGATGTAGATAGTATTTAATGATAACAAAGTTGGATTCACATAGCGATGTGGATAATTGGTAATGAAAATAAGTTCTAATGGTATAATGCGGTAGACAACTATTAATGAGAACAATAACTGGATAGTTTAAAAGTGTAGACGGTAATTAAAGTGAATAAGACTTATAATCTAACGGTGTAGACGATAATTGGTATGTAGTCTGATGAGATAGACTAATGTTGAGGAACATGATATGATGTAAAAATATGTACTGAGTTTATATGGAATTTAATGGGCATCAATTATTGAAGTTAATCCAAAGACTGGGGTGTTAGGTGTAAACACTCAATTTTAGTTGATGCATAGCTAGATGGATTTATCATTACATGTTAGATTAGATAATGGAATTCATAATTGGTATTTGTTTGAGGATACGAGTAGGACTGCTTCGAAATGAGAGGTGAGATACTTGATATGTGTGAGCTTCGATGGAGAGATGTGAAGTACTAGTTAGTTATATTTTTCATACTTGATAAATGAATAATCCTTATAACTTTGGGGCTCTAAACTAAAATTATAATTTTTTTCCCACAGGTTCTCATGAACAGGGATAGCAGGACTTACGATGGATCAGACTTGCAGTTGTATTGGATGTAGCGGATTCCATTCAATTAATTCTAGTACAAGTTGTACTTATTCACTTGGTCATTTTATTTCATATTGAGATTTTTATGGGAATAAGACCAATGGTGTATTTATATTAGTTTATACTTATCATTACATCATGGACATTGTATGATGATTCAATTTTGCTTTCATGTACTAAATCAGTTTTGTTCAGAAGTTTTTATTAATTGTGAATTTTGATAAAGAATAAAAGTAACTTCTATTTTGCTACAGTACTAAGAATGGTATAAATTGCTGATAAGCACTATCTTTGACGTATCATATCTGGCTAATCTTTACGTGAGAAAATGGGGGTTGTTATAGTTTCATGTTCTATTTCACTCCCCGATTGATGGGGGTTCTTTTCACCCTTCCCTTACGGTACTACTTCGCGATCGGTCACCCAGGAGTATTTAGCTTTGTAATGGGGTCCTTGCTGATTCACACTGTCTGTTCTAGGGTAGAATGTGTTATTTTTGCAATGTCCCCCTGAAAGAGGGTTGAGCCAGAATCTATATTATACTGTAGAGGAGACTTCAGAGAGTATAATTATCTCGTTATATTTGATGCCGATGCGTAGGGAGTTTAATGATATGATTTAGGGGATGTCGAATATATCGTCGAGTGGAGAAATTGAGCTCATTATTGATTTAGCACTGGGGACTTAGTGATAGTGCAAGAGTTGTATTGTATGACCCCGTTAGAGATGTGATAGTTTAGGGTTATACTTATACATCTGGGGATATGATTTTGAGCATCCCAGTTGTGTGATTTGGGCCAAGGGATCTCAATGACCGACAATACGAGGTGATAGTGCATCAAGGAAGTTCCTTATTTGAATTTCGTTGCCGAATGTTACATGCATGAACCTTAATAAACATCGAAAGTGAAGAGACATTATTGGATGCTAGGGGGCATCGGTTTTGAATGTTAATCATTTTACGTGTGGAGAAAACACTTGGAGCGAAGAGCTCTTATACTATATAGGTCCAGTGGAGCTAGGTAGTGTTGCATAGAAAGAACTAGAGAACGTTAGCACCACTAGTTGATAGGTAGGGGCAATCCGGAAAAGGATTTATTCATAATTAGTGTGGTAATCATGCATACCTTGACTGTATAGCCACATTGATAATGAGGGGCTAAGTTTGAGATAAATATGTTACGTCTGTGATGTAGTGAAAATATTCATAAGTTATATGGTGTATGGGTGGCTAGGTTAGTTAGGTGTTTAGAATCATCTAGGACAAGGGGACGTGGTAATAAATGTGCTGAATCGTATGCATGTGGGGTAATAGAAGCAGAATTGGAAAAGTAAGAGGGATTGAACCTCATTGAGGAGGGGGATAGTCCGAACATGTATACAGTAAGGAGAGCTATCACACCTGTGATGGGTTGAAAGACTATAGAGACATAGGTGAGGGATTTATTTGGACGAGGTAGGATCCAATAGTTTTGAGAACTAGAGAGGGGTTTTACTGAGTCAAATTCTGATGGTGGCTTGCGAATAAATAGGATGTTGATTTTTAATAGGCAAAAAGGGACACAGAATTGCACAATTTTGGAGTAGACGTATGGGTCATGGGTTTTGGTGTACCCCAGGAAGGGGAGTAAGAGGTACCATGTGATGTGGGATATAGAATGTGTGGATCGGTTTGGAGTGAGATATAGCAAAGATTGTCTCCAGGTGCACCACTCCTAGATGGGAAAAGGTTGGTCCAAGACGTTAAACCAAAATTTTACAATATTTGGTGATTCTAGGGATGAAATGGATAAGGGAAAAGATGGAATTTAGTGTTGGGTTACCAACATCGCAGAAAGGTTAAGATTTCTTTGTGTTTGTGGAATTGGCTGACCAAGATGTAGCAACTAGTACTAATTTGGGTGAGTTACAGTATTGGGCAGTGTGCTCAGCATTTCATTGAAAAAAGAAAATGCGCCGACACATGGTGCCATCCAACAGTGTTTTGGATGAGGATGAGATCCTTGGGTCCCACATCTGATAGGGATTATCAGGAAGCAATGGGGACGGAGTTACATTTTGAGCAAGGCATAGCACCCGTAGATTGAGGAATAGATGGGAAGGGTGACAAAGATATTGGAGAATGCAAGGAATGCGTATTCTTCTTAATTTTTGGGTTACTGGGAGGAATAATTACCATTGGTAAAGTTTCATGCAATAAATTCTACCAGTTTATTATTGGCATCCCGCCTTATGAGGATTTGTGCGTGAGAACTTATCATCCGCCCTTTGGTTGGTTAGGGGTGTGGGGATAATAAGATTCTCTGGACGAGCGTGATTCAAAGTTTATCGACAAGTATTGGGTTGATCAGAAATTATTTTGCGTATTTCAGGGACGTCATAAGAGTTACGTCGGTGCGAACTAAATATTTTGAAGACTGACTTGAGTGGTCAGGCACTAATATGGGTGTATCCCCAGAAGGGAGTTATGTGATATGGAAAGAAGGGAAGTTGTCACCTAGGGAAGTGGGTCATTTCCCCAATATTGAGATGATAGAGCCAATGGTGCATATGCTCATCTTATTAAAGCATTTTTAGTAGGTTTGCAATAGTTTTGCGTATAATCATCAAGGTAAGACCTTAATAATTATGAAATATATCAGTATGATATGATTTGAATAAACTTTTCTCTAGTCTTAGGCTCTAGCGAGTAGCCTTTAAACAAGATGGTACCACTAGCGGGTGTATAGTGTAGGCACCATAATGTTATCATGATTTGTTTTGGGGTAATAGATCATGCCGTTTGATTAAGTATCTAAATTTTTGGGTACCAGGCATAGCCGAATTTTGAGTACGAAATTCCTCTGTAAGGGGGGAAGTATGTAACACCCCGTATTTTGGGGAATATTAAAATTACACATGTACTCGTAATTTAAATAATTTGAGAAATAATGAGAATTGAATAAATATTAATTAGTGAATAGTGGGTTGATATTTCTGTGTTATTATATTTACTTGTGCGATAAGTAAATGAAATTGTATTATTTTATATTACGTCATAAGTGGGTAACAACGACAACATGAGAGTATCTTATTCGGGATGCATGTGTAGAGTCGTGTTGGTAACAAGATGGTAAATTGATGGTATGTGAGTATAATGGTGATTTCGAGTGCACGGATGATCCGGGATGGGTCGAGATAGTCAGAATTAGGTACTTGGGGGGTTGTAATCGGGTTTTGGTGACTTTTTAGGCCACATGGGACCCGTACGGGGGTATTTGGGTCATTTTAATAGTATAACTTAACCTAATTTCGGGATTTGTTAAATATAAAGGGTTTTTAGATGAGGGAGGCAGCTAAGGGATCATTCTAAATCACCTAAGCTTGAGAGAGAGACAATTAGAGATGGGAAAATCAAGAAAAAAACTCAAAAACACCATTCAGGGAGGAGATTAAATAATTATGGGGCTTGGATCGTTGCGTCTGGGGAATCTCAAGAAGCAAGATCAGAAATTCTACAATTAGAGGAAAGTGATTAACTTTATTTTATATTATATGTTTTTTTAGTTCATATCATGATTGGTGAAAAACAAATATGAACTTTGGGGCGGTATTTATATGTCACAATGTTTTTTGAGAAAAAGGGTTCCATTGAATCTGATTAGTGATTATTCCATATTAAATCAGTTAATTGAATCCCATATGATAGATATATTATTGATAAATAAATATGAGATTTAATTAATTATATATGTGAACTTGAATTAGAAACGTAGAAATTTGGGTGATAAACATTGTATTAATGTGTAGAATAATTCAGAATAATTTGATATTAACCCTATGATTTAGATGGATGTTTGATGATTTGAATCCATAAAACATGTACCCGTATGGTTGATATTGATGGGGAAGTGTTAATTGGTGTTATGATGAATTTTGAGACTCATATTGGTTGAGTAAATAGGCAAAAACTCGTAACAGGTGTGGCAGTCCCATCTTGGCCAATTCCCAGGGTTGATCGAGTTGATTCTAGGTTATTTTAGGATGTCTGTATATGAGATTAGGACTTATATAGAGAGAAATATACAGGTATGTATACTTGATGTGATTGGTTTATTTGTATATATATGTGTGTGTAATTATATATACGAGAGAATTAAAGAATATTACGAACAGTAAATTATATGCATTCAGGAGGACAACTCGAGAATGCTATGTGTAAATATGTATATAAGTGTGACATAAATATATTTGGGTACATGACACTAATGTGTGATTATGGAATGAATAACTAACGTGAAGTTATGTGAATTGAATTGATAAGATTATAAATGATGTTTATAATGAATAAGCAGATGCGAAAGCTTAACAAGAATTTCAAGTCAAATAAAAAGAGTGTACGTGGGACATAAGGCAGCGTATGGGATTAAGATGAGCAGTGAGACTAGTTATGCTAGGTAGAGTAACTAGGGTGTTTAAAATACATGCATTAGTTTTGCAAAGTAAATGAGGAGCGGGGGTTATCTCTTGGGAGTGAAATACGATTTAAACGTGAAAGATTGTAGGACATATTTATTAATGTATTTTATACACTTTCAAAATATTTTCAAAAGGTTTTGGGCTCTGACCGACATCAAAATATTTTCAAAACTTTTAGGTGCTCAGCCACTAGGATGCCTGACTTAACCATCTTTCTAGTCAGATGATTCTACAACAGTTTTAGATGCCTGAAGGGATCAATGCGGCTCTTATATCATTGTGATCTAAATGTGAGGTACTTCAAAGTTATTTTAGGCATGTCGCCCAGTTATTTTGTTTTTATTTTATTCAGATACTTTCCTTTCAGTTAGTTGGATTATTGTATTATGACTTTGTACTGAGAGTGATCAGTTAATTTATTTATGCCAGGGAGAGTGTTTTATGTGAATGGGAATTTGATATAAGCAAGTTAATAAGTTTTAAAATTTAACACTAGGCTTAATAGGTTATTATTAATTAAATTGTCTTCGGTAGTGATTCTAAGAATGAACCATAAGATATTCCTATTTTATTTTAGTAGAGGACTGATCACCCATTATTAGAATAGGCGGGGTGTTGCATCAGTGTGTCCCTACAATGTTGTTACGAGAATATACTATTGAAAGTAGTTATACTTAGCTAATCGAGAGTGATAGGAGGGTTTGGGCTTGGATAGTAGTCACATGTCCTAGTTAGACTAGGTAGTTTAATTAGGAAATAAAATGAACATGTTAGGTGCGCACTGTAGTTGAGAGGTGAGGTTTTATCTCAAGGGAGTGCGACCGGTTAATCATTAAAGGAACGCACTACTATTTTAATCGATTTAAAAAAATTATCTACGTGGAAAATATTTTCTACTTTTTGAGCTTTGACTCGAAAGATTTTATTTTCCCTTATTTTTCTTTTTTCACCCCATGTGTGCAGCAGAAGCAGCCGGGACTGCAGGGATAGATTCATTCTTTCCGTTACAATAACTGTGCATGCTACATCATTGCTTAGATGCCTCAAATCATTTTATCTGAATAAGATCAGTTATTTTTGTTTAAGTTTTAGGCGTGTTGACCCTATATGGATAGTTTATATATTTCTTCTAGAGATTCTATTTCATCACTCAGTTATTTATTCAGTTTTAAACAATGGATGTAATTATTTTGGTGATGTGTGGTTTATTCGGTTCACACTTAATATTTTTTATGCATGATGACTTATTCATTCATTATGACTTTATGGTTTATTCATATTATGTTTATATTCTTGTTGCTAGAATTATGCTGAGAATGAAACCATACTAAGATTCCTATTTTATTTTAGTAGAGTATTGGCCACCTAGTATTAGAATAGGAGGGTTGTCACAGACATATTCACGTGGTAACCTTCGGACATTTTTGTCATTGATTTTAATGTAATGTGCCACAAACTTCATATAGACCTGACATTTTTACCTTTCACACAAGAAGGAACGACGAAGAGCTACCCAAAAAATCAAAGATGGTGGAGAAAGGAGTTATGAAACTTATGGTGGAAAGATTTATTAAATAAGTTCAATTACTTAAATGGCTCTTTAATCTATTCGTGGTAAAAAAGATTAACAAAAAATGCAGAGTTTGCACTAACTTCACCGACCTAAATAAAGTGTGTCCAAAAGACATTTTCCTCTACCAAAGATCGACCAATTGGTCAACGCTATAGCTAGCCATTAATGAATGAGATTCTTAGATGCTTATTCCAATTATCATCAAATTCCCCTATTCGGGACTGTCCAAGAGAAGACATATTTCATTACTACACTTGTCATTTACTTTTACACGATTATTCCATTTGGGGTCAAAAATACAAGAGCGACCTATTAACATTTGGTCACTAAAATATTCAAGCATCAGTTGGGTGATACCATGGAGTTGTATATAAATAATATGATCATGAAGAGTAAACAAAAGGGCGATCATCTGGCAGACCTATTAAAGGCATTTGAGGTCATCAGGTACTATAGAATGCAACTCAATGCCGCCAAATGTTCGTTCGTAGTCTAGTCTAGAAAATTCATGGGATACCTAGTTATCCAGAGGGAAATCAAAGAAAATCATGAACAATCTAAGAAAAAAGAACCATCCAACTGTCACATACGGCTAAAGACTTCAAACAATTAATCCAGATGTTTGCGGCACTTAATAACTTCATTACTAAATTCTCTAAAATTTATTGACCTTTCTTTCAGCTATTGAAAAAGTATAAGAGAAAAATGTGGAATGATTAATGTTTAAAGGCTCTTGATGAAATAAAACTCTTCCTAAGCCGACCTTCTATACGCATTGTAACAACCCTCGATTTTGGAGACTGAGAAATTAAATTTTGGGAAAATAAAATTTAATTAAATTGGAGAATTTCAAAATTTGGGACTTGAGGCCCAAAAATATAGAATATTTCAAAGTATTCCGGATGATGATTTTGAGGGTACCATCGATCCCGGAAGGGTCGAGATAGTCAAAATGACTGTCATTGGGTTTTATTTCGGCTCCGGAGTGTTTTTAAGTATGTTTGGCTCGAATTGGAGTAAACGAGTCATTTAAATTGTGTATTAACATTTAAAACTGGGTTTGTTGTTTTAAAGGATTTAAGGCTTACGGATCAAGATTTTCTCATTTATAGAAAGAGAGAAGAAAAAAAAAATCCCTAGAGGGAGAAAGAAGAGAGAAAGAAGAAGGAAGAGGAGAGAGAGGAAGAAAGCTTGGAGATTCTGGCCCAAAACCGCAACATCGAGGACGATCCAACCTCTACAAATCTGAGGCAAGTGTTTAATCTTGATAAATAGCTATTTGTGTATTTTATTTCATAATTTGTGGGGTAAAGAAATGGTTTTTGGGTATAAGCATCAAAACCTAATTTTGGTTTAAATATTGAAATCTAAGATTATAATTGGGTTTAAGGGATATAAATGGTTGGGATGATATGTTGGATGGGTTACCTTGTTAATAATATTACTGGGTTAAAGATTTGGGGGCTTGGTGATGATATTTGGGTGTTTGATGAAAAATGGAAAATCGGCCAAGGCAACTGGTATGGCCGGTCGACCGCTCCCAGGAGACCGATCGACCGTGCCTTAAGGAAAAGGCCTACTACATTCCTTCGTAGGCAAAATTTTGGACCCGCGGTCGACCGGGGGTCTGTGACCGGTCGACCGGTCCCCTGTTTTAAACCCTAGAATGGGAAATCCTTTTTCCTTTTTCTTTTGGAGTTTATTCTTAGAGGCTTCCTTAATGGTTGTTTTAGGGGGTTTATCTAGGAGGACTTCTAGCCCATTTTGGTTGGGTTTGTTGATTTGGGGTTCTCTCTTATGAATTAAGAGATATCTTTTGGTGACTTATAGGGGGTCTCTCACTTAGTATATGATAGTGGGGACTTCTTGGAATTATTGGATAAGAAATATCCATGTATATTGTGAAATTTCTAAGCCGACATTTATGTCAAATCCTAGTGAGGATAGGATATTGTTAAGATACAATTCGGGGCCAAATGGAAGAGAATGGTTACATACTCTTTAAGAGTGAGGGGTCTCATATCCTTAGAAATGTTTAGACTAAGGAACAATTGATAACTCAATAGGAGTAAGGGTTCATAAAATTAGTTGCACGATAATTAAAATTGGGAACGACTTGGGATCGTACTATCGATTAGAATAAGCAGTAGCATAAATTCTAGTTAGGAAAGTTTACACGCAAATATGGGGATCTGACCATTGAGATTCCAATACTTGAAACAAGGTTGGAATAAATTGAGGTTTTAGACTATTAAGTCATGTGTGTGCCTTTGGTAATATAGTACTAAAGGACACTATCTACTTTTGAATATGGATGAAATGTGTAGTGATGGATTCCTACACAAACTCTTGGGTGATAACCCTACTCTTGAAAATATATATGTATAGATATATACATATGGTTTTGGGAGACTATTCATCATAGGAAAAATGATTGAATATGTTTCAAGTGAGAGATTGTATTCACATATCGAGGTAAATTTAATGGAAATTGTGGTGACGGCTTGTATATTGAGGATTATGTATACTTATAGCCGAGTTTATATATCTTATACATATGAACGGGAATTAGTTTGTATATGTAATGATGTAGCGATGTGTGAATATATGTACATATATCTATGTATGAATATGAATATATGGATATATTTATGTTGTGGACATACTTGGTATGGATATTTAAACCGTATATGATGGTTTACTATACTGGATCATATGATGGGATCATATGGATGTATGTATATTGCGCATGTGAGCGATATATATATACTTATGTGGTTAAGCATACCCCGCTCATGCTATCATTGGGAAGTTTCCGCGCAGAGGGTGAGCATCCTGGCATATAGTGCAGGGTGTGGATATTCCCCAAGTCATAGTCGTCCCGTGTGTTATTATACGATAGATATATATTTTGGGATGAGACGTGGTGGGTATGTTTCGTCTCATTGCCGGTTGGAACTATGACCGCTTCCCGGGACGTCGTGTGTGTGAGTTGTTATGAGGTGGGTGTCGTTGATCCCCCCAGGTGGTCCCCAGTTGTTATGTGAGCCGGACTCTGGGAAGATGATAGCATTGATGCAGTTTTATCGGCACTATATATAGCCGGGTATTATATGTGCATGGCTGTTGTACATCATATATGGTATGTACACTTGGTCATGGGTATGGATGATGGTATGTATATATATATGGTGAGAAGAAAATACCTATATATATATTTATATATCCTAGTTGAAAGGATATGGTATTTCTATGGGGTATATCTTTGATGATTATGGTGTACCAGATTTATTTGGGGGTTGATGTATCGTATTTGAGGAATACTTCGGTTACATCATACCAAGGATATTATTGGAGATTTTTAATTATTTTCATATTGTAGTTTAAAGTTTTAGTAGTAAAGGTAGTATTAAATTGTATGTTAAGAATTATGGATCTCTAGGATCGACATTGCCCAGGAGTAGTGTAACGAGGTGGTTCCTTGTTTGGATTTCTCTTTGCGAGACACCTCACGCACGAAACGCAGTGTCATGTCGAGATTTGAGAGAATTAATCACATATATGGCATATCGTATCTCTGGTCTTGACCTTGTCAGGAGTAGTGTAACGGGGCGGTTCCTTGTTTGGATTTCGCTTTGCGAGACTCCCCACGCACGAAACGTAGTACAATTTTGAGATTAGAGAGAAGTTTTGCCAATAATCCATGTGCATGATATTTAGAAATTAATTCTTATAATTTAGCCTATATATATATATATATGTGTGTGTGTATATATATATATATAGGGGTAACGTATTAAGAATTATAATTCATTAAATTATAAATCGGAAGCATATTATGGCAAAACTGTTGGTTATCATAATCTAGTAGGATTAGAGAAAGGGTGGATCCTTGGATTATGATGGGAAAGAAACTCTCGTGGGTATAGGCTAGGCCTATGATAAGTTAGGTTGTCCTAATAATATGGGGGTAATTTAACTAAAACTTGAGGACGCAAATAGGTGCGCGCGTTTAGATGAGAGGTGAGTTGGGGTTCCACGAGAGTGCGGTCTCACTTTAATTATGAAATAAGTGCACCGATAATTATTATGCACGGTTAACAGACTTGCTAAATATTTTCCACAATTGGGGCTCTGACCCGTTTACTTTTCTCTCCTCCTTGTATATATATATTACCACAGGTATCCTATCTCATGGATGCCGGATGACTTTCTATCCAGAGTCTTGGGAGCCGTGACAGGTGCGGACTGTTGCGGGATGTTTCATGTAGCCGCTTCCTACTTCTTTAAAATTCTAGGTAGGATTCATGTTGTATACAGGGTTTGTACCCAAGGGATATTTATATACATGTTTATATTTATTCCATTTCAGTTATTGTATTGGCTGTGACCCGATAGCTTATTCGGGTCTACTTTTTAGTAGTACATTCAGTTGTATTTATTTAGTTCATTTTATTTCTAGCATTTCTTTTATCTTAGTTCTTTCATGCATCTTTCTTTTCTTCTTGGTGGTGTTATAGTGCTAGTTGGTTGTATGTTTCTTATTTTTTTTTATTTTAACATCTCGCTTATATGATATCGGGTAGTTAGTCATATATTATATAGTACCGGCAGTTGATGTTGAGACTGGATCATCTGAAACTCCTGATTTAATATAGTATAGGGCTGGCCACCCGTTATTATTTTAGGCGGGTTATGACAGATGGTATTAGAGCATCAGGTTCTAGAATCTTTAGGATCTGTGCGAGTTTTTTGCGTTCTTCCGTTAACGATCTTGACATAAAGCCCTACAAATAGGACTGTTGTGTTCACTGCGTTTTTTCTTCTGTGAAGTATATTCACTTGATTGACGTTCTGATAACAATTGCTCTTGTTTCGTTTCAGACGTCGCCTAGATTTTGTCGTCTAGGAAAGGATAGGATTAGAAGTACAATACCCATAGTATATTTTGGGTATGCTTTAATCGGGGGATATTTGTTTTCCCCGATTTCGAAGGAGTTATTAAGGAGATTTCTAGCAGTGGTTCGAAGTGATTTATCAGCAGTCGAGTAAGAAAGGAAAATTTCTTCAATGGCGAGTCTTGGTCTTAGTATGGTAAGTCTGAGGAGAGGTTAGTGTAGTCCTTGGGAGGTTTAGGTTAAGAAACCCGTTAACCTTCGTTAGGAAACCTGGTGTTGGTGACTCTTACCGATGTGAGGAAGGTATAGTGATCCCAACATCAGGAGTATCGCCTTCTAGCATGAGGGAGAATGCCTTAGGAGACTCAGTTTTGTTGTGTAGGACTGAGGGAGTTTTCGGCAATTGCAATCGCGCCTTACCCTTCAATATAGTTAGGAAGGGTTTTGAGGAAGATGTTTCTCTTGTCAAGAAATAGGCTTAGGGATAATGATTTTCCTGGAAGAAGTTGAGGACCCTGAGTTGAGATTCTAGGACGAGGGGAAACCATTGGGTTATGAAAATATAAGGTAAAATACCTTTCTTTGGGTTTAAGTTACGTTTTATGCGATATTGGGAACGTCGCGTGTGAGGTGTGATGAGTAGCTAGCCGCTACACCGCTAGGGTGTATGGAATTTTTCCTAGAGGAGGAAGTGAGCAAGTGTGGCCTTTATATGGCATCTTTGGAGATGATACACCTTTTCGTAACGAAATAGTAGGGAGGAATTTATTTTTATATAAAAGTGTTGATATGATATATAGGAATTTCATAACTGAGAGGTTCATAGTTTGGTAGATTTATGGGGAGCGGATAGTTTAGCTCATAGTTGTGCTAGTTTTGAGAACTAGGGATTGGCTAGAGCATTGTATTTGTTAAGGCCTTGTGTTCTAAACATAAGGTGTTTGTTTGGCGTGTCGAAAGACGCGGAATAAATTTATATTTTTTTGTTGTTTAGGCCCTCGGGCAATATCTAACATATGAAAGAAAATATTTTTATAAAACCTTAACCCTGGTTCAACTAATCTCAATCCCCGACCTAGCTACACAGTAGTGTATTGGGAGGGTTCCTTGTTTGGATTTCGCTTGCGAGACCTCTCCCGCACGAAGGTGGCTAGTGTCAGGAATTGAGGAGAGTTCAACCATTGGGAAATTTTAAACTTTTATATATTTAGTATGTCGTTATAGATCATATTGCTGAGGGTTATATTATGGTTTGGAGGCTAATGGAGCCTGATCATGATTTTACGAGTGGAAACTCGGATACGGGATGTATGGGCGCCCTGGGTAGTAGTTGCTTTAAAACTATATGGTTCGACATGAGAACCAGGAAGGATCGGTATAGTGATCCTAAGGATTGATGCGAGAATTAGATGATATTGAGGTCCTAGGCATGTCTTAAATTTCGCGGACGAAATTTTTTGTAAGGGGGGAAGTATGTAACAACCCTCGATTTTGGAGACTGAGAAATTAAATTTTGGGAAAATAAAATTTAATTAAATTGGAGAATTTCAAAATTTGGGACTTGAGGCCCAAAAATAGAGAATATTTCAAAGTATTCCGGATGATGATTTTGAGGGTACCATCGATCCCGGAAGGGTCGAGATAGTCAAAATGTCTGTCATTGGGTTTTATTTCGGCTCCGGAGTGTTTTTAAGTATGTTTGGCTCGAATTGGAGTAAACGAGTCATTTAAATTGTGTATTAACATTTAAAACTGGGTTTGTTGTTTTAAAGGATTTAAGGCTTACGAATCAAGCCTTTCTCATTTAGAGAAAGAGAGAAGAAAAAAAAGAAGCCCTAGAGGGAGAAAGAGGAGAGAAAGAAGAAGGAAGAGGAGAGAAAGGAAGAAAGATTGGAGATTCTGGCCCAAAACTGCGACATCGAGGACGATCCAACGTCTACAAATCTGAGGCAAGTGTTTAATCTTGCTAAATAGCTATTTGTGTATTTTATTTCATAATTTGTGGGGTAAAGAAATGGTTTTTGGGTATAAGCATCAAAACCTAATTTTGGTTTAAATCTTGAAATCTAAGATTATAATTGGGTTTAAGGGATATAAATGGTTGGGATGATATGTTGGATGGGTTCCCTTGTTAATAATATTATTGGGTTAAAGATTTGAGGGCTTGGTGATGATAATTGGGTGTTTGAGGGTTATGGGTTTGCTAAAAAATGGAAAATCGGCCAAGGCAACTGGTATGGCCGGTCGACCGCTCCCAGGGGACCGGTCGACCGCGCCTTAAGGAAAAGGCCTACTGCATTCCTTCGTAGGCATAATTGAGGACCCGTGGTCGACCGGTCGACCGGTCCCCTATTTTTAACCCTAGAATGGGAAATCCTTTTTCCTTTTTCTTTTGGAGTTTATTCTTAGAGGCTTCCTTAATGGTTGTTTTTGGGGGTTTATCTAGGAGGATTTCTAGCCCATTTTGGTTGGGTTTGTTGATTTGGGGTTCTCCCTTATGAATTAAGAGATATCTTTGGGTGACTTATAGGGGGTCTCTCACTTAGTATATGATAGTGGGGACTTCTTGGAATAATTGGATAAGAAATATCCATGTATATTGTGAAATTTCTAGGCCGACATTTATGTCAAATCCTAGTGAGGATAGGATATTGTTAAGATACAATTCGGGGCCAAATGGAAGAGAATGGTTACATACTCTTTAAGAGTGAGGGGTCTCATATCCTTAGAAATGTTTAGATTAAGGAATAATTGATAACTCAATAGGAGTAAGGGTTCATAAAATTAGTTGCACCATAATTAAAATTGGGAACGACTTGGGATCGTACTATCGATTAGAATAAACGGTAGCATTAATTCTAGTTAGGATAGTTTACACGCAAATATGGGGATATGACCATTGAGATTCCAATACTTGAAACAAGGTTGGAATAAATTGAGGTTTTAGACTATTAAGTCATGTGTGTGCCTTTGGTAAAATAGTACTAAAGGACACTATCTACTTTTCAATATGGATGAAAGGTGTAGTGATGGATTCCTACAAACTCTTGGGTGATAACCCTACTGTTGAAAATATATATGTATAGATATATACATATGGTTTTGGGAGACTATTAATCATAGGAAAAATGATTGAATATGTTTCATGTGAGAGATTGTATTCACATATCGAGGTAAATTTAATGGAAATTGTGGTGACGGCTTGTATATTGAGGATTATGTATACTTATAGCCGAGTTTATATATCTTATACATATGAACGGGAATTAGTTTGTATATGTAATGATGTAGCGATGTGTGAATATATGTACATATATCTATGTATGAATATGAATATATGGATATATTTATGTTGTGGACATACTTGGTATGGATATTTAAACCGTATATGATGGTTTACTATATTGGATCATATGATGGGATCATATGGATGTATGTATATTGCGCATGTGAGCGATATATATACTTATGTGGTTAAGCATACCCATCTCATGCTATCATTGGGAAGTTTCCGCGCAGAGGGTGAGCATCCTGGCATATAGAGCAGGGTGTGGATATTCCCCAGGTCATAGTCGTCCCGTGTGTTATTATACGATAGATATATATTTTGGGATAAGACGTGGTGGGTATGTTTCGTCTCATTGCCGGTTGGAACTATGACCGCTTCCCGGGACGTCGTGTGTGTGAGTTATCACGAGGTGGGTGTCGTTGATCCCCCCCAGGTTGTCCCCAGTTGTTACGTGAGACAGACTC
Source organism: Sambucus nigra (assembly GCA_949130495.1). NCBI lineage: Eukaryota > Viridiplantae > Streptophyta > Magnoliopsida > Dipsacales > Adoxaceae > Sambucus > Sambucus nigra. The sequence continues at coordinate 15,993,739 of OX422214.1, forward strand.
TGGGAAGATGATAGCATTGATGCAGTTTTATCGGCGCTATATATAGCCGGGTATTATATGTGCATGGCCGCTGTACATCATATATGGTATGTACACTTGGTCATGGGTATTGATGATGGTATGTATATATATATGGTGAGAAGAAAATACCTATATATATATTTATATATCCTAGGTGAAAGGATATGGTATTTCTATGGGGTACATCTTGGATGATTATGGTGTACCAGATTTATTTGGGGGTTGATGTATCGTATTTGAGGAATACTTCGGTTACATCATACGAAGGATATTATTGTAGATTTTTAGTTGTTTTCATATTGTAGTTTAAAGTTTTAGTAGTAAAGGTAGTATTAAATTGTATGTTAAGAATTATGGATCTCTAGGATCGACATTGCCCAGGAGTAGTGTAACGAGGTGGTTCCTTGTTTGGATTTCGCTTTGCGAGACACCTCACGCACGAAACGTAGTGTCATGTCAAGATTTGAGAGAAGTAATCACATATATGGCATATCGTATCTCTGGTCTTAACCTTGTCAGGAGTAGTGTAACGGGGCGGTTCCTTGTTTGGATTTCGCTTTGCGAGACTCCCCACGCACGAAACGTAGTACAATTTTGGGATTAGAGAGAAGTTTTGCCAATAATCCATGTGCATGATATTTAGAAATTAATTCTTATGTTTTAGCCTAGATATATATATATATATATGTGTGTGTATATATATATATAGGGGTAACTTATTAAGAATTATAATTCATTAAATTATAAATCGAAAGCCTATTATGGCAAAGCTGTTGGTAATCATAATCTAGTAGGATTAGAGAAAGGGTGGATCCTTGGATTATGATGGGAAAGTAGCTCTCGTGGGTATAGGCTAGGCCTATGATAAGTTAGGTTGTCCTAATAATATGGGGGTAATTTAACTAAAACTTCAGGACGGGAATAGGTGCACGCCTTTAGATGAGAGGTGAGTTGGGGTTCCACGAGAGTGAGGTCTCACTTTAATTATGAAATAAGTGCACCGATAATTATTATGCACGGTTAACACACTTGCTAAATATTTTTCACAATCGGGGCTCTGACCCATTTACTTTTCTCTCCTTCTTGTATATATATATTACCACAGGTATCCTACCGCATGGATGCCATATGACTTCCTATCCAGAGTCTTGGGAGCCGTGATAGGTGCGAACTGTTGCGGGATGTTTCATGTAGCCGCTTCCTACTTCTTTAAAATTCTAGGTAGGATTCATGTTGTATACCGGGTTTGTACCCAAGGGATATTTATATACATGTTTATATTTATTCCATTTCAGTTATTGTATTGGCTGTGACCCGACAGCTTATTCGGGTCTACTTTTTAGTAGTACATTCGGTTGTATTTATTTAGTTCATTTTATTTCTAGCATTTATTTTATCTTAGTTCTTTCATGCATCTTTCTTTTCTTCTTGGTGGTGTTATAGTGCTAGTTGGTTGTATGTTGCTTATTTTTTTTTTTTTAACATCTCGCTTATATGATATCGGGTAGTTAGTCATATATTATATAGTACCGGCAGTTGATGTTGAGAGTGGACCATCTGAAACTCCTGATTTAATATAGTATAGGGCTGACCATCCGTTATTATTTTAGGCGGGTTGTGACACGCATGGCCCTAAATCTGGGTATCCAATATAGCTTTATCTTTTAGTGTCCAATCATGTAATGAGATCAAACTTATTATGCGAGAAGGAGAGGCATCATGCCCCAATTCATTATGTCAATAAGACATTCCTAGATGATGATATGTGATATATTATCCTAGAAAGTATAGTTTTCTCAGTGCTGATTTCCTCATGCAAGCTGAAGCACTACTACAAAGCACACTCCATTATAGTCATAACTTCAATTTCGTTAAAATCCATTCTAAAAAAAGGTCAACCTATCTGAACAAATGTCCAAGTGGTCGATGAAACTTCGGAGATTTGATATCCATCATCAACCTAGAACTATTGTGAAAATACATATTTTGGAAGACTTCATCATCGAGTTTGCTGAAGAGGATTAACTTGAGAAAAAATGGAACTCGCTGATGAAACGACCGAATAAGAGCTCGACCAACATGGTAAATTGAATCTCTATATGAATGGTGAATATAATAACAAAGGGGCCATGTAGGGATATTACTGATGATGACCCAAGATCATACCGTCTTCGATCAGGAAATATGAATTGTCTTTGAGGCATCAAATAATGAAGCAGAGTATAAGGCTCTCAATGGATGATCGAGGAAAACTATGTCCCTTGGATCCAATTACCTTGACTTGTTATTCGACTCAAAGATTTTGTCTAATAAGATGTGAGGAGACTAAAATTTTAGAAATGAGCACATGTTGGCCTACCTACACATCGCCTAATATTTGGTCACCAAGTTCAAGCATGCCAAGTCCAAAAATTCCACACAGGGAATTACAATCACGGAGATGTGTTACTCACTTTGTCTTCGACTGTAAACATTGACCTGGAAAGAGTTATATGATTAGAATATATGGTCTAACTTAGCATCTAAAAGTAATAGAGGACCGACTAGGTACTCACTAACCAAAATGCTTACAGCTGTATGGACATAATAGTCATATATGTATGGGTAGATTTGTTGCCCATGAATAAGAAATCAGTTTATCAAATAAGATTGAAGGTTTTTTTATTTTACTTGTCCCCTAAGGGGAAAATATGAGATATTTTACCAAGCCATATTTCCAATGTGTGCATCCTAACGATGTCAAAGTCCTTTATGAACTACAATGGGGGATTTGCAGAAGTTATGCCAGTAGGAGATCTCTAGCATTCAGAGATATAAAAAAAGGTATTGGTGGAATTATATGAAGACGTCATTTCCTACATGAAGAAGTGAAATAATTATTAGTTGTTTTCACTAATTGTTCACTTGGTAACCAGCGACGACCAAACCATAGTTGTTTACGCAATGGGAATTGGATATTATTAGTCTGCACCCCATAGCACCAGGGAATGAAAAATATCTCATAGTCAACATGAATTATTTCACCAATTGGATTGAAGCTAAACTAAACATAAAAGACGTTAACATTATCAGAATTAATTTATGGAATCATTATAACCCGTTTTGGTGTGCCAAAAATGCCCATAATTAATAACAGAGCATAATTTGAAAGTGTCCTTTTCTTGGAATTCTACAACGATCATGGGATTAGGTAGCACTACAATTATTTAGCTCACCCCTATAGCATGTGAAGACTGAAGATTCTAACAAAATATTTTTTAATGTGGGCAGACGAGCATTCCCACATCCTTTGGGAGTACTAATCAACTCCCAGGAGGTCGACTGAGGAAATTTCGTTAGCTTTAACTTATGGGATTGAGGCCATAATACTGCTAGAATATGGATTTTTGACCAATAGACTGTAATAACCCTCATATTTTTATATTAAAGTCTATTTATCCCTGATACCAAGATATTCATGTAATTAAAATTAAAATACAATTCTTAGCGTGTGATAGAAATATGAGGCATTTAAAGCATTTTTCATAAGATATAAATTATGATAATAAACAATAATAAACCATTCATGACAAACAAGACTCATCAACATGATAAAACTACAATAATGAATCTCAACTCCACTAATATTATAACTCAAATGAAATAAATTTGATTACATAAAATCTTTCCAACTAAAAACTATGAATCAACTATGGTGTCGAATGACCCACTAAATCCAATAAAATTGTCTCATAAATAAATCGATGCGATAAAATAAACTCCAGGTGCAAGTCTTATAATCTTTAAAACTATGCAACTACCCAACAACTTATCATGTATGGTTAGTCAATAGTAATGGGTCAGGGCCCACCGTAAGAATACGAGTTACTTTTCCAAAATAGGATCCATGAATCCTGTCATAACCAGTATAAGAGATTAATATTGTAATCTAATATTTTAATTAATAAATAAATATAATAACTATGTGAGAAATGTAAAACTACAACAACTACCCACATAAAGTAAACCAGCACAACTACCCAATCATGTTTATTTAAACGTTAATAAAATGTCTTTTGCATTATATTTCTCAATTACAAATGTCTTTCTTAATATTAATGTATTATCGATGTAACACCATTATAGCCAGTTTTCCTTACTATTGGCTCGGCACATACTCATGGTATGCGTAATGTCTCATCACATCAAATCCACATACATTAGTATAGTCCGTTAGCCCGAATTATTAAACCGAACATATTATGATGTTTCTCGACACAGGACACGTCATTATAGCTAGTTAGACTAGATCCTACATATATCGTAATGGAAAATCAACCTGAGACACTGCACATACTTGTGATTCCAACATAAAATTGTTATTATAGCCTAGGAACCACAATCATCATAATGGTCGGCCAACACTAGACCGTGCACATACCATAATGCCCAACTAATCTATCTTTAACACCCATTTATTATCTTATATATTAATTATCTTTACATTTTCATGTTTTCATTATCTACGAATAATCGAAAAATATAATTCGAGCATCACAACTACATACATCCCTACTCCTATACAAAGATAACTGCCAAACCATAAGTATCACCTAGTCCCTCGCTTAGGAAAATACCTAAAATCAAACCCATCCCCTAGTCCCACACCTAGGATGAAATAACATAATGGCGTACTACCTTGTCCCATACCTAAGAAACCCCCAAACATACAAGTGAACCCTTCCTAGTCCCATACCTATAATGAATCAATAAAAAACTAATATTTGTACTCGCTAGTCCTATATCTATAAAGTATCATACTAATAACAAGGGTGAAAGTATAACTACCATGCGTAATCTCTACGTTCCAACGATAACATACACAATTTCAACATTTCTTACATTGATCATCCAACATTATAATTATTTATTTCCTAACTATACAAATCCGATTTTATATGCATTAAAAACTATAATCATTTGAGGCACAAGTTCTAAAAAACATCACAATAACTTGTCCAAATTCAATATTTCAATTTCAGTGGAAATATAGAAAATTAACTCATAAAAAGGAATTTAAACATGCATATTAATGATTTTCAACAACATATTAACACATTCTACATCATATTAATCGTTTATGCAAATTATAAATCATAACATATTATCGAATTACATACATCATTTAACATATGATTCATCCCAATACCCAAAAATAATAAAATCTACTACAAAAAGCATGAGGTATTTCAGCTATTGAAACAAATTTAAGAAGTTTATACAAATATATTTACACTTATGTTATCACTTTCCGTAATTAGGCTGGGAACCATCTTTAGAAAAAACACATAATTAATGTTTAGGCAACACTTAAACCAAATTATACTTAAGTAGAAAAAATAAAGATATTCTTGCTTGAAAACGAGTATTCTGAAATTGTGAATATTATACTACGTTCGTCTCGCAAAAATAAGATTTTTTTTTAATTATGTTCTTCTTTAAAATATATATGTAAACTCCTCCAAATTAAGGTTGAAGTTTTATTTTAATGGAGGTTTAGGGTTGAAAAGAGACGAAATAAGGGTATGTAGCTTTCTATATTATATGGGATAGGACAATAGTTGAGAAGTGAAAAGACTCACCCAAAATAATTATATATATACTAACTCACTAACCTATGGCCCAGCCAAACCCACATCCGCGAGTAGGATGCGATCAAGCCAAATCAACCTATAGCCCCTGGTCATAGGCCACGGTCATTACTATAACTCCGCGACTGTGGATCCCCCATGACCCACTCCATCTCCTCTCTCTTGATTTTCATATTCATTTTAGGATCCTAATTACAAATTCAATTACTTTTAAAATCTAAACAAATCCTATTGAATACGCCTACCTATAGTATGCCATGATTGGGGAGCCCGTATGACCTATCACATGTGCACATGGCCTACATGTAAAACAAACATTATATACACACACACACACACATACATACATACATACAAACATATATACATACATACATACATACATATAAGGTATAACTATAATGTAAGGGACATCCCATAGTACCCCACTAGCCACATCTCTTTTCCTCCTGAGGTTGCCCCAGATGAGGTTATTGTGGTGCATACACCTTTAATGCAACTAGTGCTAGTACAAAAACCCTTGAGGATCCTGAAGATGGGACTCATTGTCCTTGATATATTGAATCTTAGGATACCTCGTATCCCAATGACCTATCTATCCAAAAGTATAACAATATCTGCTAAAAGGTCCAAACTATTTACCCAATGCGCGCTCACCCTACGGTCCCTATCATTGAGGGGTCTGTAGGACACCATTAACCAGTTTTAGGAACAGCTGATCTTGCCTCACATAAGGATTATTCCATGGTTAGTCATTGTGATAATTGTTTTCACCAATTGCCTTGGTTACATCCAAACCACCCTACTCAATCCTTTTTCCAAACTTCTTTTCATAATTCACATTCTCTTTCCATAACATCAGTGCAACATCTACCACCTCTGAGTCAATACCTTAGTAAAACATTTGCTCTTATTCTTTTTTGTGTTGACCTCCTCAGGTCCAAACATATACAAATTTGTGAACTCCTTCCCATAGTAAAAAACAATCCATGAACCCTACTCCAAATCAATAAAATCCTTCTTCTTCATACTCCTAATAGAATAAGGAAAATATTTATCATTAAATATCACCATAAAATACGATAGTTCAAATGATCCATATCCACAAATGTGGTGACACTCTCCCCTGATTTTAAACCATCTCCACTCAACTTAAACATAGCTAACTTCTGTTTATGCGCATTCATGCAATCCACCATCCTTAAATTCCTTTCCATATAATGCCTCCACTAGTGAGAGAATGTTGGGTCAGATCCCCAACAAAAGTGGGGAAATTTCCTTTACTAAAGTTATCCCTCACACTATCTCATCTTAAGTGGGTGCAAGAAACGTGTTGCTGCACCCCTTATGAAACCCACCTTTATCTACCTCCCTCAATCTTTGTCGACGTGGCCTCAGAATAGTAGCCACTAATTCCTCAACTCCCAAATTAAACTACCCCTTCCCATCCTAATTCGAGGAGCCATAAATCAAACCCTCTCTCTTAGATTCAAATCTCATAATGTTGTCCATCTGAATAGATAGGATAAACAAACGTAAAACTAAAAATATTAAAGAGTACAAATGAATAAAAATGAATCAACGAGTGGCAATACAAACGATACAATATATTCAAAACTCTCAAGACCTAAGACCATGATTTGATACCAATTGTAACAACCCATATGTTTTATTATTGAAGAGTGTCAGGACCCGATACCAGAATATGTTGGCCATCAAAATTATAATATCATTCTTAGAATGTGATACAAATATGATTCTTTAAAACTTTTTCCACGAGATATGAATTAAGATAATTTAATAATAAGTAACCATTAACCAAAAATAAAATTCATCACCAAGCTAAAACATCAATAATAAATCTCAATTCCAAATATAATAAAACTCAAATGAAATAAAGTCAACTACATAAAATCTATCCAACTATAAATCAATTATAATGTCGAATGCCAGTAAGTCTAATAAAACTGTCTCGTAAATAAAATAATTATAAAGGAAGCTATACTCATGCAATAAATTAAACTCCAACTACAAGACCTCTAGTCTCCAAAACTATGCAACTACACAACAACCTATCCTGTAAAGTTAGTCAATAATAATGGATAGGGACCACTGCAAGTATACCAGCTACTATTCCTAAATAGGATCCATGAATCAAATTATAAGCATTATAGGATATAGATATTAAAATAAAATATTTTAATTAACGAAGCAATATAATAACTACGTATGTAATGTAAAACTACAACAACTACCCACATAAACTAAACCAACTCAATTACGGAAGTCCAATTGTGTTTATTTCAACATTAGTTAAATATTTTTCATTATTTTTCTCATTATTAATATATTATCGATGCAACACCACTATAGCCATTTTACCTTTCTATTGGTCCTGGACATACTCATGGTCCACCTAATGTCTTATTACATAAAATCCACATGCATCACTATAGTCCATCAACCCAAATTGTTAGTCTTCACATACCATAATGTTTCCCCACACAAAATACATCATTATAGATAGTTAGGCTAGGTTCTGTACACATCGTAATGGCGTGTCAACACACTTTAGTGCACATGCTCGTGACCCTTGCATAAAACTATTACTCTAGCCAATTTTTCTAGGCCCCTTAATTTTCGTTGTGGCTGGCTAACAGTAGAGCCCGCACATACCGTAATACCCACAAAATTTGTCTTTAATATCATTCTAATATCTTATGTATTAATTATCTTTAAATTATCACGTTTTCATTATTTACGACAAGTCCCAAAATATAATTTGGGCATCACAACTACATCCATCCCTAGTCCTATACCAAGAGATCACTAAACCGTAAGTATGTCCTAGTTCCCCACCTAGGAAAATACTTTTAATCACAACCATCCCCTAGTCTCGCATCTAGGATGAAATAATACAAAAGCGATCTACACAGTCCCATACATAGGAAATACCCAAACTTATAAGTCAACACTTCCTAATCCTATACCTAGAAAGCGTCAACAACAATTTATATGCCTATTCCCTAGTCCCATACCTAGAAAGTATAGTACTGATAACAATGGTGAAAGTATAACTAACATGTTTAATCTCAATGTCCCAATGATTCCCTTTTAATAACATACACAATTTTAACATGTATTACATTCTTCATCCAACATTAAAAGTTTTTATTTTGTAATTATACAAATATGATTTAATGTGAATTAAACGAGTCTAATCATGTCATACACATGTAATCCAAAATATCCCAATAAATTTTCCAAATTTAATATTTGAATTCGAGTGACTATATAACAAATTAAACCATAAACGAGTTTAAAGATGCGTATTAATAATTTTTGGCAACATATGAACACATTCGACATCATATTAATCATCTATATGTAATACCCCGTAATTTTCTTGATATTTATTTAAGGGATTAATTGAATTAAATGAGAATTAATTGGGAATTAATCCAGATATAAATACTAGCGAGATGTGAGTTGGTATTTGATTATAATGTTAAAACTGAAAATTTCATGAGTATTGAAAATATTAAAATTGTCGCGAGGCAGAAATACGACAATTTGAAAATTTATTTGGGACGCGCGTGTCAGTCGCGTCAGGAACGTAATTAATCGAATTAAAAAGTGAATTTTATTCTTATCATCCAAATGGTCATTTTGAGTGCGCCAACGTGTTCGGAAGGGTCGAAATAGTCAGAAAACACTAGCCGAGGGTTTAGTTTGGGTCCTGGGGCATTTTTAGGCCATACCGGCAACCCAAAAGGGTAGTTTTGTAATTTTAAAAATAGGGGAATTAAAACCCACGAATTTTAGAGGTTATTTTTATATTAGGAAAGAACCCACTAAGCCCATTTTCAGCATTTGGTAAGTTAGAGGGCTACGGGAGTTATAGGGGGAGTTTGAAGAGGTTCCAAAAGAAACCCCTAACCACCATCACCATCTTTGGAAGAAATCTGTAGAGAGGAAGAGGAGAATCAACCTTCAATCCTTCAACATCAAGCCATAACATAAGGCAAGTGGTTTAATTACATTAATTTCAAGCGAATGTTTCTTCCATGCTTAGAATTGAATATTTGTTTTATATTGAAAGTTTGATGAAAACCCATGAAATTAGAAGTAGAATTCATAATATGATATAGGGATTGCATGTAGAATGTTATTGGATTAATATCATATACAAAATATATCTTTTGAGGATGTGAAAACGGATTGTTAAGGAGAAATTGTGGACATTAAATTCTGGGTTCATGTTTATAGGGTTTGGGAATTTTGATGATTACATGTTAATTTAGGAAGCATTGACCCCAAATATATGTTAAAGAGTGACCTAGGAGGACTTAGAGTAGTTTAATAACGTTATAACTTGATTGTGATGATCTTAGTAGGGATTTAGAGAAGAGAAATTTGAAGAAAAATGAATTGGGGAAATTTCTGGGCGCAGTGAGCCATCTCGTTAGAAGACCTACCCAGGTCGTTCGAACGACCTCGTTCGAACGAGCTTCTAATGAGATGACAGTATCACTTCTAATGAGTTGGTAGTTCCTTTGAAGCCTCACAAGTGCGGATCGAAATATTATTGAACTGATGTGAGTAAAGGATATTACAAGAGAGGAGAAGAGAAATATTACAACTTATGACTCATGACTGATCCTTTCAACTGAGAGGAAGCTCTCCTATTTATCCCCTACGGACTTCATCCGTTATGTATTCTAATTCAGAAAGAAAAGAGAAACAAACAAAAGAGATAATACAATCTGACAGCATCTTTCATTTTTTCAAAAAGTGCACAGTAATATTAAAGTAAATAGTAGTTGCACAGTAAATGTGCATAGTAATGTGATTTGGACATTTTTGTTTTAAATGCCAAACGTCATTGCATGCGTCAGTTGGTTACTGTACTTATGCAATCCTTATGCAATCCCCACTTCGTGTGCTAGATGATTTGCAGTCGTTCATGTGGGTTCATCTTCTTCATACATTTGTCATGCATCAAATGCATTGGCAATGTTGGCCTCAGCAACAGAGTCGAAGGACATGCTGTCGTTAGGGCTGTGGTTTGGAGGTCCATGTAATTGGGCTTGTTCATATTCCTCCGCATGGCTTAATTGTTCAAAGGGAACATCCAAATTATTTTTGTTTTTCAAATTATTTAGAAACTCCCTTACCGCCGCTCGTTGTTCAAGCGAGGTGGTGTAATTTATCGGTAAATCGGTAACAAATAATCGTCTGCCATCAGTTACCATGAATTTTAATGTTGATTCCCGACAAAAATATTCTGCATAGTTTGAAGTATTGATCAGGTTTTGTGACCAATATCTCGTTGTGTCCAACTGGTCCAACGGTACATTAAGTGTAAATTCCCAATTTTGTTCAATCTCGTCCCATTCATAGTCCTCAGTACCTCTGAGGTACCAGATCTGGTAGGGTTGATAGAAAATTTCTCTTGATCGCCAACCAATTGTGCTTGTGATATGAAATGACAGATAGCGAGTATATTTGTACCTGCTTTTTGTCAATACATGATAGACCATGGTTTTGATCATCATAGGTAAAAATTCAAAATGATTGAAACAAGCTACACTGGAGAAGATTAGTTTGTTTACTAACCCCCATTCAATTGTTTCAATATCCCAAGGTGGATATCCCTCTTCAGTAATGAAATGCAGTTTTGGCATGCCATCACTATAATTTAAACTGGAGTAAAAATGTTGGAGTAAAAGACTTTTTATCTTTTGCTCATGGTCCTCAATTTTTGGTAAAATTTCGATTTGGAATAGAGGACGTGGGAGAATTATCTTTGCTTTTTCAAATAGACAAATTCTCCTGATGGTATTGAAGATCTTGTCAGAAAAATCATTTTCCAGTAATTCAGAAAATTCCAGAAAAGTATCAATTTTTTCTAAAGGAAAATCTTCATTTTCATAGTTTAAGCTTTTTATGAGTTTGAGGCTCAGACTTTTGAATTTATCCAAAGTTGCTGTTTGTTCAGCAATTTTGTTAGCAAGGATACTCATATTTTTTCTAAAATCTTTTCTTTTATCTCGGAGATGAGATTTCCATGCTTCATTTAATGGTGTATACAACTCGCAGGGGATTCCTGGGTTGTGAAAGTCATGGGTTTCAGTATCAAGGAGGCTTTCCTTGGTCTGTAGTTTGGAGAACTGGTAAATCATATTAGGAGGTCCTAACTGTTTCATCCAATTTTCCCATGCTGTGATGGCTTCGGGCATAGTATTAAATTTTTGGTGACACGCACCAGGGTATTTGTTTACTTGCATAAAACATTGATTCCAGTTGTCATAGAAGCCTGGATTTCTTCCACTGAATACAACATAAACATGATTTTGTTGAGGTTGTGTAGATGATGATGCTTGGGTTTTTGCCTTTTTAGCAATAGATACCCAATCTCCTTGTGCTTCCCCGGGGTGCTTATCTCCCATCCTGAAAATAGTAATTCCACTTGTTTAGTGGTTTTGATAAAATATATTTCAAAATATTCCACTTGTTTAATGGGTTTCTAAAAACTCTACTTGGTTAGTAGGTTTTTCTTCATAGTTCCTGCTAAGATAATCTGCAAGAAAATTATTAGTACCATTTAAATGTTCAACTTCAAATGTATAGACAGCGATTTGGTTGAACCATTTAAGTCTTCTTCCTTCTAAAATATTTCTTTTATTTATGAGGAAGTCTTTGACAGCTTTATTATCTGTTCTGACAATAAAGTCTTCAGGTGCTAAGAAAATATGGAATTTTTTAATAGCAAGCTTAATTGCTAATAATTCCTTTTCAAAAATAATATAATTCAGTTCATTTGGTTTAAATTTTCCTAAATTATATCCACATATCAATTCATGTTTTTGAATTATTTTTGGGATAGTGGTTTTCTTACCACGAATACCAAAAGTATTGGAAGGATTGTTTTCATTCCAATATTCTGCAGGAATTGCTTTAAGAACACATCCCCAGCAATTATCCGAAGCATCAGTTTCCAATATTAATTTATCTCCTATTTTAGGAAAATAAACTTTTGGGCAATTATTAATAATTTCTTGTTTAATTGTTTTGACAACAAGAGTATCATTATCACTCCATGTAAAAACTTCATTCTTTTTGAGTTTTTCAAGAAGTGGTAATTCTTTTTGAGATAATCCTTTTATGAAATTTCTTCCATAATTAAGGATCCCTAGGAAACTTTGTAATTGTTTTTTATCCAAAATTTCCTCATTAAAATCTCTTATTTTAGAGATGATATGATCTTGTAATTGTAGGCCATCCTGGTTTAGGATTATGCCAAGAAAATTAATTTCTGTTTTTTCAACATCAATTTTCTTAGGTGATAAAATGATTCCATGTCTTTGGAATTTTTCACAGATAATTTTCAGATGATATCTATGTTCTTCTATGGTTTTGGAAAAAACAAGGATGTCATCTATATAGATAACACAAAAATCCTTAAGGTCTTTAAAGATTTTGTCCATCCATCTTTGATATACCTGAGGAGCTGTGTTTAGTCCAAAAGGCATAACATTCCATTGATAATGTCCTCTAGGGCTACTAAAGGCTGTCAATGGCTTGGATTCTTCAGTTAGTTTTAACTGCCAAAACCCAGATTTACAATCGAATTTGCTAAAGAACTTTTTTCCTTTAATTTGGTTGATTAATACATCTTTTCTTGGAATAAAATAACCATCAAATTCTAATTGTTCATTTAGTCTTTTATAATTTATAACCATTCTAGCTTTTCCTCTTATAACTTCATTGTGTTTTCCTACCATGAAGGCAGGGCTAGAGTGTGGACTTATTGTTTCTTCAATAAGGTTTATATCCAATAATTCTTTGATTTGTTTATCAAATTCATCTATATCATTTCTGGTATAGATCATTGGTTTTACTCTTATAATGACATTGGGATCTCTTAGTCTGAGATTACAATACCTTGGACTTTTATTCCATAATTTTAGTGGGTTTTCACTAAAATTATCATTTAATATAGTATAAAGCCAATGAGTTTCTTCAAGGGCTTTGATAAAAGGAGTTATATCCCCTTTATTAGTAGGACGAAAATCTCTTTCGCACTTATATTTATGTTGTTGTAGTAAAGGGATTTTTACTACATCTTTGTTGAGGGTTAGATTTATAGTTCCCTCATCAATACTTATAGGCAAATATTCTGAGATAAAATTGTTGCCTAATATAAAATCTCCATGCATTTCTGGAAAGCATAAGATTTTTGGAATAATGAATTTCTTTTCGTTAAACCATATAGCCACTTTTTTGGCTTTTAAATCAATGAAATTCTGTGTCCCATTGATGCCTGTTACAGCAATAGGGTTTTTCATTTTTATCCATTTTTCAGGAGGTAAAGCATTAGGTCTACAAGAACATATAGTTGCTCCTGTATCAATTAATGTGCAAAGACTATATGGTTTATAGCCTGCAAAATTGAAGTAACCTAATACATAAGTATATCTTCTCTTTCCATGGCTTGGTGAGAAGATTATTTCTTCTTTTCCTAATTGGAAATGATAAATTTGACTGGATTTTATATTATCTTCTTTTAGATAATTTGTTCCAGGTAATATTGGTACTTGTATATTTTTCATAGGAATAGGAGGTTTACTATTACTACTTTCGCCTTTTAAAAGGTTTTTTCCCTTTAATTTTTCCCAATCATTGTCAGGAAAATTCTTTTGCCAATTTTCTGAATGTTTATTTTTAAAATAGACATTATTACCAGATACCTGTAATTCAACACTGTTTTGTTGTTTTTCAGGAGGTGGTTTTGTTATTTGGGGTAGTATCCATTGTTTTGGTACTTCCAAATCTCTCCAGTTGATTAATCTGGGCTGTATTGCCGAATCAAATGGTCGAGGTTCAAATATTTCTATAATATTTCTATCCACATTTTGTGTATTTGTATGTGGTAGAGTTGTCAATTCATGAATTGTTTTCCAATGTATTGACATATTTCGTGAGGTATCTTTCATTCCTATTCCTTTGGTTTGGATTTTTATAATGACAGATTCCTCAATATTTGGATCATCAATAGATATGAAGAAATTTGGTTTTATATTAAACCAAATAACTCCATTTACTAAATTGGATTGTACTCCTCCAATTATGGCATTCATAGGATTACTGAATCTTTTGTCTAAGACCAGTATAGCTACGGGTGTATCCATACCTTGTCTAAACAGGGCAGTAATACAGATTTGAATAAACCCGATGTGTATATATTTAATATTTGGGTGTTTCTTCTTCCATCTTTTGATCTTTTTTAAATCAAAAAGTTTAATATCTGCTGTTTCATCATCTGTTGAGCCAGCAGTAGTATTACCATTAAATTGTTCAAATATTCTTGTTGAGAATAATTTGAATTTTGATAATTTATAGACATCTTCCTTTTTTATAAGTTGCCTTTGATTATCAATTTCTTGTAGTTGTTCGTTGGTAAAAGTGATTTCTTCTCCAACTATTTCACGAAGGGCTATTGTTTGTAGCTCATCTTCGCTACTACCTCGCACTTCGGCAGTATTATACATAAATACGAATTCTTCATCGGATGTTTCCGAATCAGATTCAATCTCATATAAAATTTCATAATTAGAAATATCAGAATCAGATAAATCTTCTCCATAGAATATTTCTAATTCTTGTTCTTCAAGAAATTTTATCATTTTATTTGCACTTTTTCCTTTTTTAGGACAATCAGGTGCATAATGGCCTTCTTCGTTGCAAATGTAACAACGACACTTCTTTTTTAGAGGTGGTTTTTTAGAAGGTTTCTTTTTTCTAATATATTTTTTATTCTTTGAAAAAGATGTTTTCTTTTTCCAAGGTTTCCATTTAAATTTTCTCTTTCGAGAATATTTAGAATATTTGGAATTTCTAGGAGGTGGATTACATCCTATTTTCCAGTTTTCTTTTAAAATCTTATCACAACATTTATAACCAGCTTTAGAATTTGTGATTTGATTTTTAACTTGTTTCTTGGCTTTTATTTCAATGCAGTGGTCAGATATTTTTCTCAATACCCAATTTATGCGAAAACCAAGATTGTCATCTTTTTCGTCCTTTCCGATGGTTTTTAACCAGCCAGGATAAGATTTTAAAGCTATTTCATCCCATGGGTTTGGGAGTTTATGAAAGAATTGATCCATCCAGTGTTTGGTCTCTGAATGTTTTAGTTTGAAATAATATTTTTTGTATAGTTCAACAAATTCTTCAAATTGACAAATGTTACATAATTCTAGTTTAGATAAGATGTAACACGCATCCTCTTGGAGTCTGGGTTCTCCAGTATATCCAATCAGATTTTCTTTAATTATTTCAACAAATCCTTTTAATATTTCATCAAAAGATTTGAAGGTTTGTAGGAGTTCAGTTTTTTACTGAATTCCTATTTCTGAGCTTTCCCATTGTTGCAACCACTGTAAAACATCACCTTGGAGTGTTGCAGCAAGGTAGTCTAAAATTTTTTCTTTAGACCATGTACTCTTATAATTAGTAATGAGTATAGACATGGATTGTGCCCACTCATTAATAGTTTGTTCTTGATCTTTAAAAGGTATATGCCTTAGATCAAGATAAATACCATGTTGAGATATATTTTGTTTATTCAAATTATCTCTTCTTAGGAAAAAAGGGTTTGGTTCATCATCATTTTTAGTATTACTTGTAGAAGCATTGCCTGTTTTAACAAAATCTTCTTTTTCATTTTTATATGCAGGGGTTTGCATATAATCTTCAAAAGCTTCCCAATTTTGGAATTCCTGAAGTGGGTCTTCAGCCTTCCTTTTTCCATCAATTGTATTTACTACATGTGGTGGAATTTCTTCTTCATCAGATGAATATTGGTTTAATTCATACTGATAGTATTGTAATAATTTTTCATTTTCCAAATACGTGGTTTGTATTTGTTCAATGAGTTTATTGCGTTCTGAAACAGTTAATATTGGATCTTTGTATAGATGTTTCCAATAATCTAATATTTCACGAACGTTTATATATTCGGTGTAATTAAATTCTTCTGTTTGAAGAGCTTTAATTTCCTCCGGACCATAATATAACCTAGGAATTTTGTTATCCCCTGGGTTATTCATTCCAGTTTGTTCTGGATTTTGATTATCTATTTTGTTTAATAGATTTTCAATTTGTTGTTTAGTCTCCTCTTTTAGATCTAAATTTTTAACCGTTTCGAGTTGACTAATTTTTTGATCAACTTTATTTAAGTTGAATTCAATACAATCTAATTTTTTCTCTACATAATTTTGATTAACGACCTGATGTCTTTCAGTTCGTTTGACCCAACTAAAAACTATATCAGTTAAACTATTTAATGTAGTACTAATTTTACTAATATCATTTTCAGATTTTTTATCTATATGTAAACTATGATTATACATAGACTCATCTTTTTGTAACCATGGTGCTAAACATTGTAGATTAATATTATTATTATTTTGTTCATCTTTTCTAGATTCCATTGGTATCAGAGCCTTGTGATCAAAGGTTAGCATTATAACTATGTTTATATTGTTATGCTAGTATGAATGTTAAAGTAGAAACTATTATACTCCATCACAGAACTTATGTTTCTGGAGAAAATTTTAGGGTAAAATATAAAGTTTTTGGAACTAAGTGTCGTAATAATTGTTGTATGAAATATCGTTTAATCCTAGTTTTATATAAATAACTATGTTATTTAATCCTAGTTTGTTTTGTCGCTAAGATTGGTATATGCAATTATAATCTCCATATTATAATCAAGTTACGACTGTCATTGCTCGTTCGAAGGACCTCGTTCGAACGAGACTTCTAACGAGTTGACAGAATGGCCTTATTGGCCTAATTTCATTTCAAACGTTCCGTAGACTTATTTAATTGGAGTATTAACCTTCCCTTATTGATTAGTGGGTATAATTGTGAGAATTGGGGTACGTTGAGGAGTAGAACTTAGAAATAATAAAATCGAATGTCAATTGTGGAGTAGGAAACGAGTACCTAATTACGACGTGAGACGGGTTGATAACGTTAATATACAAATTGGGGGCTTGTAATCGTTTAACATTAAATGACGGTATAAGAATGAGATGTATACCTATATTTATAATACGAGATATCTAAGATGTACGAATGCTTAGTATATGTGGTTTTATGTGTATAACATACCTACCATACTTGCTATCATGGGAGGTTTGCGTTCGATTAGGGCCATCTAATCTTTGTGCGCTTATGGGGGGATTTAGATTGGTACCTCTAGGACATAGGTCAGAGAATGACTTATTGAGAAGTTAATAAGTGTAATGATCATGGGAGCGTAGGTATGTGCATGACCCATGTGATGTGAACTATGTTCGCCTCCATTTTATGTGATTGTTGTTATCTGAAAATGATTCCTGAGAGATTCAGACTGCGTGGTCCTTATGTACGTGATCTACCGGGATTGGATAGCAGAGTATGTGTGCACCGCAACTTAGTCTCGGGGTTCTAGTAATGTATATTTATGATGAGAATAATATACTATTAATTGAAATGAACTGTCATGTTTAGTTGTGAGTATAATAATAACAACGTTTTGTAAAGATAAAATGGATGATCTCTAGTAATTAGTATTACTAATAATGGGAAACCGAGTATAAATGTAAAGATCTCTATTCAAATGAAGATGTTGGAATTTAAGCGTGAATCGTATAGTAAGGTTAAAATTTATTTTGGGCTAGTTGGATATGGAAATAACTAGAATGGGTATGGGTACGTTAGGAGTGCACAAATAGTCGAGAGGTGAGTATTTCATGTGAAGGCACGTCCTAACATGTATTTTGCATTCATTGTTTTATTGTCATTAAAACACTTGCTATACTTTAAACTGTTTTCCACAATCGGGCTCTGAACCGTTTGCTTTCAAATATATTTTCTTGTAAAAACCTTTTAGGTGCCCAGCCACAAGGACACCAATCATAGGACTTCCATTCAGGTGACGTACTGTAGCTGCTGTAGAAGTTACAGGATCTTGTCAGTAGACGCTTCCACTTTCTATCTTGACTTTATTAGTAGATTTTTCTCTCAGCTGGGCATGTCGCCCCATTTCTCTTAGAATTTTTTTTATCTATTCTGTTTATTTCAGATTTCGGGTTGTAATCAATTATGATTCAAACTTAGTATTTGTTATTCCTGTATTTGGTTTGTTGTGAGGAGTATTCTTACATACTCATTATTATTGAATGGTTATACTATTATCTTTTCATTGTGGTAGTTATGATAGCATTTCTTATCTACTTTCTTATTAATCGGATCTAATTAAAATTGACAACTCATTTTTTTAAATATTAGGTGGCTAGTAATTGTTAAAACGTTTTCGACAGTGATGCTATGAACTGAACCAACTGGGCATTTTGTATTAATTTAATAAAGGAGTAGCTACCTGGTATTTAATTAGTTGGTGTGTCACAGGTGGTATCAGAGCATCAGGTTCTAGTGTCCTTAGGATCTGTACGACTTGTTATATTTTTGCTGAGCTTTCTTTGATGTAGAGCCGTATACTTTAGGACTGTTGTATTCTTTTCTGTATGTTTCGGTCTTCAGCTATATTGAGATAATAACTGCGAACTTATAGACTTTACTCTCTATTCATATGCCTCGACGACGTGCACAACGAGTTCCTAGGGATGCTCAGCCCGAGACATAGCCTGCACCAGTTTCGAGCACCATGAATACCGCAGAGGTTGTAGCCATTGTAGCACAAGCGGTGAATGCCACCCTCGCAGTTGTATAGCAGGCACCACCTCAGGCACCGAAAGTAGTGCCAGTTCAGGATCATGCATTCCCGTCTTCTTAGGAACGCGTTTGTTATGCTTTTCAGAAAGCACACCCTTCGGAGTTTACAGGTAGCTCCGATGTGGTTGTGTCCAGTCAGTGGAGGAAGGACATTCGGAGGCACTTAAGGATGTACGAGTGCACGGATGTTCAGAAGCAGATACTGGCTACTTTTAATCTAGTAGGATCAGCATTGCAGTGGTGGGAGTCCATTACCACTACGGAGGAGAGGGACGCCCTCACTATTCAAGAATTTTGGGTGCGGTTCGACCGCAAATATTTTCCGTCAGCTGTTCACACTGAGATGAGGAGGAAGTTGATAAACCTCAAGAAGGAGGGAAAGACCGTAGCCGAGTATGAGGCTGAGTTCACCAATCTCTTGAACACTGTTCCAGATGAAATTCCAACCGAGGAGAAGAAAATTCAAAAGTTCACGGATGGATTGACTTGGAGGATCCGTCAGCACTTGTTGGGGAATCTCTCGTTGGCCACTTATTCTGATGTGGTTAACGCTGCACTACTTCACTGTCAGGATCATCGCTTCCACATGTCTGAGAGCAAGAGATCAGTAGAGTACAGCCATCAGGGCAGGATCGGGGGAAGTGGTGCCAACGGGGCACAATCTGCTCAGGGACAGCACAGGCAGGGTGACCAGGGTTCCCAACAGGGGGATCATAAAAGATTCAGATCTGGGGGTTTCAGAAGTGGACAGGGAGGTTTCAGACATGGCCATCAGGGTCAGAATGACCATCAGGCCCAGAATGTTCAACAGCAGCAGTTTCAGCAGGGCCAGTATGGTCAGGGTAGGAATGGTAACGGCCAGCAGGGCCGTGGGCAGTAGGAACAACAAGGGGGAAACTTCCCGGGGAAGTGCTTCATTTGTGGCAAGACTGGCCACAAACGCCAGGATTGTCCTGATAGGGGAAGGACCCCACAACAGTAGCAGTAGGGTGCTCGACATGAGCCACAGAGGCCTATGTTTCTCGTCACCCTCCCAGCACCACCACAGATGGAAACATTACCACCCATTCCAGTGGTCCCAGTCCAGCAGGGACAACTTCAGTATGGGAGAGTGTACCAGCTCCAGCATGACGCAGTCCCACAGGATCCACCTGCTATTGAGGGTATGTTCTCTATTTAGGGGACTATAGGGCATATTTTATTTGATATGGGTGCCACACATTGTTTCATTGCCACGAGATTTGCATGCACTATTGGGTTGTTAGACACCGCAGAGAGCACAGTTACTTGTGTAGATTCACCATTGAGTAGGGGTTTCGTGATTTCCCTTATTTGTAGAGGTATGGGTATAGAGATCGGGAGATTTACTTTACCCACTGATATGTTAGTATTAGATATGACTGAGTACGATGCGATTGTTGGTATGGATTGACTAGTTACGTACCGAGCCATGATTGATTTTTTTAGTAGGAGTATTATCTTTTCCATACCCGGGCATGAGATGTTTTTAGTGGCGATGCCTCCCCCTAAGGGAGGATCATCCACTCACTTGTACTATATAGAGGAGGAGACCTCTAAGGAAGTGGTGCTACCACTCGATTCGATTCCAGTTGTTATGGAGTTTGCTGATGTATTTCAGGATATACCTGGACTACCTCCGAGTAGAGAGATAGATTTTGTGATCGATTTGATGCTGGGCACTCGGCCAATTGCCCGCGCACCTTACCGAATGGCTCCAGCAGAGATGAGAGAGATGCGGGATTAGATAGAGCAGTTATTGGGTCAGGGGTTTATCCGAAGGAGTACTTCACCGTGGGGTGCCCCTGTGTTGTTAGTAAAGAAGAGGGATGGATCGTTGAGATTGTGTGTAGATTACCAGGAGTTGAATAAAGTCACGATATGGAAAAAGTATCCGTTGCCCCGAATCGATGCTTATTTGACCAATTGAGAGGAGCATGCTTCTTCTCAAAGATTTATTTGCGATCGGGATACCATCATGTGTGTATCAGGAAACAGGACGTCTCGAAGATGGCTTTCTTAACGAGATATGATTCCTACGAGTTTTGGGTTATGCCTTTTGGCTTGACCAACGCTCCAGCCGTGTTTATGGACTTGATGAATAGGGTGTTCAGAGAGTTCATAGACCAGTTCGTCATCGTCTTTATTGATGATATTATGGTTTACTCCCAGACAGAAAAGGAGCACGCCGAGCATTTGAGACAAGTTTTACAGACACTGCGTCAGAATGAACTTTATGACAAGTATGAGAAGTGCAGGTTTTGGCTGAAGGAAGTTCAGTTTTTGGGGTATATCATTTCAGACCGGGGGATATCTGTTGATCCGGGGAAGGTATCCATGGTGAGGGAGTGGGGACAACCCACGACACCGATTGAGATCCGTAGTTTCTTGGGCCTAGCAGGATACTACAGGAGGTTTATTCAGGGTTTCTCAAAGATAGCGGGTCCTTTGACACATCTGACTCGCAAGGGTGTGCCATTCATCTGGAGCGATGCCTGTCAGTTGGCATTCGATGAGTTGAAGGACTAGTTGACCTCAGCACCTGTGTTAGCATTGCCCAGACCGAGAGTTGAGTATTTATTTTACACTGATGCGTCCTTACAAGGACTCAGAGGTGTGCTGCAGAAAGAGAGTCAGGCCATAGCTTATGCTTCCCGTAAGTTTAAGCCTGATGAGAGGAATTACCCCACCCACAACTTGGAGTTAACGGCAGTCATTTTCGCTCTTCGAATTTGGAGACACTATCTCCTGGGGGAGAAATTTCGGTTGTTCACAAACCACAAGTCTCTACAATACCTCTTCATGCAGAAGGAACTGAACATGCGTCAACGACGGTGGCTTAAGTTTGTGAAGGACTATCAATTTGATATCCAATATCACCAAGGGAAGGATAACGTGGTAGCAGAGGTGTTGAGCCGTAGACCAGTAGATGAGGTGGCCTAGGTGTGGAAAGCTAAGTGGAAGGAGTTGGGACACCAGGATGTAGTGGCCCGATCGTTCATGTCTGTGATGACTGTTACACCGCAGATTGTTACTAGAGTGATAAAGGCCCAGGCAAATGACTCGTTCTGTCAGGAGCAGATAGTTTGATTACTAGCAGAGGGAGCCTAATCCTATACCGTTAGTTCAGACGAGGGATTACGCTTCAATGTGAGACTAGTTGTTTCGGAAGGGAAAGACTTACGACACGAGGTTATGGCAGAGTCGCACGGTTCACGATTTGCGGTACACCCTGGTGGGGATACGATGTACCAAGATGTGAGACGCCAGTATTGGTGGAGCTGGATGAAGGGAGATATCGCCATGTTCGTTTCTAAATGCGCCACTTGTCAGCTAGTAAAGGTGGGTCATCAGAAAATGGTAGGACTTTTACAGCCATTAGAGGTTCCGATGTGGATACGGGAGAGCATATCTATGGACTTTATCACGGGGTTACCTACGTCACAGAGGGGTCACGACTCCATATGGTTAATTATGGATAGGTTGACCAAAGTTTCTCATTTTCTACCCGTGAGGACAGACTACACTATGGGACAGTATGCCCAGATTTTCATTGTAGAAATAGTGTGACTTCACGGTGTGCCTCTAAATATCGTGTCTGACTGAGACAAGATATTTGTTTCACGATTTTAGGAGAGTTTTAAGGAGGCCATGGGTACGGAGTTGCGGTTGAGTACGGCATATCAATCACAGACTGATGGGCGAATCGAGCAGACAAATCAGATGTTGGAGGACATGTTGCGTATGTGCATCCTAGACTTTAGAGGTTAATGGGAGCAGTACCTTCCACTGGTGGAGTTTGCTTATAATAACTCCTACCAGTTCACCATTGACATGGCTCCATTTGAGGCGTTGTACGGTAGAACTTGTCGTTCCCAATATGTTGGTTGGAGATGGGGTATAACAAACTCCTTGGACCGGAAGTGATTCAGGACACTTCGACAAGAATTGATTTGATACGGAGTCGTATTCGGGTAGCTCAGGACTGATAGAAGAGCTATGCTGATGCCAAGAGGTTCTTCAGAGAATTCAAGGTGGGGGACCAGGTGTTACTCAGAGTATCTCCTATGAAGGGGATTATGCATTTTGGGAAGAAGGGGAAACTGGCATCGAGATATGTGGGGCCATTTCCTATCATCGAGCGGATTGGTCCAGTTTCGTATAGACTTGGGTTACCGGAGCACTTGCATAGGATTCCGGATGTGTTACATATTTACTCGCTAAGGAAATACCTCAGGGATGATTTGGCCCATACCCACATTGCTGTAGTGGACATCGATCTTCAGCCCGACAGTTCCTACGAGGAGGGACCGATTGCTATTCTGGACTACAGCGAGCGAAAATTGAGGTCGAAGATATACCGTTAGTACGTGTTCAGTGGCGGAATCAGAATGCCGAGGAGTCCACATGGGAGCGCGAGGATGAGATGCGCGAGCGTTATCCAGAGCTGGTTTTACCAAGTACTCTTTTGTTCTGAATTTCGGGACGAAATTCTGTTATTAGGGGGGGAGTATGTAATCCCCCGTAATTTTATTGATATTTATTTAAGGGATTAATTGAATTAAATGAGAATTAATTGGGAATTAATCCTGATATAAATACTAGCGATATGTGAGTTGGTATTTGATTATAATGTTAAAATTGAAAATTTCATGAGTATTGAAAATATTAAAATTGTCGCGAGGCAAAAATGCGACAATTTGGAAATTTAGTTGGGACGCACGTGTCAGTCACGTCAGGAACGTAATTAATCGAATTAAAAAGAGAATTTTATTTTTATCAACCGAATGGTCATTTTGAGTGCGCCGACTTGTCCGGAAGGGTCAAAATAGTCAGAAAACACTAGTCGGGGGTTTAATTTGGGTCCCGAGGCATTTTTAGGCCATACCGACAACCCAAAAGGGTAGTTTGGTAATTTTAAAAATAGGGGAGTTAAAACCCACGAATTTTAGAGGTTATTTTTATATTAGGAAAGAACCCACTAAGCCCATTTTCAGCATTTGGTAAGTTAGAGGGCTACGGGAGTTATAGGGGGAGTTTGAAGAGGTTCCAAAAGAAACCCCTAGCCACCATCACCATCTTTGGAAGAAATCTGTAGAGAGGAAGAGGAGAATCAACCTTCAATCCTTCAACATCAAGTCAGAACATAAGGCAAGTGGTTTAATTACATTAATTTCAAGCGAATGTTTCTTCCATGCTTAGAATTGAATATTTGTTTTATATTGGAAGTTTGATGAAAACCCATGAAATTAGAGGTAGAATTCATAATATAATATATGGATTGCAGGTATAATGTTATTGGATGAATGTCATATAAAAAATATATCTTTTGAGGATGTGAAAACGGATTGTTAAGGAGAAATTGTGGACATTAAATTCTGGGTTCATGTTTATAGGGTTTGGGAATTTTGATGATTACATGTTAATTTAGGAAGCATTGACCCCAAATATATGTTAAAGAGTGACCTAGGAGGACTTAGAGTAGTTTAATAACGTTAAAACACGATTGTGATGATCTTAGTAGGGATTTAGAGAAGAGAAATTTGAAGAAAAATGAATTGGGGAAATTTTTGGGCCCAGTCTGCCATCTTGTTAGAAGACCTACCCAGGTCGTTCGAACGACCTCGTTCGAATGAGCTTCTAACGAGATGACAGTATCCCTTGTAACGAGTTGGTAGTTCATTCGAAGCCTTTCATACGAACGAACTCGTTCGAACGACCTCGTTCGAACGAGACTTCTAACGAGTTGACAGAATGGCCTTGTTGGCCTGATTTCATTTCAAACATTCCGTAGACTTATTTAATTGGAGTATTAACCTTCCCTTATTGATTAGTATGTATAATTGTGAGAATTAGGGTACGTTGAGGAGTAGAACTTAGAACCTTATAATAAAATCGGATGTCAATTGAGGAGTAGAAAATGAGTACCTAATTACGACGTGAGAAGGGTTGATAACGCTAATATACAAATCGGGGGCTTGTAATCGTTTAACATTAAATGACGGTATAAGAATGAGATGTATACCTATATTTATAATACGAGATATCTAAGATGTACGAATGCTTAGTATATGTGGTTTTATGTGGATAACATACCTACCATACTTGCTATCATGGGAGGTTTGCGTTCGATTAGGGCCATCTAATCTTTGTGTGCTTATGGGGGGATTTAGATTGGTACCTCGAGGACATAAGTCAGAGAAGGGCTTATTGAGAAGTTAATAAGTATGCTGATCATGGGAGCGTAGGTATGTGCGTGACCCATGTGATGTGAACTATGTTCGCCGCCATTTTATGTGATTGTTGGTATCTGAAAATGATTCCTGAGAGATTCGGAATGCGTGGTCCTTATGTACGTGATGTGCCGATATTGGATAGCAGAGTATGTGTGCACCGCAACTTAGTCTCGGGGTGCTAGTAATGTATATTTATGATGAGAATAATATACTGTTAATTGAAATGAACTGTCATGTTTAGTTGTGAGTATAATAATAACAACGTTTTGTAAAGATAAAATGGATGATCTCTAGTAATTAGTATTACTAATAATGGGAAACCGAGTATAAATGTAAAGCTTTCTATTCAAATGAAGATGTTGGAATTTAAGCGTGAATCGTATAGTAAGGTTACAATTTATTTTGGGCTAGTTGGATATGGAAATAACTAGAATGGGTATGGGTACGTTAGGAGTGCACAAATAGTCTAGAGGTGAGTATTTCATGTGAGAGCACGTCCTAACATGTATTTTGCATTCATTGTTTTATTGTCATTAAAACACTTGCTATACTTTAAACTGTTTTCCACAATCGAGCTCTGACCCGTTTTCTTTCAAATATATTTTCTTGTAAAAACCTTTTACGTGCCCAGCCACAAGGACACCAAGAATAGGACTTCCATTCAGGTGACATACTGTAGCTGCTGTAGAAGTTACCGGATCTTGTCAGGAGACGCCTCCACTTTCGATCGTGACTCTATTAGTTGATTTCCTCTCAGTTGGGCATGTCGCCCCATTTCTCTTAGAAACATTTTATCTATTCAGTTTATTTCATATTTCGGGTTGTAATCAATTATGATTCAAACTTAGTATTTGTTATTCCTGTATTTGGTTTGTTGTGAGGAGTATTCTTACAGACTCATTGTTATTGTATGGTTATACTATTGTCTTTTATTTGTGGTAGTTATGATAGCATTTCTTATCTACTTGCTTGTTAATTGGATCTAATTAAAATTGACAACTCATTTTTTTAAATATTAGGTGGCTAGTAATTGTTAAAAAGTTTTCGAGAGTGATGCTATGAACTGAACCAACTTGGCATTTTGCATTAATTTAATAAAGGAGTAGCTACCCGGTATTTAATTAGTTGGGGTGTCACACTATATGATTTCATAAATCAAAACATAATATATAATTACATACATTATTTGACATGTGATTCGTCCGAACACCCAAAAATAACAAAATCTACTATGTTAAACATGTGTTATTTCAAGTATTAAAACCAATTTAATAAGTTATTAAAAATATATTTTAATTAGATTATCACTTTCCATAATTTGGTTGCTAATTATTTTTAGCAAACATATGTAGTGAATGGTTAAGCAACATTTAATTCAACTAATACTTAAAGAGAAATATTGTAAGGACATAAATATCCAATTGAGTCCCTGTATTGTTTTGACTTAATTCCGTGAACAAAACTGTGTTTGTAATATGTCATAGGGAGATGCTTATTTTAGTCACGATCCCACTTGGTCTATGACGTATTGAAGAAATTGAAGACGTTGCAGAAAAGCTTCAAAGATTTAATCATGCCGATGTTTATTTGGTGCAAGTTTACTCGTCTTCAAAGTTAATTTCATTCCGAGATCACTCAGGTATGAATGCGTATAATTAATGGTGCTCGGAATTATTTTATAAAAGATAAGGATGTAATTTTTATATAAAAAATGTTTTTAAATGTTTTAAAAGTGTTTTAATGGTTTAAACTTCGTTTTATGATGATAAGCTCGAAATGGAGTTTGACTAATTTGAATCTCTTTGTTAAGAGACGTTTTTATCCGAAAGTCAAACTTTCGCGAGGTCGCTCGAACGACATTGGATGTTATTCGAATGAGATACAATGTCGCGCGAACGACATGCTTAAGTCGTTCGAACGACACATTTTTTGAGGCAGCGTTTAAATCCTATTTAAACAGTGTTTGCATCATAATTTCGTAAGTGTGCTTTCTGGAAAACTGTTTTACAAACCAGAACCTTGTTTGCACATTTTTTTAAGGTTTAAAAGTCTTAAAAACACATCCTTAGAGTTTGAAAATATCTGAGTTATCATTCTTATATGTTTGCGTGATCTTGCTGCACCAAAGTTGTTTGTTCTACACATTGAACGCAAAGGGTTTTGCGGTGAAGAAGCGACGGACATCGTGTTCGACATCATAGACGTATCAAAGCCTTATCGGTGGACACCGAGACATACGTGGAGACGTGTGTTGTGGACAGAGATCGTGGAAGATGGAATTTCTGCGTGGGCACTAATGAAGAACGGTTGAAGATCAGAAGGAGCGTCAAGGCCCGAGGAGATCGAGTCTTAGTGTGAGGCTAATCTGTCTTTGTAAAACCATTATTCATAGTGATTTTCTGGATTGGGCCGTCCGAGGTTGTTTTCCCATTTTGTGTTTTTTCCTCGTACATCAGGCGTTGTGAGTATTCTTTACTTTGATTTACTTGCTTTAATCACTAGATGCATGTTTAGGATTAATCAAGATAAAATTGGTTTAAAGTAAGAATTGGTATTTCACAACTTGGTTTGGTGCATAATTAAAAGTTGGATCTTTTTCGAAGAAAAATTAGTTTTGTTGAAACACACACATATTGGGCACTCTTCAAATATAGAAATATTCTTTCCGAAAAAGTAAGTATTATGAAATCAGGGTATTCCACCAAGTTCATCTCGCAAAAATAGAAAACTTTTCTTTTATGGATTTCTTCAAAATATGGAGTTAAAGTCCTAAAAAATAAGGTTGAAGTTTTGTTTCAGTAGAGGTTAAAGGTTGAAAAGAGGAGGAAAGTAAGGTATGTAGATTTTTGTTTTGTATTTGGGATAAAAGGAGTTGAGAGATGAAAAGACTCGTCCAAAAAACTTACACACACACACACACACACACACACACACTAACCAACTAATCCAAGCCCCGACAAACCGACGGTAACGGGTAGGCCTTGAGCGCACCATATCAACACGTAGTCACGGGTCTTAGGTCGCTGTCATAGCTCTCTAGCCCATACTCTCTCCCTTCTCTTTTATTTTTCCCATTTATTTAAGGATTTTAATTAAAAGACCGATTAGTTTTAAAATCTAAGTAAAACCATCTCATGATTCAATATTCAAAGTCCAAAACTTGGAGTCAAATAAATTATAAAAAGACTTAATTAACGTCTAGGTTAAAACCAAAAACACTATTTTACCAAGTTAGTGATTAAATGCACTAAAAATTGAAAATGCGTTACTAAAGCCGTTTATTGAAAATAAACTATTTAAGTAACTCCGAGTTGTTTTTTGAAGAAACTCTTTTCTTAAATCAAAATATTTGAACACAAGATGTGTTTAACAAAACAGTATGTACGAGATCTATTCAAGATTTGAGCAACAAGTTTAAAAGATAATTTAAACAAGTTTTTAAACACAACACAACCAAGACTGAGGTGAGAAAATGTAGAAAGATTCTGTTCACAATTTTTTACGTGGTAAAACCTCACCAATTGAGGAAACATCCATGACTCCCTCTACGGAGTAAAAAGAAAAATCCACTAAAACATATTTATGAGTTACAAGCTATTTAACTAACATGCAAACAACTCAGACCTATATAAGTTTAGGAATGTACCCTCTGGCGTCTTTATAACTTTTCTGCAGTTCTGATTGTAGATGTAGTTCTCTCAGTTTGTCAACTCCTTATTTGTTCCAACACTTTACGTCGACTTATGTTCACAGGATCTTATTACCAACACTTTTCGTGTTGTAGTGTGAAAGTGTTTGTGGAGGTGCTCTCTAACACATGCATGCACACACGCACACTTATAAAGTCCAAACAGTCCTAACAAATTACAGTTACACTATATGCTGTGATCTTTTCTTTTCTTTCTTTCTTACAAAACTTTGAACCTTTTTTGACCTTTTAATCTATCCCAGAATACATGGATATCTTGCTCACAAATCAGTCAAGATCTTAATCAATCTCTGTTTTGAAAAGATTTTCGAGATTGAAAACCTCCAAGTGAGATTCCAAACTAGGTCAAAGGTTTAGTTTTACAAGAACAAGAAACAGAAAGCATTTATTGTTGATTTCCAAGTAAGAAAACGTTTTAGGTAAAATAATCAACAATATATTTCTCAAGATGAGAAATAAAATGAAACTAAGTGTAATGTAACATGAATAACTTCAGATCTGAGATTTCAATGGAATCAGAAACTTGATCTGAGTAGAAGTCTAAGTTGGAAATAAGATCTAATGAACACAAAGGTTACGGCAACGAAAAATCTCTCAACTCAAACTCTCAAACACTCAAGAAACACTCAGGATGGTGTTTTTGGTTATGGTGTTATGAGGAAGTGTTTGGGTTAGGTTTTGAAGAGAATTTGGACGAAGTTAGGGTTTGTAACTTTCTCTCTCTCTGGTTTCTCTCTTCTCTCTTCTCTCTCTAATCTCAGAAGAATGCAAAAATGGAAAAAAGTCTCCGAAGTCTGAGGGAAGGCCTCTTTTTATAGTGAGTGGAGAAGGTTCGAGATATCTGATCTAAACCAAGGGCTGAGATCGAGTCAATATAATTTGACTTGAATCCAATGGCTCACACAAGGCGGTGGTTAAACGAGCGCTGGTTGGATTAAAAGGGTTACACTGGGATTCTCCAAGGCGACATGCAGACCATTGATAAGAAATGATCCAAGGGCTGATAACACACGCGTCTAATGTCCCAGTAAAGAAACACACTTGCAACCAATCAGAGGGCAACAGGTGTTGGCTAATGAAGGGATGTAAAACGCGCGTCCAAACTAATTACAGAGTAAACCCTAAAGTCTCTGCCGCTTTTGGATTCTACCCAAAGTAACATTAGGCCATAAAATACAACAAGCAATATTTAGAGAATGACCCCCAAAAACTTTTAAATCAAGTTTTAATTATTAAAATATTGTTTAAAAAATGTTTAAAAATTATTAAAAATCATAATTAGGGATTTAAACATACTCAACACAAGTACACACATTATAATGCAATATGTCATGGATGAAATGAATTCTAAGTGTGTGAGTGTTGAAAATAGTCTCTTGATCATGACAAGATGGAAAGATGAAGAAGCAAACCATTCTCTGAGGCTTTTTGGTTTCTAGGTTGGACTCAATTTTGTCACAATTTCCAAACTAGATGAGTACTTATACAATATAGACTCAAGTGAGTCAAAGGTATAAGGGGTTGAATCTCCCCCTTTGGAAATATGAGATAAAATCTCCTTTGAGTCAACTAGGACTCGTAGGGCAACAAAAATAAAGAAAAACTTAGTCCTATCAAAATTCTATCTAACCGAATCCTAGAAATCAAAAAGTACATAACTCAACTATTTACAATTTAATATCCTATTACAACAGTTGAGAATGACTGTACAAAATGAATACATGCAGTGAATCACTAAGATCAAGCATTTTAGTATATGCAATAGATTAATAGACTCAAATTTCTCCCCCATTTTGTCTCAAATGGACAAAGGGAAAAACTTGGACAAACAGCAGAGGTATTACTCAGCACAAACCATACCAATAGATTTACGTAATAAAATGAATCTATTATAATCTAGAGGTTTTGTAAACATATCTGCGAGTTGTAGATCAGTAGGAAGATAATTGATTTCTAATTCCTTGGATTCAACCAATTCACGAATAAAATGATGTCTTTTTTTTATATGCTTTGTTCGCGAGTGTTGAACAGGGTTTTTAGAAATATTAATCGCACTTTGATTATCACAATAGAGATGTAATTGGTTTTCTTGAATACCATAATCACTTAGCATTTGTTTAAGCCACAATAATTGGGCACAACAGCTGCCAGCGGCTATGTATTCAGATTCAGCTGTAGAGAGTGATGTGCAGTTTTGCTTTTTACTACTCCATCCTACCAAGTTATTTCCAATATAATAACATGCGCCTAAAGTGCTCTTACTATCATCAGTACACCCAGCCCAGTCAGCATCAGTGTACCCAATAATAGTGCTTGGTGTGTCATTAGTGTACCAAAGTCCTAGATTCAGAGTGCCTTTAACATATTTAATTATAAGTTTAACAGAATTCAAATGGCTCTCTTTGGGGTTGTTTTGATAACGAGCACAAACACACACAGCATACATGATATCAGGACGCGAGGCAGTAAGATATAGTAAAGTGCCAATCATACTACGATATAGAGTAGGATCTACAGATTTTCCATTTTCATCTTTTGACAATTTTACCGTAGTACTCATAGGTGTTTTAGCAACTTTAGCACTCTCGAGGCCAAATTTCTTAACTATCTCTAAAGCGTACTTAGATTGCGAAACAAATAATCCTTCTGGACTTTGTTTGACTTGGAGCCCTAGGAAGAATTGGAACTCCCCCATAAGGGACATCTGAAATTCCTTACTCATAATTTCAGAAAAGGATTTTACTTCTGAGATAGAAGTTGATCCAAATATAATATCATCTACATAAACTTGAGCGATAGTAATGTGTTTGTCAAAATGTTTGATAAATAAAGTTTGGTCATTTCCACCTCTTTTGAAACCTTTGTCCAAAAGAAAACTGGAAAGGCGCTCATACCAAGCTCTAGGAGCTTGTTTAAGGCCATATAAAGCCTTTTTTAGACGAAATACGTGATTTGGATGTTTAGGGTTAATGAACCCTTTAGGTTGTTCTACATAGGTTTCCTCAGCCAGTATTCCATTAAGGAACGCAGATTTGACATCCATTTGGTATAATGTAAAATACATGTGATAAGCTATAGCAAAAAGCAGACGAACTGATTCTAAACGAGTAACAGGGGGAAAGGTCTCGTTAAAATCAATTCCTTCTATTTGAGAGTATCCTTGAGCAGCTAATCTAGCTTTATTTCTAATTATTATCCCATTTTCATCGGTTTTATTTTTGAAAATCCAACGAGTACCAACAACCTTTTTGTGATCAGGACGTGGAACAAGATACCATACATCATGAATGACGAATTGTAAAAGTTCTTCCTGCATAGAAAAAATCCAGTGAGAGTCATTCAGTGCTTCATTTACATTCTTTGGTTCCACAAGGGAAACAAAACATGCATAATGTGCATAATTTCTAAGTTGGGATCTTGTACGCATGGGTTCACTAGGGTTGCCAACTACGTTAACTATGGGATGATCTTTAGAAACCCAGTTAGGTACTTCAGGTGTCTTAATAGGTAATGAATTATCTACTTCAGAAGAGTTATTTTCTAAAATATTTGAAGACTCTTCTTCGATAGTTAATTCACCAGTCTTGCTTTCTATAGTAGTGTCACTAACTATTACATTTATGGATTACATTAAGGTTTTAGTGCGAAGATTATACACTCGATAAGCTCTACTGTTAGGCGATTATCCTAGAAATATGGCTTTATCTCCCCAGCTTTCAAATTTGGATAAGTGTTCCCTATCTTTGCAAACATAACAAGTACTGCCAAAGGTTCTAAGGTACTTGAGATTAGGCTTTTTATTGTACCAAAGTTCGTAAGGGGTTGTTTGGAATTCTTTTCTAAGATAGACCCGATTAATAATATGACAAGCAGTACGAATAGATTCTACCCAAAAGTATTTAGGTAAATTCTTGGCATGTAGCATGACACGTGCCATCTCTGGTAGGGTACGATTCTTTCTCTCGGCGATTCCATTTTGTTGAGGAGTTTTAGGAGCACTGAACTCGTGTTTGTAACCATTATAGTCACAGTATTCTATAATACCAGTATCTTTGAATTCACCACCTCTATCACTACGGATTCTATTTACTTGAGTGTCTTTTTCATTTTCAATCCTAAGAAGAATTTTTAGGAAGGTTTGAAAACTGTCAGACTTTTGTTTTAAAAACGCTACCCAAGTAAATCTGGTGAAGTCATCAACCATAACTAAGATATAACTGTGTCCACAAAGGCTAACAGTTTGGGAGGGACCCATTAGGTCCATATGGATGAGTTCTAAGGGATTAGAGGTGAGGATATCTTTGACTTTCTTATGAGGTGCCTTAACAATTTTACCTTCTTGACAGGAACCAAAGACAATATTATGAATGGGTTTAATTTTTGGAATTCCTCTAACTATGTCATGAGTAGACAATTTACTAAGATTATCGTAATTTATGTGACCCATTCTATTATGCCATATCTCGTTGTCATCCATTCTGGCAACATTACAAATTTCAGAATTGCTCTTGACAGTGTAGCAATTGTCAGGAGTTCTGAATCCATTAATTATGCATTCACCTTTTTCATTTAAAATTTTGCAATTGTTCTTTGAAAAGGTAACAGTATGGTCTGAGTCACAAAATTACGAAATACGAAGTAAATTAGCCTTTAGACCTTTAACTAAGAGGACATTTTCAAGAACAGGAAGTCCTTCTTCTTTGAGAGTTCCTTTGCCTATGATTTGAGATGAAACTCCATCACCAAAAATAACTTTACCACCAGCAAATCTGGTTTTGTTTAAAAGTTTAGATTGATCTCCAGTCATGTGCTTAGAACATCCAGAGTCTAAATACCAACCAGATGAAGTGTGTTCAGCTTTTAACGCAGTAATAACAATATTACATTCATCTGAGGTAATATATCATCTTTTCTAACCCAAATTGCTCTAGTTTTCATCTTGCGCTTATTAGCTCTCAATTGATAAAATTTGCGAGCATCAGATTTTTGCTGAAAAATATTTTGCGCATGATTTTGAATTTTTTGAAAGGCTTGAGCATTTGGTTTAGGAAAGTTCTTAGGATTCCTTCTAGTAAATGTTCTTTTAGGTTTGGTCTTTCTCTTTCTATAGTTAGAGTTTTTATCTGGCTGTCTAGGAAGTATATAATTATTTCGACTCCTCCTAGAATAGTTAAAGTTCTGGTAGGTATTAGGATTATAGATAGGTTTAATCAGTCTCCTAGCATAGCAACCGTCGAAAGAGTGACCATATATGTCACAGTAGGAGCAATAAAGATTGCTCAGGATGGGGGTCTCCTTAGGAAAATTTCTAAACAAAGGTTTTGAAAGTTTTGAGGCTGAACTTTATTCCTAGGTAGTACAGGTTTGAATGTAGGTTCACTCTTTCTGATAAAGGGGCAGACGTATTTAGCCTTAGGTGAACTTTCAACCTTAGAGCAACTTGATTGCCCAATGTTAGTGCTTTGATGTTTTAAATCAAACTCATTTTTTAATGAATGAAAGTCTGGGCATGTTTCAATAGGTCTTTTGCCTCCTGACACAAATTTGATAGGTTCAAAAGATTTTGTTTGTGTCTTCAAATTGGGGAAAAACCCTATACCAGTTCGATCATCAGAATTGGTTTTAGATTCAGCAACAAATTCATCAAAACATTTAGAATTATTTTTAAATTTTGTAAATTTTTTGAAAACAGTTGCTGTCTTTTCTTTGGTTTGTTCCAATTCTAACAATGTCCCTTTGTATTTTTTCTCCAGAATTTCATTTTTTTCAGTCAAATTTTTCAGTTTTTCATCAAAAACTTTAATTTCACTTTCATGAGTTAAGCATTGGGTAGTATACTCTTCAACATTCAGTTTGACCATCAGGCTTATATCTTCCAACTTTTTGGTAAGATCTTTCACAGTTTTTTCTAGTCTAGCATTTTTCTTGAGAGTCTTAGTGTAAAGTGTGTGAATGTTTGGGAGGTCTTCATTGTCCGAGTCACTAAGTGTAGTGTGTGAAGTGACCCCTAAGGCTTCATTCTTAGAACTCACACACCCATTGACATCGTCATTATCGCGTTCCCTTTGACTCACACACCCCGAGGTAGAACATGCAACATTTTCAGTAATCAAAGTATCTAAACCAGTAATAACCATATTCGAAGTATCAGTCACAGAATTATTCGGTTCATCCTCATTAACAAACATAGGCATGTCATCATTATAGATAATCTTTGCAAAGAAAGACAAGCACGGATCAAGAGCATCTGATGACTCAGGTTCCTCATTTTCAGAGTCACTTGAATCATCCCAAGTTTTGCAAATATTAGCCCTAATATGTTTGTTTTGAGTGTTCAAGTTAACTCTACAGTCTTGAGCTATGTGTCCCAGTTTACCACATCTATAGCATTCAGTCTTCTTAAGGTCTCTATTAGGTCTGATATGAGAGTCCTTGTGATTTTTGTCATGGTTTTTCTCATGAGGTCTGTGACTAGAGGGAGTTGGATAATTTGATTTGCTTTGTTTATTTTGCCACTTTGTTTATAAACTTAATGATTTTCGTGAATTGTTTTGACATTAAGGCAATCTGATTGTCCAAACTCTCTATGTCGCAGTCTTCATCAGATTCATCATTTGAAGTATTAAACTCAGGCTTAATCAATTTAGAAGAGAAGCTTAGATTGGAACTAGTCTGTTTCCTATGGGATTGAGTTAATTGTTTCTTAAATTCCAGTTCCATTTCCACAGTTCATAATTTACTACTGAGTAGTTCAAGAGTGAGATTAATATCACACATTTCCTCAATAGCATATCTTTTGTTATCAAACTTCTGTGGTAACGATCTTAGAATTTTAGACACAATTTCTTGTCTATCATAGGTTATCCCATTAGCATGTAGTTTGGTCACAATATCAGTCAGGTTCATGTAGAAGTCATCAAATGATTCGGTCTCAGACATAATTAAGGAGTTATACTGCTGAATAAGCATTTGGGTTTTGGCAGCCTTAACTCTAGTGTCTCCTTCATGAGCAGTAACCAAAGTGTCCCAAGCTTCTTTAGAAGTGGTACATGATGAGATTCTTTTGAACTCATGTTCATTTATGGACATAAATATGGCATTCTTTCCTTTGTTATTATTTTGAGAAACTTGTTTCTCTTCTTGAGTGAACTCACTTAAAGCTTTCTTAACCCTCTCATTACTTCCTTCGTTGGCTGGTTTTGTAGGAAAAGTATAACCATTTTCAACAATGTCCCAGACATCATCTCCCAGAGTTCCTTGAATGAAAGCAACCATCCTTACTTTCCAGTAAGCAAAATTGGTTCCATCAAAGATTGGAGGTCTGGTCAAGTTACCAAATCTTTCATTTTTCTCGTCCATATTTGATTTTCAGAAAACAATTTCAGAAACACAGGATCTTTTAAAAGAAGTTTAACCAAGCTCTGATACCAATTGAAAATGCGTTACTAAAGTCGTTTATTGAAAATAAACTATTTAAGTAACTCGAGTTGTTTTTTGAAGAAATTATTTTCTTAAATCAAAATATTTGAACACAAGATGTGTTTAACAAAACAGTATGTACGAGATCTATTCAAGATTTGAGCAACAAGTGTAAAAGATAATTTAAACAACTTTTTAAACACGGCACAACCAAGACTGAGGTGAGAAAATGTAGAAAGATTCTGTTCACAATTTTTTACATGGTAAAACCTCACCAATTGAGGAAACATCCACGAGTCCCTCTACGGAGTAAAAAGAAAAATCCACTAAAACAAATTTATGAGTTACAAGCTATTTAACTAATATGCAAACAACTCAGACCTATATAAGTTTAGGAATGTACCCTCTGGCGTCCTTATAACTTTTCTGCAGTTCTGATTGTAGATGTAGTTCTCTCAGTTTGTCAACTCCTTATTTGTTCCAGCACGTTACGTCGACTTATGTTCACAGGATCTTATTACCAACACTTTTCGTGTTGTAGTGTGAAAGTGTTTGTGGAGGTGCTCTCTAACACATGCATGCACACACGCACACTTATAAAGTCCAAACAGTCCTAACAAATTACAGTTACACTCTATGCTGTGATCTTTTCTTTTCTTTCTTTCTTACAAAACTTTGAACCTTTTTTGACCTTTTAATCTATCCCAGAATCCACGGATATCTTGCTTACAAATCAGTCAAGATCTTAATCAATCTCTGTTTTGAAAAGATTTTCGAGATTGAAAACCTCCAAGTGAGATTCCAAACTAGGTCAAAGGTTTAGTTTTACAAGAACAAGAAACAGAAAGCATTTATTGTTGATTTCCAAGTAAGAAAACGTTTTAGGTAAAATAATCAACAATATATTTCTCAAGATGAGAAATAAAATGAAACTAAGTGTAATGTAACATGAATAACTTCAGATCTGAGATTTCTATGGAATCAGAAACTTGATCTGAGTAGAAGTCTAAATTGGAAATAAGATCTAATGAACACAAGGTTACAGCAACGAAAAATCTCTCAACTCAAACTCTCAAACACTCAAGAAACACTCAGGATGGTGTTTTTGGTTATGGTGTTATGAGTAAGTGTTTGGGTTAGGTTTTGAAGAGAATTTGGACGAAGTTAGGATTTCCAACTTTCTCTCTCTCTGATTTCTCTCTTCTCTCTTCTCTCTCTAATCTCAGAAGAATGCAAAAATGGCAAAAGTCTCCGAAGTCTGAGGGAAGGCCTCTTTTTATAGTGAGTGGAGAAGGTTCGAGATATCTGATCTAAACCAAGGGCTGAGATCGAGTCAATATAATTTGAATTGAATCCAATGGCTCACACAAGGCGGTGGTTAAACGAGCGCTGATTAGCTTAAAAGGGTTACACTGGGATTCTCCAAGGCGACATGCAGACCATTGATAAGAAATGATCCAAGGGCTGATAACACACGGTTCTAATGTCCCAGTAAAGAAACACACTTGCAACCAATCAGAGGGCAACTGGTGTTGGCTAATGAAGAGATGTAAAACGCGCGTCCAAACTAATTACAGAGTAAAC
This sequence comes from Sambucus nigra, assembly GCA_949130495.1. Classification (NCBI taxonomy): domain Eukaryota; kingdom Viridiplantae; phylum Streptophyta; class Magnoliopsida; order Dipsacales; family Adoxaceae; genus Sambucus; species Sambucus nigra. The sequence continues at coordinate 16,032,144 of OX422214.1, forward strand.
CCTGAAGTCTCTGCCGCTTTGGAATTCTACCCAAAGTAACATTAGACCATAAAATACAACAAACAATATTTAGAGAATGACCCCCAAACACTTTTAAATCAAGTTTTAATTATTTAAATATTGTTTAAAAAATGTTTAAAAAATCCCAAAAATTATTAAAAATCATAATTAGGGATTTAGACATACTCAACACAAGTACACACATTATAATGCAATATGTCATGCATGAAATGAATTCTAAATGTGTGAGTGTTGGCAATAGTCTCATGATCATGACAAGATGGAAAGATGAAGAAGCAAACCATTCTCTGAGGCTTTTTGGTTTCTAGGTTGGACTCAATTTTGTCACAATTTCCAAACTAGATGAGTACTTATACAGTATAGACTCAAGTGAGTCAAAGGTATAAGGGGTTCAAAAATTCGTTTAATTAAGTACAATTGCCAAATTTAATTAGATCAAAATCATTTCTAGATTAACTCAAATTCCAACTAAAATGATGATTTCAATTAATTAAACCATATAAATTAATTAAATTCTATTATCCAAAAAATAGGGTATTACATAAAATAATTGTTTTTATTCCAAACATGAACAATGAGATCATCAAAACTAAACTTAACTTAGCTGACGATAAAAGGGAAAAAGCCTTGATCAGACAGGCATCCAACAACAACATTTGACAAAGTAGTATAACAAGGTTGTAAAAAAAAGATGTGTGAGGTCGGAGACTATGTACATAGGAAGGTAATCAACAACGCAAGGAAATTGTCAGATGGTAAGCTGGGACCCAAATTGGAAGTACCATTTAGGGTCGTCATAGATGATATCCAGGGTGCCTACCGTTTGCAAACAATAGAGGTCATGGAGATACCTGGGGCTTGGATTGCTACAAACCTTAGAAATTTTGATTTTTAAGAAATTCGTATTAGACAATTCTTAATTTGTTATTAGATTTCCTCATTCACTACTTCATATTTTTTTAAGTTTATTTCATACAACTGGTTTTGAATATTTTAAAAGGGTAAGCCAATGTTATTACAAAGTCATCTAATTTATGTCTGATCAACTATGATTTTGGTACTTTATTATTATGATTGCACTTAGTCATGAGCTCAAGGTCACATGTTTTTGTCATTAAAAACAAAAAAAAATTATTATGAATTGCCCCGAATAACTAAACACTTAGAGGAAATGTCTAGGCATAAATTAGTACAACCTGTATTGATTGGGTGAAATTCTGAACTGGTCGATTTCCAAGCAAACATGTAATTCTTTCCCTGATTTAGTACTAGGCATAAGGTGGTGTGATGAAATAATCCTAAAAGGTAATACAAAATAACACATTCTTGGCATAAATTGAAATTGGAAAAATACAAACAAAAATTGAACAAAAATTTCATTTCATTCAAAATATTAACTAATTACGAGGTCGATCATTGTCGATCAATTACAAAAGGAAAAATATAAAACCATAAGATATAGTTGCATCATCTTCAATGATTGACCATCTCACCTATGGTAGCTTGTTAACCAGTATCTAGGTTCGTATGGAGGTCGTCATAATTGTCAAGCTCAAGGAGGTAGTCCCTTATTAATTGTATGGTAATTGCATCGAATGGGATCCGTGACTCCTCGTTCCCAAGTAGAGGAAGCCGAATAAAAATGGAACCCACCCCCTACTCATACAACAACAAGGAATTCTGGGACACTTTGAGAATTGCTAGGGACTTTAACAAGCTATGCTTATAAGTCACATGTTTGAACTTGTCCAAGGGAAGTAGAGTATTCATCTAAACCACGTCAAAGGCATCAGGCCAGATTGCCAAGTTTTCTTCTTGAATTGATGCCTAAGACTCTTGGTTTATTCTTATAACCCTTTCCTTATCACCTCATTGTCCTAAAAAACATTTATATCCTTATCGAGCTCCTTCCTTGATGATAAATTCTTATTTTGATATGGGATAATAATAGTTTTTATCTCCTCCATCTCGGCATGGAGACTCCCGACCACCTTCGCATGTTCACCATAATAACTTCTCATTTTATGAAAAGTTTGAGAATAACAACAAAGGTATTTTGAGCTTGATCTGAAATGTCACTTCTAAGAACAAATTCATATCCTCCTCCTCCTAGACTACCAACACTCTGGCTAAACAATCACTATATTGTGAGGATTAAAGAAATGAACTCAAAACTTAAGACGAAAATAATACAAGGCTCACACATACAAATATAAAACAGTGGCCAAATAGATCGTAATTGTAATAAAGTGATTTATCATTCCGTTAAAAAGTGGGTGGAACAAGACCTTGAAAGAATTTATGATAAATGTAAGATATATGATATGGAAAATTATAAAAAGATCCTAGGTTAAACTACTTATAAGAAGTCTCTTTGGGATCTGGCACAACCTTATGTTGGCCAACAGCCTTGTCATTATCTTCTTCTTCTTCTTCTTCTTCTTCTTCTTCTTCTTCTTCTTCTTCTTCTTCTTCTTCTTCTTCTTCTTCAAGTTAGAATAGGAATTGGGAGCGCGATGGGTGAACAATTTAAACCTAGTAAAAACTCTAGCCTTTTTCAAATATTCATACCAACCTTTTTTCAATAAGTACTCTAGAAAAATCCTAACTTATTCTAGGCATTGGCAAAGGCATTATCCTACCTTTTGTCAAAGGAAACACTACCTGCATCAAGTGTTGCTGTAAGAGTCTAGGTTCACTCCTTGTTAGCCTTTTCCAACTCTACCACTTTGAATTTTAGTTGGGATACCTCAATGTCCCATGACTTCAGTAGGACTTTATGCTCCAACACCGTCTTCTTGAAAGCATTAAGGGTCATTTGAGCCTCATCCATAGTCATCCCCAAGTCATTTATTTCCTTCCTTCGATTGGATCTCTTAAAAATCATGTTGATCATGTACAATATGAACTACTGAATAAGGAAGGAAACGACAAAGTTAGTTTAAAAGAACTTAAATAACAAATCAGATTGAGAAGTTCAGCACTTACAAAGGAAAGTGCATGAGTGTCGTGAAGGACCAACATATCAAAAGATAGATAACAACCAAAGATTGATCAATAGAAGAAAAACTCCCATTAAAAGGCTAAGATCCAATTTTAGATTCTTGGCGATTAACCCATAAATAGGCCTATTCCACTTATTGGAGGAATCCATTAACTTGAATGTTGGTAAATGAATATAAATGATGCAATTTTCCTTGGTCCTCGTTGTATTTTGGACATGCACTTTTTAGGGGAGTCTTCTATAGTAACGGGGTCAGAGGGACCCCAACTTCATTCCTTTCATTTGGTTAAGTAGTTAGAGAATTAGGATAAAGATCATCCCATCAAACTGTAGATATTTTTCTTTGGTTCTATCTCTTCCTTAGATCAAGTGGGAATAACTGTGGGGATGGGGGAAATATCAATAAATTGGAAGGGGCTTGATGTGCTGGCTGTTGAAAGATTATGCTAGAAAAATTCCTTTAGGATCTCTAGTTTCTTGATCCATAGGCTAAACATCAAATGAAATTTTATATGGGGTGTAAGAAAGTATGAACATAAGAGAACTATGATGGTAGGAGGTTGTCAGGGTCTATTTGATTAACCAAGCCTTTTTCATATTAGAAATTTTGACATCTCTGGGATTAGGCTTTTTCTTCTTGTGAGGAATTGTATAATATAAAACCAAAGTATCAGAATAAGTATAACATATAGACATCATAAAAATAACTAAACCAAATTAAGGCATTTCAAAAATAAATTAGGCCTCTTTATGTCCACCCTTGGGGAACCTAGGTCCCTGGTAGGTCTCACCACCCTATATGATGGGTAAGTGCTCCTAATTCTCAACTAAGAAACTATGGGTTAGTAATCCTTATAGAAGTCTAATCAATTGTCAATCAGGGACCTCTTAGCCCTTCTTGACTTTAGGTAATTAGTCATTACACGTATGTAGAAAGAAAGAAATCTCTAGAATCCCTAATTGGGTCCCATTGAGATTGTTGATTGGGTTCCAACCATTGATGATTCTCCAAGTGTTGGGAGAATACTGAATAAGATAACATAAAAATCTTGGAAAAAATAAAGAAATAAATTATTCATAGGTAATTTGATTCCATCTTAAGCTACAAATTAGGAAAAGAACCAATGGTCATTGTCAATGTTATAGAAATCCACGGGACCTGAGTCCAACTCAATATAACCCATTGGGGAGTGTAATGGAATTTAAAGGACTCTATGGCGTTCTCATTAATTACATATGCCATTTTTGCAATAAAATATAAAGGAACGAGAAGAAAGAGAGATTATTTGAAAAAAAAATCACCGAACTGCAAAGAGTAAAATGAAAGAAGATACTTATGCATATGGAAGCATGAATAGTTTGTGGTTCTCTTGAAAAAAAATGGATATTTTGTAAAATTAACCAAAATGGAGGTAATGAGAGTATTAGTGGATTGGACCACATTTTGAGACAATCTTGAACATTAAATGGGATGCCTTTAAATGACGATTAGTACACTCAACCGCCCTTTGAGATTAGGGTGTCAAGTTACTAGCATACCCTTAAAACCATTGAGGAAGATTATTAACTTTAAAGTGAAATCGAGAAAAAAGACTCATCACATTCGAGACCTTATTACCACTTTGTTCTCCAACCATAACATCCATAGATAACTAGCATTGTCAGCAACCACAACTTTGAGCGAACTGAAGGAGTAAGAAACCATTTACAATCTCAACCAACTACAATACTTTGGTGACAATTATGAGGGATATAATTCAAACATACTTGAAAGGATAATCAAGATCTCACCTTAAATGATACAAGCTGATGAGATTGATCTCTGAGAATCTTGGAACTACATATGGCCAATTAGTTTGGGATAATTATCTATAGTCACAGGGTCTTGCACAATTCAACCATATTTATTTCTTAATAAATGTAACCCTTATCCCAAGCAAACGAGGAATGTAACCATTGCTATTAGAATGAGATCAATAAAAAAATAGAAAACCCAAAATGGATGTAGTCTCATTATTAAACCACGTAAATACTTCTCTTATGTTAAATCAACTTTAATTGTGTTGAATACAACCAGCAGGACTTTATCACCACAGTAAAGGTTTCCTTATATAGTAAAAATTTAAAAGTGAAAGGAAAAAATCTTCACTCTAGGGATTTATTGGCCAACAGCGTCCCAGACCTAGGTACCGGTAGGTGGGGCTCACTTAATAAGGAAGTAAACCCAATCCAACATAGGAAAGTGAGGTGTCCTGCTTATAGTTAAGTAGATATGGTTTTTTTGCCCTCTCTTGTGAATCGTAAGTATGATTCATATATCACTATAACTTTTAAAAAGAGAATTTAGAGCTCTATGATTTTATTATGAAGTGACTCTCGGGTTCGAGAGTTAACTAAAGTCAAACAAACTCTGGGAGAGCATTTGTGTTTCTTAATAAGGACCTAAGGTAGATAGGGGGATTAAAGGAACTTCTTTAGGACCTTATGGTGTAATGTTGGGATGATAGGCTAAGGTATCCACAGTGCCCCTCGATGGGTGAGCTTAGGTTAAGCAAATGGACATTGAATAATAGACACATGATAGACGTTATGAGTATCGAGTCCCTATGTGTCAAAACTCTGATGGGGATTGTTAGTTTAAAAAAGGATCAAGGCTAAATATGATTAAAGGTAAAATATTGATTTTGACGGTCGAGGGCTGAATTTGAGGACCTAGGAATTGAACGTGAGGGAAATAGCTTGATTCTGAGGGCATAAAACGTGTGCAACGAGGATTAGGGTCTAGATCTGATGGTCCATAGAGTGTATAATAAGTATTGTGTCCTAATTTTAATTTACTTTAGAGACCATGATGAGGATTGTGGCCTGAGTTTAAGGGCCTATAGTGGTAAGGATTGCGGCCTTATTTTTAGGGCCTAAAAATCATGTGATGAGGAGTGTGTCCTGGTTTAGAGGGCCTAAAGTGGGTGGTAAGAATCGTGTCCTGATTATGAGGTCGTACAGAGAATGTGATGAGATTGCGACCTAATTATGAGGAACTAGAAAGTGTGACCCAACTTGATTCGGAGGGCCTAAAGAGCGTTTGATGCAAATTGTGTCCTTATTCTGAGGGCCTAAAGATATATGAAAGTCTACAAAATGTATTATGAGGATTATGGACTAATTTTGAGGGACTAGACAAATGTGTTGATGAGTAATATGACCTAATTGCAGGGCCAATGGCTATTCTAAGGGACTAAAAAGTGTTTGATAAATACGAGGATCACAACGTATTTCTTAGGGCTAAGGTCTATTCTGGGCACCTAAGGAGTGTATGAGACCAATACGGCGGGTCACAACCTGATTTGGAGGGACAAGGTCTATTTTGGTGACCTAAAGAGTGTGCGACCAATATAGGGATCGTGACCCAATCTTGATGACCACTAAGGACCTAAGGAGTGGTTAATGCCTAAATCTGATGGCCGATGCCTATTCTGAGGACCTAAGGAGTGTATCCGATCAATACAGGGATTATGATGTAATTTTGAGGTCCAAATTATTATATCAGTACCTAATGAGTGTGAATATGCTATTTAAGAGATGTGAGAATATTTTGAAAGATTTTGGAATTTTCTGAGAGGTTTGGCAATTTTTAGTGATTTTTTTGAATGTCTATGTAATCTTGAATTTTGGTATTTTTCTATGCTAAATGTGCATTTCTTTGCGTATTTTGAGCTTTCATGATTTTGGGGATTTTTTGAGATTTTTTTGTAACAAAATTTGAGGGCTAATGACACGTTTTTATTTGATTATCTTAATCAAGTGTATTATTATACATGCACTTTTACTTTTCCACAGAGGGTTTAATGAGATTTCAAAATTCAATGGTGTATCTAAAAATTTGAATTTTTTTTATAAGGATAAATAAAATGAGCTTTCAACTTGTATCTAGTAACTTTATGGTGCAATTGTGAGATCAAATGAGCATTTTGGAGGCGATTTTGCAATTTTGGTACCACGGAGGACCATGTTTTTTGCTTTGGGTTTGACGAGGTATGCCTGACTTATAAATAATTACTTGCCATATTGGGTATATACCCTCATGTCCCAGATACTATGCTTAAATTTTCTCTATTTCTGAGTGGGCCAATTTTTACATATTTCTTCTTCTTCTTCCCAACCTTTATTGCATGGGGGATGAATATACCTCCAAGCATTACTTGAGTCGGTATGCCATCGGGATGTCCGTTTTGTAGGTTACAGTGGAGTTGTGTTAGACTTGACCTCCAAGTTACTTCGAGTGACATGTGGCATGAGTGTAAACACCCAAGTTGCTACAGTATTATTATGTATGGGTTGTCATCGTAATCATGCTACTATCATTCTAGTGAAGACGTTGAAAGGCCTGAATGACTTGAAGGCATACACTTTTACCTTTTTGTGGGGAAGTCCTATGATGTTATTCATATGGATAGTAGAGTGGCTCCGATTGGTTATTCTCCCTCCTTCTCCTTCTCCTAGTTCAAGAAAATTTTTACTTAGTCCTTGGTGGACTTTGGTGTATATGTGGATGAGTGGTCAAACTGGTTAGTGGAGAATGGAGACATTTCTTAGTATTCATTCATGCTACAATAGGGTGAGTTGATACTAATATTGTATTTGGATGACTACCGATCTGTTCAGTTCGTGGGACTTTATCTGACATTATTTTATCTTTCTTATATACTCTTACATCATGTGGGCTAGGATAAAATCGTACCCCCACACATATACAACTTATTTCCTTTAGAAATCGTAATTATGTCATTGATGTTGTCCCTGAGGAGCTTGTGGAAATACCGAAGGCCTTCTTATTGTCATTTCTCTGGGGAGGCTTTAGTGTGTTATAAAAAATGTTTATGGTGGGACTTGGTCTTAAAGGTGCGCCCCAAGGAATCTGATTAACAATGTCTCATTACGGTGAGGGTATTTGAAAGGTGTGCAATGGTTCCCGTTATGATTTTAAGACTGTACCATCACATCGAGCATATGAAGGTGAGAATTTAGAATGGACATTACTAGAGACCTCTAGAGGATAATGATGGTGGTCATGATGTTGCAATGGGTCCTTCTAGTAGCTAATGGAGGTTTGTGTAAAACTTAATGGGATATGTGTAACACCCCACGCATTCCTGGAATCGGCCGCCATCAAGATTACGCCGGGCATCAGTAAATAAAATATCATTCTTAGCATGTGACAGATATGAGACATATAAAAATTTTCATCCACAAGAGAATAGTTAGATTAATCCAATAAATGATGATCCATGCAATAATAAAATCCATCACCTTGCTAATCTCCAAAAATAATCCAACTCCAAAATTTATTTATTACTCCAAATGAAATAATTCAATAAAGTAACTAACTGAAACCATAGAAAACTTTGGAACTTAATGGCCCAATAAAATCCATAATGAAGTTTCATAATGTAAATCAACTGAATAAAAGCAACCTCATACTAGTAAATTGAGTAAATAAAATAAAACTCCAGATGCACCTCCAAAATGTTCTCCAATGATTCCTATGCAGTACTCTAGCACTATACCTGAAAAATATTAGTCAATGCAATGGGTCAGAGCCTAGTGCATGAATACTAGCTACTCCCCTCAATTAGGGTCTGTGAACCCATACAATAACATTATACATGATAAATATAACAGTAGAGTATTTTTAATTAAATGAGATATATTAATATGCGAGCAAGTAAATCACTATCTATCCATAACTTAGTCCAACTATTTAATTTCCCCCAACATCTACCCATTTAATTTATTTAATTAATGAAATTTATTATTTTAATCAACTTCATTATTTTTTAGTCACGGGACTCCCGCTAAATATTTTACACCACATCCATTCGCCTCACTATGGATAATCAACTCAGTTCACTGTCAGCTCTGTACACACTCATAAGGTTCCACGCACGACACGTCACTAAAGCTCATCGATCCGTTTAACTATCAGCCCGCACATACTCGTGACGCCAACTCACACCCACGTCCATATATCCAGTCGACCCGTTTAACTTTCAAACCTGTACATACTCTCGACACAAATTTATTTTAATATCCGTTTATTATCTTAGGCATTAATTCACTATTTCTCAAGTTTCTCATTATTATCTCTAATTAGCCCCACCCTTTATATCGACATAAAATCCTCAAAACACCCTTAGTCCCATACCTAAAGGTCTCCACAACACGTGTATTTTTTATCCTATCATTTAGGAAGAAAACTACCTAACAATCACCACTTAGCCTCACCCTTAGACTCACTAAGCCGAGGAACAATGTAAAAATTAGCCCCACCCCGTAATATCTATCCATAAACCTTCACCACTAGCTAGTCCCATACCTTGAAAGCGATGACAACCCAAAGGTCTACTAACTAGTTCCATACCTAGAAACCAACCCAATTAAAGGTGATTTCCCTATCTATCCCATAACCCCGTCGTCCCCGCAGTGTCGAATATATTAAAAATAAATAAACGTCATAAGGCTAAATTTCACTTTATCAGAATAATTCTACCAATTCAATCCAACATCAATTATTTATTTAATTTATGTTTGCTTAATCATAATATTCATGAACCAATACTTTCTCATCAAGTTATTCAATTTCTAATCACTTGCATATCATCAAGTTCATACAATAAAAATATATGTACTACACAACCTCCACAAGGTTAACATGATTTAACATGATAAATTTTATTTAATGATATCACTACATAACAATATACGTGTGAATGTCATAAAATCTACGGAACCCAAATCTCTATCCTAACGTGCAAGGTTTTCAGTCTTCATTCATATTAAAAGTTTTCATAAAAATAGTCCCAATTTGTCTTCCAATTTCCTTAATTAATATCTCTAATTTGTTTTAAGAAAACAAGTGACTTTAGTGTTTAGGCCATATTTAAAACGCATAATACTAAAGAAACGGAATAGAGATATTCTTGCCTGAAAACTGTTTGAAGAAATTAGATTATGTATATGTGTTCCTCGCGCAAAGATGATAAAGATTTGTTCTTGAATCAACTTGGGAAAACTCGATTTAGCTTGACAAATCTTGTGTTGAAAGTTGTTTATAATGGGTTTAGGGTTTGGAGATAGAAGGAGATTAAAATAGAGAGGATTACTTCTCTTAGGGCTTTTGAGAATATGTTTTAAAATCCTAACCCCAGATTAGTATTTTTTAAATAGGTGGGAGAATTTTGGTTAAAAACGCAACTAATTAAAAACTCTCAGACCTGTGCGATCTGACTAGGCCGAATCGATTCAACCTCCAGGCCGAATCAATTTGGACCTACTCAGGTCACTAAGTTTCCCCAAAAATGTGTTTAAGTTTTTAAAATCCCAATTACTCCCCCAAATTAAATTCCGATTAAAATTCCATTTTTCGTAAATAAAATCAAGCATATTTAATTACTAAAACTAATTAAATCTAAAATTTTATTTTCTTTCAAAATCAGAATTAATTTAAATATTTATCGATTTAAATTACTGGGTGTTATAATATGGTTTACTAGTTTTGGTAGCTGGTAGAAGTTTATCGAAGTATTAGGATGTTTGTCTAGGTCTTGGTGTATGTTTTGTGTACTTTAGAGTTTTAGCTTCGTTGTAGGTTTTTGTAATAGGGTGTGTGCATATTTATGATGTTTTTCTTTATTTTGAATAACAATATGTTTCAATGAAATAAATTTAAATTTTGCACATATTTTTGTTCTTCCTTTATGAATAATCATTCATGTTTTTATTCTATATACTAATCGATAAGAAACAAATAATAATTTTGTTCAATACAAAACAACGAGAGGGACATACGTATGTGTGACACCCCGCCTAATTAACCCCGGGTGATTAGTCCTAAATTAAGTTAGAACATGTTTCTCAGTTGGATCATCCTTAGCATCACTATCGTCTTTTTAATTACTAACCACCTAAGTGAGAAAAATTAGACCGGTGCCACGTTTTATCTTTCATTAACTTAAATGAAATCTCATGCGGAAAATAAAATAACACAATTAATAACAATTAACCAAAACAACCATACACAATTAAATGACTAACCGAATAGACCATCGGCCCAAAATCCAACAAATATAAAATGAAGACAAGTAATCAATCTCAACAAGTCTGACAGAAGCTAAATGAATTGTGAGCGACATGCTCGAAATAACTGATAGGAGTCTCTACACTATATTGAAAGAATGAGGCGTCTATCAAAACTCCCTCAACATCCACATATGCTATAGCAACGGATATCCTGAAATAGAGTCAAGCCTGGCGTCCCTGTGGCTGGACACCTAAAAGGTTTTAAAAAATTTATAGCAAGGGTTAGTACTCAAAAATATTTGAAAAACATTTAACAAATGATTAACTTGCAGTAATAAATAAATATGCATGCTCTCCATATTTTAGTTAGTGCCGCACTCCTTTGAGGATATCCTCACCCCTCCTCTAATGTGCACTGCTAATGCCTTAATTAAATTTACCTAGGTCTTACTCTCCTGACCCGATCACTGATGTAACCCCTTGAACTTAACCTACTCTAACCGAGTATGCCCTAGATCATGATTTATAAGTTATTATAAACTTCAACTTAATTACATCATTTCCCTTTTTAATTCCATATAACACTCACACCCATTATACACATAATACGACATATATTTAGTCATTTGTATTATTTATCCCATATAATTATTTACCTAATTATGTATTTAGTCATATTGCAGTATTCACAAACATACTGAAATAACGTTTAATAATAGTATTTTCCCCGAGTAAAGTCTCACCGGGTATAAATTCTCTAAAGTGTTATCCCACTAGGTGAAATCACATAACCTAGTTACCCCAAGTCAGAATTTTTCACTAACTTGGTTAATACATAAATATTGGAGGCGGTCATATTCCTTCCCTGAAAGTGAGATGCCCCTCACTCATATAACGGACGCTATGACCTGGAATTATACTCGCCCTACTCCTCAAGCTAGGGGATTCATCCACTACGCGCAACCTCCCATATAGCACTAGACTACATAATAATATCTATCACTGATATTAAAACACTCACCATATATATATATATATATATATATATATATATATATATATATATATATATATATATATATATATATATATATATATATATATATATATATATATATATATATATATATATATATATATATATATACTATCGCACGCCGTATATATATATATATATATATATATATATATATATAAATATAAAATATCCCGGCTATATCGTGTACTAAGTTCGTGACACAAGCCTATTCCATTTTATTATGAGTTTGTGGTCCAACTTGAATTACTAATTAATTTACACATTAATTTCCTTTGGTATCTCCCCAACCAACATATTCGGATTTACTCCCATGGATCGAAATAAACAACATCCGAGTCTATATTCCTGACTCTAAATTCACCCCTAAATAAAATTTACATCTCTTCATCGTTCAACCAATGTTCCCGAACTGGTCCACTCAATCCGTTATTTAATCATTTCAAAATAACTTTCCAAAATTCAACCTTAATGTGTCACACCTAATTTCCACCAATACCAATTTATTTTAATTATGATGACACACTAAGACGCCTTCAAATTCCAATTAATTTTATTCACCATTAATTAGATTTTAAATCCACGAATTAATTACTCAAAATTAAAGCATGAAAAAATGTTAAATTTAAATTTCTCTACATATAAAGGAAAACTGGGCGAATCTTCAAAATTTTCGTACCATCGATCAATCGATGGTCCCCCTTCAATCGATCGATCGAGCAGGTCCTTGTGTTCCTCGAGTTGGCTGTTTCAGCCATGGATGCCCACCTCCAAACCCTAGTTTCTTCTACACTGAAAACTAAGCATTCCCATCGATAATAAACATCAAATACCTTATATGAAACCTCTATAAAGTCCATCAACATCAATAATTTCATTTTTTCTACTGTTTTCACATATTTGGGGTAAAATTACATTCAGTCTTTAACCCATTTAAACATCAATTTCTTTCCACCAAATTCGTCTCTAATTCATTCGATTTACACATCTTACCAGATATAAATACACAACCCAGATTATATATGATCTTCTAATCCGTTTATAAATCAGATTCATGATTTACAAAACTCCATGTTTATACCCCTTTAAAACCCAAAACGAATTTCTTTGATTACACACATCACATGAATATCAATTGAAATACACTTTACATGCTACAACAAGTTAACCACTTACCTTAGGGTTCATAGAGTCTGAATTTTGAACTGTGAGTGCTCAAGGTTGAAGATGACTCCTTTATGGCTCTCTTGTGATCCCCCAAATTTGACTTTGGCTTCTGTTAGGGTTTCCTAACCCTCTAAGTCTTTTCTCTAATTAATTTAGTCATTCCCTTGTTTCTTTTATTTGTTTAATTAACCTCAATCCCATTTTTTGCCTAATGGGCCAAGCCCAAGTGACCCAAATGCCCGCGTGTGGGCCCGGCTATGCCTAAAAATGTCCCGTGACCCGTTTACTACCCCGAGTACACTTTTTCGACTATCTCATCCCATCCGGACTCAACCGTACACTCAAAATTGACATCTGAATTAATTTCTAAAAAGTCCTTATTTCACACCCAAATTTATCTATACCGACTCCCGGCTGAAATAAGTACACATCCCGTCCTTAATATTCGAAATGACGTAAATAGAATATTACTATTCACTTCGTAAATAATTTTTCCTTAAATATTAACCATTCACTTCCCGATTAATATTTAAATAAAATTTTCCTAATTTATTCAATTAAAACTACGACTCATAAGTAATTTTCAATTCCCGAATTAATTAAATATTTAATGCTTGAAAATACGGGGGTGTTACAGTATGCCTCTCGATCATAAAAAATAAGATATTTTTCTGAAAGAGAAAGGACTCCACCCAAAGTTATTTTATGGGTTTCCTATGTACCTCTATGGGGATAAAAAAGATATGCTTCAATGTTATAATGGTTTTGAGTGGATCAGCTCCTACATAGTTTTAATATAAAGAGATTTTTTTTTTAATTTTCTAGAAGATAAGGTGTAATAACCCATAGATTTTTAAATTGGTAATAATTAAATTAATTCAAAATTCGAAAATATAAAATTTTTTGATTTAATTAATTTTAGTAATTTAAGATGAGATATTTTATTTATGGAAAGTAGGATTTTAATCGTAATTGAAATCAGGGAAGAAATCGGATATATTTAACTTATATATAAAAAAAATGGGCAACCTGGCAACCTAATCCAGACCGAATCGATTCGGAATGGTCAGTGTCAATAATAAGTTGGTTTTTAAAGAATTTGAGTTAATTAAAACTCTAATATTTTCTTATATTAAAAGTAACTCGGGGCTAGAATTTTCTAAACACTTTTCACAAACATTTCAACCACAAGACTCCTACAATTTTATCACCTTTCATTTACAAACCCTAGCCCAAAATTTAATCGTAATTCAACTCAAGTTTTGAAGGCTAAATTTATCTTTCTCAAGTTTCTTCAAGAATAACCCTTTGTTAATTTTTCAAAAGGAACGCAACCATCTAATCAGAATTTTAAACCAACTTTTTAGCAGGCATGAATACTTTTATTCTCTCTCTTTTGTGTTATGCATTTTAAATGTTACCTAAACGTTAATTTACATGTTTTTCTTAAAATAAAGTAGGAACCTTAATTAGGAAAAGTGAAATCTAATTTGGGACTGTTATTGTGAAAAATCTCAATCTGAATTAAAACTTATAACCCTTGTGTGCTTAGGATATATATTTTGGTTTGTCATTATGGGTGTAGGTTTGCATGTAAAAATACATAGTTGCGCTATTTAAATTGAAAAGGGACTTGTGCAATCACATAAAATTATATAGGTACGATCAAAGTGAATTAGTATTGTGTGTTCCATAAACTCGCATGATGTTGAATTTATAATTATTGAATGAAATAAATTGTGTTAATTATGATGATGGGTTGAATGAATTAAATTAAAGTTAAACTATGACCATATGAGTAATTGTGGAATTATTGATAAATTGGATTTTGCGACTTGTGTATTTTAATTATTGCCATTGCAGGGATGACGGGATTTTTGGGTAGTTATGCTCTCACCTATATTTTAGGAATACTTGATAGGTATGGGACTAGTTGGTATGCCTTAGTTGCGGTTAACACTTTCTAGGTATGGGACTAGTTAGTGTAGATTGTTCTGGATGGGATATTTCGGGGTGGGACTGATTTTTGGTGTCGTTTTGTTGATTTGGATAACCAAGGTGCGAGACTAAGAAGAGATAAATAATAGAAATTCATCCTATAAAATAGGGTAGGGTGCCCTTGTGTTTTGGAGACCTCTAGGTATGGTACTGGAGGTAGGTTTAAGAATTTATGCCCTATAATAGGGTGGGGCTAAAATAATAAATAATGAGAAACTAAGAAATTAAAAATTAGCAGGCGTCATTAATAAGTGCAGGCCTGACAGAATACAGGTTGGATGGCTATTGCGATGTGGGTGTGTGTTGGTGTTGTAATAAGTGCAGGGATGACAGAATATGGGTTGGTTGGCTATTATGATGTGTCATGCATGGAACCTCATCAATAAGCGCAGGGATAACCGAGTATGGGTTGGCTGGGAATAACGAGGGAAATGTGTGTGGTGTAAAACCTGAAGGGCCCGAATAAGTGCAGGACATACAATAGGTCGTCTGGCTATGAAGGCACGGCTATAACATTAATAATGACGTAACAAATTAATTTTAATAAAGATGCTGACTTTGGAAGTAATTATCAAATTGTGATATCATAAGTTGTACTTAAACTCTTGGAGTGGCATAATTATGCGATTAGATGATAGTAGTTTATTTTACATTAAGAATTATTACTTTAATTAAAGTATTCTATTATGGTATTTATTATGTATAATGATACTATCTGGGCGCACTAACCCTAATTGGGGAGAGTATCTTGTATTCATGCGGTGGGCTCTGACTTATTGCATTGACTAACATTTAAGATATAACACTGTATTAGTTGCATATGAGCGATTGAAGATATTTTTGGAGGTGCAACTCGAGTTTACTTTGGATGATTTCGTAATTAGGATTTCTTTCCTATTCTGTCGCTTTTAATTATAAGACTTTATTTATGGATTTAGTAGGCCAATAAGTTCTACAATTGTTTACGATTTTATTAAAATATTACAGTTGGATCATTTTATTTGAGATTGGATTTATTTATTGGAGATTACCACGGTGATGGATTTATTATTGAATGAATGGTTATTATTATTGTACTAAATCTGGTGGTTATCTTGTGGAATAAATTTTATATATCTAATATATCTGTCACATTCTAAGGATGATAACTTATTTAGTGACGCTCAACGTAGTTTGGTGGTGACAATTGGCCACCTCGCTTATCAGATTGCGCGGGGTGTTACAGATGCTATCAGAGCATGGTCTTAGGTCTCATAGGTTGTGAGTCCATTTTATCTTCCGCGTTTCTTATCTTTGATTCCTTTTAATGATTTTTACTCTTTGTATTCCGAGTCCGATGTTGTTTTGTTCCTATTATTTCAGATAGCAAACACTAAGAGAGCTGGAGATAGGAGAGAGGGTTCGGTATCTAGTTCCACAAGTCAGGAGAGGTCGAGGCAATTTGTATTGGATGGTGAGGATTTAGAGGCTAGTGTGCATGAGGCCATGGCGGCTGGTATTTAAGTAGGGAGACAGGGGTGGGTGACTTTAGAGGCGCAGTAGCAGGGTACACCTTCTTCGACTTGGGGTAGAGTGAGGGCCAATTTTCATAAGGGAAATCCTCGAACCTTCACAGGGGGATCGGACCCAACGGTTTCTCATTAGGGGAGGATGAGGCACTTGAAGATGGTGGACTACACACATGTGTAGAAATAGATTGTAGTTACATTTAAGTTGACTGGATATGTATTACAGTGGTGGGAGAGTGTCACCACATCATAAGACAGGGATCACTTGAACTATGGAGATTTTCTAATAAAGTTTAATAATAAGTATTTCTCGTATGTGATCAAGAGTGGGAAGAAGAGGGAATTTCTAGACTTAGAGTAGGGTTCAAAGTTCATCACTGAGTATGAGCAGGAATTTAAAATTTTATCCATGTTTGTATTGGAGGAGGTAAATACCGAGGCAGAGAAGATGGAGTGCTTCATTAAGGGATTATCTTGGTTTATTAGGTAGATGATGTTGGGGAATCTAGCATACACTACGTACACTCAGGTGGTGGATGTCGCAATGTTTTTGTGGCAGGAGAAATTAAATTACCAGAAGAAGTTGTGGAAGAAACAAGAATCAAATGGTCAAGGAGGGGAGAATAATGGTCGTAACGACCAAGCATGGAAGAGACAACGATTGAGTCTAGAGAAGAAGGGAAATACTGTCCAGCAGGGCACTCAGGGGCAACGACTGTAGGGTGAGTAAAACCTGGGTAGGCATTTTGGACCCTTTAGGGCTGCATGTTTTGTTTGCCTAGGGATAGGGCACTGAGATTCTAGGTATCTTATGAGGGAGGTCCTGCAGGGCCAAGGGACTTAGGGCCAAGGCCTTCCAGTACTGGAAGCACCAGGGGTACAAGGAGTGCCAACAGCTCCATTGGTGGCCACAGTGGGTAGGTGTTATATGCTTCCGACTGGGGAGCCTCAGGCAGGGCAAGCACTGTAGGAGCCACGATGTGGCTAGTGCAGTAGTACGGTACGTAGTATTTTCTTAGATACTTATATCTATAGGTGATATATATATATATATATATATATATATATATATATATATATATATATATATATATATATATATATATCATGGGGTATGTGCGTGTATGGCTCAGTGTTTGGGCTCCTAATCGTGGTATCCTATGGGTAGGGCATATGTGAGACTTATTTGATTTTGCGCATTTACAATTCGTTGATTTTCGAGGAAAAAATTCCTGTGCTAGTGGGGAAGAATGTAACTCCCCCTAGATTTTAAAATTGGTAATAAGTAAATTAATTCGGAATTCGAAAAATAAATTTTTTGGATTTAATTATTTTTAGTAATTTAAGATGATGGATTTTATTTATGGAAAGTAGGATTTTAAACTGAATTAAAATCGAGAACGATATTGCATTTCTTTTAACTTATATATTAAAAATTGGTGAATTGGCAACCTGATCTAGACCGGATCGATTCGGCCTGGAGGACGAATCGATTCGGAGTGGTCAATGTCGGAAGTAAGTTGGTTTTTAAAGAGTTTGAGTTAATTACAACTCTAATCTTTGCTTATATTAAAAGTAACTTGGGGTTTGACTTTTCTAAACACTTTTTCAAAAACTTTTCAACAAGAAAACTCCTACAATTTTATCACCTTTCATCTAAAAACCCTAGAACCAAATTTAATCAAGATTCAACTCAAGTTTTGAAGGCCTAATTAGTGTTTTTTCAATATTGTTCAAGAACAACTCTTTGTTAATTTGTTGAGAGGAACGTAACCATGTAATCATAATCGTAAACTGATTTTTCAGTGGGTATGAATACTTTTTTTCTATCTCTTTAGTGTTATGCATTTTAAATGTCACCTAAACGTTAATTTACATGTTTTTCTTAAAATAAAGTAGGAAACTTAATTAGGAAAAGTGAAATCTAATTTGGGACTATTTTGTGAAATATTTTAATCTTAATTAAGACTTATAACCCTTGTGTGCTTAGGATAGAGATTTGGTTTTGTCATTATGGGGGTAGGTTTGCATGTACAAATACATAGTTGCACTATTTAAATTATAAAAGGACTTGTGAAATCACATGAAATTATATAGGTATGATCAAAGTGAAGTATTATTGTGTGCTCCATAAACTCGCATGATGTTGAATTTATAATTATTGAATGAAATAAATTGTGTTAATTACGATGATGGGTTGAAAGAATTAAATTAAAGTTAAATTGTGACCATATAAGTAATTGTGGAATTGTTGATAAATTAGATTGTGCGACTTGTGTGTTTTAATTATTGCCATTGCGGGGATGTTGGGATTTTGGGTAGTTATGCTCTCACCTATATTTTAGGAATACGTTCTAGGTATGGAAATAGTGGGTACGCCTTACTTACGGTTAACACTTTCTAGGTATGGGAATAGTTAGTGTATATTGTTACGAATGGGATATTTCGGGGTGGGGCTGATTTTTGGTGTCATTCCATTGATTTGGATAACCTAGGTGCGAGACTAGGAAGATATAAATAATAGAAATTCACCTATAAAATAGGGTAGGACGTAGTTGTGTTTTGGAAACCTCTAGGTATGGGACTAGGGGTAGGTTTGAGCATTTATGCCCCATAATACAATGGGGTTAAAATAATAAATAATGAGAAACTGAGAAATTGAGAAATAATTCCTAAAGTAATAAATGTGTATTAAAATTGGAAGACGTCGTTAATAAGTGCAGGACTGATAGAATATGGGTTGCTTGGCTATTGCGACATGCGATTGTGTTGGCATTGTAATAAGTGCAAGGCTGACAGAATACGGCCTGGCTGGCTATTATGACGTGTCATGTGTGGAACCTCGTCAATATGTACAGGGCTAACATAGTATGGGTTGGTTAGCTTTAGCGAGAGGAACTTGTGTGGTGTAAAACTAGAGACGGGCCCGAATAAGTGCAAGACATACAATAGGGTCGGTTGGCTATGATGGCATCTCTATAACATTAATAATGACGTAATAAATTAATTTGAATAAAGATGGTGAATTTGGAAGTAATTACCAAATTGTGAAATCATAAGTTGTACTTAAACTCTTGGGGTGGAATAATTATGCGATTAGATGATAGTAGTTTATTTACTCGCACGTTATGAATTATCGCGTTAATTGAAATATTCTATTATGGTATTTATTATGTATAATGCTAATGGCTGGGTCCATGGAACCTAATTGGGGAGAGTAGCTTGTATTAATGCAGTGGGCTCTGACCCATTGCGTTGACTAACATTTTAGGTATAGCCCTAGAGTATCTATATAGGAGTGATTAGAGATATTTTTGAAGGTGCAGTTGGAGTTTACTTTAGATGCTTTAGTGATTAGGATTTATTTCCTATTCTGCCGCTTTTAATTATAAGACTTTATTTATGGATTTAGTGGGCCAATCGGTCCCACAATTGTTTACGGTTTAATTCAGATATTTACAGTTGGATCATTTTATTTGAGATTGGATTTATTTATTGGAGATTAGCATGGTGATGGATTTGTTATTACATGAATGATTATTATTATTGGAATAAATCTAATTGTTATCTTGTGTAATAAATTTTATGTGTCTCATACATCTATCACAAGCTAAGGATAATAACTTATTTAGTTACGCCCGATGTAGTTTGGCGGCAGTGACTGGCCACCTCGCTTGTTAGATTGTTCGGGATTTACAGAAGGAAGGTGAAAAGTGCATAGCGGGAAGATAATCAAACCATGGATAAAATTTCTTGAGATGATGCAGATTGATTGAACATTCCGTGTCATCTCTATTCAAATTGGTTAGTATGGTTTCTAGTCCTGATAAGATCTTATTTATAAGATATGGTCCACTCCAATTGGACTTGAATTTTCCTGTCGGATCCTATATGAGTTCTATAATTTCTTTGAGAGAAAGGTCACAATCTCACACATTGCGATCTCTGACTTTATTATTGAATGATTGTGAAATACAATGATGATTCTCTTATATGTGATATGAATGCTTTACTCTCTGTAAGTTTATATGAATACTTAAAGTTCCCCATTGGATTGGATTGTCTTAATTCCGTGCCATGATATTTTTAAGTCTTTGTCCAAGAGGTCCGCAAAAATCTTTATAAACTTCAACTTGGATCACTCATACCCAACCTCGCGTACACCACTTAAGAAATGTGTATTTGACTTATCGAACTTAGATTAACGCCCTGGCTAAAATTAAACGTTTTGGATAAATTCTCAAATATACTATGCAAATATACTCATCGTATATAAAAATATTTTTTAGAAATTACATATTTTTCAATGTATTATAAGTATGGGCGGTTTAGGTTGAGAACAAATATACTTAGAGTTTTTTATAAAAATAATTTTCAAATTTAGGAAGAAAAAATTGGATAAAATTCCTAGAAAATAGCATAATGGGCTACCTCATCACCACAGTGAAGGTTTCTTCACTACAACAAACATGTCTTCGTTGGTACCAAGTCCTTTATGTAAAACACAAGATCTTTACGCAACCTCATATTTCTTTAGATTCACAGCTCGGATAATTTGTTTTGCTGCACCGAACCTACTATAAAGTGTACAAAAAGCACTTGATGACATTTTCTCAAATGTCTCAATGGGAATAATTTAAAGGACATCTTTTTGGCTAATTGTACTAGACTTGATGTGGGTACACCGATTTTCTCACCATAAGGCCTGGACGAGTATCCCATCCTCAGCGGCCCAAAACCCAGGCCCATCACTTCTGGTATTCGTCCATTTACTCCGCGATGCCATGAAGAGGAGTTGTGGGGGTACATGATCCCATGAAAGGGAGATGGCTAATAAAGAGGAACCTATCACCCCCACTACTCTAAGACATACATGTATAAATTAAACCCCAAGTCCGGGGAAAAGGACAAGTTGTATTCTCTGTACTTACTCTTCAGAATATAGAGGAATAACACTGACTGAACCACCGTGGACGTAGGCACTTCTTTGCTGAACCACGTATCCCCGTTGTTGTGATTGGTCTTTCATCTGTTTTTTCTTGGTTGTTACCTCTTTCATATTTTATTTGTGTTGCATAATAATTGCCTCCACAATTGGCGCCGTCTGTGGGAAGCGTTTATCTTTCCTTAAGAAGAGCCCACACCAAGAAAAAATCTAAGATGTCTGGTCACAGCAGCAATGCTCCTCAAGCAGGAGACATTCAGGAGCCACCCGCTCCTCGCAGGATTAGGTCTGAAGTCCGACATTCCGATCAAGGGGCTCGCTTAGAAAGGCCATCCTCAGAAGAAAGTCAAGGACCAGCAAGGTCCACTCAGATATCCAGATTGATCGATGCGTACGAAGCAAGGCTCCACGAGCAGAGGGAGTCTTCTCGTAAGTATGAGGCTGAGAGTGCTCGCCTGAAAAGAAGACTGGAAAAAGAACTACGTCCTGATACCAGGAGGCGCCCCTATCGCACTCCTAGCCCTCAGGCGAGCAAATCTCGCAGCCGAGGAAGGAGCCCTAGGCGGCAACATCAAGGGTTCGAAGGTGGAGAATCAAATGACGACCTCCGCGAGCAGCTGAGAAAAGCTCGCCGCTATCATAGCCCTGCTCGCAGCGACGACAACATACGGAACCTAGTCCGCAGAAAATTGGACCAACATCCAGCTCACCGCGGCACCAGGTCGACCAGAGAACTCGCCAGGAGAGCCCTCAAGACCCAGATGAAATCGCCCTTCACAAGGGAAATTGAAGAAGAAGAAGCTCCCAAAAAGTTTGCTATTCCAAGGTTCAAGATTTATGACGGGAAGACTGATCCCATTGATCATGTCAGGCAGTACCGGCAGGCTATGACCCTCTGGAATCATCGAGATGCGTTGATGTGCCGTATTTTCCCCTCGAGCCTTCATGACGTGGCCCAGAAATGGTTCGAGAAACTCCCTCACCGATCCATCAGAAATTTCAAATCCCTGGCCGAGCTCTTTACGGCCAGGTTCATCACCAGCAGCTCCCATCCCAAAAGGATGGATGCTCTATTGACGATGAAGAAAACTCCTCAGGAAACACTCCGAGACTACGCGAAAAGGTACTGGGAATTATTCAACGAAGTCGAGGACTGCGCAGAAGAGGTGGAAGTGGCTTCATTCAAAATTGGGCTACCCAGCTCTTCCCTCCTCTACCAGTCCTTGACAAAGAAGGAAGCAACCACCATTGATGACCTGATGGCCCGGATTGAGAAATACGCAAAGGTGGAAGATGTCACCCGCCTTAACGTAGGTGAAAACGGTCGAGCCAAGCTCGCCACGAAGGGAAGTGAGAAAGTTGATAACCAGAAAAAAGGAGGGAAGAATGGGAGCAAGAATGGCCCCAAGAATGGAGGAAGTCCTGACATTGCAAAGTCATTCCAGGCAGTCAACACCGTCTTCAAAGAACCAATTTACAAAATTCTCGCTAAGATCAAGGATGAGCCGTTCGTCAAATGGCCCCGGAAAATGGGAGGAGACCCATCGAAAAGAAATAACGCGCTGAGATGCACCTTCCACAAAGAGGGAGGACATAAGACCGAGCACTGCAAGGCTCTTAAGTCCCACCTCGAGGAGTTGGCCCAATCCGGACATTTGAATGACTTTGTGGAAAGGAAGGTAGAGAGAGTGACTGTCCACAAGGAGGCAAAACCCGACAACGTATTAGAAGACGACACCGGACACGAATTCGCAGTAATCCATGGAGTATCTGATGTTAAGCAAATCCAGGGCAACTCAGCTCGGATGGAGGTAAAGAAGCTGACAGCAGTAATGCAAGCTTTTCAAATTGATCCAGCGAAATCACAGGCAGGAAAACGCCGCCGAGCAGAGGACATCAACTACAACAAGCACATCGTCTTCACGGATGAAGATCTTGTAGGAGTAAGGACCCCACATCACGATGCCTTAGTCATTACACTCAGGATAGCCAACTTTGATATCGACAGGCTGCTCGTCGATCAAGGAAGCTCATCCGAAGTAATGTACATCGACCTGTTCAGAAAGTTGAAGCTGGACATCGCCGACCTGAAGGGAACCACTGTCCCTCTGGTGGGCTTCGCTGGAAAAATGACCATGCCTTTGGGCAAGATAGTACTACCAGTGCTCGCTGGAAGTGTTTCGAAAATGATCGAATTCTTGGTGGTCGACATCGATTCACCGTATCAAGCCATCCTCGGCAGGGGATGGCTTCATGCAATGAAGGCAGTCTCCTCGACCTACCACCAGAAACTCAAATATATCACCGAGCGGGGAGTGATGGAGATACATGGCGACCAAGCGATGGCGAGAAAGTGCTTCATAGAGGCCATCCGACCGAAGCCAAAAAAAAAGACGTTCGAACCAGCGAGAGAATGGAGGAAGGTGCAATCCCCTCCAAATAGCAATTAAAATACGGAAGGCCCGGAGTGGAAGAGACCAGGCTCCACCCCTCCGAACGAGTTGTAGAAGACCTGGTAGAAGTAATTGCCAGGGAAGGCGACAACAGCAGAGTCTTCCTGATCGGAACCTCACTCACTAACGAAGAGCAAAAGGATTTGTTAACCTTACTCAGGAGCAACATAGATGTTTTCGCTTGGGAACCCTACGAGCTGCCAGGAATCGATCCCAATATGGTCTGCCATCAGTTGCACGTCAATCCCACATTCAAACCGATAGCACAGAAGGCACGACGAACTGCTCCCGAGAAAGCCAAAGCAATAGAACAGGAGGTCGAAAAACTACTGGATGCAGGATCCATACGAGAAGTGCAGTTCCCCAAATGGTTATCCAACCCAGTGGTAGTTCCAAAAAGCAACGGTAAATGGAGAGTTTGCATAGACTTCACTGACCTCAACAAAGCCTGCCCAAAGGATAGCTTCCCTCTTCCAAAAATAGACCAACTAGTAGACGCCACCGCAGCTCACGAGCGAATGAGTTTCCTGGACGCATACTCAGGCTATCACCAGATCCCCTTATATGCCCCAGATCAGGATAAAACGGCGTTTATCACGATGGTTGGTCTATACTGTTACAAGGTCATGCCTTTTGGGCTTAAAAATGCAGGGGCAACTTATCAGCGGCTGGTTACTAAAATGTTCAAACAACAGATGGGAAACACAATGGAGGTCTACATCGACGACATGCTCGTCAAAAGCAAGGAGAAAGAAAACCACCTTTCTAACCTGGCAAGTACCTTCGAAATCCTCAGGAAATACCGAATGAAACTCAACGCGAGCAAGTGTTCCTTCGGTGTCCAGTCAGGAAAGTTCCTTGGGTATTTGGTCAGCAAGCGTGGCATAGAAGCAAATCCGGACCAGATTGAGGCAATTAAACGGGTGCAACCTCCCCGCACAATCCGCGATGTACAGAAGCTCACTGGAATGCTCGCTGCTCTGAATCGTTTCATTTCTAAATCCTCCGAGAGATGCAAGCCCTTCTTCCAACTCTTAAAAGGCAGCAAAACGATAGAATGGACCCCAGATTGCTCGCAAGCATTAAGCGAGCTCAAATCCTACCTAAGCTCCCCACCACTGCTTGTCATACCACATCAAACGGACCCCTTATACCTCTACCTCTCTGTATCCAGCCACACTATCAGCTCAGCGCTGATGTGTGAAGTCGCAAGGATCCAGCACCCAGTCTATTACGCGAGCAAAACCTTACTAGACGCCGAGCAGCGCTACCTGCCATTAGAAAAGCTCGCATTTGCCCTAGTAATGTCTTCGAGGAAACTAAAGCATTACTTCGAAGCTCATACGATCGTTGTCCTTACATCACACCCCCTCAAGGCTGTCCTAAGGAAGGCGGATTTGTCAGGCAGGCTGTCTAAATGGTCAGTCGAGCTCGGCCGGTTTGACATCCAATTTCAACCAAGGACAGCTATCAAGGGACAAATCCTCGCTGACTTCATAGCTGAATTCACGGGCAAAGAACCTCTCGACCAGCCTAACCCAACAGAACAAAACAGCCAGGCTACAGGGGAAAACTGGAAGCTATTCGTTGATGGAGCCTCCAACTCAAAGGGGGCAGGAATAGGAATTGTTCT
The DNA here is from genome assembly GCA_949130495.1 of Sambucus nigra. Lineage (NCBI taxonomy): Eukaryota > Viridiplantae > Streptophyta > Magnoliopsida > Dipsacales > Adoxaceae > Sambucus > Sambucus nigra. The sequence goes on from OX422214.1 coordinate 16,057,985, forward strand.
CATCACTCCAGAAAATGCATTCCTCGAGCAAGGAATTAGGCTGGGATTTGCAGCCTCCAACAACGAAGCAGAATACGAAGCCTTAATTGCAGGTCTCCAAAGGGCGCAAACTCTAGGAGCAAAGCATTTACAGGTATTCGGAGACTCGCAACTAGTTTCCAATCAGATAAGTGGAGACTACAACGCGAAGGACGAGAGAATGGAAGCCTACCTCTCGGTGGTAAGAAACTTGATGACAAACTTTGAAGAAATCAACATCCAGCAGTTTCCCAGGGGGCAGAACAGCCACGCTGACGCCTTGGCAGCCCTGAGCTCGGCAGTTGATTCCAACCTTAAAAGGGTCATCCCTATCGATTTCCTTAGCTACCCGAGCATTCACCCCAACTGTGAGCTAACAAGAGCAAAACAAATACTCCAATTAGAACCAGCCCCTAGCTGGATGGATCCCTTAAGAGGCTATTTGAAGGACGGAACGCTCCCAGATGATAAAAGGACCGCCCACCAGATAAGAGTCAAAGCTGCTCGCTTTCACTTATCCACGGGGGGCGTCTTGTATAAAAGATCTTTCTCCGGCCCCTACCTTAGATGCGTCCACCCAAGCGAGGTCGAGACAGTACTTCACGAGCTCCACGAAGGAATCTACGGAAGCCACATCGGAGGAAGATCTCTAGCCTTCCGAGCAATGAAAGAAGGTTACTGGTGGCCGTATATGCAAAGGGACTCCGCAGTATATGTCCGCAGATGCCTAAAATGCCAGCTTCACGCCCCCATGGTCCACCAGCCTGCCAGCGAATTGAAATCCCTAACCAGCCCCTGGCCTTTTGCCCAGTGGGGAATGGACATCGTGGGACCACTACCCACCGCTGCCGGCAACCGCAGATACTTATTGGTCGCCACCGATTACTTTACCAAGTGGATCGAGGCAGAACCTCTGGCGAACATCCGAGATGCTGACATGATGAAATTCATATGGAAAAATATAATCACTCGATTCGGGATCCCCAGAACCATCATCACTGACAATGGGACACAGTTCGAAAGTGGCCCCTTTCAGGACTTCTGCGACCAACACGGAATCAGGCACCACTTCAGCTCGGTAGCTTATCCTCAGAGCAACGGACAAGCTGAGGCTTCCAACAAAACAGTGATCGCTGGATTAAAAAAGCGGTTAGAACGAGCAAAAGGCGCATGGACTACCGAGCTACCACATGTCTTATGGGCATTCAGAACGACTCCCAGACGAGCCACAGGTCAGACGCCCTTCTCACTAGCATATGGTATGGAAGCGGTCATCCCATTAGAAGCAGGATTGCCTACAATGAGATCCGACCTTGTCGAGCAGAACCAGAACGATCAGGCTTTGCTCGCTGAACTCGACTTGGCCGACGAGCGCAGGGAACTTGCCCTAGTAAAACTAGCGAATTATCAGCAACAGCTCGCGAAGCACTACAGCAAAAAGGTCAATCCGAGGAAGTTCGAAATTGGAGACTATGTCCTAAGAAAGGTCCTGGGCAACACGGTGAAACCATCAGATGGTAAACTGGGCCCAAACTGGGAAGGACCTTATGAAATAATTAGAGACGACCTACAAGGTGCCTATCATCTGAAAACGATGGAGGGCAGAGAGATCCCACGAGCATGGAACGCAGCTAATCTCAAGAAATTCTACTTTTAGGAGTTCTGTTGTTAGATCTTTTATTGTACTCGTTTTGGGAAAAGACAGTTTATTTCTTGACTCACCAATAAAAATCTCTCAGTTGATTACTCTCTAAAAGTATAACAATTATATCTTATTGCACATCCTTTTCAAATCACAGGTATAATAGTTGACATAGCAGGGGAACACCCCTCCTCGGGTCATCGTCACGAAAGCACGACAGACCTCTTAGCATTGCCCATGGCAATATATGAAGCCCTACAGAGCATTCTTTGGCATCAAACCTACTTTGGTTAAAATCCTGACGGATGAAGACATCCAAAAACAGGTGTGTCCTCGCCAATTGCCCCTCTTAGACCTAAGGAAGTGTGACGACATGACCTAAAAGGTAAAGAGAGAGCACAATGGTATTCTTAATACTGGACTGGGCGGACACTATAAAGCTGGAAAAATATAACAGAGATTGGATAAACACGTTTAGTCGGCAAAACGCCCAAAACTCAAATATATCCATTAATCTTTTATATTTACAAACAATAATGGTACATGTTTAGTCGGCAAAGACCCGCCCAAAGCATTTACAATTATTAAAAAACAAAAATCAAGAAGGGGGAAGCCTCCGAGCAAGGTAGTCAGCAACCTTAGCTCTCCTCCCATCATCAGGGGCAGGATCGAATTCCTCTACAACTTCACTTGTGTCCAACTCCAGTAGCCGCCGAGGAATAGCATCGATAGGAATCCATCGGTCATCTCGCCTAAATGGATTGGGCATCAGAATAGAGGAAGACATCTCATGCCGATACCACAACATCGAATTTCTCGGCACCTGCAGCTCTTTGAGAGCACTCAACCACCCCCTGATAAAGGAAAGCTGCTCGAACTCTGATAACCTTGTGGGAGAATCTAGCCAGCCCTGATCATAGCCATCAGTCCACACTTGGTGAGGGCCCTTCTTAAATAAATGCCGCAGTCGGGTGACGTCCCTCTGAAGCCCAGCAGCAGTTACGTAAGCTCGCTGAACATCGCCGCGCAGCTCCTCCATCTCCCTCTCACGCTGCTCCTCAGCTCCCCTACTCCTACCCCGCGTACTCCTACCAGCTCGCGGGAGGGGTGGCCGAGCAACTCGCGATGAGGAAGAACCTTGCAAGACTGCCGACGCGGTGCTCGGAGAATGCTCCTTAAGCTTCAGGACCTCACGCCTCAGGTCGTCATTCTCCCGCTGAAGAAACTCCAAGACCTGATTGATCTCGGTGGCCTCCAGTAACTTTACTCTCAGCTCGCTGATTTCTTCTTGCACTGAAGCTCCGATCTCCCCCATTTCCTGAAGCCTGTCCTTCAATTTAGCCACCAGCTTGGACTGATCCTTATACTTCTGGTTCCTTGATTTAGCAAACCTACAAAGCCTAGCAAAAGCCTGGCGAACTGCAGGGCTTACATTAGGACCCAGAGTTCTACCCAATTGGGAGGTGACAGGAATATAATCATCCACATCAACCAACTACAGAGAAAAGAAGAGAAAAGAATGAAATCAGCACAAGTAAAAACGCAGCCTTTTTATTTATACCAAGCGAGGTTACATCAGAACAAGAAAGAAAAAATTACAAAGAAACCCTATCACTTAGCAACCTCGGAGGATGGGTCCTTGTCTTTATTAGCATCAGCAGGGGCATTACCCTCCGCAGGGGTATCCACTGCCTCCTCGACCAAGGGAGCATCAGAAGAGGTCGCCCGAGAAACAGGACAGGTGCCTTCAACAGTTGGGGCTGGATCCTCATCCACTATCGGTTTTGGCCCTGGATCATGCTCATCGAAGAGTGGAGATGCAACATCCACCCCTGCAGCCACAAGGGCCTTGTTCCACCCCTTCTTGAAGTTCAGACGGCTAATATAGCCTATCTGAACCTCGGCGTCTTCATACACAGCAGCCCAGCCAGAATTGTATGAATCTTCTTTAACAGTGGCTGCCTGGGCTTTCTCCATCTCCAGCTGCTCAGCAAGAACCCTGTTCTTCTCCACAAAATCCAGTTTGCTCGAGCAGACCTGTTCATACGACTCCCTCAGCTCTCCAAGCTCCTTGACAGCATTATCTCTCTCGCGAGCAGAATTAGCAAGGGCCAAGTCAGAAGAAGCTCGAGCCGCGTCAGCAGCCTTCAGATCGGCCTCCAGCTGAGAACCCCTGGCCACCAGAGTAGAATTCTGCTGCTCCAGCTCGCTGTTCCTTCTCAACAGCTCGTCGCGAGAGCGATAGAGCACAGCGAAGTCAGTCACAAACTGCAGAAAACAAGGGAAAGATCAGAAAAGAGGAAACCATCAAAACAGACAAAAAAGAAGTTGAGAAATAGAAGAGAAACCTTACCAAGGCAAGCCTCTGGCTAGCCTGCAAGGCCAGTTGATCAGACCCTAACGCCCTCTCGCGATCTGCAGGGAGGACTGCCCTCTCAAGCAGAGCAGGGGCGAGTTGAGGAGAGGTAGCCACCGAAGCCCCCTCAGGCAAAGCAGATACTGGGACCAAGGCTTGAACGGTCTTAGTCCTCAGCTCCATCTTCCTCCTCTCCTCTTCTTTCTCTTTCTCCCTCCTCTTCCTCTCTTCCACCTTCTTCCTCTCCTCCTCCTTTTTCTTCTCCCTCTCCCTCGACTGCTCCTCCTCTCTCTTCTTCTTCTCTTGCTCTTGAGAGGAAGGCCGAGAACCAGTAGCTATGGCCCCGGAAACAGTCTTCGACTTCTTGGACCTCTGTGTAAGAAGCACATCATCATCATCATCATCATCCCGGATCAGATTCTTCCTGGGAGGCATTTCTTCACCTGGACTGCTGGTAGAACTCGATGAACTACTACTATCAGCACTGCCTCCACCCAAGTTACTCACAACACCTGCAGGCTCGCTCTCCGAGCTGCTCTCGTCCTCATCCACTTGGATGGGCTCCGCTGAAATCTCTTCGGAAGAGTCAAAATCCGGAACACTTTCCACAGGTCGGGCTATGAAGCTGGAGCCTGTGTTCTTGTATTCAAGCAGAAAAGCAGCAGACCTAGGGTGCTCGCCGTCACCCAAAGGTTCCCTGATGTTCCAAGCTTTCACCAATTCCGAGATACGAACCTCGCTGAGAGCTGGCTCCAAGTTCTTTATCTTCGCTGAAAAGGAAAGAGCAAGGAGGAGTTAGAAAAATCACAAAGCTAGCAAAGGTTGAAACAACAATACAACATCTACCTATATATTCTTCCCCATAAAAGGGGATAATGAACCTCTCGGACCTCGACCCTTCAAATTGAGGGGAATATTGCCAGTTCCTAGCGAGAAAACCTTCTTGCCAGTAGTCCTTATGGGAATCAGGTAAATTTACTACCAATACCCTATCAGGGCTCCTGGCCTTAAGGTACAAGACCCCTGAACTCGTTCGAGAAAAAGAATAACAAAAACAGACCTCGGCAAGCCCTAACCTCGTGCCGTACAACTGATTTATCCTGTGCACACCATTCACTATTTTCCACACGTTGGGCGAACATTGTGCAGGCACAATACCAAAATAACTAAAAAAGTGCAGAAACAAACCATTAGGGGGAAAGGTGAGACCCCCCTGAGAAAGCAACAGGACGTGAATCCAATGTGCATCCTCTATGTCCCTAACGTTCCTAGGCGGCGAGACACAACACTCAATCTCTACCCATTCAGGAATACCATAGAATTTTCTAAACTCAGTTACCGACCTATTTCCAATCTTTGCCATTGGAAAAATGCAAGAAAAACTATAAACTCAAGAAAAAGGGCACAAAAGACTTACAAGACAGAAGATCAGATCAAAAGGCGAAGAAGCGACGAGAGTGGAGACCGAAAACAGAAGGTACAAAACTCAAAAGTTCTCAAAAGATAGAAGATTGCTGGAAGAACTGGAACGTCGACGAAAAAATGTGTTTTATTCCAACAAACCTTCAAAACTAATCATAACGCACGGATAGCGAAGCGGGTGCCGCCAAAGCAACTTCACAGTTTTCAAAGAAATCAACCATCATTACTGATCATCTAAATTCATCGGACCCATAAAAAATGGCCCGACAAATTCAGGGGCAATTGTGGGTACACCGATTTTATCACCATAAGGCCTGGACGAGTAGCCCATCCTCAGCGGCCCAAAACCCAGGCCCATCACTTCTGGTATTCGTCCATTTACTCCACGATGCCATGAAGAGGAGTTGTGGGGGTACATGATCCCATGAAAGGGAGATGGCTAATAAAGAGGAACCTATCACCCCCACTACTCTAAGACATACATGTATAAATTAAACCCCAAGTCCGGGGAAAAGGACAAGTTGTATTCTCTGTACTTACTCTTCAGAATATAGAGGAATAACACTGACTGAACCACCGTGGACGTAGGCACTTCTTTGCTGAACCACGTATCCCCGTTGTTGTGATTGGTCTTTCATCTGTTTTTTCTTGGTTGTTACCTCTTTCATATTTTATTTGTGTTGCATAATAATTGCCTCCACACTTGACTACTAAGATCATGAGTAAGTTACACCTAATATACAATCCTCCTAAATGTTCCCTCACTTATGTCTATATAGTTGTGACAAACACTCTTCTGAACCGAGAGGGAGTTAATATTTTTTTTGCAAGTCAAACCAAATTTATATTTGATAGGGCAATAGCTTTAAGCTTTCTATCTAAGAAATGTTTAGAGAAAATTTGTGTACTCATCCTTTTTGTCAAAATCCTTTTTAACTAAAGCTTATGTTCATGAGTATGTGTTTTCTCTACTAAGGATTGATTTGTGAGAGTAAAGAACCATTACACTTCCATATCCTAACCCAAATAATATGATTCCCTTACACATCCTAGATGCTGCTTTTTTGTTTTCTTAAAGCTTCCAACTGTGTAACAAAAAATACCTTCAACTTTAAAAAAGAGTTTTATGTCTAGGAGGATTTGAAAAGATTTGTCACGGACTAAAACTGGTGGCAATTGTGTAGCTTGCTTTAGTTGTCAAGGCTTTTTTAAGAACATATAGTGGGAAGGAGTGTCTAGTGAAAGTTGTGTATATGTCTCATAGTTTTCTTTTGTAAAACTCCAATATATTAATTAATCCTTCATTTTAGCTCAATGTAATACCCCGTACTTTTGACTATAATTATTTTTGGGATTAATTAATTAATTGCGTATTAATTGGAAATTAATCCGGGTTATAAATACTAATGAGATGCGAATTGGTATTTGATTATGTGCATATATGATTATATATGTATTTGGTATTATAAAATTTGTCGTGAGATTTATATACGGCATTTTAGAAATTTTGTTGAGACGCGTGGGACCGCCGCGTCACGGTATAATATTTTGTTAATAAAAGTGAATTTAAAATCTATAATCCGTATGGTCATTTTGAGTGCGCCAACGCGTCCGGAAGGGTCGAGATAGTCAGAAAACACTAGTCGGGGGTATAGTTTGGGTCCCGGGGTATTTTTAGGCTATACCGGTAACTTAAAGGGTATTTTAGTAATTTGGAATTTTTGGGTAATTAAAAGTGACGAAAATTGAGAGTTGTCATCTGATAAGGAATTGACCCAACCAACCCTTATTAACCCAACAAGCTACGGAGGTTTATTAAATTAGGTTTTCATAAGTTCCCCAAAGCAAACCCTAGCCACCATAGCTTTTTGGAGAAGAAAGCTTGGAGAAGGAGAGAGAGAGAGGAATTCTGCAGAAATTCTACACCGAATCCACACCAAATTCAGAGACAAACAAGGCAAGTGACTTTATTCCATTTAAATTCTGAGAATGTCTTTTCCATGTTAGAAAATTTGGATTTATGGTTGTTCTTGATAAAATATGAAAACCCATGTAGTCTAGATCATAAAAGTTGAGGAATTTGAGAAGGATTGCATGTAGAATAGTTTGGAGACAATTAATCTGATGTTAATACATGTTTGGGTGAAAGAAAAACGAATTAAATTCTGGATTTGATGTTGATATATATCTAGGGTTCATGTTCTTGATGATATTGGAGAAATAGTATAAAATCTTGGGATTTAATGATGTTTAGGATGCCTTATTGCCTTAAAAGACGTTAGTTTATAACCCAAGCATGTTTTAGTATGATTAGAGGACTTAAATCATGGTTAGGACGAACTTTGGAGAAGGATTGAAGTGATAAAAATGGTGAAAAACGATTTTTGGAAAAATCTGGGCCGAAACTGGCAATTCGTTAGAAGCAGCCCCCAGGTCGTTCGAACGAGCTTCTAACGAGTTGACCAGTTGTTACTAACGAGCAGGGATTTCGTTCGATATCTCGTTCGAATGAGATATCGTTAGAAGGGACAGTTCGTTCGAACGAACTGGGATCTCGTTCGAACAGCCTCGTTCGAATGAGACTTCTAACGACCTGACAGTCCAAACTCGTTCGAAGTCTCGTTCGAACGAGACTTCTAACGAGTTGACAGTTTTGTCCTTTTTGGACTGTTTTGATTTTTGGAGTCCCGGAAACTGGTTCGAGGGTAGAGTTAACATTCTTTGATGATGTAAGGATAGATTTGGGACTTTTGGGTTATTGAGAGGAGTAAATTATATGCGAGAGTTATATCAAATAAACCATTTGGGTTGAGACGTGAGTGTCTACTGTGATGTGAGGATGAATTATAGCGTGTATAAATTACAAACCGGAATACTACGAATTGTGATAATTATAGTTAGTACGAGAGTGCAATATGTACTACGATTAAAATACGGTATTACTAAGATATGTGTTTACTTAGTATTGGTATATGGATTGTGTGTATGACATACCTACCATACTTGCTATCACGGGAGGTTTGCGTTCGCTTAGGACCCTCTAATCCTTGTGTGCCTACGGGAGGGATATAGACTGGTACCTTGATGAACATAGGTCATAGAAAGACTTATTGTGATATTAATAAGTCCGCTGACCATGGGAGCGTAGGTATGTGCGTGACCCATGTGATGGTGACTGTGTTCGCCTCCACTATTTGTGAATTGTGTTATCTGAACTATTCCTGAGAGATTCGGAATATGTGATCCTTATGTACGTGATGTACCGGGATGGATAGCAGAGTATGTGTGCACCATAGCTTAGATTGCGGGGTGCTTGTATCGTATATTTATGATGTGAATAATATACCTTAAATTAATGGAAATCCTCATGTTATTGTTGTGAAAATATTACGGTATTGTTTCGAGATATATAATGGGTTAACTAATAGTTATATCAATGATGTATTTAGTAACTGAGTTTACGTTAAACCTCTATTTAATTACGAGCATTATATGTTAATAGAACCGAGTAATATGGGTAGAACCTTTGGCAGTCTAGCTAGTTATGTTGTCAGTTAGCTAGTAGTATGGGTCGTTATAGATGGGTATTTTGCGTTAGGAGTGCATAGTTAGACGAGAGGTGAGAATATCATGTGAGTGCACGTCCTAACATGTACTATGCATTTAATGTTTTAAATGTTTTTAAAGCACTTGCAGGTTTTTAAAATATAACTCCACATTCGGGCTCTGACCCGTTTGCTTTTCAAATCTCTTTTTCTTTGTAAAATCATTTTAGGTGCCCAGCCACAAGGACACCAAGCATAGGATACTCATTCAGGTGACGAGCTGTAGCTGCTTGTGGAAGGTACAGGGATTTGCATGTAGACGCCTCCATCTTTTGGATTCCAGAGTCACCATCTATCAGTTGTAGGGCATGTTGCCCATTTGTTTAGAGACATCTTTTATATTTCAGTTTTTCAGACTTTAGCATGTTCTATTTCAGTTTCGGTTATTCATTTCAGTTATGGGATTGTAGTGAGGAGTTTTCCTCCAGACTTTATTTACTCTATTGTGATGGTTATTCAGTTTACTTCAGTATGGTGAATGATGTTATTTATTTCTTCATTTTACTTGTTGTATGTTAATCAGACTTAAATTAAAATTTGGCACTTACTTTTTAAATACTAGGTGGTTAGTAATAATAAAAATGTTTTCGACAGTGATGCTATTAACTGAGCCAACTTGGCATTTTGAATTAATTTTATAAAGGAGTAGCTACCCGGTATTTAATTAAGCGGGGTGTCACAGGTGGTATCAGAGCATCAGGTTCTAGTGTCCTTTAGGATCTGTACGGCTATTATGTTTCCGCTACGTTTCTTTGATATAGAGCCCTATATTTTAGGACTGTTGTACTCTTATTGTGTATGCTTCGTTCTTCAGCTTTATTAAGTTTATAACCGTGAACTTATAAACTTTGTTCTTATTTCAGATGCCTCCACGACGTGCATGACGAGTTCCCAGGAATGCAATGCCCGAACCCCAGCCCACTCCAGTTCAGGGCATGTTGAACGCCACTGAGGTTGCAGCTATAGTAGCTCAAGCGGTAAATGCCGCGATTGCCGTGATTCAGTAGGCACCACCTCAGGCGCCGGTTGCCGCGCCAGCACAGGTTAATGCATTCCCGTCTGCTTGGGAGCGTGTACGAGACGCTTTTCAGAAAGCGCATCCGCCAGAGTTTGCAGGTAGCTCAGACGTGGTAGTCTCGAGCCAATGGAGGAAGGACATGCAGAGGCATTTGAGGATGCATGAGTGCACTGATGTTCAGAAACAGGTGCTAGCTACTTTCAAGCTAGTGGGATCTGCACTATAGTGGTGGGAGTCTATTACCACCGCGGAAGAGAGGGATACCCTCACGATTCAGGAGTTCTGGGTGCGGTTCGACCACAAGTACTTTCCGTCCGCAGTTCATACAGAGATGAGGAGGAAACTGATGAGTTTGAAGCAGGAGGGCAAGACAGTGGCCGAGTATGAGGCCGAGTTCACTAACCTGTTGAATATCGTACCAGACGAGATTCCAACAGAGAAGAAGAAGATAGAGAAGTTCACCGACGGGTTGAATTGGAGGATCCGTCAGCATCTGCTAGGGAACCTATCATTGGCCACATATTTTGATGTGGTTAACGCTGCATTATTGCACTTCCAGGACCACCGTTTTCATATGGCCGAGGGCAAGCGGTAGGGGGAGTCTAGCCATCAGGGCCGGACTGGAGGACATGGTGCCAGCGGGGCACAAACCAGTCAGGGGCAGAGACAGAATGAGCAGGGTACCCAGTAGGGGGATAATAAGAGGTTCCGATCAGGGAACTACAGGCAGGGTCAGGGAGGTTTCCGCCAGGGCCATCAGGGTCCAAACGGCCATCAGGGCCAATAGGGGCAGAATGGGCAGCAGTTCCATCAGGGCCAGCAGGGCCAAGGGAGGAACGGCAACGGCCACCAGGGCCGGGGACAGCAGGGGCAGAGGGGAGGGAACTTCCCAGGGAAGTGCTTTACTTGTGGCAAGACTGGCCATAAGAAGCAGGATTGTCCTGATAGGGGCAGGGCCCCACAACAGCAGTAGCAGGGTGCTCGCCAGGAGCCACAGAGACCTATGTTTCCCGCCGCTCTTCCTGCACCGCCACAGATGGCAGCATTGCCACCCATTCCAGTAGTCCCAGCTCAGCACGGGCAGCTACAGTATGGACGTGTCTACAACGTCCACCAGACTGCAGTTCCACAGGCACCGCCCGCGATCGAGGGTACGTTTCCTATCCATGGCACTATGGGTCGGGTGTTATTTGATACGGGTGCTACACATTGTTTTATAGCTACACACTTCGCGAAAGCTTTAGGATTGTTAGCTACGGCAGAGAGCACAGTGACGTGTGTCGACTCACCATTAGGGAGTGGGTCACTTATTTTCTTTATATGCCGGGGAGTGGGAGTAGAGGTTGGTGGTTTAGTATTACCTGCGGACATGTTAGTGTTAGACATGCATGTTCACGATGTGATCATCGGTATGGATTGGCTCGTAGCATATAGGGCCATGATTGATTGCTTCAGCGGGAGCATTGTTTTTGCCATTCCGGGGCAGGAGATGTTTATAGTGGCGATGCCTCACCCAGAGGGAGGATCGACTGCTCATCTGTATTACATTGAGGAGGATACCTCTAAGGAGGTTGTGATTCCTTTGGATTCGATCCCGGTTGTCAGGGAATATTCGGATGTGTTTCAGGAGATTCCAGGCTTACCACCCAGTCGAGAGATAGACTTCGTTATAGATTTGCTACCGGGTACGAGACCTATAGCACGTGCATCGTACCGTATGGCTCCAGCTGAGATGAGAGAGCTACGGGATCAGATAGAGAAGCTATTAGAACAAGGCTTTATTCGCAGGAGTACCTCACCTTGGGGCGCTCCAGTTTTGTTTGTGAAGAAGAGGGATGGTTCACTGAGATTGTGCGTGGACTACCGAGAGTTGAATAAGGTCACGATACGGAATAAGTATCCGTTGCCTCGAATCGATGACTTATTCGACCAGTTGAGAGGAGCTTCTTTCTTCTCGAATATTGACTTGAGGTCGGGATACCATCAGTTGCGTATCAGGGAGGAGGATGTCTCGAAGACTGCGTTCTTGTCGAGATATGGTTCTTATGAGTTTCGGGTTATGCCTTTCGGCTTGACCAACGCTCCAGCAGTGTTTATGGACTTGATGAACAGGGTGTTCAGAGATTTCCTAGATCAGTTTGTCATTGTCTTCATTGATGACATTCTGGTTTACTCTCAGACAGAGGAGGAGCACGCCGAGCATTTGAGGCAGGTTTTGCAGACACTTCGTCAGAACGAGCTGTATGCAAAATATGAGAAGTGCGGGTTTTGGCTGAAGGAAGTCCAGTTCTTGGGTCACATTATTTCCGACCAGGGAATATCTGTCGATCCGAGAAAGGTATCAGCGGTGAGGGAGTGGGGACAGCCCACGACACCAACAGAGATTCGTAGTTTCTTGGGCTTAGCAGGATACTACAGGAGATTTATTCGGGGTTTCTCGGAGATAGCAGGTCCTTTGACACATCTTACTCGTAAGGGTGTGCCATATATCTGGAGTGATGCCTGTCAGTTGGCATTCGATGAGTTGAAGGACAAATTGACCTCAGCACCTGTGTTAGCATTGCCGAGACCGGGAGTTGAGTATTTAGTGTACACCGATGCGTCTTTGCAAGGGCTTGGAGGTGTTTTGCAGCAGGAGAGACAGACCATAGCTTATGCTTACCGTAAGCTCAAGCCTCATGAGAAGAATTACCCCACGCATGATTTGGAGTTGGCAGCAGTGGTATTTTCCTTACGGATTTGGAGGCACTATCTGTTAGGGGAGAAGTTTCAGCTGTTCACGGACCACAAGTCACTACAGTACCTGTTCACGCAGAAGGAATTGAATATGCGGCAGCGTAGGTGGCTTGAATTTGTGAAGGACTACCAGTTCGACATCCAGTACCACCCGGGTAAGGCTAACGTGGTAGCAGACGCGTTGAGCCGCAGGCCAGCAGATGAGGTGGTAGAGGTGTGGAAGGCTAAGTGGAAGGAATTGGGACACCAAGATGCAGTGGCCCGATCTTTCATGTCTGTGATGACCGTTACACCGCAGATTGTCACAAAGGTAGTACGGGCACAGGCTAATGATTCGTTTTGTCAGGAGCAGATAGTCCGATTACTAGCAGAGGGAGCCGAGTCCTATACCGTTAGCTCAGACGGGGGATTACGCTTCAATGGGAGATTGGTAGTTCCGGAAGGGGAAGAATTGTGGCACGATGTGATGGCAGAGTCGCACGGCTCACGGTTCGCGGTACATCCCGGAGGGGACAAAATGTACCAAGACATGAGACGAAAATATTGGTGGAGCGGTATGAAGAAAGATATCGCTGAGTTTGTCTCGAAATGCGCCACTTGTCAGCTTGTAAAAGTGGATCATCAGAGACCAGCAGGATTGCTACAGCCGTTGGAGGTTCCGGTGTGGATGTGGGAGAGCATATCCATGGATTTTGTCACAGGGTTGCCTACGTCGCAGAGGGGTCACGACTCTGTTTGGGTAATTGTGGACAGGTTGTCCAAGGTCGCTCACTTCTTACCCGTAAGGACTGACTACACTACGGGACAGTATGCCCAGCTTTTCATTTCAGAGATTGTGAGACTTCACGGTGTGCCCCTGAATATCGTGTCTGACAAAGACAAGATATTTGTTTCGAGGTTTTGGGAGAGTTTCCAGGAGGCCATGGGCACGGAATTGCGGTTGAGTACGGCTTATCATCCGCAGACCGATGGGCAGACCGAGCGCACCAACCAAATGTTGGAGGACATGCTACGCATGTGCATTATTGACTTCGGGGGTGGATGGGAGCAGTACCTTCCACTGGTGGAGTTTGCTTACAACAACTCCTATCAGTTCACGATTGGCATGGATCCGTTCGAGGCATTATACGGTAGGCCTTGTCGTTCCCCAGCATGTTGGTTGGAGGTGGGGGATAACAAACTACTTGGGCCGGAAGTGATTCAGGATACTTCGGCAAGGATTGAGTTGATTCGGAGTCGCATTCGGGTAGCTCAAGACAGGCAGAAGAGTTATGCTGATGCGAAGAGGTTTTTCAGAGAGTTCCAAGTGGGGGACCAGGTTTTGCTCAGGGTTTCTCCGATGAAGGGGATTATGCGATTCGGGAAGAAGGGGAAGTTGGCACCGAGGTACGTGGGGCCGTTTCCTATTATTGAGCGGATCGGACCCGTTGCGTATAGACTTGGACTACCGGAGCACTTGCATCGGATTCACGACGTGTTCCATATTTCCTCGCTGAGGAAATACCTTAGAGATAATTTGGCTCATTCTCACATTGCTGTGGAGGACATCGATCTCCAGCCGGATAGCTCCTACGAGGAGGGGCCAATTGCTATTTTGGACCGAAGCGAGAGGAAACTGCGGTCAAAGATAGTTCCGTTAGTGCGTGTTCAGTGGCGACATCACAATGTCGAGGAGTCCACATGGGAGCACGAGGATGAGATGCGCGAACGTTATCCAGAGCTGTTTTTAGCAGGTACTTTCTAGTTCCAAATTTCGGGACGAAATTCAGTTATTAGGGGGGAAGTATGTAATACCCCGTACTTTTGACTATAATTATTTTTGGGATTAATTAATTAATTGCGTATTAATTGGAAATTAATCCGGGTTATAAATACTAATGAGATGCGAATTGGTATTTGATTATGTGCATATATGATTATATATGTATTTGGTATTATAAAATTTGTCGTGAGATTTATATACGGCATTTTAGAAATTTTGTTGAGACGCGTGGGACCGCCGCGTCACGGTATAATATTTTGTTAATAAAAGTGAATTTAAAATCTATAATCCGTATGGTCATTTTGAGTGCGCCAACGCGTCCGGAAGGGTCGAGATAGTCAGAAAACACTAGCCGGGGGTATAGTTTGGGTCCCGGGGTATTTTTAGGCTATACCTGTAACTTAAAGGGTATTTTAGTAATTTGGTATTTTTGGGTAATTAAAAGTGACGAAAATTGAGAGTTGTAATCTGATAAGGAATTGACCCAACCAACCCTTATTAACCCAACAAGCTATGGAGGTTTATTAAATTAGGTTTTCATAAGTTCCCCAAAGCAAACCCTAGCCACCATAGCTTTTTGGAGAAGAAAGCTTGGAGAAGGAGAGAGAGAGAGGAATTCTGCAGAAATTCTACACCGAATCCACACCAAATTCAGAGACAAACAAGGCAAGTGACTTTATTCCATTTAAATTCTGAGAATGTCTTTTCCATGTTAGAAAATTTGGATTTATGGTTGTTCTTGATAAAATATGAAAACCCATGTAGTCTAGATCATAAAAGTTGAGGAATTTGAGAAGGATTGCATGTAGAATAGTTTGGAGACAATTAATCTGATGTTAATACATGTTTGGGTGAAAGAAAAACGAATTAAATTCTGGATTTGATGTTGATATATATCTAGGGTTCATGTTCTTGATGATATTGGGGAAATAGTATAAAATCTTGGGATTTAATGATGTTTAGGATGCCTTATTGCCTTAAAAGACGTTAGTTTATAACCCAAGCATGTTTTAGTATGATTAGAGGACTTAAATCATGTTTAGGACGAACTTTGGAGAAGGATTGAAGTGATAAAAATGGTGAAAAACGATTTTTGGAAAAATCTGGGCCGAAACTGGCAATTCGTTAGAAGCAGCCCCCAGGTCGTTCGAACGAGCTTCTAACGAGTTGACCAGTTGTTACTAACGAGCAGGGATTTCGTTCGATATCTCGTTCGAATGAGATATCGTTAGAAGGGACAGTCCGTTCGAACGAACTGGGATCTCGTTCGAACAGCCTCGTTCGAATGAGACTTCTAACGACCTGACAGTCCAAACTCGTTCGAAGTCTCGTTCGAACGAGACTTCTAACGAGTTGACAGTTTTGTCCTTTTTGGACTGTTTTGATTTTTGGAGTCCCGGAAACTGGTTCGAGGGTAGAGTTAACATTCTTTGATGATGTAAGGATAGATTTGGGACTTTTGGGTTATTGAGAGGAGTAAATTATATGCGAGAGTTATATCAAATAAACCATTTGGGTTGAGACGTGAGTGTCTACTGTGATGTGAGGATGAATTATAGCGCGTATAAATTACAAACCGGAATACTACGAATTGCGATAATTATAGTTAGTACGAGAGTGCAATATGTACTACGATTAAAATACGGTATTACTAAGATATGTGTTTACTTAGTATTGGTATATGGATTGTGTGTATGACATACCTACCATACTTGCTATCACGGGAGGTTTGCGTTCGCTTAGGAACCTCTAATCCTTGTGTGCCTACGGGGGGGATATAGACTGGTACCTTGATGAACATAGGTCATAGAAAGACTTATTGTGATATTAATAAGTCCGCTGACCATGGGAGCGTAGGTATGTGCGTGACCCATGTGATGGTGACTGTGTTCGCCTCCACTATTTGTGAATTGTGTTATCTGAACTATTCCTGAGAGATTCGGAATATGTGATCCTTATGTACGTGATGTACCGGGATGGATAGCAGAGTATGTGTGCACCATAGCTTAGATTGCGGGGTGCTTGTATCGTATATTTATGATGTGAATAATATACCTTAAATTAATGGAAATCCTCATGTTATTGTTGTGAAAATATTACGGTATTGTTTCGAGATATATAATGGGTTAACTAATAGTTATATCAATGACGTATTTAGTAACTGAGTTTACGTTAAACCTCTATTTAATTACGAGCATTATATGTTAATAGAACCGAGTAATATGGGTAGAACCTTTGGCAGTCTAGCTAGTTATGTTGTCAGTTAGCTAGTAGTATGGGTCGTTATAGAAGGGTATTTTGCGTTAGGAATGCACAGTTAGACGAGAGGTGAGAATATCATGTGAGTGCACGTCCTAACATGTACTATGCATTTAATGTTTTAAATGTTTTTAAAGCACTTGCAGGTTTTTAAAATATAACTCCACATTCGGGCTCTGACCCGTTTGCTTTTCAAATCTCTTTTTCTTTGTAAAATCATTTTAGGTGCCCAGCCACAAGGACACCAAGCATAGGATACTCATTCAGGTGACGAGCTGTAGCTGCTTGTGGAAGGTACAGGGATTTGCATGTAGACGCCTCCATCTTTTGGATTCCAGAGTCACCATCTATCAGTTGTAGGGCATGTTGCCCATTTGTTTAGAGACATCTTTTATATTTCAGTTTTTCAGACTTTAGCATGTTCTATTTCAGTTTCGGTTATTCATTTCAGTTATGGGATTGTAGTGAGGAGTTTTCTTCCAGACTTTATTTACTCTATTGTGATGGTTATTCAGTTTACTTCAGTATGGTGAATGATGTTATTTATTTCTTCATTTTTCTTGTTGTATGTTAATCAGACTTAAATTAAAATTTGGCACTTACTTTTTAAATACTAGGTGGTTAGTAATAATAAAAATGTTTTCGACAGTGATGCTATTAACTGAGCCAACTTGGCATTTTGAATTAATTTTATAAAGGAGTAGCTACCCGGTATTTAATTAAGCGGGGTGTCACACTCAAGTTTTTTTAGTTAGTTTTTTTTACCTCGTACATCCAGTCTTGTGATATTTCTTTAGTTTTTTGCATTTATGGAATCACTGTCAAATTTTAAAGAAGATGAGATTTGGTAACTAAACATAGTAAAACATTTTTGTCACATAGGTTTTAGGATAGTAAAAGATTTTTGTCACATAGGCTTTAGGATATTTTACCCTTTTACAATAATAAATTAATATTCTCTTTTCACAAATTGTGTTAATAAATTTTTATTATGATAGTTACCATCAAGAGGCACACTCTCACTAGTATTATAGGGGTTTTCCATTTTTTCGGTGTTAAAACCTAGAGCGAATACTTTTTTGTGTACTATGGATAGGAGTTCAACCATTTGACCACTCCATTTAATGGTAATAACTATTCATATTGGAAAGTTGATATAGTCGCATATTTAATGTCTATTAATTATAGAATATGGAATAGTATTATTTTAGAATGGAAGTATCCCATGGTCGTTCTTAATGACGTCCTCGTTATTTATGTCACTAGCTTGGCTTGTGCATATTGGGTAATTACGAGCCTTCCAGGTAAGGTCATGGTCTTGTCAATTAATTGATTATCTTTGCCTTGTGATAAATAAGTGATTGTGTACTGTAACATGCATAAATTAAGAAGACTCGCTCTTCCCTTAGGGAAGACTTTACTGCGAGTGATAAATAATTATAAATAACTAGAACTAAATAAGAAAAGATAATTGACAGGAAATAAACCTAAAGTAAAGTTTTGAAAATAGTAATGAAAGATAAATGAGATTAAAGAAACAATTACACTATGAAATGTAAATCAATATTACACTAACTAAAGTAAAATCATATACACCATCACTCCGAATTTAGCCATCATTACTTCAAGTAAATTTTGAACAAGTAAATATATTTTAGCTGTGAGAAAATCTTCACGTCAATTCATTAGTCACTTAACCTCAGCTCTTTGTATCTTCTTTTTAACAATGGCATCTCAAGAGAAAATTAATACTATCCTCAGGAGCGTTCATGAGTTTGGCTCTACTTCAAACTCTAAAAAAGATAATAAAATCCTTTGGTTGTTGATTTTGTTGATGATAACCAATCTAGTGATGGAGATTAAGCTGGTGTTAAAGACTAAGATAGATGGAATGTGTCCATCCCTATTGAGCGTGCTCCTATTTTAGAAACTGCAATCCCTCTATGTCCCATTTTGAGTGGATATTTTTACAGTAGATCTATATTCAAAAGTCCCATCTCATCCTATCACCAATTATTCAAGGACACATTGTTTGAATTATTTTGACTTTTGGGCTAACCGCACACTTTATTTCCCTCATTGTGAGGAGATTATTTCATTGACTGTAGAGACCATGAATGGAGTTAAAGGTATCTAGATTGTGATGAACCAATGGATAAATATAAAGTAGTTGTTCATGACCCCAATGGAATTATTGATAAGAGTTATCACCCCACTTTGGTTCATTGTAAATCCCTACCAACTTCACCTCTTGATGAGCTGAATGTTAATCATACTCTGATATGCCACTGCTCTCCCCTAGAATATCTACCACAAGTGACTTATCCCTGATTCACTCATGATTTTAGGGGGATTATGTTTGATCAAGTCTAGTCAAGCCTTTTTTATCCTTTTTAAATTGATGCCAGTGAGTACATGAACATTTTTTATGCTTGACACTATGCCACTTATGAGATTCCTAGGTATGGCATGGTTATTTTTTCTCCCACATCTCTGCTTATCCTTCCTACCATCTTATTTCCCATAATATGAATAATTCTTTCATCTTATCTGATGATAGTTTTGATTTGAGTGCCTCTGAAGCCTTGGTTACTCAAACCATCATTTTTGTCGATCCTATTTATGATTTTATAGTATACCGATATAGTAAGGGATCTTTTTGATGATTTGGATAAAATTTCAATGGTGTTTTAAACACTGTACATCCTCATTTAAGGTTCTTCCCCTTCTAGTGATGTTGACAAAACCTTGGAAGTCTTTCTAGCCTTTTCTCACCTTCCTTCAAGCTAAGAATAATTTTCCCTGGGCATGTATGGCCCTTGACCATTTTGAGAACAATCTTCGTGTGCCCAAAGCCCGTATTTTATCTTTTTTTTTTCAATGTTAACATTCTTTTAATAGAAGAATCAACCAACTTTTCTGCTTACTTAGAAGTCTATATGCATCGAGTTAAAACTCGTGATGATATCTATTCTTTTTCTAATAGAGTTCTGGATGAATGGAAGAATTTGAAAAGGTTTACCTGGATGGACATGCACTACACCAAAAAGGCTAAATTGTCTCCTTTGAGCTGGTCACCCTTGTCACGGCCATTGACCATGACAAGTCCATGACAAGAGTTTGTCACAGTCATTGACCATGACAAGTCCGTGATAAGTACAGTTGTCACGGACTTGTCACAGTCAAAGACCTTGATAGGTCCATGATAACTTTTTTAACAAAAAACCTCACGCCCTTTTTTTTTCCAACCATTTTTCTCTTCCCTCCATTCTCTCTCTCTCTCTCTCTCGCACGGCGGTTCTCTCTCTCGATTTTCAAGTTACATTTTTTCTCTCTCTCCCTTTTCCTTTGTGTATATGTGTATGTATTGATGTGTGTGTGTGTGTGTGGATTGTTGTCTGTGTATGTGTATGGTTGCGTGTGTGGGGGGGGGGGGGGGCAGTGGAGGTGCAGGGAGTGTGTGTGAGTGTATGTATGTATATGTGTGTAAGTAGGTCTGCATGTGTGTGTATGTGTATAGGTGTTTGGGGGTGGGGGCAGGGGTGGTGGGGTTGGGGGCCGAGGGGGGGGAAGGGGGTGGCCGTTTGTGTGTGTAGGGGTGGGGTGGGGGGAGGGGGCGGGGGGGGGGGGGGGTTGGGTGTGTGGGGGTGGTGTTAGTTAGGTATTTTAGGACTTGAAATTAATAGGACATTACAAATATTGATTGGGTATTTTTAGTTTAGGGCTTGCAATTAATTGGCGTTGTTGTTTGTTAATGTTTATTGGGCTGTGTTAGTTGGGATTGAAATTAATAGGTATTGTTAATATTGATTGAATCTTATTGTCTAGAGAATGAAATTAATTTGACATTATAAATATTATTTGTGTATTGTTATAGAGGTTTGGAATTGGTTAGAAATTGTTAATGTTGATTGGGTGTTATTATTTAGGGCTTGAAGCTAACTAGTCATATGTATTTAATTTCTTATGTTGCTGGAAATGAATTAATTGAGTAGATGAATTAAAAGGAGTTCGAGATACACATTTGTTGGTTTGTTGTTGCTGTTGGATTATTTGGGATGGATGTGGTTGGATATGGAGTTTGGTTGTTTAATTTATTTAAAATCCTTAATTTAATTCACACTAATAAATCCTTAAATAATTATAATGTCTTAATTTGTTGGGTTGGTTATTTTTGGAAGTGGTACGATATTGTCCAAATGGGGGGTGGGAAGTTTTTAACTTTTTTCGAAAATTACTTTGTGTCACGACCCGTTCGAGAGTGGCACCACCACGGACTTATGATAATTAAATGAAACATACATTTTCTTATAGTGTGCATAGATACTAGCCTTATAGTTCTCATGCGTACGCATTCAATTGCCCTTAGACCCGTTCGAGAATCATTACCCCTATAATGAGATCTCTCGAATTGTCCCGTTTGGACAGTTTCGGACTGCATAGTTTTTGTATAATAATATTCTTCGTGGCTTAAACTTATTACTTTTAGGGAAAGTTGTGTAGTCATATCTTATTGTTCTCTAGGTACATACTACATGATGAGATGTTAAGTGTTATTTCAATTGATAAATTGAAATAACACTCATACTTGCGAATCTATGTCATGTACTTGGAGAACTGTGGGGATATGCTACCAAATTTTCCTCAAATTGGAACAATATGCATGAGCTATTAAGTATATTACAGAAATAAACGGTCTTGAATGGGATAGGACCACTCACCCTCTAGAGGAGATGGAGGAAATAGGAATTAATATTATAAATTGAATTTTAATTTCAATTTCAAATTAAAGTTGAGTTTGAATTTGAATGCACGAATAAATTTACCCATCGAACCTAGCCTTCGAGTTGTAATGTGTACGCATTCAATACGTGATTGTTTATACTAATGGGAACTAAATATTCACACTTTTGTTTATGTTATTTTACGCATAATAGGTGATTGTTTGTAGTAGCTATGATGGGATATCCCAAATACAAAGAGTGGATGGGTGAGACAAATAGATTAGGGGATGTGTTTCGCAGAGGTGCTAATGAATTTGTCAAATACGCAAAGAGATGCCATGAAAATGAAGAGTTTTTGTGTTCGTGTGCCAGGTGTAATAATGGAAAGGTGTTTGACTATAAAATAGTTGAACTACATTTGTTAAGAAGGGTTATGCAAGATAGTTATCAAAGTTTAGTTTTTCATGGGAAATCGGAAGTTTCTATTGTCCGCAAGTAACCTTCAAAACAACCTTCAACAATTAGGATACATGTTCAAGGGGAGGATGAAAATGTAGATAATAATATGCAAGAGTATTTAGTTGATGTCACGTGTCGATTTCATAAAGTGGAAGAGAATGGGGTCACTAACAATGTAAAAGGTGCAGACGCTCTTGAAGATATCGGGATAAACATTGACAATGACTACCAAAGTTTAAAATTTAAGGCGAGCTCGTCGTTATACTCTGGTTGTGAGAAAGATCAAACAACTTTACATGCCATGGTCGGTTTGCATAATTTGAAGACTCAACATGGTTTGTCTGGCACTAGCACGACATTAACGTTGAATTAGGTGAAGGGCTTCCTACCCAAGCAGAATATGCTTCCAAACAGCTATCCTATTATGCAAAATAGTTTGAAAGGTTTGGTAATGAAGTATAAATGAAAGCATGCTTGTGTGTGTGACTGCATACTATACTGAAAGGAGTATGAAAATCTCGATAGGTGTCCGGTATGCGATGAACCTAGATATTTTCAATCTACTGGCAAAGAAGGTGCAAACTCAAAAGTGCCATAAAAAGTGTTGAAATATTTTCTCGTTGGGCCTAGATTAAAGTGTTTTTTCATAGAACCATGGATAGAGGTGGTAATGACTTGGCATTCTAGGGTAGAAGCAAGAGAAAATATCATGCGCCATCCTATTGATTCTACAGTTTGGAAGATGATGAATTTTGAGTATCCCAATTTTTCTCGAGAACAGTGTAACATTCGTTTGGCAATATTAATAGATGGTTTAAATCCATTTGGAAATCTAAGTGTCAATCGGAGTTTATGGTCAATGATCCTAGCCCTACTAAACCTCCCTCCTTCACAGTGTATGAGACTTGAATTTTCGATGCCGTCTTTATTGATCCCTGGGCCAAAGGCACCAAGTGAGGATATAGATGTCTATCTGGATCCTTTAATAGAAGAATTAAATGAGTTGTGGGAAAAGGGTGTGCAAGCATTTGACTTTTTGAGAAAAGAAGAGTTTACGCTGAAAGCTATATTGATGTGGGCAATTCATGATTTTCCAGCTTATGGGACATTATCTGGTTGTTTAGTACATGGTTATTTGGGGTTTCCTATTTGTGGATAGGAGACTAAATCTCTTCGTCTCCTCTCTAGCTCAAAAAATGTATAGTATTGCCATAGGAGGGTTTTATCCCCCTCTCGTAGTTTTAGATTTGAGAAGGTTCTAATTTTTTACCTGGCGGAGTTGAACATAGGATACGTTCAAGAATACTTTTAGGCTCAGAAATTGAAAGTAAATCTTCTGATTGTGGCCCTACTATTCCAGGCAAGAATCCTAAATTTAATAATGTCAAGCATAAGAACACCCCAATTGGGAATGAAACTGAGACAAGAAAGCCATGGTCTAGGAGGTCAATTTTATTTGACTTGCCTTATTGAAAGAATAAACCAGTACGCCATGTATTGGATGTGATGCACACAGAGAAGAACATCGTTGAACATAATATGGTCACATGCCTTGGGGGGAGTCATTCTAAGGATGGATAAAATGCATGAAAAGACCTTAAAGTGTTGAAACTTAAGCCACAACTATGGTTGAAAGAAGATAGTAGGGTAAGTGATTCGTATCAAATATTGGATATTTCCGCCCAATATCTTTATGCATTCTAGCACTTTTACGGTCCTTAATGCCTATATTTATGCTCATTAACCAGAAAACTTTGGATTTGGATATATACATGCTTTGCAGGGGTTAATTATGCTTTTGTAGGTATTGGAACGCTAAAAGTGAGGATCCGTTGCTTTTCGGAGAAGTTGCGTCGCTAGACGCTACTTCAAGGGAATTTTAGTCAATTCACATTTCATCTTCGGCTCATGGAAATTCCACGCTTCGCAAGTTCGCAAATGGTGCGCGATTCCGAGTCCGGACGATGAAGTTATGGCCGTTTTCGTAATGGACCACTCATCCCCTCTTTATGGACCAAATAGCTGCCAAAAATAGAGTCCCGATCGACCACGGTTTTCATCTTTTTCGTGGAAAGGAGACAGTGTGCTTTAAATTGAAGGCGCGATTGATCGCGCCCCTGCGACCGGTCGACCGCGTATACCAGATATTTTGTGATCTTTTCCTTTCCTTTTCTTTTTCCTTTATTTTCTTTACCACTTACTATATAAGCCAAATTTGTTTTCTATTTTCATCATATTATATTTTACATTAGGTTTAGGGTTTGTAAGGAGATTTTTTCCTACTCCATTTCCTTTGGGTGTATTACCCACTTTGATGTATGTAAGATTTCTAATTTAGTTGTCTTCCTTTAATTCTTGCCTTGTTTACTTGTTTCCATTAATTTCCATACCTAGTTAACATTTATTTCTTGCTATTTATTACTTTGATTAATTAGGCTTACTTGCTTTCTTTCAATACATGCTATTTACCATGCTTTCTAGCTAAGTTAGTATAGGTTGTGTCGGATTGAACTCATTCGGGGTGGACATGTTTCTTAGCTTTGGTGATGGAGTTTATGGGTATATTTCGAGTACGTTGTCCTATTTATTATTCCTAGGGGATTTGACGGGGCATATCATGTATGTTCCGTGCTTACGGCCTTGCCTGCGTAATTTCTGTGGTATTTGTTGACGCCAAAATCGTATTAGGCTTTTATGCAAATTTAGGGTTGTGAAAACCCTTGATTTAATTAACCATCGAAACGAGACGCATTTGTAATAACTCATCGACTCATGTAACCATTTTATACTAATTAACTCGGGTGAGGGATATTCGACGCAACCTATAATTTTTACTCGCTTTCTTAATCTAGCTTTACTTTCCCACGCCTAGATTAAATATTTCCCTTTTATGCATCTTTTCCCTTTTTGTGTATAATCTTCATTTACACTTTTATTTGGTAATATTAAATCATATAAACTCTAGTAACTCGTCTCTGTGGATTTTCAATACCCGACTTACCGCTACACTTGTATTGCAAGTGCAGTCGTAATTTAGGTTTTTGTATTGTGGCGGTGAATAGAAATCAACGATCGTTGTTTTGACACGCGTCGCTTTTCACCCTTAATCAAAATGGCGCCGTTACCGGGGATGAGTTTGTTTTAGAATTTATTTGATTTAGTATTTCGTAGTATTTTCTTTCTATTTGTATTTTTTGCCTAACATTTTTGTAGGACTTCAACATTTGAGCGCCAAGAAACGCTTGAATTTATCTCGCGCACATCTACTTTGTGGAATTCGCCACTTCGAGCCATTTTTGGGGTAAGCACGTCTCATTCCAATTCTTTCGGTAATCATTGTTATAATTCTCAAAATGCCCGTAATCCTATGACTTTCGGTCAATACTTAGAGTCCCAAAAAATTACAAATTCAAATATGACTTTGGGCGAGTATAACGAAAGTAAAAACTTTGGTTATTGGAATTTTGATGATGATGATAATGATTTTGGGCCTCTAAATCCTTATAATAGGAATTTTGAAATGAATTGCAATAGTTTTCAAAATTCTTATACTAATGAGTTTAAGTTTAAGTCCGATGATAATTTTCCAAGTTCCCATTTTCAAGTATCCGCTCCTCTGCCTATGACATTCGACGAGGGCTTGTATATGCTTGAGAATGAGAAAATTGGAAATTGTTATCGGGAAGAAAATCGTTTGTGGGAACATGAATTGTATTTGTTATTTGAATCTGACCACAATTTTGCTTTCGAGACTTTTGAAGTCGAGTAATGTTTTGAATCAAATGAGGTCTTAGCGCCTACTTTGGAACAAATCATTGTCGACTTGGCCCATTGCATAATAGATATTGAAAGTTAGGATGAAAATGACGTAATATCTATTTGCAATGAAATGATTTCATCTTTGGCCCCCAAAGAAGAACATTTCATTGAAAACTATCTTATTTCCTTTGAAACTCAATCTTCAAGCGATAATGATGCATCTTTTGAGTTTGAATTTCTTTCCTCCCCATTTTCATTCTCTCTTATCACATCATCACAAGAACCCGATGAATCGGTTTCAAACTTTAATTTGTTAAACCTTTTCGCCGATGATGAGTACTTGCTCGAGTCCCCTTCCATGAAGGCATCTTTGCCCTCATGTGCGCCCCCTCCCATTCCAATTTCAAAATCTTTGGGAGGATATTCTTCTTTTCTCGGTCCCCACATATTTTTGTCACCCATTCAATCCAAATCCCCCATCGTCCCCCCTAAACTTTTAATTAACGATGGTTCATTTATTCCTCCTTACACATGCCTTTCGTTGTTCAAACGGAATTCATATTTTTCGGAAGGCATGCTTGAGTGTGAGGGTACACCGGTTACCCTCCAAAGTCAAATCGTTTTCATGGTGGACCCCCAACTATTTAGACTTCTAGTGTATAGTTAGTGTGAAGCCTAAATAGTAGGTTGTATATAGTAGCTTATTTTTCTTCTTAATTATAGTTTAGTGTAATTAGTTAAAGTTTTATTTCTTCTTTTTGTTATGCTTTAGTACTAACATGTTTTGTAGGATCATTGGACTTGTACTTTTTGTAGATCACTCCGTTGTGGGTAATATCTCTCTTTTCCTCTCTTTAACTTGGTTCTTAATTCACATTGAGGACAATGTCAGGTTTTATGTTAGGGGGTGTGGGATATTCAATCCATTCAATGGTAGTTTCTTTGATTTGTTTACATGTTAGTTACTAAGTTTCCTTTCATGTAAAAATTTAAAATATTTCAAAAATATTTTATTTCTTTTTTCTCCTTTATTGGCCATTTTGCCTTTGTTTTCGATGATAAACTTCAATACTTTCCCGATCTAATAGACAACCCAATGATGCATGTTCTCGATTTTAGAAGTTATTAGACTTTCGTCCTCAATCATTAATATTATGAATAACTTCATGAGTTAAACTTTGATCCTATGAGCACATGCACTTTTATTGTTCTATTGATTTGGTTTAAGATTTTAATAACTCGATAATCTTTTGTAGCATTGTATATACTTACACCGAGTAAGCTTTGTACCTTTCGTCATTTTTTAGTGTATACACTATTCTTTCCTCTTTGAAAATGTTACAGTCGTTGGTAATCTCTCCATTCTTTCATTTGATCGTTCAATAATTGAGTTCATATATGAATGTGTTACTTGAGCATGATTTTCAAAGTTTCTTTTGACTCAAGAGTTGCGTAAGATTTTTTAAATTATCATAGGAATTCTTTGTTATATCGCCCATATTAGCCTTGACCTCACCTTAAATGTTTTCCCTCGTTAACCCCTTTGAGCTTAATGATTAGACTTTTGTTTCATAACCCAAAATCCCATAACCAACTCTAAATTGGAGTTTCAGCCCATACATACACCTTCCATACCTTTGTTGGAATATTACTTTGGATTGAATGATGTTACATTGCCGTCGCAATTTAGGCATATGAGAGTGAGAAAAGTAAAGAAAGAGATGAGAAAATGTGAAGAAAAAGAGAAGTGAAAAATAAAAGAAAACAAAAGAGAAAAATGAGAAAAAGAGAAATTTGTAAATGTTGTATATAGTTCAATAAGCTTTGATTTCTCTCCCCGATGATATATCTAATGCTCGTTTGGAACTTGTTTTCAATTTTGATTTTGTCTTCATTTTCCATTATCTCGAGTTTTTATCCCCGAACGTATTGAATTCGTACATACATATCCTTCATTTCGTACCCTAGCCTAGCCTACATTATAACCCTATTAAAGTCCTATGTCATCTTAAGTAGATGTAATTCAAAGGTTTAAATAGTTTTAATAATCTGTGAAAGTACATTTTGCCTCCTTTAATGTGCGGTATCTTTCATTGAGATTACAATTTTTCATTTTATATATAGCGTTCTTCATTTGTGACATGTGTGCGGACTAGTTTCCATTTCCATTTACCCTTTATGCCTGCATGTTCCGTGTGTTACCTACATGTTTCAAGTGAATTCACTTGATGAGTGTAATGCCCGTGAGGATTGAATATATTCCTGCTTTATTTAGTATCTGGTTTATTTAAGTTTTTGCCAAATCATACTTTGCATATGCTCGCCCCCCTCCCACATTTTAAGGTTTCAATTCTATGAGGTGCATTCTATAATGTTAATGATTTTGGACTTTTGTTTGAATTCGTTCAATGTTCTAATGATGTGTATGAAATCTTGTTTGCTATTTTTGGGCTTGTCGCATTTTGGTTTGGGCATATTTTGAGGAAATCATATAATGTTTGTGGGTATGATCCCTGAAAACCCTCACGACATGACACTCATCCACTAGGGTAACCTAGGGGTTTAATGTCTTATTTCATATTCTAAATGCAATCGTGTTTCCTACAAAAGTGGCATTTATATTTCTATGCATATATACATCTTGTACTACCTATTGTGGACTAGTTTTGTTTGTTTCATCACTAGGGACTAGTGATGTTTAAGTTAGGGGGTGTGATTCGTATCGAATATTGCATATTTTCGCCCTATATCTTTATGCATTCTAGCACTTTTACGGTCCTTAATTCCTATATTTATGATCAGTAACCATACAACCTTGGATTTGGATATATACATGCTTTGCAGGGGTTAATTGTGCTTTTGTAGGTATTGGAACGCTAAAAGTGAGAATTCGTTGCATTTCGAAGAAGTTCCATCGCCGGACGGTACTTCAAGGGCATTTTAGTCAATTCACATTTCATCTTTGGCTCATATAAATTCAACGGATGCGTAGTTCATTGAGAAATCTTCGCGTGGCCACAAACGGTGCGCGATTCCGAGTCAGAACGATGAAGTAATGGTCATTTCCGTAATGGACCTTTCCTCCCCTCTTTATGGACCAAATAGTTGCCAAAAATAGATTCCCGATCGACCACGATTTAAGGCCCGATCGACCGCACCCCTACGACCGGTCGACCGCGTATACCATATATTTTGTGCTATTTTCCCTTTCTTTTCTTTTTCCTTTATTTTCTTTACCACGTACTATAAAGAAAAATTTGGTTTCTATTTTCATCATCTTACATTTTACATTAGGCTTAGGGTTTGTAAGGATATTTTTCCCTACTCCATTTCCTTTGGGTGTTTTACCCACTTTGATGTATGTAAGCTTTCTAATTTAGTTGTCTTCCTTTAATTCTTGCCTTGTTTACTTGCTTCCATTAATTTCCATGCCTAGTTAATATTTATTTCTTGCTATTTATTTTTTTGATTAATTAGGTTTACATGCTTTCTTTCAATACATGCTATTTACCATGCTTTCTAGCTAAGTTAGTGTAGGTTGTTTCGGATTGAACTCATTCCGGGTTGACATGTTACTTAGCTTTGGTGATAGAATTTACGGGTCTATTTTGGGTGCGTTGTCCTAGTTATTACGCCTAGGGGATTTGACGGGGCATATCATGTATTTTTCGTGCTTACGATCTTGAGAGCGTATTTTCTGGGGTATTTGTTGACGCCAAAATCATATTATGCTTTTATGCGAATTTTGGGGCGTGACAACCCTTGATTTAATTAACTGTCGAAACGAGACACATTTGTAATAACTCGTCGACCCATGTAAACATTTTATACTAATTAACTCGGGTGAGGGATATTCGACGCAACCTATAGTTTTTACTTGCTTTCTTAATCTAGCTTTATTTTCCCATGCCTCGATTAAATATTTCCCTTTTATGCGTCTTTTCCCTTTTTGTGTATAATCATCTTTTACACTTATATTTGGGAATATTAAATCAAATAAATTCTAGCAACTCATCTCTGTGAATTTTTGATACCCGACTTACCGCCACACTTGTATCGCAAGTGCAGTCGTAATTTAGGTTTTTGTATTGAGGCGGTGAAAAAAAAACAACGATCGGCATTTTGACACGCATCGCTTTTCACCCTTGATTAGTAAGGACAATAATTCCCCCTGGTGCATTGACTTTGAAGAGTGAGGAAAGGAAGGTTCCTTTAGACACAATATATAATTTGAATGTTCCATCTAATTTTTTGTCCAACTTGCAAAGGATTGTGAATTATGCTACCCATCATTTACACAAGTGTAAGTCCCACGATTGGAATGCGATCATGCAATTAGTTCCTCTATTGTTTAAGCATTTTTTTCTCCAAGCACAAGGATTTGTGGAGGGCTATTATGCAAATTAGTATTTGCTTCTCACTTTTATGTGAGAAGGTAGTCAATTGAGATCACATAGTGGCTGAAAAATTGGTGGTGAACAAAGCAGTTTGTGTATTGGAAAGTACTTTCCCCCATCTCTTCTTTGACATAAGTGTTCACTTGTTGGTACACCTATGCGATGAGGCACTTCTTTGTGGTGCAGTAAGATATCGAGGGATGTATCCATTCGAAATATTAATGAAAGTTTTCGAAGATTATGTCGATAATACACGATACATTGAAGGATCAATTGTAGAGAAATATAACATCGTGGAGTCATCAATCTATACTCGGGAATATATGCCTGACTCGACCAGCGTGGATGACAATGATGAGTTCATCAATGAGGGTGCTCATGTGATGGGAAAACGAGTGAAATTAATGAGTTTGCAACATGAACAACTAGATTGTTAACTTTTTAATACACATGAAGATGTCGAAGAATGGAAAAATAAGTTTCAATTATTTTAAGTTTTACATGATTAATTTTGTAATACTTTCGTCACGATATATGCAGAAAATATGAAGCCCATGAGAATAATAGAAGACGTAAAACAATGGCACAATCAGATAATGAGTTTAGGATGTGGTTGTCACACGAGGTAATTGTAATTAATATAGATTATTATCAAATTTCACATTTAAAGAAAGCTTTACAACTAACCTAATTAATTTATCTATATTCTCGGCTCTTAAAAACGGGTGATGCGACATCAAGGCTTTCTCGTCTAGCCACTAGACCCTTGTTCATGGCACAAGAGTACAAAAAGTATTGATTGAACGGTTACATATTCGGTGCAAGGGTGTATGAGGAAAATACAAATGTACAGAACTCGAGCATTTCATACAAAGCTCTTTATTTTTTTTGAGCGAGCATTAAAGATAAAAACCCCATTGAAGCTGAAATGACTTACTATGATGTAATTCGAAATATATTTGAATTGGACTATGTAAACTTCAAAGAGGTTGTATTTTATTGTGATTGGGTAAGAGTTGAGGAAAAAATTCTTGTAAGGTTGATCCTGGCACCAATTTGATCATGATTAACTTGTCCAAGTTGAAGAGCAATGACACATGAGCGATGAGTCGTTTATTTGTTCTTTTCAAAAGGTCAAGCAAGTTTTTTACTCGGATTATATCAATAACGAGCTGTGGCCAGTCTTCCTACATGTGCCAAATCGTCTAAACATTAGTGTGGATGACTTGGCTGCACCTAACGAATATCAATCCATTTTCTACGATAACCTGAATTTGAAACATTTTTTTTATTCGTAATAAGTATTTAAATTATTTGTACTTGATCGTTTTAATGCTTGTGATAACCAAGTGCATATTTTACTTAGAATTTTCATCAATTTAAGCATTAATTGGTATTGGTATTAGTATAAATTGAAATTGGTATAAATTGGCATTGGTATTAGTATTGGTATTGGTATAAATTGATATTGGTAGTGGTATTGGTATAAATTTAAATTACAATAAATTAATATTGGTCTTGGTATGTATAGTTATTATCAGATTTGAGCATTAATTCAAAGTTCATATACATCTTTGTACTAATAATAATATTTTTTTGTAGATAATGATTTCATCAGGATGCGGTAGCGGAGGCGATCAGGGCTCCTCGGACTGTAGGCCCCCAAAATGTGGCAAATTAAGGACCGTCGCCAAAAATAAGACAACATTATTAGCTAGGGCGCTTGAGTTGTTGAAGGCGATTGTCGGCCCGGGGTACACTGATTGGAGGGTCGTGCCTATTCACTTCAAGATGAACATCTGGGGGGGGGGGGGGGGGGGCTACAGGTTGTGTTTTTAATATTTATATGTATATATAATATTTATATTTATAACTGTAATAATTACTTACAGATGGTTTGTATTTATTTGACAGGAACAATTTGGCCTGCCCACATATCTTCGCGACCCCGCGTTGGAGCAATTGAGAGATGAATATAAAATGTGGAAGAAGGCACGATAATTTGGGAAGACTCGGGATTCCATTCCGAGACTCCGTGAAATCATCCCCCCCAAGGAGCCAATCTTATTGGCACAGTGGCAGAAATTTATCAACAATGAGACCAATGAGTGACAATTGGCATCTCTCCAATCGGGGAGGGACAACAGGGAGAAAACATTAGATGTGCACTACTCTCGGCCGACGTCTTATGTCAAGGTGGAGCACAGGATGTTAAGTTTTTAATTTTCTTTAATTTTAGTTAGTATAATTTAGCATTAATTTGCTTTACTTACTAATTATGTATTATTTTATTTCGCATGACGGGGAGTGGCCCTAGGAGTAGGTGATACATAACGAATATTGCATATTTATACCCTTTATCTTTATGCATTCTAGCACTTGTATGCTCCTTAATTCCTATATTTATGCTCGTTAACCAGACAACCTCGGATTTGGACATATATATATGTTTTGAAGGGGTTAATTGTGCTTTTGTAGGTATTTTAACACTAGAAGTGAGGTTCGATTGCATTTTGGAGAAATTTCATCACTGGACGCTACTTTAAGGGAATTTTAGTCAATTCACATTTCATCTACGACTCATAGGAATTCCACGGATGCATAGTTCGTTGAGTTAGCATTGTGTGATCGCAAACGACACATTTTTTGGAGTTCAAATGGGGAAGTTAGAGCCGATTCCGGTTTGAAGCTTTTTCCCCTTTCGAAGAACCAAATAGCAACAGAAAATAGAGCCCCGATCAATCGGCCCTGAGGCCCCGGTCGACCGATAAAATAGAATTTGGCCTACGAAGCAACTACTGGGCTTTTAACTTGGGATCTGTCTACCGACCCCCTGGTCGCGATCGATCGGTAGTAGCAGCTACCCGACAATTTTCCCTTTTCTATTTCTTTTTCCTTTTTCTTTATTTCTTTTGTAACTTACTATATAAACCAAATTTTGTTTGTATTAGAATATCGTGTAATAATAGATCATTTTTAGCTCATCATATCTTGTAATGTGCTTAGTTAGGGTTTAGGAGGTTAGGGTTTGGAGAGTTTTGACCGTGCCATTTTCTCCCTTCAAGTGTTTGGTCGTATAGAGGGGTTTGCCCGTCGCGATTGTGTAAGAAAAGTATCCACTGTCTTCTCTATTTATCCAATATTCCATTTCTTTATTTACTTGCTTTATTTCATTGCTTTGTAGTATAAATTTCCTTTCTTTCATTTATTGCTTTCTTTAAATACATGTCATTTAATATGCTTTCTAGCTAAGTTAAATTATGTTGTGTTGGACTAAACTCACCTAGTGTTGATTTGGTTGCTTTGCTTTGGTGATGGTTTTTCACGGGTTTATTTTGATTGGGTTGTCCTAGTTGTTACGCCTAAGAGATTTAACGGGGCATATCATGTATGCTTCGTGTTTACGACCTTGCGCATAATTTTCGAGGTATTTATTGATGGCAAAATCATATTAGACTTTTATGCGAATATAGGCGTGTGACAATTCTGTGTTTAATTAACTATCGAAATGAGATGCAATCTTAAAAATTTGTGAACCCGTGTAACCGTTTATACCAATTAACTCAGGGTGAGGGATATCAAGCGCAACCTATAGTTTTTATTCTCTTTGTTAACGTAGTTAAAATACACTCATGCCTAGTTTGTATTTTCTTTTCTTTTTGTTAACGTATACCTTTTACACTTTTATTGAGAGGTATTAAACCTAGTATATTCTAGCAAATTGTCTCCGTGGGTTTTCGATACCCAGACTGGCCGTTATACTCCCTTAAAAGAGTGTAGTCATAGTTTAGGTTTTTGTATAGCTGGAGGGGAGCCGAATTAAAAAGACCGACATGTAGGTGACTCTTGCGTCGTGGTTTCCCCCTGTTATCAGTAGGCCACAGAGGCTCGATGCCAATATGGAAATTCAAAAAAAAGGGGAAGGACAAGGAGGTGGTGGCCCCGAGCATCTAGGCACCATTATAAGTTACAAATGTTTATTTTTTTTAATTATGTTATAATTTTTTTATTTACTTAATTGAGTAATCATGTACTTTTATAATTTCAGGCAAATCTTAAGGAAGTGCATGAGTTACAATCTGATGCCGACAAATCATCTTTGGCTTCGGACGCACTCAGCCAAGTGCTAGGGCCGGATCTCAAGGGGAGGACTTAGGGGTGAGCTCGCGGCTGGGGAAGTCTAGGATCATCAAAATGTAGATGAGCAAAAATGGGTTGGCACATAAGGTGGATGGCCATGACGAGAATCTATCAAGGTTGGAGGTGACAGTCCTAGATATATAGTCCTTCATGAAGCATCAGTTAGGCAAGAGCAAGGGGAATTAGAAGGAGGTAGAGGTAGATGAGGACGAGGACGCTGTTGACATTGATACATCGCTGATATGCACAGACTCGACAATATATGATGATCCATTTCCCATCGTGACCCCCGTTGACCGACCTATGTCAACACTCAATTGGTCGAACGTGCATATACTCAAGATATATTATGGGCTACCATTAGTGAGGGGGTGGATGGATCCGAACTTCTGCCCGGGTATGCCGCTTCATGGGCATCCCCTCCAAGACATGGAGGCAAGAGTCTGCGTCATGCTTATGGTGGAAGGATAGGATAACTCACCTGAGTGGTTGTCTGAACAATGCGGTGTTCAATATATTGTGGGGTATGTCAATTCATATGTTGTGTGGCCTTCCTTCCTCCTCCGACATGCTGAAGATTGGCATTATTTCTATCTCTTATTATTTTGAAAATTTGATTGTATTTATATTCTTTTAATTTTGGTTCAATTTGGTTTGGATATGATGGAAATTTTCATTTGTATTTTTTTTGGATATGGATTATAAATGCCATGATTTGTTATACGATTTGTATTTCATTTGGATATATATTTTTTGAACATGTACAATTTTGTTATAATATGTAAAAATATACTGCTGAGCAGTGGCGGTGGCCATACTGCCCAGCAGTTCTTGTTAAAATTTTTCCCAGAATTGTCACAGTAAAAGGCTGTGACAATATTTTTGGATTTATCATGGGTTTGTCACGGTCTTTGACCGTGACAGGACCGTGACAATCTAGTGAACTTATCACGATCAATGACCATGGCAAGTCCGTGATAAAGAAGTTTTCACCCCAGACATATCATGGTCATTGATTGTGACAATTTTAGAATAGTCACAGTCAATGACCGTGACAATCCAACAGTTTTGGTGTAGTGATGAATATCCATTAAGCCTTTGTTTGGAAGTTCTTTCAGCTGATGTTATTCTCTTGAAGTCCAGGGAATTGAAAATGAAAGCCAAAGAAGTTGTACTGAACTTACAGTCTTATGAGTTCTAGAGTTGGCCAGGTCTAAATCTTATTTGGATTTGGAGGAAAAAAATCTCAACTATTTGTGGAATATCTTCCACCATTTTTTCATTTACTCATTTCCTCACAATTATTTACTCACGAGCGAGTGATGTTACGCTTCATGATATTGCAATTTCCATACTTAGAATTATCAATCGAGAAAATACTTATTTTATTTTGAATCACTGTTAATGGATATTAATTAAGCCAATGTATTGTTGGTATTGAATATATTTGCCCATTTATTTGATATATTAATTATTTATTTATTCAATTCTTTATCCCTGGAATAATATTATTTCTGCCTTTTGATGAACATTTTACAATTTAGCGAAGTTTGGTATGCTGCATGTACTTGTAACTGTTTTCTACTTTTAGACTAGGAAATATTTAAATTTGGTCTACTATGCATGCATGTTTTTATTACTGGAAGTGGTCTCGCTAAATCCTATTTCACGTGTGGAAGCATCCAAATGATAACTTTTTCTTGCCTATGGAATAATTAATTCTTATAAAATGGGAAAATTTTGGAATTCCCTTCAATTAATATATTTGTCTTCCTTAGGACTCCCAATAATTAATTTTAATTTCTTGAGTTATTAATGATCCACAAATGTAATCATGAGAGTATTCTCATTGATGGTTCCACTAAAGGTTATCTCCCCACTTACTCATGATTTTACTTTTTGGAAGGAACATTCTCGAAGACACATGTTAGCAACAGATTGACATTCTTTTCCATTTTAAACAACACCCTCAAGATATTTAAGCTCATTTAATATTTTTCTTCAGTTTTACTGTTTGCTTTCTCACTCGAAGCACACTTTCAGCTCTTTATTTTTATCTTTCTTCAAGCTTTCACTATTAATGCTTTCTAATTCTGCAAGCCCTGATACTTACTCACAATTTGATGAAACTCTTAACAAGTTTATGACTAATGACTCTGTTGTCATTTGGAGTATTATTTTCCCCTTAATAACCACTTATGGATCTACCCGCTATAATGTTGCCTCTTTTTTTCAAAGAGGGATTCCAATTTCTACTCACAGTGTTCCATCCTAATTTTTGGAATCACACCCTTCTCATTCAAGATCCTACCTTCCTCACTGCAAACTTCTCTTTTAGGTTTAAAATTTGGACCAAAATATTTAATAATAACACATGGATGAAATAGGTACACCGGATGCTTATAACCAAGGCAAGATAATTGCAGGTCATTAACCTTTATAACACCATCAATCTAAGCTTGACGAATATTGAATATGATACATTTTATATTTTTAGTTTCATTTAGTTTTGGAACTGAACATTCAATTTCTTCGAGTTTTATTTTAGGATAGCTGGCCACACTATGTTGGACATTTTCCACTTGACTGTCTTCAAGTCTATTAGAGAAGATATTCATCCTCATATGTCAGAGGTTGAAATCCTTCTGAGATTAAAAAGTCAAAACATTCTTTTATCTCACACCACTTTCATGAACAAACACATTCAAAACACAATCTGAGAGGGGGGAATAATATTTTTTATTTATTTCTTTGGTTATCGAAACATTTTTATATGTTAAATCTCAAAGAGTTATGTTGGAATATTCCTTTTTAGCCTCCACTCTTATGAAAGGTAACACAATGTATTTTTCTTCTTAATTTTTGGTCACTCTTTTATTACGAGGTTCAAGAGGATCCTTTTAACACTAATCCAGGTGGTCCCCTATTATTCCTCCAATGTGACTACTTGCTAATTGTCCTAAGATTAGGCATGTAAAAGGCAATAATGAGTTTATCAATTCCAATGCCTTTCATTATTCTAAACCTAGAAACAACAACTTCAAAGCTCTTATTAATACATTCAGAGGTATTAAACCTAATAGACCAAGGATTCTCTTGCAACCTTTGTTTGCTCCCAATGATCCCATTGTTTGGCTGCTTTGATTTGGAGAAAGTTTTCCTATACTAAATAGATTAATTTTTAGTGAAGAATCTTCTTGATTTTTAGGAACTTGTATTATGGTTCATCACTCCTTAATACCCTTAATTCGAAATCGTTTCGATTAATCAACTCGCTTCCTCAATTTTCTAGGCGATTTGACCTTTATCAATATATTATAATCCCTAAGAGGAGTCTTTCCAACCCTCATTTGTTTTTCAGACATTTATCAATCTCCTGAGTGATTATTTTGGTTGCAATTTCCAACTATCATAAAGCTTGAAGAAACTTTGGCATAGTTGATACTGATTTTCATGATGGTGTGGCTGAAGTTTTTGTAGGTTTATGGTAAAACCAGGTTAGTGTTCACTTAAATCAATTACATGATGCTAAAAATCCTTCGAAGCCCTCTTCTTTTGGTAAGACTAATATTTATTCTTAACATTTTAACCTTATATATTTGGCCTTTACTTAGCCATTTTGTGTTGTTGTATAATATCCACCTCATTTTGCTTATGCATTTTCTCATAAGAGGAAATTATCTCTTGAGGAAAAAGAGGCTTTGAGTGAGGAGGAAGATGGTGTTCCTCTTTTTCGACCAACAAGATAAATATCCTCTTATGATGTTCCAACTAACACTTCTATCGACACCCATGAACCTGTAGAGCCTTTCATATCAACCATGCTTAATTTTCGAAAGAGGAGACATGTGAAAACCCAACCAAGAAACCTATGCACAAGTTTCAGTTAGCCGGTGTACTAATGTTTTTACTTTC
Organism: Sambucus nigra; assembly: GCA_949130495.1. Classification (NCBI taxonomy): domain Eukaryota; kingdom Viridiplantae; phylum Streptophyta; class Magnoliopsida; order Dipsacales; family Adoxaceae; genus Sambucus; species Sambucus nigra. The sequence goes on from OX422214.1 coordinate 16,096,197, forward strand.
AAAGAAATTTTTTGATCTCTTGCATCATTACACAATAAATATGACTTCGAACTATTTTTTCTTATCATAATTCAGTTGATCCCTTAGCCAATGTGGAGGAATATTTGCCAACTTTGGATCCTATAATGCCTCCTCAAAAATATGTTGACCCTCTTTCCTTAGAATCAATCTCTAAATATGGGGTGGTTAGTATTTTAGCTCTTAAGTAAGAAGATCCCAATCAAGGTGCTAATCATGATGATAATTACATGTCATTCTAATAGTTCTTGAAGATGCTCCAGAAGTAATGTCTTCTTCTTTGAGGGAGGATCCCCTATAAGCCGGGATTGATCCTCAATCTATGGCCCTTATTGATATGATGACACTGAGTGAAGTTAGTACTTTTCAAGTGGAACTCCAACAAATTATGTTACAGGACCCTATTCAAATAGTGGAATTTCTTCCAAGAAAATGAAGCGATAATTGTAGTATCTCTCCCAGCTCAACTAGATATTACTCATTAGAAATTAAGATCTTCTCAAGATTTTTAACTACTTGAAAAATTTTCTAGGGCACTACTAAATTTTATTTGCTTAATGGGATAAAAACTATTTATTATTGCATTTCCCAGGTTGAAGTTCTGAAAGAAAGTGTTATAAGAACTTAAATTATAGTGCCTTAGTACTTTTGTACTTTGAAGACACTATGACATTAGTGGAGTCTAAGGAACATGCCCTGTCTATTGACCTAGCCTATTTATCAAACCAAATTGTTAAAGCAGCTAGAGGTCTACAAGATTTGAAATATGTTTAAGTAAATGTTGAGCTAGAATAATTAGAGAATAAGTTAGTTAAAATCAATGTTGAGCTAGAATATATTGCAATGGAGGAAGCTCATTTTCAACTGAGGTTGAATTAATTGGTAGAAGATATCAAAGTGTTGTAATACCCCGTAATTTTATTGATTTTATTTAATAGGATTAATTAAATTAAATGAGAATTAATTGGAAATTAATTTGAATTTAAATACTAGCGCGACGTGAGTTGGTATTTGATTATGATGATAATATTGAGTATCACTGAGTATATATGGTAATAAATGATTATTGGAAATATTAAAATTGTCGCGAGTCATAAATACGACAATTTGGGAAATTAAGTTGGGACGCGCGTGCCAGTCAAATCAGGAATTAATTTAAATAGATTAAAAAGTAAATTTTAATTTTATCATTCGTATGGTCATTTTGAGTGCTCCAACGTGTTCGGATGGATCGAAATAGTCAAAAAACACTAGTCGGGGGTTTAGTTTGGTTCCTGAGGCACTTTTAGACCAAACTGGCAACCCGAGAGGGTATTTTGGTCATTTTAAAATTTAAGGAAATAAGACCCACGAATTGGAGGGTTTATTGAATTGTTATTGGAAATGACATTAGGTCCATTATCAGCCAAAAAGGGAATAGTGGGCTACGTGAGTTAGAGGAGAAGTTGCGGGAGGTTTCCAAACTCTAGCCACCACCCAATACCACCACTTTCGATGAAATTGTGACCAAAAAGAAGGAAAGAACCAGCCCTTGGACACCATCAACGATTCTGAACATCAAACTTAAGGCAAGTGGTTTGATTCCATTAGTTTTAGCGAATATTTTTTCCACGTTAGTGTAGGAATTGTTACTAACCTTGAAAGATGATGAAAACTCATGAAATTTGGTGTGGAACTCTAAATCTTGGATAGGAATTGCATGTAGATTAGTTATGGACGAAATTTAGTAACCAAAACCTGATTCTTGATGAATTAAAAATGCATTAAAGAAGAAAAATATCATGGTTCTTGAAGAAAATAGAGAACTAGGGTTTTTATGAAGGTTTGATCCATATAAGGTTAATTGTGGATGATTTAATGGTTTTGGAACGTTAAAAATATGGTATTTGGGTTGTATGATGATCCTATATCCTTAGTTCAGAATTTCACAACTTGTAATGGAGTTTTGGGATAAATCTGGGACTGAAAAATGAAGCAGTCCGTAGCCTCATCTGGTGCGATCGATCAAGCGACGTTCATAGGTCGATCGATCAATCGACATTCATAGGTCGATCGATCGACCTTCCCAGAATTAGTGAAATTTTTCCCCTTGATGAATTTTAGCAAATTCGATCCTAAAGAGTTATTAGTGGGGACCTTGTGAACACTTTAAAATTTAAGGAAGACCAGTATGCGTGGTTATGAGGTCCGAATTATTATTAGAATTAAATTTGGAAATTAAGTTAAGACCTAATAAGATTCGATGAGTGAGGTACTACTAGAGACCAAGATTAAAGGAGCCTAAATCTATATAGTTGATAATCTAAGGTCAGTGGCAGAAATATAGACCTTAATAGTTTTGGATTAAAGTGTGGGAATAGTAGGAGACTTAGTAACCTTTTTGAGTTAGGTTTTAAGTATTGGAAACTACGACATGAGATGTGTCAGTGAACTATAATATATAATTATCCGAAAGTTTAAAAATGTACTAATTGGAATAACGGTATAGGGATTGAGAATATACCTTTGACAATATTATGAATTATCTAAGTTGTGTGAATGCTTAGTAAATGGATTTATATGTGTATGACATACGTACCATACTTTCTATCACGGGAGGCCGACTTTCGAAACATGGCCATTTAATCTATGTATGCCTACGGGGGGATTTAGATTGGTACCTTAAGGACATAGGGTTGTGAATGACTTATTTGTGAGTTGATAAGTTAGCTGACCATGGGAGCGTAGGTATGTGCGTGACCCATGGGTATGTGAACTATGTTAGCCTCCAGTATGTGTGATTTTGATTATTAAAATGATTCTTGAGAGACTCGGAATACGTAGTCCTTATGTACGTGATGTATCGGGATTCGATAGCAGAGTATGTGTGCACCACAATTTAGCCTAGGGGTGCCCCAATTGTATAATTATGCTGAAATTAATATATTGGTGATGATAACAGACTCCTTGTTAATGTGTGTGAATATTTGCGACACTTTGAGTAAAGTTCGAATTAAGAATTTCCTATATGATTTAATATAAATTAATCCGAGAGATGAAAAGGTAGATCCACATAAGTTAGATTGGAATGTCTTGAACAAACCCCTATATTATCATGTGAGGGAAAGTTGCAGTATAGACTAGTTAGTTAGCGGCATAACTGGGTTGGGTTATGGATATACGTTAGGCGTGCACATTAGTTGAGAGGTGAGAAATTCATGTGAGAACACGGAACTAACATGTACATAATATTCATTGTTTAATGCAATTAAACACTTGTTATAGTTTAAACTATTTTCACATCAGGCTTTGACCCGTTTACTTACAAATCTATTTTCTTGAAAACATTTTAGGTGCCCAGCTACAGGGACGCCAAGCATAGGAGTTCCATTTCAATGACGTGCTGCAGCTGCTATGGAAGTTACAGGATCTTGATAATAGACGCCTCCACATTCTATATTTATTCCATTCCAGACTTATTCAGTTGTTAGGGCATGTGGCCCCATTTCTTTTAGAGACAGTTTTATCATACTCCGTTTCATTTCAGTTTTGGAGCTAATTCATTTATTATTCAGACGTTGTATTTGGTTTCATTCAGTATTTGGGATTGTTCAGAGGAGTGTTACTCCAGACTCATTTATTATTCAATTATTATTCTGATGTAATTGTGATGTGATGGTGGTATCATTTAGCTAATAATTTTAATTGGCTGCATGTTAATTTAATTTACTAAAATTTGATAACTCACTTTTTAATTAATTAGGTGGCTAGTAGTTGTTTAAATAAATGTTTTCGATAGTGATTCTATGAACTAAACCAACTTGACATTTTGTATTAATTTGAACAAAGGACTATCTACCCGGTATTTAATTAGTCGGGGTGTCACAAGTGTCTACTAATAATGCCTCCTTGTTCAGAAAGAGAGAGATAGGTTCAAATCAGAACCAAAAGAGTTATGCAACATAATTTATGGGCCAGTTTTAGGTCATTTGTATTTAGAAAATTCTATAACATGTAATTCCTAATATATATCGATATACATATGCAATCAACCCGTTTTTTTTATTGTCTTGCCTCCTAAATAGTTCGGTAATATGTATTTAAAAAGATGGCATTTATTTTTCTCAGTGTCCATTAATATCTCTTAAATGGTATGAACCATCCTTGAATTATTTATATATTAAGAATGTCCCTTCCCATTGTGAGGATTCCTTGCCATAAGCTAGATCTTTTTACCTAAGAGGTAAATGGGTTTTCCAAACCAATCCCCTCTTTAAAGGTTCTCTTTTCCACTTTTCGTTATATTTGTATTTTCTTCTTTTGGACCAATATATTATTCAAGATTCTAACCTTATATTCATTTATGTTTTCTAACTTCATGAACATGTCTTGAACATATCATTCTAATATGAAATTATATTGGTAGGACAACAACATGTGAATTGGTTGAGGCATACAGAGTTACCCATGTGCTTGACCTTTTAAAGGCCATCTAAGCCCATAATATTTTTAGAAACAAATTGTTCCAATCCCTTGGAATTTTCTCAAACACTTTGCTCAGGTTGTTTTCTATTACTCAATTTGTAGCCTCTACCTCACCATTTGATTCATAATAATAAGGTTATGATTTTTTCAAAGTTATTCCTAACATTGATATGAATTCTAACACCATCTCTGACTATAAAATGCTTGCATCCTTCGAAGTAATGGTTTCTAGGATCTTAAACTTATACACAATATCCTGTAAGAAATCTACCAACTCGTTTTTTATAACTGATTTTAGAGTTTTTTTCCTCCACCCACTTGGTAAAATAATCCATTGCCACAAGTACAAAGATGTACACCTGTGAAGATAGAGTATATATTTTACTAATGACATTAATTTCCCATCCTCTGAATGGCTTATATCTCACTATATAATGTAGGTCAATAGCAAACATATGTTTTAGATGCCCTCTTAATAACTACCTCATCTTACGTCCATCTTGATGAGACACACAAAATGCCCTCATGGACCCATTCAATCAACACCTTTTTTGAATAATTTTCAAGCATACATATCATATTTAGCTTCTCTTAATCTAGCAACTCTATCACTATTAATATTTGGATTAGTTATATATTCAATAAATGGTTTTCTCTAATCTTCCAGTACATCAAAATTTTCAATTTCAACCTAAGGCAATATATTACGTAATATTGGTAAATACCTATAAATGGAATTGAACTTCAACTTTTCTTTGAAGTTATGATTAATACAAAAATGTGAAGCATTTTGAGCCATTTCATTGTCTTCTTCATTTAGAAATCCAAGAACATAATTTAATGTGTCCCCATAAAATTTAGATAGTAAATTCAAGGCCACTTGGTCACATAATGTCAAATTAATATTGACACATCTATATTCACCAGTTAACGGTCTTATTACCAATTGAAAAACCCCATATATTTCTATTACTCAAGATTACTACTTTGAAGGATTTCCTTACCCAATATAATGGCCTCATGTGACGACCCTCTCACCAAAATAAGGGGTGGCCAACCTAATACTCCAATATAACAGGAGTCCCTAACAGGAATCATTCTCAGCATCACAATAAAATATAGAGTATCCAGGATAACCATCCAATATTTCAGAAAACGGGTTGCCAAAAATTTTTGTTTTAAAGTTAAAGAAAGAATTTAAACAACCCCATACTGAAGAGATAAGGTGGAGACCCCAAAACATGTATAGATAATAACAACAAGTATACAATAAAAGGACCGAATATGCTGTCGGTCCACAGAATCTACAACAGTGGAAAACAAATTCAATAAATTATCTGATACATTACATTAAACAATTACAAAATCTTGGGCCTCACGCCCGAGTAAAAGACTTGATCTTTACTAGAGTGCAAAAAGGAAAGCGGCTATACAAAATAACCCTTAATACCCGCAAAGCATCATGGCTCGCCAAAATCACCAGAATAGAAAAATCAGAACAGGTGTCCTTGCGGCGGAGCACCTGAGCGGATACAAGATGAATTCACAACAAGAAATATGAACGTGTCAGGGCCCGATTTTATATGATCACCAGATGAATAAAGAGTATGACAGTTATGAATGGTAATCATGACTAACAGGAATAAGGATCTACCTACACAAATCAAATGCATAAGCAGAAAAAAATAAGAACGATCACATAAATTAAAACCATCATCATATGTCTTGATTCATTTCATATATGTATTCCTTAACAGGAAATGTATATTCACAATTTTATGCACTTTGTGGCATTTTTATCCCCATTTTACATTTTGTAAAAATCCTTTCCTTATTAGGAAAATAGTCATTTTCAAATGCTCTTTGTGGCATTTATATGTCCTCTTTATGGAACTTCCATTATGCTCTTTGTGGCATATATAATTCATCAAGTCCCACTTGATACAGAATAGTTATATTTATTTTTATATAACGATTCTTAGACCTCCCCTCTGAGTTTCCCCACTGGGCGCGCCCCTAAATGACCATCATCTTCCAGGGGCCTATCAAACAAGGTAGCTTGGGCACCTATAATGCAAGACGTCGGGAAGCGTCCATATGCATGCGGGAGAGTCAAGACCACACCCGAAATCTCCTCACCAGCGCCAAAAACATAACATAACCGCGCATATGGCCTAGGACTATATCCACCCTGCATTCATTAGCCAGGGGGCATCACCAAGCGCGCAAACTTCCCTTATGATGTCATTTAGAGAGGTGTGTTTAAACCATTTATTTTACCATTTTCAAAGTGAAGTAAATTATAATTTATAGTTTTCATGATTAAGTAAATTACCATTTACCATCATTATTACTATTTCCATTTCCTTTCCTTTACATTTATATGTTTCATTTTATCCGAAACCATAATCATTTACATTTTTGTAAATTCCTCATATTATACCCGGAGCCATACTTTATACATCTTATCGTAGTAACCTCGATGAATAATTAAACTTTCAATTTATTCTCCAAAGGTTCGTATGTGGTGTTATTATAAACCATCAAGACTAACATAGCTCAATTGAGCTTCTAAGTATCCCGAATATAACAGCAAGACTCCTAGTTTAATAACAATCAACTAGAAGAAAGAATGCCCTAACATCAATTGGCATATCCCCAGAAAAGTCCCCACATAACCCATTTCTGATGTAGGGTACTAAAAGAACTCAACTAGCACTATAGGACTCAAAGTTTACTTCATATTAGAAGGTTCCTAGGGCCCAATCCTAAGGAAAAAGGATAAAAATTGAGTTAGAAAAACAACTCAAAAATAGCCTGATTCCGAATCGATTCACCCAAGGGCCGAATCGATTGGCCCAAAAGTGAATCGATTCGGATGACAAATCCAACATTCTTCTTCAGCTGAATCGATTCGACCTTACCCCGTATCGATTCGGGTTTGCAGACCTGTAGGATGACCCCTTAGCGAATCGATTCGCCCTAGGGCCGAATCAATTCGCCCCTTGTTATTTGGCCAAGAATTGCTTATAGGTTATACACCCTAGATTTTCTCCAAACCCAAATCTTTTCCATTTTTATACACATCCAACATCACTAATCTACCCAATATCATCCTACATGATTATTAACATCTATAACCCATAATTTCATCATCATAAACCCAAAAATCTAGGTTTAAATATCATAATTTCCATTTTTGATCTCCACATGCAAATACATAAATATCACACAAATTATTCATCTTAAATCATATATTAGCAAGTAGAAAACTTGCCTTAGAGTTGAAATCTCAGATTTCTTTGTGTAGTGGCAACCCCAAATATTCAATCTCCATTTTCTCTCTTCTTTCTCCACTTTTCTCTTCTTCTCTCTTTCTCTCCTTTTCTCTCTAAGTTTAAGACATAAAATGGGGAAATTAGGGGATTTGGAAGACTAAAATCGAGGCTTATTAGAAGTCTCCCAACTTAAGTGGTTAATACCACATTAAAATGACTCCTAAATACGCATTTAAGTTAAAACCAGGTAAAAGTGTCCGAAACCTAAAAATACAATATGGAACTTATTTTGACTGTCTCGCACCTTCAGGGACTAACTATGCCCTCTAAAATGGCATTCGGAAATTATATAAATTATTTCAAGTTCCGTTTTCATTTAAACCACAATGTTATTTAAATCATATGACACCATACAACATACAACCGAATGATATTTACTTTCACATGTAGTAAATATGCAACAATATAGTAAATATTAACTTATAAAATTAATATTTACTCCAGTTTCAACATTTTATATAATTACCTTATACGGTAAATTAGTATAAAATTAGCCTCCTAAAAATGAGGGTTGTTATATACTCCCCCCCTTATGAGGGAATTTTGCCCTCTGGCGTCCCAAATGAACTCAGACTAAGGTCATCACTAATGATCTCAGTCTACATTCTTGGTGCTCTGGCATAGCACCAAATCATCCATCACGAACTATCGATCCTAACTTCCTACGGATGAAGAAGATGCCTACCTGACTCGGCGGAATTTTCCATACTTCTTAAATCACGTTACATCCCTCTTAGGGGTATTTATACCAACCCTAAGGGCTTAACCCCAACACTAATCAACCTCTCTTCTCATAGGCGTATTCCTTCAAAGCACATGACTCAAAAGCCAAATCCTTAAAGAAATGTTTTGGAACTAATCTAAGTTCAAGGAATAAAAGATCCGCTGGTTCCATCCAACGAGTATGCGAATTTCTCAACCGGATACACTAGGCCACTCCTGGTGACATAGCATAGGAGAGGTCCATAAGTCCATTCAAAATCTTAATGGTTGTACGAGAATTCCCATCCATACACGCCACTGCTCCATCAGTCATGTATTCTAAGGCGCACATTCAAGATATGCCTTTCGGCATTAAGTCAACTTCCTCCGTTCATGAATCCACTTAAGGGTGGTAAGGTATACTCCATTTCTATACGGTTCCCATACCTTCATGGAAACTTTACCAAACCTTCGGCATAAATATCTAGTTTCGATCCAACCCCAGGGGCACTTCATACATCCCTACCTTTCCTCCATATAGAGCGGGGTGTACTCTTCTAAATATAGTCCACCTATAAGGCCGAAAAGCAACGATTTGGTCGAACAATCAATAATTTTCTCAAATAGGATCATCACGATCTCGATGCCAAAAATTCAAAGAGAACATCTATGAATATACTTTTCTTCATTCCACCGCTACTCTTCTTCACACGAGTAGGTGAAATGGCCAGTCACAAACGTAAATGCTCATTCTACTTGGCATTCCATGCCTTCACAAATTTTTCGACGGGTTTTCTACTCGTCACATCTACTACCCAAATCGCTTCCCCTTAGCGAAAGGGAATATCTCATCGATAGTCCTTTATGAACTTCGTACACCAACTCGTTTCCTTCCACAACATATTGCAACCACTTGTTGCTCGCAAGAGAGACCAAGTTTCCTACCCAAGGAAGTAGTGCCTCATTTCCTTAAGTCGAACACTACCTCAATGAATTTCAAATCAAGCGTGCAATAATACTTCCCACAAAGTTTAAACTTGTGAGACGCATAAACAATGGGTCCACGCTCTAGTATCATTACTCCCCTTTCCTGGCAGAAGCTTGTTCATTAAATTCACTCTCGAGCTCAACAACATGAGCTTAGGAGTAAAAATTTAACTCCTCCTTCTTACTCCCCGAAAGTTAAGTTACCAACATAACACTCTGTCTAAGAGAGGCCTCCTTTCCCTTGGCCTATCCTTCCAAATCACTTGAAATTCCATACTTCTTGTTTCTAGGGACCTAATCCCTCTTAGAGTTAGCCCACAACAAAATTTCTAGTCAACCCCCTACCGGCTTCCAAAGTTAATGTCCCATGCCTTAAAGGCCTTACATCCTAATAAACTTAAGGTCGATCTATGTATATCCTATCTAAGTAATGAACGTATAATACTAAGTATATCCCTAGTGCCCCAGACCTATCTCAACTCCCAACATTCGCTCAGTTTCATGGGTGGGACGTTTCGCCGAAGAGAAATCCAAATAAGGAACCCTCCAGTTACACTATTACCTCGCATCGTCGGTCATCAAGATATGATGGTCTAAGACACATGATCGGGACCGGTAAAATTCTAATTTACAATCCTACTAGAAAGATTTTACTTTTATGTTTTACCATTCAAATAATCAAAGATTTCAATTAATCGGACATTTACTTTCTGTAAAGTCTTTCGAATATATATTCCATAATATCAACAGGGCCTTCTCATCAAGGCATAATCCAAAAGTCTCAAGTCGACTTCATATCTCAGTCTCCCTCACATCGTTCAAAGGAGAGAACTATATACAGTGTTTCTATTTTGCACTTTAGTAGCCCTTAATCACTCAACTACGTGATTCTCGGCTAAACTTTCCAACCCCACTTCTAACAACAAAATAAAATAAATTTAAAAGAAAGAGAAAAGAATAGCGTCTCTCCACTCCCAATATCATTAAGTGTTCATGCGACAGAGTGTCTCGCAAAGAGAAATCCAAACAAGGAACCCCTCCGACACATGCCTACTTAATTTGTTGGTCATGGAGATAAAGCGTAACAGTCACAAACAAGGCAAACGAACAATCAAACACTCATGCAAGATAACACAACAAATAAAAAAAAATCTCCTACCTACCTCGATCCACCTCTATAAAGTCTCAACCTGTATCCAGGAGAGATATTATAGAGGAACTAGTTCCATTTTGAACTAGAATTGAGATAGCGTTATAATTTTATTTGCTTGCTATCACCTCAAGCCAACCAAAATATCTTAACATAAAATAAGAGAAAGGAAAAGTAGTATCTCTCCACTCCCAACGTCGTTATGGTTCACGTGTGGAGCGTCCCGCAAAAGCGGAATCCAAACAAGGAACCCCTCCTATGCATTACTACTTAACCTTGTTGGTCGTGGAGATAAGGCATAACATCCACATACAATGCAAAAAAACAATAGAACACTCAAACCAAGTAACACATATGACACATATACATTTAAAATATCATCACTCATTTCATAACGAGTGAAGAAATCATAAAACTTCCCTACCACGGAAGTCATATAATTACCCTTCTATAATAGCATTGATATTTCCATAATCTCAATATGCACACTCGATTCTAGAGTAAACAGAATACTACTCTATCATTTTATGGGGGATGAACCACCGACTACTAAGGTTGAATTCCCACCAACATTTTTGCTAATCACTCCGGGCAATACTAATGGTTCTCAGACACCGTACTCTAGTCTTATCCGAACTAATATTGCTTCCATTAACTCCCCAACTAGGCACTTTATCTTTGACCTTGATCTCCAATCAACAAAATTCAAAATGAGTGGTTCTACACTCCACATCATAGCCATTGTTTCGACTCAGGCTGACAATAATTGTCCACGCAGTCCCCTTTTCTTCTTCAACGAAAGAGAGCACGCTACCGACCTCCCCTTTCGTTATTTCAATGAATCTTCCCCGGGCGGATAGCGGATATCTACCAAAAGGGTTTCATGAACGCTGTTCCTTCAGAAGTGTTAACGACACTTATTCTGGAACCTATCATTTCACTTAGGTGCTCCTTCTTCCTTATATCTATCATATTATGGTGCACGGTCCCCCTAACCGCACAACACTTTATTCACTATCGGCCTTTGACCGAACCTTATGTGAACATTTGAGAATCCACCTTCTCATCAGTCCAGTTATCCCAGAGAAACTCGCTGTTGTAAGTGTCCACCGGGCTTCTCCACGGGCACAACCTCTTGCACCCACAATTATGGTGACTACGTTCCCACCATTCAAAACTACTCCTACGAGTGAAGGATTTTCCTCCCATTATTTTCATCTGGGCACTTTTATACCCCTCCTCTAGGCCAAACTCCTAGACCTTATGCATTCACCAAATGAGAACTCATCTCTTCCATCTTACTTCAACCTATGGCCCTCGTTATGGGTTCTTCCGCACTTCAATTTAACATTGCTTGGAAATACCAAGCAGAGTACCACTCTCTACTCCTAGCGGTACTGGGAAAACTACATCCACTGTAATTGGTAGTCGCAGTAGAAAGATACAAAAACGCTATAAAAAGGAAGCGACCTCCAAAGTAGTCCTCATCCCCGACCATAAATTACAGTTCCTAGTAACCCTTCCTATGATGCCTTCACGACTACCTTCTCTGGCGTCCATCTTGAATCGACCTAAGAATCTCAAACGAATGCGCAAAAGATTCTATGGGTCCTACCTCAGGGCAGAAGAACGAAATCTCATAAGAGGAATCAACGATCTTAATCCTAAGGCTCTATGTCAAATCAAAAGCAATGCTGAAAACATAAGGCGTCCACACAGATTCCTAAGGACTCTAAAACCTTATGCTCTGATACCATCTGTGACGACCCGCTCACCAAAATAAGGGGTGGCCAGCCCAATACTCCAATATAACAGGAGTCCCGGACGGAATCATTCTCAGCATCATAATAAAATATAGAGTATCCAGGATAACCACCTAATATTTCAGAAAATGGGTTGCTAAAAATTTTTGTTTTAAAGTTAAAGAAAGAATTTAAACAACCCCATACTGAAGAGATAAGGTGGAGACCCCAAAACATGTATAGATAATAACAACAAGTATACAATAAAAGGACCGAATATGCTGTCGGTCCACAGACTCTACAACAGTGGTAAACAAATTTAATAAATTATTTGATACATTATATTAAACAATTACAAAAGCTTGGGCCTCACGCCCGAGTAAAAGACTTGATCTTAACTAGAGTGCAAAAATGAAAGCGGCTATACCATAAAACCCGTAATACCCGCAAAGCATCACGGCTCGCCAAAATCACCAGAATAGGAAAATCAGAACATGCGTCCTTGTGGCGGAGCACCTGAGCAGATACAAGATGCATGAACAACAAGAAATATGAACGGGTCAGGGCCCGATTTTATATGATCACCGGATGAATAAAGAGTATGAAAGTTATGAATGGTAATCATGACTAGCAAGAATAAGGATCTACCTACACAAATCAAATGCATAAGCAGAAAAAAATAAAAACGATCACATAAATTAAAACCTTCATCATATGCTTTGATTCATTTCATATATCTATTCCTTAACAGGAAATATATATTCACAATTTTATGCACTTTGTGGCATTTTTATCCCCATTTTACATTTTGTAAAAATCCTTTCCTTATCAGGAAAATAATCATTTTCAAATGCTGTTTGTGGCATTTATATGTGCTCTTTATGGCACTTCCATTATGCTCTTTGTGGCATATATAATTCATCAAGTCCCACTTGATACAGAATAGTTATATTTATTTTTATATAATGATTCTAAGACTGCCCCTCCGAGTTTCCCCACTAGGTGCGCCCCTAAATGACCATCATCTTCCAGGGGCCTATCAAACAAGGCAGCCTGGGCACCTATAATGCAAGACGTCAGGAAGCGGCCATATGCTTGCCGGAGAGTCAAGACCACACCCGAAATCTCCTCACCAGCGCAGAAAACATAACATAACCGCGCATATGGCCTAGGACTATATCAACCCTGCATTCATTAGCCAGGGGGCATCACCAAGCGCGCGAACTTCCCTTATGATGTCATTTATAGAGGTGTGTTTAAACCATTTATTTTACCATTTTCAAAGTCAAGTAAATTATCATTTACTATTTTCATGATTAAGTAAATTATCATTTACCATCATTATTACTATTTCCATTTCCTTTCCTTTCCATATATATGTTTCATTTTATCCGAAACCATAATCATTTACATTTTTGTAAATACCTCATATTATACCCGGAGCCATACTTAATACATCTTATTGTAGTAACCTCGATGAATAATTAAACTTTCAATTTATTCTCCAAAGGTTCGTATGTGGTGTTATTATAAATCATCAAGACTAACATAGCTCAATTGAGCTTCTAAAGTCTCCCGAATATAACACTAAGACTCCTAGTTTAATAACAATCAACTAGAAGAAAGAATGCCCTAACATCAATTGGCATATCCCCGGAAAAGCCCCCACATAACCCATTTCTGATGTAGGGTACTAAACGAACTCAACTAGCACTCCAGGACTCTAAGTTTACTTCATATTAGAAGGTGGCTAGGCCCTAATCCTAAAGAAAAAGGATAAAAATTGAGTTAGAAAAACAACTAAAAAATAGCCTGATTCCGAATGGATTCGCCCCAGGCAGCGAATGGATTCGCCCAAAAGCAAATCGATTCGGATGACAAATCCAACATTCCGCTTCAGTCGAATCGATTCGGCCTTACCCTGAATCGATTCGGGTTTGCAGACCTGTAGGATGACCCCTTAGCGAATCGATTCGCCCCTGCGATTTGGCCGAGAATGGCTTACAGGTTATAAACCCTAGATTTTCTCAAAACCCAAATCTTTTCCATTTTTATACACATCCAACATCACTAATCTACCCAATATATAACCCACAATTTCATCATCGTAAACCCAAAATCTAGGTTTAAATATCATAATTTCCATTTTTGATATCCACATGCAAATACATAAATATCACACAAATTATTCATCTTAAATCACATATTAGCATGTAGAAAACTTGCCTTAGAGTTGAAATCTCAGATTTCTTTGTGTAGTAGCAACCCCAAATCTTCAATCTCCATTTTCTCTCTTCTTTCTCCACTTTTCTCTTCTTCTCTCTTTCTCTCCTTTTCTCTCTAAGTTTAAGACATGAAATGGGGAAATTAGGGGATTTGGAAGACTAAAATCGAGGCTTATTACAAGTCTCCCAACTTAAGTGGTTAATACCACATTAAAATGACTCCTAAATACGCATTTAAGTTAAAACCAGGTAAAAGTGCCTGAAACCTAAAAATACAATATGGTACTTATTTTGACTATCTCGCACCTTCCGGTACTAACTACTCCCTCTAAAATGGCATCCGGAAATTTTATAAATTATTTCAAGTTCCATTTTCATTTAAACCACGGTGTCATTTAAATCATATGACACCATACAACATACAACTGAACGATATTTACTTTCACATGCAGTAAATATGCAACAATCTAGTAAATATTAACTTTCAACTTATAAAATTAATATTTACTCCAGTTCCAACATTTTATATAATTACCTCATACGGTAAATTAGTATAAAATTAGCCTTGTAAAAAGGAGGGTTGTTACACCTCACATTCGACTTTATTATTAGAACACGTGTTTTCTTCTTATCTATATCCACTTTTTGTTTTAATATGTTTAAATTATTTGATAACTACCCATATTCCTAACATTATTTCAGTTTTCTAACCATAAATCCAAAGATTCCATGAACTTAAAGACATATATCTTATATTAAATTCTCCTTCTGGTCCATCTTCATATGGATAATCTGCTAAAAAATCAGGCAAAACTTAGCCTTTAATTGCTTTTTGAGGTACATAATGTAGGTAACACTCAGATATAGCTAATACCCATTTACCAATTCAATTATGCCAAAAAGGTCTAGTTCAAGTATACTTGATTAAATGAAACTTCGAAATGAGATATACCTCTTGAGGTAATAAATAATATCTTAATTACATAGCAGCGAATTACAAAGTTAAGCATAGTTTTTCCATTTCAAAATATCTACATTCACAATCACTCAGAAATTTACTAAGATAACACATGACTTGTTCTTTGTGGTTCTTATAGTCTTGAGGCAATAGAGCCCCAATTGATGCATTTGAGGATAAAATATTCAACTTCAGTGGCTTATCTTCTCTTGTAGGCGCAAAAATAGGTTGCTTTAGTAAGAATCTCTTGAGTGTCTAGAAATCCATATCATGCTCTTCCTTCTCATCCATCTCCTCTTAATCCGTTAGTTTGATACCCCACAAAATATAAACTAGGTCGATTAGGTCTAAGATAAATAATAAAAGAGTCTAAAACAATTGAATATCATTCCGAGTGTGATTTAAAAATAAAACTGAAAGCATAAAGGTATTTAGAGAATACAACCATAAAACTAAACCCATATAACCTCTGATACCATAACCATAATAGTAAAAAAATCCAACATTGAAAGTACTAGTGTATCAACATTAATCCAATTCTTCAAATAAAATAGTAACAACTATAAAGTTGACATGACAAAATGTAAATGGAAACAAAAGAGTGATCATACAGGCTCGACACCTATCCTATTTGAGTAGAAACTAAAGAAGGGAATAGGTAGATGAATCAGGGTTGAGGTGATAATGGTGGCCTAGGTCCAAAAAAACATAACCAACAACAATATAAACAACAAGTCTAAGAAGAATAAATATGTAACCAAATTTGTACTAAATAAATAACTATGCATCTTCTTCCCATATTTTTGTTAGTCTTAATTTTTCCCAACCTAAACAACCTTAGATATCACATGTGTCTAATCCCAATATTTATTCATTATTCATCTCTTTTGAACATAATTATGTTTCCAATACACCTATACCAAATTACTCACCACAAGTACAACATCAAGTAAGAATAAGACCATATCAAGTATAATATCCACAAAAGTATGGTCCTTAGCATGTACGATATAAAGGGACTACTCTGAAGTCCGTATATAAATATAAAAGGTCTATCCCTATCACATTCAGGGATTATTCGTGCATATTAAGTATATTCATAGGTAATACTAACCCTACAACCTCAAAAGTTGATGGCCAAGGATAATCACTTTGCATTCCCGCCATAACACATTGCCTCCATCCATGCCTAAGGATATACACTATATATCCTCCCTATATTCCCACCTTAGTATATGGGTATCATAGATATAGGATAGGGGGTAAAAGTACAAAGGGAAATCCCGTCTCTATCATCGGGATACCCTTGTAGTAAACATTGTACGAGCCCCATAAAAATACCCCCAATACTTCCCCCATAATAACTCACACATGGTATGCTTATACATAAGAGCACATATTAACAGAAAAATCTCCCACAGATTATCGAGTCATAAATCTAAATTCTTAAATTAATTAATTTCTTTTAGTTCGGAATTAAATTTCCAAATAGTACCAAACTCATTCGAGCTAATACCTTATTCTCGTTCAAACAAGATCTACACAGTCGTTCAAATGACATTCTATAGTTGTTCAAACCAAAAAATCTCCTCGTTCTAATGATCACAAACTCATTTGAATGAATAGTAAAATATCATTCACACGAGATACTAATATCGTTCAAACGAGATAAATGTTGCCATCTTCCCCAAGTCTCTAAGATTCTCCATTAATGACCTAAAACACCTAAATTCAAGCCTCTACATAGCATTTATCTCATTCTCCTCTAGATATAAGTTACCCAAATACATGATTAACCTATATCTATGGGGTTTACATTAATTTAACAAGTATTTGAAGATTATTTCTCAAATTTAAAGTTATTAACCCTAGTTCTACAATATATTCAATTAAACTCATATTTAATTCAATTCATGTATTATATAGAGGATTTTCAATGATTTAAGAGTATGAATCTACATAAAAAAAAATCCGTTAATAATCTTCTCCAATTTAAGAGATTCAATACTTATGTTATTATCATATTAACCAAGAATTACGGGTTAAAATCCTATATTAATTAAATTACTAAAATTAATCAATATCAAATTTCAAACCACAGTTTTAACATATTCAAATGGCTAATTATCATTATAACATAAACTTTCAATTAAATCTTTAGTGAGGGTACACATGCCTTAAATTCTTATGAGGAATACAATGCAAATTCTTTAAAATTTCTTCTCCGACTGAGTGCTTCATCTCTCTAACTTTAGGGTTCATCTCATTATCATATAGGATGAATTAGGTTAAGTCGGATGATCTAAAGTAAATAATTATCTTATCTGGGACTAATCCAAAGTAAATTATTAATTCATTTATTAATTTTCATGGCACGACATTATAGGGAACTATTTCACGATCGGTGGAACCTAACATCAAGGAGATAACTCAAATAAGAAAACCCTCGATACTAAATTCCTGACCATTCCATAGTCGTCCGTAATAGAGTCACTTTCAAATATTTTAATAATGACTTATGGTGTATTAACTCCAATTTCAATTTTGAATTATATAACACATATAACACATGACAAATATAAATAGTGACATCACGTGTCACTACAAGTGAATATAAAAATTTAACGTAAATACATATAAAAATACGAGGTATTACACTTAGCTTCAAGAAAGAACAAAACACATTTTGTTTTTCCTACTGCATTATATATAAATCTAAAAATGAAATTAACTTAACCCGAAAAACTTTTTAATTATCTATTATTTTTTTGAGTTATGTGTAATACCCCGCACTTTTATGGATATTTAAATTACATAAATGGGTGTAATTTGGAGATTTGAGGAATTATTGTGAATAATGATTTTTGGAGTTTATGAGGGTTAGATGATTTCCAATGTGTGTTATATTTACTTTCGGGACTAAGTAAATAAGTCAGATTATTTTAATTACATGTCGCAGTTGGGTAAAGCGACAAAGGATAATATTTTAATTGGAAAACCCGTATTAAGATTTGTAGGGTTTAATTAGTGAATTGGAATTATGTGACTCGAATGAAGATTTCGAGTGTGCGGTTGGTTTCGGAATTTCTGAGATAGTCAGAATAGAGTATCCGGAAGTAGTGTTTAGGTTCCGGGGATTTTTAGACTAATAGGGACTCGCAATTGAGTAAACGAGTCATTTTTGGGTTTAATGGGGATAAACCCTCTTTTCTTGCCCTATAAGACACGAGAGAATGAGAAAGAAAGAGATAAAAAGAAGTAGGGAATAAAGGAAGAGAGAGGAGGAGAGAAAAGGAGATTTCGGCCAAACTCCGCGGGATTCGACTCGAGATCATCGAATTTTATCCACGAGACAAGTGTTTACTCTCTTTATTCTTTTACGCATAAATCTCATATCATAGTTGGTAATAAAAAACCATAAATATTTTTGGGTTTGGTTTTCGTGAATCAAAACGGGTGTTTCGAAAGATTTAACGGATAAAACTTGGTTAACGTTCGATGCGAGAAACTTAGAATTTATTTGAAATTAATTGTTGGTAAATGGTTATAGGATGATTAGAACCCCTTTTATATGTATATATATATATTTGGTTGTGGTTATATGTTGGTGGGAGAGAATAAAAAAAGCTTGGTGGGTTGTTAATGGCCGAAACAAACTCATTGGAGAAGAAGCAGAGTCGATTGCCCTGTTCGGTCCATTGATCGAAGACCAAGGGTCGATCGATCGACCCTACAGAATTTTTGGCAATTTTGACTGGTTTAATTTAAATGGTATAAATTCCCAAATTAAGTATTTCTAACCTATTTATTTGAGGAAATAAATACCCAACTAAGGGAATTCATGTCTAGCCATTTCAGGGAATTTATTAGGGCTAGGAGGGTGCAATAATGGCATGGCACTAAAAGTATACTTTCGAGGAAAATAAATAAATTAAAGAATTAGACATTTGGGGTTCCTAAAAATAGAGTGGGGACCTCTAAATTATTATTTGAGCGAAATGTAAACCTTGAGTTCGTGGAAAATGGAATCCATGACTTATTTATTTAAGGGTGTTTAGGACGAGTAACACTCGAGTTGGTATTTCGGAGGGCGATTATATATATATAATTATGTGCGTAGAAAATGTAATTATATGTCAATTGTGTTTGAGAAAATCCTACGAGGCGACTAGGATGAAACTTGGGATATAGGCTAAAGAGGACTTAGCGGTTACCCGATACGTCTATTGACGATGATTATTATAGGTGATGCGATACCTATGGAATTAAGATAAGTCAATAGTATAATTATCTAGTTAGTAAGAATTTGTATATTGGGGTATATATATAAATCCTTAAAAGTTATTAAGGTACGAGTCATATATCAAGTGAGAGAATAATTATAAGTATTAGTATTGTAAGTGTACGAATACTTAGATACTATTAAGAATGGGAAAATTCGGGGTTATTGGCTATCGCTATGAGAGTTTGGCAATTATAGACATATGGATTGAGAAGTAAAATAGATTATATATACGAAGTTGTTACATTATATATAATATGAGACGTATAATAATATCTGTGTGTGATTGCTATAATTTTACTTTAGAGGATGATTCCGCGGGCTTTCCTTTGGCGTAGGGTTGGAACAGTCAGATTATATATTTTCTCTAGTGCGATCGGGGGAGGTTGTGCGATATGGGTGAATCCCCTGGATTGAGGAGTGGGGAGAGTATATCCCCAGGTCATCTCGTCTGGCGTACGAGTGCTATGTGTGTACTCCACTTGCAGAGGGAATATGATCGCCTCCACCTTTGTGTATTTTTACCATGACCATGAGTGAGTATGGCTTTGTACCGTGGTTGAGTGAGTAAACCCAGATTCGAATAGGCCCTATGAGTCTACATTCTCGAGTTATAGCTCGTTGGGATGGTTATTATTCTTGTGATTGTAATAAGTATAATTATATTCGTTGAGCATAGTATATTGCTTTTATATGAAGTTGATATATTATATATAAGGTGAAAATAATGATAAGGTATTATTCCCCTTCCGGTAGATCTCTATATCCGGATTTATATGAATATGAATCAGAGGTTATAGTGAGAACTATATATTTATATATGAGTTATGTGTTGAGGGCCTAATGAATCTCGACGATAAACATTGCCAATTAGTAGTGTATCGGGGGGTTACTTGTTTGGATTTCTCTTCGCGAGACACCCCACGTATGAACGTAGCGCAATGTTGGGAATGGGGAGAAGTTTAGCCCTTAGTACTCGAGTTTATGACGATTTTCAGAGATGGAGAGAAATGGATTTGTTAGGCAGGGTATATTAACTAGGTTGTTTAAAAAGGTATGAGATAGGTGTGCACTATTAGAAGAGGGATGAGGGGTATCTCATGGGAGAGATACCAATTTAAATATGAGATAAATAATATTTTAAAAATATAGCATTTATGCACTTGCTAAAATATTTTCACTACTCGGGCTCTGACCCGTCTCTCTATTTTTCCTCCCTTGCTATATATATATACACACAGTAAGGTGTACCTATGCCGATGGCACGACGATAAATTTTCTTCCGTGATAAATTGGTTATGCTAAATCTGTTCTCGTGTCGCCAATAATTCATATTCCGCATTAATGACACTATCTTAATTCCGTCCAGAGTCCACCACATCACAACCATATAATTTTATTGTCATTAAAATTTAAGGGATGATAATATGATATTTCAAATACACATGAGTCTAAGGGAGATTGATTAAAGGTTTAAACAATTAAAATGACATAATCTTATACAAAAACTACTTATAACAAAAAAAAATCTAAATTATAACAATTGAATACGATGGGTAATAACGCAATCCACAATCGATCATGTCGCATTTTATTTGTGTCGTGATCATGTTACTTAAAAAATAAATGATTCATAAAAAACGGTTTATTTTGTAAAAAGTAGTTTTTATATTTTATATAAAATAATTTTTTATGAACAATTTTCAATAAAAAAATAGAGATAACAATTTTTTTAAACAATTGAAATGTTTTTATAAAATAGTCATTAAAAGTAAAAAAATAAAATTAAAAATGATTCTTATTAAAAATAGTTTTTTTTTTAAAAATTGTTTCTTTTACTAAAAATATAATTTTTTTAGTTATTTTTCAAATATACTTATTTTAATTGAAGGTAAAAAGGTGAAAATTTAAATTTTATAAACATAAGGGTATGATAGATATTTAAAATAAAAATGGAGTGTAAAGAATAAATGCAAGCGCATGATTGATACTTAAAATAAAAATGGAGTGTTAGAAGATTATGGGGAGTGACAATAGTCGGCTCCGATTTATCTACATACTCAACTAAAGCAGTGCCGTTTCAATGTAGAACTGAAGAATGTCTCGTCAAATTCGTGATGAGAAAACCCATCAAGCCGAATTTACAGACCTGTTCAAATACCCCAAAATGTGCATTGAGGATAGGTCTACAACAAGTAGTTGCATCATCTGCCTAAAGGACAAAAGAGTTGTCCTTTTCTTCAGAATCACTTGGGTTACTTTCTATGGGAATGTAAATAGCCATAAGATGGATTTGTATCTCACATATGGGATTGGAACACAACGATTTTGTCCAGGAATCATGTACCGCATATCTTTGATTTTCAGTCACCACACAGTGGTTGTCCTCCATTGATGCACTATCACATTTGCTTTTTTCACTCCTCATAAGCAAAAGCCTTTTTAAATAGCTAGACCTATTAGATAATAGTTATAGGCTAGTACTTGTTAGTTATAGGTCTCAAATATGTAGCCTTTTATTTATTTTTGAGACTTTTCCCATATTGCTTGTTTGTAACCTTACACGCATACATTTGTTATGAATGATACTTAAAACTACTTCTAAATTGAGAAATTGCAAATATTTGTACATTATTACATTCAAACTCTAAAAATATCATTAGAAATATGAAAATAAAAATGTTTAGCGACTTTAAAATATTAATATTAGGAATATGAAATAGTAATATTGAGAATATAAATTTATTTTTTAAAAACGTAATATTAGGAATAAATAAAAACACTGGGTAATAAAAAATATTGATAGTTAGAAAAATTAAAAAACGTATTTTTTTAAAATGTAATATTCTGAAAAATTACTTAAAATGTGTATGCATGAGTTTTGATTCCATAAATGTGTCTCGGACATTGGGTTAATTTGGACAATCCTTGGGTCCCGCGTTTGTTGTGATGACAAACTTAGAAGATAAACGTTCGGAATAATATTATGCAAACTGATACGACCCGATAACATAAAATGACATTTGTTATCGTGCGTTTGTTATCGTACTTATTAATGGCATAAAATAACATTAATATGACACATGAGGTGTCCAAATTTTATCCCACCTTAGAAAAAAAAAGACATGAATACAAAGCTCTCCTTGCTAATCTACAAAAGCCCACATTTCATAAGACACAAATTAAGTCTTTGTGGGTTGAAATAAATAATGAGATCAACACATATTTGGAATACATCACAGTCTCATTCACACAAATTAAAGATTTCAACACATATTTACATTAATTTAAATTAAAGATTCCACTTGACAAAAAAACTTTTCGGAATATGACACAGTGCGTTCGAATACAAATAAATCTTTGGAAGTTACTTAACAATTAAGCTACAAATTGACAAAAAAAATTATAAGATAGCTAAACTAAAAATTTAATCCGTTTTGCCACTTGCGTGATGAACCTTGCTGAAACCAAGCAACCCTCCAAAGTTCAAGAGAAGGTGCACGGTGGTTCACCTACCATAGGAAATGATCATAATCAAATACAAATAAGACTTCAAAAAAAGATACATTAGTAAAAAAAACTAACATCTCACATTACAGCTTGATCACCTACAATAGGAGAGTTGCCTCCATTGTAGATTACATCCAAATAAAAACAATCAAGACCAAAATCAATACAAAGCTAATTAGAAGAAAAACTCAGTAAATAAACTAAATAACATCCCCCAAAAATACATGTAGAATGAAAGAAAAGAAGAAACAAAATAGGCACACAAACATGGCCTTACAAAACTATATGTTTCAAACCTTGACTTTTATATTCTTTTTGAAAAATGTTGTTTCATGTTTCCATTAAAATTCATGTGTTCATTCTTATCAGGGGAGTCTACAGATACCATAAATCAAAATTCAAAAGTTTGCTTATTAACTAAGTTAAAGGGATAGAAGCAGAAGCCCTTGCCCACGAGAATTTAACTAAGAAGATGACACGAGAGTCATAAATGTCCCTAATCATTCAGCTCTATCTTCTCTACATAAAGATTGTGATATTCCACGCATTAATATTATCTTGTCAGTTCTAAGAGCGCGGGTTATTCATTCAATTTCACACACTTTGAAGGTTAAGAGATGGAATGGCCAACACTTGCCTCGAGATCCTTAGATTTCTATACCCAAATGATTTTAAACCAAAAAGTACGTGAGTCATTATGAATCTTTCCATATGGTCTCTAATGAGACCTGCTATGATAGAAAACATCAGTGCTTCACAACTGTATTGCAGTAGATGTTAAAAATGATACAAAAATAAAAAAAACATAAAATCTACAAAAACACTAAGAATAAAAAAACTACAAAGAGACATGAAAAAGACCAAAAAATTAAAAATGTTTGAAAACCTAGAAAACATTTTCCAACAGCGAAAAAATTCAAATCGTTTTTAAACCCAGTCTGAAACGAACCAGCCTTAGATCCAACCTTTATTCATTCATTGCATCTGACATTTTTTAACAAAATACAACCGAATTACATAAACAAACTTAAATCATACATGATATGGTTCCCATCAGTCTGAAATGAACCAGCCTTAAATCCAATCTTCATAAATTTTATCTTGCTCAATACTCAGCTTACGGCGATAAAATAATCAGACCCAAATTGAGGAACAAAGTCCCCAAAAGTTGAAAAGGGCAAAAAAAAAATGAGATCTCAAATATATTTCTGCCAAAACGGTAGACAAAAGAAACCGGAGAGGCGGAGTGAAGTGGAGAATCTCCAAAGGTAAAAGAATAAATGAGATTATCAGCAAAAAAAGGTTATGTGTGTATGTATGTATGTATGTATGTATATATATATATATATATATATATATATATATATATATATATATATATATATATATATATATATATATATATACATCATTGATGACACCGGAGAGGCGGTACGACATGATGGTTGGGTGGATGGCACTGAAGAGGCGGATGGAGGCATGAAGCTTCTTCACCGTGATGAAGCTTTTCATGGAGCTTCTTTGTCGTGATGAGAGCCTTTGAGAGAGAGAGGCCCTCAAGGTAGCAAAGAGAGAGTTTGTGAAAGTGAGAGACTCTTGAGGCACTAAAGAGAGAAGGATGTTTTCAGCTAGTGGAGCAGGTGAGATTGAGAGGGTCGAGGTAAGGTACATGATTGAGCGCGAAATGCGTGTGCGCGTAGGTGCACGGTTGTTGTTTTCATTTCTCCTACTCAATAAAAACAAACCTAAATTACTACTACACTTGCGAGGCAAGCACAATAGTAAATCGGGTATCGAAAATCCACAAGGACGAGTTGCTAGAATTTATATGATTTAGTACTCCGAAATAAAAGTGTAAAAGGTGAATTACAAACTAAACAGGAAAAGATGCATAACAGGGAAGTGTTTATTCTGGGCGAGGGTATTGAAACTAGATTAACAAAGCGGTAAAACTATAGGTTGTGTGGAATATCCCTCACCCGAGTTAATTTGTATAAAATGGATACATGGGTTGATGAGTTATTACAAATGCGTCTCGTTTTGACAGTTAATAGAACCAAGGGTTGTCACGCCCCTAAATCCGCATAACAGACTACTATGATTTTGGTGACAACAAATATCCCTAAAATTGCGCACACGAGGTCGTAAGCACGGGACATACATGATATGCCGCGTCATATCTCCTAGGCGCAATAACTAGGACAACGCACCCCAAATAAACCGGTAAACACCATCACCAAAGAAAAGCAACGCATAAACTTGAGTGAGTTCCATTCAAGCACAACCTAATTCAAATTACCTAGAAAGCATATTAAAAACGCGATAAATAAATGCTGTAAATCTACACTAGAAAGCGATTAAATCAAAGCATGTAAACTAATTAACAAAGCATGTAAATCTAATTATCAAAGCAAGAAATAAGGAAATACACACTATATTAATGGATAGGAAGATGAAAGTACAATCTTACAAACCCAAATGTTGTCACACCATATTAGGAAGAAGAAAAGAGCTCTCAGCTCTCAAACCCTAACCTAAAATCTATTCTAAACCTTAATATCTGATTATTACAACAAAAAACCATTATATAGCAAGTGGAAAATGAAATAGAATAGAAAAGAGAAAAGAAAATGTAAGGAAAAATATCTCCTGGAAACAGGGCATAGAGGCAAAAATCTGAAGGATCGATCGATCGATCCTTCTGATCGATCGATCGATCAAGCAGGTCTCAACCAAGGCAGCCAGTTGCATTCCTTTTCCTCCTTTTTTGGTTTCATTGTTTTTCCTTTGGCTAAAGATCCCGTAACTTCTTCATTCTGAATCGGATACTTGCACCATTTGCGGACACACGAAGCTTGCAAGGAGGGATACAACTTCCGTGAAGATGTTGGTCCAGATGCCCAAAATGTGAAAAGACTAAAATGCCCTTGAACATGCGATCGCGTACGGAAATCGAGCAGAATGTGTTCGAACTTCATACTTAGCATCCAAATACCTATAAAAGGTCAATTAACCCCTGCAAAACATGTTAACGTAGAGATCCGATGTTTTCGGGTTAACGAGCATAAATATAGGGAATAAGATACTCGAGGGGGCTAAAATGCATCGATTTGTGGGATGAAATACACAATATTTTCATATGATGCTAGGATTAAAAAAGAACTACAAGCAAACCAAAAGCAGGAGATAGTACAGAAGTATGGTATAAAAGCATAAGGCCACTTTCATGGGCGTTCAATTTCATTTAGCGTATGCAATAAGTCGTTAAACCCCTAGGTCACCCTAGTGGACGAGTGTCGTCTCGTGATGGTTTTTAGGGATGATGACCACAAACATCACACGGTTTCCTCAAAATATGCCCAAACCAACATAAGACAAGCCCAACAATAGCGAACAAGATTTCATACGCATTATTAGCAAAGGAATGAATTCACACATAAGTCCGAATCATTAACATTATGGAATGCACCTCATAGAATTGAAACCTTAAAATGTGGGAGGGGAGCGAGCACATGCAAAGTGTGATTTGGCAAAAAAATTATATAAACCGGATAATCATTAAAGCAAGAATACATTCAATCCTCATGGTCATTATGCTCATCAAGTGAATTCACTCGAAACATGGAGGTAACACGCGAAACATGTGGGCATAAAGAGTAAATGTAAATGGAAACTAGGCCGCACACATGTCACACATGAAGAACGCTATATAGAAACTAAAAAAATTTAATCTCAATGAAAGGATACCACACATTAAAGGAGGCGAAATACATTTTCACAGATTATCAAAAATTACATAGGACTTTAGTAGGGTTGTAATGTTGGCTAGGCTAGGGTATAAAATGAAGGAATGTATATACGGATTCAAAGTGTTCGGGATGAAAACTCGGGATAATGGGAAAATGCGAGAAATATCAAAATTGGAAAAACAAGTTCCAAAACGGCATTAGATATATCACCAGGGAGAGTAATCAAAGCTTATTGGACACTATACACAACATTTACAACTTTATCGTTCTTTTCTTTTCTTGTTTTTCTCATTTTTCTTTTGTTTTCTTTTTCTTTTTGCTTTCTCTTTTTCTTCACTTTTTCACTACATTCTTTTCTTTACTTATCAAACTCTCATATGCCTAAATTGCAACTGACATCATAACAACATCATTCAATCCCAAGTAACAATCCAAAGAAAGGTATGGAAAGTGTATGTGTGGGCTAAAATTCCAATTTAGAGTTGGTTATGGGAATGGGATTATGAAACGAAAGGATATATTTAGGCTCAAAGGGGGTTAACGAGGGTAAACATATAAGGATGAGGTCAAGGCTAATATGGGTGATATAACAAAGAGGGCCTATGATCATTTCACAAGGTCTACGCAATTCTCAAATCAAAACAATATATGAAAATCATGATCAAGTAACACATTCAAGTATGAACTCAATTAATGAACGATCAAATGAAAGAATAGTGAGATTACCAATGAATTTAACATTTTTAAAGCGGAAGGAATAGTGTATACACTCACAAACGACGAAAGGTACAAAGCTTACTCGGTGTAAGTATATACAATGCAACAAAAGATTACCGAGTTATAAAAATCTTAAACCAAATTGTAAGAGTGTGACTGTGTGATAATTGATTTAAATTAAATTCGCAAGTTTCTTAGTAACCCTTATTTAATTAGAGTCTACTTTTAAACCAAATAAAATCAATCCTTAAACATGCATCTAAATCAACTCATAAACAACCAACAACGTGTGTGCGTGTGTCAAACCATAAATAAAGCATGCGACACAAAGTTAAGGAAAAAATCCCCATAGGGAAAAAACCTTTTATTTCACTATAATAAGTAAATCGCAACTTACACGGATTACAATAAAATACAGTGACACACGAATACCCGCAGGCGTCGGTCGGTGTCGTCAGCAATGAATCCACACACAGCGAACCCACATGAACCTCAGTCCAATCAACAAAGGAAGAACCGCAGCACTCCTCAATGACACGCAGTCATAAAACTTTGTAGAGACTCCCTCAGCAATGACACGCAGCCCTCGATTGCAAAGATCTCTCCACAAAGGTTTGAACAAACTAAAAGTTGTGTTCTTGGGTTACCAAAAAGATTCACAAAGGTTTGGCAATTGTGTGAATCAAAACATGAGTCTTGGGACTCAAAAAATATGAAGACTAGAGTAATTGGGACTCTCAAAAACGTCTTCTAAAGTCTTGCAAAACAACTCCCCCGAAGTTGGTATTTATAGGAAAATAGATAAAGAGATCCACGTTCTTAAAACTCTAAAAATTTATCCAGCGTACAGGTACCCCGAACCGGTTTGGGGTACCTCATGCGGTTTGGGGTACACCGGTTTGGGGTACCTTTCTGGTTTGGGGTTAAAAAAAATAGCATTCTTCAAGGAATTTTCTCCAACTTCAAAAGGGCATAACTCCTTCACCGTAGCTCGGATTGAGGTGCCGTTTCTTCCAGTATCTTCGTTGCGGCGAGCTATTCAACTTTCTAATTGACCAGACCTCCGGACTATGGCTATAAAATTACAAAAATTCCCTTGAAGTCTCCTATCGTGCCTTTTTTTCACTGTTTTGACTTCTCTTGCGTACCACTTGCATTAAGTCCCTAAAATCATGGAACGTGAAGTCGTTGAGGCAGATGAGGGACACATTAATGGAGATCATAAATGCTTGATTCCCGGAATTTGGATTGAGGCCGTCGAGTGACATTTTGAGGCGACGTGCCAAATGTAGCGGCGTACGACATACATAAATGTAACATGTTGGACATGAGAAAAATGTCCTTACACAAATCAATATAACCATAAAAGTGCATGTGCTCATGGGATTAAAGTTTAATTCATGAAGTTATTCATAATATCAATAAGTGGGACTAAAGTCTAATAACTTCTAAAATCGATAACATGCATGGTTGGGTTGTCTATTGGATCGGGCAATTATTGAAATTTATCATCGAAAACAAAGGCAAAATGCCCCCCCCCCCCAAGAAAAAAAAAAAAAATATATATATATATATATATATATATATTTTGAAATTTTTAATTTTTCTAAGAAAAGCATACTAAGTAACTAACATGTGAGAAAAAACATGGACTAAACAAAGAAATGGATAGAATATCCCACACCCCCTAACTTAAAACCTAACATTGTCCTCAATGTTAATTAAGAACCAAGTCAAAGAGAGGAAAAAAGCGATATTATTTTAAACTGGAGCGATCCCCATAAGAACAACTCCAAAGAATATACAAAACAAGTTAGTAACGAGCATAGCAAAAACAAATAACAAAAAGTTAACTAATTACGTTAGACTAAATTAAAAAGGAGAGAAAAGATAAAAAGAACGAAAGAATAAAAAGCTAACTATATACAACCTACTATTTAGGCTTCACGGTAACTTTACACTATAAGTCTAAATAACTTAGGGTTCACCATAAAAAAAATTTGACTTTGGAGGATAACCGGTGTACCCTCACATACAAGCATGCCTTCCAAAAAATATGAATTCCGTTTGAAAAACGGAAGGGCATGTGTAGGGCGGAAGAAATGAATCATCGCCAATTAAAATTTTTGGAGGGACGCTGGGGGGTTTGGATTGAACGGATGACAAAAACAAGTGGGGACCGAGAAAAGCCGAATATCCTCCCAAGGATTTTGAAATTGGAATGGGAGGCGGCGCACATGAAGGTAGAAATACGATCGTGGAAGACGACTCGAGCAAGTATTCCTCATCGGCGAAAAGGTTCAAAACATCAAAGTTTGAAACCGAATCATCGGTTACTTGTGACGGTGTGATAATAGAGAATGAAAATGGGGATGAAAGAAATTCAAACTCATGAGATGAATCATCATCGCATGAAGATTGAGTTTCGAATGAAATAATATCATTTTCAATGAAATGTTCTTCTTTGGGGGCCAAAGAAGAAAACACTTCATTGCAAATAAATATTGCGTCATTTTCATCCTCACTTTCAATATCTATTATGCAATGGGAAAAGTCAAGAATGGTTTGTTCCAAAGTAGGCAAAAGTACCTCATTTGGTTCAAAACATTCCTCGACTTCGAAAGTCTCGGAAGCAAAATCGTCGTCGAATTCAAATAATAAATCCAATTCATGTTCCCAACAACGATTTTCATCCCGATAATGATTTTCAATTTTCTCATTTTCATACATACGCAAGCCCTCACTGAATGTCATAGGTCGAGGTGCGGATCCATGAAAATGGGAACTTTGAAAATTACCATCGGACTTAAACGAAAACACATTATTATAGGAATTTTGAAAAATATTTGAATTCGTTTCAAAATTCCTATTATAAGGAGGTAAAGGCCCAAAATCATTATCATCATCATCAAAATTCCAATAACCTATGTTTTGACTTTCGTTATACTCGCCCAAAGTCATAGCTGAATTTGTAATACCTTGGGATTCTAAGTATTCACCGAAAGTCATAGGTTTGCAAGGATTTTGAGAATTATAACAATGATTATCGAAAGAATTGGAATAACACATGCTTACCCCCAAAAATGGCTCGAAGTGGAGAATTCCACAAAGTAGGTGCGCGCGGAAAAAATTCGAGCGTTTCTAAGTGCTCAAATGTGGAAGTCCTGCAAAAAGTTTAGAAAATAATACACATAGAAAGAAAATACTATGAAATACTAAATCAAATAAAGCCTAAAACAATCTCATCCCCGGCAACGACGCCATTTTGATCGAGCATGAAATGCATGCGCGTGTAGGTGCACGATTGTATTTTCGTTTCGCCTACTCAATACAAACAAACCTAAATCACTACTACACTTGAGAGGCAAGCAAAACGGTAAGTCGAGTATCAAAAATCCACATGGATGAGTTTCAAGAATTTATATGATTTAGTACTCCGAAATAAAAGTGTAAAAGGTGAATTACAAACTAAAAAGAAAAAGATGAATAAAAGGGAAATGTTTATTCTAGGAGAGGGTATTGAAACTAGATTAACAAAGCGGTAAAACTATAGGTTGCGTCGAATATCCATCACCTGAGTTAATTTGTATAAAATGAATACATGGGTCAACGAGTTATTACAAATGCATCTCGTTTCGACAGTTAATTGAACCAAGGGTTGCCACACCCCTAAATCCGCATAAAAGCCTAATATGATTTTAGCGTCAAAAAATATCCCAGAAATTGTGCACACAAGGTCGTAAGCGTGGGACATACATGATATGCCCCGTCAAATCTCCTAGGCACAATAACTTGGACAACGCACCCAAAATAAACCCGTAAACACCATCACCAAAGCAAAGCAATGGGTCAACTCGAGTGGGTTCCATTCAAGAACAACCTAATTTAAATTAGCTGGAAAGCATATTAAAAATGCGATAAATAAATGCAGTAAATCTACACTAGAAAGCAATTAAATCAAAGCATGTTAACTAATTAACAAAGCATGTAAATCTAATTATCAAAGCAATAGATAAGGAAATACACACTATATTAATGGAGAGGAAGATGAAAGTAAAATCTTACAAACCCAAATGTTGTCACACCATATGAAGAAGAAGAAAAGAGATATCAACTCTCAAACCCTAACCTACAATCTATTCTAAACCTTAAAATCTGATTATTACAACAACAAATCTTTATATATTAATTGGGAAATGAAATAGAAAAGAAAATATAAGGAAAAATATCTCCTGGAAATAGGGGATCGATCGATCGACTAATTGATCGATTGATCAAGCAGGTCTTAGCCAAGGTAGCCTGCTGCATTCCTTTTCCTCCTCTTCTCCTCCTCTTTTGGTTTCATTATTTTTCCTTCCGCTAAAAATCCCGTAACTTCTTCGTTCTGAATCGGAATTATGCACTGTTCATGGCCACGCAAAGCTTGCGAGGAGGGATACTACAATCGTGAAGATGTTGGGCCAGGTGCCCAAACTGTGAAAAGACTAAAATGCCCTTGAACGTGCAATCGCGTATAGAAATCGAGCGAAATGCGTCCAAACATCATACTTAGCATCCAAATACCTATAAAAGCTCAATTAACCCCTGCAAAACATGTTAACATAGAAATAAGAGGTTTTATGGTTAACGAGCATAAATATAGGGAATAAGATACCCGAGGGTGCTAAAATGCATCGTTCGAGGGATGAAATACGCAATATTTGCATATGATCAGTATACTCAGAAATTATCGAGGTAGACCAAGTGTTCCCAAACTCGAGACCACGTGGCACTCAATTTCACCCTTAGATTCATACCCTCACATTCAATCTCAATCGATCTGAATCGTTAGTTGATAAACACCAAACCCACCTATTTTTAATCTCAACCGTTAGTTGGAGAGGACAAAAAGTCCCTCCTCTTTTATTTTGTATATATATATATATATATATATATATATATATATATATATAATAAGTTACAATGGTGTTTTCACAATTCATAAGTTTGGAAGACATTTAACGGTTCGGATGAAAGCCAACAAGGCTAGAGATGGAGCGATGAGATCATTTTGATTTATTTTCCTCTTTTTTCCTTTTATTTTTTGTTTCCCCCTCTTTTTTAAGACTTGATTTCCTTTCCCCCTCTTGCTCAAAATTCAAAAACGTGGGTAAAATAGGAAATTACACTTTTGGTCCCCACACAACCAAGAAATACACAAACACTACACCCCGTTCTCCTCTCTCGATCGTTCTCAACTCTCTTTCCTCTCTCTCTCTCTGTCTCAAATTAGTAGGTATCATTCTCAACCCTCTCTCCTCGCACATAGACGCACACACATGCGCGCACACACACTCCCTCACTTAATTCCTTCATCTCCTACAGTACATACGCACATACATGAGATTTAGGGCTTTGAAAACAGATCTCTGGGGAGATTATGATTTGATTTGGGTTTATTTTACGTCTTTGTTCATTTTAATTTTATTTAAGATCTATTTCGATTTTTTTTCATTTTGTTTTATATATGTTCACATGTATGCTTATGTGTTGGTATCAAATTATTTTTTTCGTCTTTTGTAGATTATTTTTTCTTTCACATGTTACTCATTTTTTGTTTTATAGATTATTTCTTATTTCACAGATTATTTTGTTTGTGTTTTGGGATTTAATTATTTTTTTGTGTTTTGTAGATTATACTTGGAACAACCTAAACAGGTATACTCATTTTCTTCTTTTTATTATGTATCTATTTATAGATTTTATGTTTTTTCCCTGTAGTGATGGGGAGTTTTATGCATTTTAGGTAATATTTTCAGTGCTAAAATGCATTTTTAGGTTTTGGAAGTTTAAAAATCGGGGGAAAAGTTTATTTGACAAGGGTTCACTTAAATGCAGTGGTGGTTTAGGTTTCAATATAGAGCGATTATGTTTAATTAGGGTTTTCGGTGTATGAAAGATTTCAAGTTATTATTTTTCTTCTTTGTCATCATCCTCATTTGATTTTGGTTCTCACGTGACATATTTTAGTGTTCTCAATTAATTATGTAAATAATAGAAGGAAGTTGTTCTATACTAGATGACATTGAAGGTTATTATACTTTTGCAAAGTTTTATTTTTATTTTTTGTGTGGTCTTTATATTTGTTAGTAGTGATATTCCTTGGTCTAGATATAGTCCCAATTTCCACTGACCCCAACTATACTCTGTTTACTTACTTAATATACTTTTTTATTTGATTGCATATCTTATGTTTTTAATTTTTTTTAACTAAAGAGAACCATGTGGTTACTAAACATTCGTAGGTGTTCAACACTTTAATTGGTTCTTTTAGTTGACATGAATCATTGGTTTTGATTTGATTTGATTTTGTAGATATTACATTCAGACTAAATGGTTTAAAAAATATTCGAGTTCCATTTTTTAGGGTTTGAAATTAGGGCTTTTAGTAACTGTTGTAAAGTTTAGAATTTAATTTTGGTTTTGTAATTTTAATCAGGTATACTCTCTTTCTCTCTCCAAAATATATGTTTTCACTTTAGGATGTTTGGTTTCAGAGTTTTAGATGTATATTTTTGTTAATTTTGATTTTACATATACCATTTGGGTTTTAAATATGGTAGTTTTTATTTATTTAGGTTGTTATGACTTGATTATCTAGATTCTATTTTCACTAGATTTGGGTTATTCATCCATATATAGGTTTTTGCTTTAAATGCATATTTAGATATGGGAACGAGTCGACGTTGGTTCCAAAACCATTATACATTTTGAGTGATTTGGTGTATTATTTTTGAGTAATTCTCGGATTCTAGACTTAATGTTCTACACTTCTTTTTATTGTTAATTATGGTTACTCAATATGTAGTTGTCCTTTTGTTCCTCAAGAAAGTTATATTTATGTGATGGTTTGTTTTTTGAAAGTGTTATTGATATATCAGGAGGTTCTAATTAATATTTTCTTCCTCCCACATAAAATACTTTCATACGCATAATGGAGTGACAAACATTTGAAAAGGGGAACAAGATTTGAGTAACATTTGGAGAAGTTACTTTGGGCATTTCAAATTGTCCAATATCAACACTGTGATTGTTTTATAATATTTTTTTATTCATCCCATCCATTTCCTAAAAAACTATTTTATTACACTGGAAACAAGTTACATTCATATTTTAAGTTTTAATGTTCTTCTTCTTGCATTTACAAACATAGAAATGTGCAAAACGAGTATGACAACGGACATGGCCAAAGAATGGCTTCCCAAGAAGAGGCAGAGTATTAATTGTGCTCTCCTGCATTTCAGGATCAATCAAATTGTGCACCATACTCCTTTGTTGCTTTCTGAAAATGTCCTGGGCATGCTTATAGAGCACCGTGTCAAGATTGTTAAGTGGCATAATCTCCCGACTAATCTCTTTAGAAACATTACGATGACCCTCCTTTGTAAAGTTTGCTGGGGAGATTCATTTCAAAGAAGATATAGGTCATTGTGTTTGGGTCTTACGTAAGATAGAAATACAAGTCTCATAAGCTTCCATAAGTTTTCCTATAGTCATATTTTCATTTGATGATGCAACCTTTTCAGTTGATGAAGTTTTCTTCAGATTTTGGTCTGAGCTGCTATTCTGATGATGATAAGTATCAGGCTCGGAATCTGGAAATGAAGAGCTCTGTTCTGATATGTTATGAGCTGAACTTTATGATGTTAATTGTGAAATGACCTCCGTACCAACCACATTTGCAAACATTAGGGAAGATTCTCTGTGATTCTCAGTAAGACCAACATATGGGAATACGAAACCTTTAATTTTTTTTACTATCATTTGTTTGGGTTTGGTTTTAGTCGCTTTATTTTTCTATGTACGCACGTATTCAAAATGGGATTATGTTTGTGTTTAATGTCATACGTGAGGTTGATATACAAACAATTCATTGTCCTCAAGTAAAAAATGCACAGTGTCCTATTATTGTTTAAAATGCCTTTTTAGCATTATATTAGTTACCCATAAATCAAACTCTAGGTTAGTTACTTGATTTGTTTTAAAATTTTGAATCTCGCCATTTTCTTCAATAACTAAGTTATTGCCGATTTTGTTCAGGATTCTTTGGGTGAAGAAGAAGTCATTCAAGACCAGGTCAAAATTATAGGTGGTTATCTTGATGGAGTTCAAATGGATTAACAATCCATCAAGGCGAAGCTAAAGCGACTTGATGATGAAAAGGGAGCCATAGAAAAACATATCAGGTGTTGAGAAAAAAAAGAGGATTTTCTATCTTGATTGGTAGGTCTTTATTTATTTATGGCATTCCCATCTTTTTTGTGTTCAAGGTAGCTTCATTCAAGACACACACACACACACACACTTTCATTAGTGGAACAGATTAGGCATTTTCAATTGAGTCATTTTATTGATTCAAATTTATTGGAAAAAATTCCATTTGTCTTTATCACTAGCACCGATAACTATCGTGGACCTCAAGTTGATAAAGAGACACATAATTACTTTGGTGCTTACTTTTAGTTTATTCAAAGATGATAGTTTACTTAGTCCATCAAAGTAGCACTTTGGAATTGATTTTTTATTTTTTATCAATTTGTTGAAATCTTAATCATTTTGTAATAGGTAGATGAAATGGAAGAGGTCGCACGAAGGAGAGTTTGGATTGGTAATGGTGATGTTTCAGTTGATGCTATTGGTGGGCTCTCTTGGGCTTTTGCGATAGCCAAGCAGAAGGCCTATATACCCCAAGACAGACAGGTTGGTCTTATTATAATTCTATATTGCAGCCAATATGTACCGGTGGTGTTTATTTTAGTAACCTTTTTCATGTTCAAATATATTGTCACGTCCATAACCTTTTTAATGTATCGTCGTTATGGGGTTATCGACAAATCAATAATTGACATGTACGATACTCCCAATATTGTTACTCCATAATCGCTTCTTTAACTTACCCATAAACCGATATTTAAAACTATAAGGGCTGTAATTATATCGCTGATGCTTTTGTATTGTTTCCACATAAAAAATAGAGTATATATAATTGTTTTTTGTTGATTCAGGTGAACGATGGAGAGATTGTGATGTTGGTAACTATTTTGTTGATGAAAATTTGTATTCTATATGCGCATTTGTTTGTTTCCT
The DNA here is from genome assembly GCA_949130495.1 of Sambucus nigra. NCBI lineage: Eukaryota > Viridiplantae > Streptophyta > Magnoliopsida > Dipsacales > Adoxaceae > Sambucus > Sambucus nigra. The sequence continues at coordinate 16,133,165 of OX422214.1, forward strand.
CATTTTACGCATCCATTGTCATTTAATCTTAATCCTTTTATCCCATAATCGTTAGCTCCAGTGTCTATTTTATTGGTGTATATATATATATATATATGCTTTATCCCATCAGATAATCAACCGAGACAGTCCTTGCAGATTTTAATCATCGGGGCCAAAGCCGATCAGATCCTGAATGTGGAGGTCCGATGAATACCTCAGGTGGTTGGTTCTTTATGTCTCATCTTAACAGAGATCCATCGTAATCAGGTATATTGGCTCCAATATTGATAAAGCAACCAGTGCCACTTTGAAATATACAAACATTACATACTGGACTTTTAGATAATATCTTTCTGCAGTTCCATTTTCTTCTACATTTATTTTAAGGAAAATAAAGTTTGGATAGAGTAATTGATCCAGTAGTGGATTTAGATTCTGATAAAAATTTATCATTTTCTACTTTATTATAAAATTAAATATTTGGGCTTTCCAATATTTCCAGTTAAAGGAACTGTTTCGTTCTTTCTTAAAGGATAATCCTTTTGTTTTAAGTGGTTTCAAAAAAAAATTCCCAATTTTTTTATCTTGCGAGTTATTTGGTTAATCGTGTGAAATGGTTTGGTGTGTTATTACTATTGTAGTGCTAAAGGATCTTGAGATTCGTGGATGGTTTATGCCCATGTACCATGAACACAACAGTTCCCTACACAAATTCAAAATTTATCACGTATTTGAGATACTGGACAATGTGGAAGAAGCCCATGTTTGAGTGAACTGAAGATTGAGCACGAATTCGAGATTGAAGAAGTCAAGGAGGCATATCCCGTTGTTTTCATTCGTATCATTGGATTCGAAAATGTATGTCAAACATAGTGCGTTAGTTTCATTGCCCACAAGCCTACTTGAAACTAAAATTAATTCATGACCTCCAGCATCGTGTTGTCTAACAGGTTTAACAAAGACAATCCCATCTTCCCTTTGTCTGGACTATTTAGTTTACCCTCTCTTTATCTCTCTACTATGTTATAGTTTTTTTCTTTGTTTGGAGTGTTTGGTTTGTATAACTCATGTAGTTTGACAGGTATAAAGTGGATAAATTTTGTGTTGCGAGTGCTTAGTGAAGAAGCAAACAAAAGGAAAAAATGAGATATGTGTTGAAGAGGCTTTTTTTCGCGGGTGATGTGTGTCTGGTGGTGCTTCAAAAGGGCTCTCTTTTCATTATCTCTCCCCTTCGGATTGATGTTTTATTATTTACTTGGTTTTCTAGAATTAGTTTTGACGTGTATTTGTTTTATTTTTGATTTGTTTCCAGTCACTTTTAGTTTTTTATCGTATTGTTCCATTAATTATGTGATATTATTCTTGTTGCATACTGCATTTGTAACCAACAAGCATATTCTTACAGCAACCACTAGTCCATTCGTTTGTAAGGTTTCAATATGCTTTCTGCATACTGTGATAATATTGAAACCAACAGCATGATAATATTGTTGCATACTATATTTTTTTATCATATTGCTCCTATTGGATTGTTACATACATCAGTGGGGTCTTACATACATCAGTGAGGTCTTACATACATCAGTGAGGTCTTACATACCTTAGGATTTTAATGTTATATTTATATTATTTATTACTAATTGTATTTACTGAGTGCCCATTTATTAATGAGTTAGGGTTGTAAATTGGTATCATGTCAATAAAGTGATCTAAAGAACATGGTCAGATAACTACAAACTATGAAAATACATCGAGGCAAAGGCATAGGTGGTTTCCAATTTTTGAATTCCACCATGTTATCGACCATTAACCCATTGTGTCGGCAATTTTTTTTTAGTGATTGGTGGAATTCCCTCACTTTCCTTTGAAGTTCCCATAGAATCCCATTGAACGCGTGTGTAATGGTACGTGTTTGTTGATTCGAGAGTTATTAGTTATTCGTTGAACATTTGTAATCGTTACCTGTTTGTAGCTTATACACATAAATGTTGGTGTTTTATATATGATTGCTTTGTTTATCCAAAATGAGAATTGCAGCTAACTGATGACTCCAAACAGGTGCGTACTATAAACGTAAATGAGCATGTCGATCCACAGTAATAGTTTAGCTCACTATCATGCCCCCTCGCCTCAGACCATGCGATGGTACAGATTAGAGCTACTGCTTCTACATTTAGACAGTAACATATCTACTTCTTTTTAGATTTACGCTATCCCTTTATTTTTAATATTGGATAATTTTATTTTAGTTTAAATTACATGTCTGATTTACAAGTTAATTGCATTTTAGTTTATACTATTAACCAATCTTCATGTTAGAGAGTGTATGCACATATTTTTTTCCCTTATATTAGAGAGTGTAGTAACAGGTTTTTAATAAAATAAACGTCATTTATTATGATTCATGTATTAGTAAGTTGTATTCACATTACAGGGTGCATGTTGCATAACTAATGTTTGTATTAGTATACGTTGAAGGAACTGATTTCAGTCATTTAAGTTGATCCTTTTTAGAATGTTTTTATGAAACTTACATGTTGTAACCAATAAGGGTCAAGAATTTTAGGTACTATTATAAACCATATTAGTATTTTGTGCCTATTATTACTATATCGCTGTCATTATCAAACTACAATCGGGTTCAATAACGCAAGAACATCAGAATTATTTGAACTTAATTTCATAAAAGATGGAACATAATATAATAGCGTCAAGAGAATTTTTTGTATTAACACTCATTGATTCCATCCTTTTATCCTTATCAATTATTTCCATGAATTGCACAATATTTAAGATGTTACCTATTCAACAACTGCATCACTTTTAACCTCTGTCTCAATTAAATTCGCATATTATACTACTTCTACAGGGTTTCCAACACTTTCTATGTCCAGTACCCGCAACTCTCCATTCACAGAGGCTACAGCCTTAACATCACCTATATATTTTTCGTCCTCATTTTCCTTTTTCCCGAACAAATTCGACGCTATCAAAGAAGACAAAGTATCGGGAGTCAAAGAAGATCGAAAAGCACATGAAGGTGAAGACAAAGTATTGGCTTCTTAATCTTATGTTTCCATTCTTATTTGGATGCACATTTATTCAGCTTTGACATTTGGTGTAAATGGAATTTTCTTCGAAATTTTAAATTGCCTATTGTGATACATGTTATTTTCTGAGTTAAATAGTTGATGATATACGCGAGGTCCAACATGGACTATTATTATTGTTATGGTATTTTCTATTGTCTAAAGAGGGTGGATATACATATAAACAAAGGAAATTCTGCCCAGTTTTTATAAAATATTTGTATTATGAATGAAACTTGAGCAAAGTTTTAGGAGGCACTATGTGACTTTTTAGAAAGTTATGTGTGCCTTTGGGAATGTTGACCACCATTGATATTATAATACATAACATTTATGATTTGACCATAATTGATACTTTGGGAAGTTTTCGTCGTGTCTTCAAGCACGGGCATACCCTAGTGTGTGTGTGTGTGTGTGTGTGTATATATATATATATATATATATATATATATATATATATATATATATATATATATATATATATATATTGTAAGTGTCCAGACACAGGGACGCCTAGATGAAGATTCTTTCGAGTTAGACGTCCGCTGCAGTAGCTATGGATGCATGCTGGTTTACTGTAGATGCTTCTATCCTTGTAATCTAGATAGGAGGCATTGTAGAAACACTCGGGCTGATAGCCCAATTGTATTCTTTATTCTTCTACTGCCTTTTAGTGCGGCATTTGATTTAGTTGTATGATGTTAAACCGAGTGTTCGGTTATTTTATTTCATTTCAGTTCTATATATATATAAATTGTGTGATTTTTTTAATTTGTTGGTTTTTTTAAAAAGATTAGTTAAATAAAATTTTGACGCCAGTCTAATAGATTATTAGTGAATAAATTGGTTTTCGGCAGTGATGCTAAGAATGAACCATATGAGACTCCTGTTTTAATTTGGTACAAGATTGATCGCCTGGTATTTTATTAGGCGTGGTGTTACATTATGCTTTCTATTATATCTTTAGCTTTGTATACATCAACTTGAATCCTCTTCTTAGGTACCAAGTATCCCAGTAAATTCCCTGTAGGCACTCCAAAGGCATATTTTCAAAGTATTCATTTTAAGTTGATAAAGTATCCTTCTTTTGAAGGAATTTTAAAGGTTTGTCATATGAGTGGGTACTATTTTTGACTTGAAAATTATATCATCAATATAACACTCTAAAAAGTCCCCAACCAAATAATGGATAATGATGCTCATTCTCCTTTGCTAAGTGGCCCCTGCATTCATTAATTTTATCCATTCAAAGGTTCCCAAAATACCAAGGCACCTAAAAGAAGTTTTATTCACATCCTTTTCAGTTATGCATATTTATTTGTAACTAAATGACGATACATTATAAACATGATAGCATAATCAGAAAATCTATCAACTAATATGTATACCACTAGTATTGGAGATTCATCCTTTGGATTAAAAATATTTAAATTTCTAAAATCCATGAAGATTCTTAATTTTTCATTTTTATTAATAGATAACACTATATTAGAGTGTCATTATACATACCTGGATGTTTTAATGAATAAAACCTTCAATAACCTTTGAAATTATTCATTTATCTCTAATGTGACTGCTAGATCCATTTGTCATGGTAAATGTTTGATAGGTTTGTATCCTTCGTTGATTTGCAATTAATATTCCACCAATATCATGTCTATGAAAATAAACACATCATGTTCTCAAGAAAATTACTACTTGTACTGAAAACTACTTCACGTCTAAGATTTTCACTAATATTTGTCACCCCCTTATTTTATTCGGTTCCTAAGTTTACCTCTCACAAACGATCCAACTAATTTACCATGAGCTCTTCATAATCCACTACAGAACTTGTTAATTCACCATTATTGTGAGGATCTTTATCCTATTTATGCTCTTTGAACACTTAATTGACCCAACTAACGGTCCTTTATTCACTAGTATTTGTACTCAAAAGTAGTTTTTCTAATTTATACAACACCATGTCCAAACTTTCATTAGCCTCTTCAACATCAATATGTGTGATATCCATTAACCAATAATGTTTTCATTTTCATTTAGTCCCATTAGACCAAATTCTAACTCTTTCCAAGCCTCATATGATATTTCGCCTTTTGATGCCACTAGTACCAAAGCACCTACCTTCATAGGTCCCACATTTACTTAGTAAATTCCATCCTCCACACTGTTAGGGAAAGGCAGTGGGTCTTTTCCACCTCCTCCACATTCCCATCCTCCTTCATCAAAAACATTTTTTGATGCATGGAAAAAGGAATACATTTGATATAGTGAATTAAATCTCTACCAAGTAAAGCATTGAATGTTGGTTTAACTTCAATGATAAATAGAGAATTTTTTATTTTATGGTGCTTGCTTCAATATATACTAGTAATACACCTTTGGTCGACTTTTTATCTCTAGCAAAAGTAGATATTGTAATTTGGGGCTGGACCAATTAAGCATTTTGTTTTTTATTCTATAAAAAATGCAGTGCGAGATTATGTTACGGCAATGCCATTATCTACAAATATTTAATTGATTGACAATCCATTTATCCAAGATTTTATAAATAGGGGCTTAATGTGATTAGTCATATTCTTAGTAGCTCTTCGAACCCATTTCTCAAACTTCTTGTCCCTCTTCAGCTTCGAATATCTTTAGGAGGACCACATCCATATTAATTGACACTTGCTATTGGAGGGAACCATATTGGATTAATTATTGTTGAGTATTCCCTTGATCAGGTCCTATTGAATCCATATTCATCATTTATATATTTTCTTCCTCACTGTAAGAGTTATATATAAATATTATGTCTCGATCCACACTCATGGCCTTTTCAAATGTTTTAATTTTTTCCACTAGCGAGTCTGAAAAATATTTTCTCACCTCAAGCTTTATATGAGATGTTGGATTTGGTTTCAAAGATGAAGAATCAATTACCTCTGATCTATTTGGGCTATGAGGCTTCTTTCCAATCCTATATTTTCTTTGAATTATCCTTTATTGATTGCGAGAGATCAGAATATCTGGTTCTCTTTTCTTCAATTTTAGTGGGTGCACCAAATTCCACATCCCATTATCTACATGTTGAGGCTATAATACTTTTGGTCTGCTATCCATCTCAATAAATTATTGAGAAACCTTTGGGTTTTGAGAAAAAAACTAATCTGATTCTCCCTTTCCCTTTGGAAGTGACTTTGGGATTTTCATAGTACCTGAAACACGCAAATACTGACGTGATTTAGCTTCAGTGAAACCAGGCTTGATGTATTGGTAGTATCTTAGTGTTTTGATATTTTTTCGAGGGTGATAAGGTATAGAAAATGGTCTCATTTTTGTAAAATAATTACCTTGGAGTTCTCCTTAACCTTAAAACACTTGGTCTTTGGTAGCATAGTCACTATTCCCATTCTTATTGACTCCCTGATATTATTTCCCATTTGCAACAACAAATTCACAAATCTTATCATATTACTCTCCACACTTGCATCATAAGTGTTTCATGAATTTCTAGTCTGGGTCATTAACTGTTTCAGGCTTAGAAGCCTTAGATTGAGCTTTTCCCTTCATTTTTAACTAAATAAGCCCCTTTTTTAGGCACTTGGATATGTTGTATGTTTATTACCACGTTTTTCATATTGGAAATTGGGTCTTCATCAACCCCATGATGTTTTCTCCTTTTTGAGGAAACTTGAGTATTCCTCTTCTAATCAACTTTTGAATCATATCGAGAGAAGTCGCAAGGATTAGTTAAATGAGAGAAGACATTGTTCCATTTATAATAGATTTTTCCATTAAATTCATTTGGTATTTTTTCATCATCAAACAGTTTTAACATTTTGACTTTTAAGAGATAATAAATAAATTCATTTGTCTTTGAGATGTTAAAACAATAATTTATTAACCACCCTCTTTGATCTCGTTACATAACATTTTACTACTGTGCTATTTCAAACTAATGGTTCACAATCTATAATTCTAGTTCCTATAATCTTAATAGTGTCTATTTCTAAATTTGGATCCTTGTAATATAGTTTCTAAATTGCGGATAATAGATTATAATTGAAAATGAGAATCCATGTGGTTGGCCACATGTGATGGGATAAAGGTAAGGATGATGATGATGATGATATTGTAGACATATCGATCAATAGAGCTTAGTAGGAATTCAAGTTATACGAATTTGGGTTGATCAAAAAGAGATTGGAATTTTGGTTCTAGCACTATTGAATGTTCACAACCAAGATTGTGAGTTGACATCCTATCAGAACGGTTGCAGTGTAATCGTAATAGATTATATCAAACCACGGGGAGCCGATGTTATGGTTCAGGAACTTTTATAATAGTTCAACAGAGTATTATGATTGATACATCTTAAGAATGCATCAAACGTTACCACCCATGAGATTTCAATATAAGAGTTATCTATATTACACTTGGGAAATCTCACACAATTTACAAAGGGTGTATAGATTCTTAATCCCGAGAATTATAACGATTAGGATAATTGTGTAGTTGTCACTTTATTTTCTATGGTTGCGATTCAATATTAGAATGAATAAAATGATCCCCGCATATTGGGTGAAAGTTATGTTAGTAGGTATGAGATCTTAGTTTCGATCAATTTGTATTCGGAGATACCTAGTATTATGATACCCCCTTGATACACTTATATGATTTTATTTCCACCTAGTAAAATGACTGGTGGATTATTTTATAATCCTAGTAGAATTAGCATAATTGGTTATGTCTGAAAATTGAGAAATTCAATAGATGTTGTTAAAATCAATTAACAGTAAATTGATCTGACTAAGCAGGTATGGGACACTTAACATTCGGAATCATATTATGTACCAAAATTAACTTTTCAAATACGATATTGTAGTGACAATTATTATTCAACACAAATAGATAAGAGAAGAACAATCACCAAGTAAAGCAAGAAACATAAAATGCCAATCACACAACAAGAGATGTACATGGTTCAGCAAGAGTACTTACGTCCACGGTGGTGCAGTCAGTATTATTTCTATATACTCCATGGAGCGATTACAGAGAATACAGTGTGTCTTATGCTCCAGACCTATGGTTTATTATATACATGTTTATTTTCAGGGAGTGGGGGTGTTGGACTCCCCCACCTTGTCCATGTACTCCTGGAATACCTCTTTTCAAGAACATAGGAGAAGACTCAGTCATAACCAAATTGATGTTAAGATCTGAAGGGCTTGGACTTTGGGCCACTTCAATCGGGCTACTCATCCAGACCCGTTAGTCATGTACCCATAATTGCCCCTAAGTTTGTTGGGCCACAATTTTGGGCTCAATAAATTTAAATGATTTGTCATAATGGCTCCTTTGTACATCGTGCATCTCTTCCCAAAGTTTGAGGACTGGATTAGGTGACAGTTGCTTTGGGTCTTGTGCGCGATGATTAGGAACATTTAAAAGTCTCTTTTGGGCAACGTTTTATAGTTGCCGTTTCAAGCTTCTCAGTGTTCTTCGATCATCTGCGAACTTCTTGTGAGTTTTATCAATTTTTGCCTTCTTATCCACATCTTCATTTTCTTTGATTTTGATCCTCTTCGTCGTTTGAACTTGTGTTCTTGCATTGTCCAAGTCAAGCTCTCATCTCGTAAGTCTCTCTTGCTCTTTCTCTGTGCTTTCTTTGAATTTGTAGTTTAAGGTTAACAAATGGCAAAGATAGGCAATAGATCATTGTTCGAGTTTAGGAAGTTTTGTAATATCCTGAAGTGTGTGGAGATTGAGTGCGCCTCACTTCCTAGAAATGTTAGAGAAATAGAGGGTGCCCATTGGATTCACGTCTTGTTACTTTCTCAAGGGGGGCTTAATTTTCCTCCAAACGATTTATTCTTGCATTTCTTTGATTATTTCAACATTGTTCCTGCACAGTGTTCGCCCAATGTATGAAAGATAATCAATGGCGTTCATAGGATAAATCAAGTTTATGTCACTAAATTAGGGCTCGCTGAAGTCTTCTTTTATTATTCTTTTTCTCGAACTAGTTTTGGTGTTCTCTATCTCAAAGCCAGGAGTCCTGACAGGGTATTGGTAGTAAACCTACCTGATTCCCACAAGGACTATTGGAAAGATGGCTTTCTTGCTAGAAATTGCCAGTTCTCCCCTCAGATTGAGGGGTCGAGGTTTGATAGGGTTACTGTTCCTTTTTATGGGGAAGAGTATATAGGTAGTCTTTGCTCTGTCTTTTCAGTTTCTTTATTAATGTGTTATCGCTCTGACTCCTTACTATTTTTTCTACAGCGAGGTCGAAGAACTTGGAACCTGCTCTCAGCGAGGTTTGTCTTTCTGAGTTGGTCAAGTCTTGGAATATCAGGGAGCCCTTAGGTGAGGGCGAGCATCCCCGGTCTGCTGCTTTCTTGCTTGAGTACAAAAATGTTGGGTCTAGTTTTATAGCGAGGCCTATGGATGGTATTCTGGAATTTGATTCTTCTGAAGAGACTGCTTCTGATCCTATTCAGTTAGACGAGGAGGAGAGCCGTTCTGGGAATGATATCATAGGCGGTGCTGAAGGCAATTTTGGTGAGGGAAGCTCTAGTGGTGACAGTTCTTCTGATTCAGAAGAGGTTTTTGAAGCCTAAGAACCTTCGATCTCGTCCAACAGTTCTAGTAAGGAAATGGTTCCTCCTAGGAAAAATTTAATCTGGGATGATGATGATGATGATGATGATCATGTGCTTTTTGCTTAAAGGACGAAGAAGCAGAAGTCCAACACTGGGGCGGTTGCTACTGGTTCTCGATCTTCTGCTCAGGAGCAGGAGAAGAAGAGAAAGGAAGAAGAGAAATTGAAAGAGAGAGAGAGGAAGAGGGAAGAGGAAAGAAAGAAGATAGAAGAGAAGAAGAGGGTGGAGGAGAAGAAGAGAATGGAGAAGGAGAAGGAGAGGGAGGAAGAGAGGAGAAAAATGGAGTTGAGGATGAAGGCTGGGCAAGACTTAGTTCCTATGTCCGCATTCCCCGAGGGGGCCTCAGTTTCTATTTCTCCTTAATTCGCCAATGTGCTGCTCGGGAGGGAAGTTCTTCCTGCACATCGCCAAAGGGCGATGGGGTCTGATCAATTGACTCTGCAAGCTAATCAGAGGCTAGCCTTGGTAAGGCCTTTTCCTTTATCTAATGCTTTAATAAATTTTAGCTGTTTCCTTCTCCCGATATCTTCTTTTATTTGCAGTTTATGACTGACATCGCAGTGATCTATCGCTCTCACGATGAGCTGGTGAACTGGAACAGTGAGCTGAAGCAGGAGAATGCTACCTTAAAAGTGAGGGGCACACAACTGGAGGCTAGTCTGAAGACTGCTGATGCTACCCGAGCTTTTTCTGGCCCGGCCCTTGCTAATTCCAACCGAGAGAGGGATGCGATAATTAAAGATCTGAATGAGCTGAGACGAGCCTATAACCTGGTCTGCTCGAGCAAGTTGGCCGTTGTAGAGGAGAATAAGGTGATGATCGAGCAGTTGAAGGATAATGAGTCTCAGGCAACCACCATCAAGGAGGACTCATATAACTCAGAGTGGGTTGCTGCATACGAAGATGCTGAGGTTCAGATAGGCTATATCAGCCGTCTGAACTTAAAAAAAGGCTGGAACAAGGCCCTCATAGCTGGTGTCGATGTTGCCTCTCATTTGTTCGATGAGCATGACCGAGGTCCAAAGCCAATTATGGATGAAGTCCCTACCCCAGTTACTGAAGGAGTTGATCCTGCCTCGCAGACAGTTCTTGTTGATGCTCCTCCTGCTCTGGTGACATAGGTTATCCCTCTTGAGGGAGGTGCTTCTACTGTTGCGGACAAGGGGAAGCAGCCAGCATCTTTTGAGCAGCCTGAGGTTGCTAGCTAATTTTACCCTTAGGGTGGCTCTTTGTACTTTCTGTTTGTAATTTTTCTTTCTGATTCTTTAATGTATTCTGATATTCTTTGTATGAATGAAATGAGAAGACTTTTCCCTTTAGTGTACTGAACAATTCTATCTTTCATTGCTCTTCTATTACTTGTAGTTGATTGATTCTGATGATTATATACCAGCCACTTTTCAATTGGGAAAAATGCTGGGTCCTGATGTAAGCCCTGAATTTCGTCATACCTTTGTGAGGATTTTCATGTTACTGCAATTGAGGAACAAGCATTTCATAGAGCAAACTGAGCTCATTGCTAAACTGAAGGACAGGCTCCAAGAGATGGAGGAAGTTAGTGGCTTAGTCCAAGAGGAGGTGAATACTCTAAGAGCAAAGATTCTAGATGCTTCTGAGATCAATCAGGTTGGGGAAATTCTTCATCAAGAGAATGAGTCTTTGAGGAGAGAGGTCTCGTGACTTAGGGATCATACGTCGAGCATCGCTCCTACAGTATACGAGGTTCCTCCTCATCGCGAGATGGAACGGGCCCAAGCGATGTTCCTCCGGTGCTGTAAGGCCCTACTCCTCCGACTGTTCTGCGAGTTAGTACTCGAGCAAGAAGTTCAGCTAGGGAAATGGAAGAGCTCCGAGGTGATGTCCAACGAGCGTATGTGATTGCTGCTGGGCTTCAAAGGGATGTCACTCGACTGAGGCATCTGTTTAAGAGAGGACCTTGGTGAGTATGAGCCGATGGTTATGATCAAGGTTGGCTCGATGCTCCAAAGAGGCTAACAGAGTTTGAAGAGCTCGCCTTTATCAGGGGATGGTTGAGTTCTTTGAGGGATCTGCAAGTCCCAAGGAAATCGATGCTCTGGTATTGTCAACAGATTTCTCCTTCTACTTTACTGCCTAATCCCTTCCGGAGAGATGATAAGTGGATCCCTATTGATGCTATCCCTCGACAGCTATTGGAGTCGGATGCGAATGAAGTCGAGGAGGAGCTAGTTCCCCATCCCAACGACGGTAGAAGATCCCAAGTGGCTGATTATCTTGCTCAGAGGCCTCATCCTCATTAAGATTTTTCTAGTAGTAGCTTTGTATATTTTGTAATGAAGTAATGTAATGTATATGTTTTGGGTGAGCTCGTTGACTAAACATACGTTGTATTCGTTGTAAATGTGATAAAGTAATATAAAGTTTATGTGCTGGGCGAATTTGCTGACTCAACAAGTGTTTTATATCTTCCACATCTCTTAGATTTTGCTTAATAACCTTGGGCCTTTTTTGGCCGACTAGATTCATAAGTTTGTATCGTAGAGTAAGTGTCCTTCAAGTCCAGCATGCTTATAAGATACCATTTTCCCCCACTTTACCTTTTAGGCCGTGTCGCCACACTTCCTTAGGCCTAAGCGGGGTGCTTGTGGAGGACACACCTAGTGTTGGATGCTTCATCCGATCAGAATTTTATTAACCAAATATTCTTCGGCAACCAATTTTGAACTGGTCATATTGCCTAAGGATCTCCTGTAGGGCTTCATATATTGCGAGGGGCATTGCTAAGAGGTTCTTCTTGTTTCATAATGAAAACCTAAGGAGGGTGATTTCCCTGCTATAGCTTATTGAATAATGGGCCTGTCACTTGGAAATGGTGTGTGAGTTATGAAGTTCATATACTATTCCACTGACACTTCGTAGAATGCAAATGCTAAACAACTTTTATTAATGATAAGGAAACGAGTTTTCATTTTCATAAGTACAATGCAAAAGAAGAATCTAGAAATAGAATTTCTTAAGATTGGCAGCATTCCATGCCCGAGGTATATCTCTTCCCTCCATGTTTCTAAGTGATAGGCTCCTCGCAGAACGTTTCTTGTTATTTTGAATAGTCCTTCCCAGTTTGGCCCTAAATTATCGTCCAATGGTCTTACTGTGCTGCCCAGGACTTTCCTTAGGTCATAGCCCCCAACTCGAAATGCCCTTGGATTGAACTTCTTGTTATAGTGCTTTGCGAGATGTTACTAATAGCTCGCTAGCTTTACTAGGGAAAGCTCTTGGCATTCGTCAGCTAGGTCAAGTTCAGCGAGCAATGCTGCATCATTCTGGCCTTGGTCAACGAGGGTGGACCTTATAGTGGGTAAGCCTGCTTCCAATGGGATGACTGCTTCCATTCCATATGTTAGTGAGAATGGGGTTTACCCTATTGCTCGAAGTGGGGTAGTATGATAGGCCCACAGAATATGTGGTAGTTCATTTACCCATGCGCCTTTGGCTCGTTCTAATCATTTCTTTAGCCCATCAATCATTATTTTGTTGGAAGCCTCGGCATGGCCATTACTCTGAGGATAGGCCACCGAGCTGAAATGGTGTTTGATCCCGTGGTCATTGCAGAAATTCTGAAAAGATCTTCTCTCGAACTGCGTTCCATTATCAATGATGATGGTCCTAGGGATCCCAAAATGGGTGATTATATTTTTCCATATGAATCTTATCATATCCGCATCTCGAATGTTCGCCAGTGGCTCTGCTTCTATCCATTTGGTGAAGTAGTCTGTTGCGACCAAAAGATACTTGCGATTGTCGGTAGCGTTAGGAAGAGGTCCTACGATTTCCATTCCCCATTGGATGAATGGCTATGGGCTGGAAAGGGATTTTAGGTTACTGGCGGGTTGATGGACCATGGGAGCATGAAGTTCGCATTTCTCGCATTTGCGAACATACATTGTAGAGTCTCTTTGCATATATGGCCACCAATAACCTTCCTTCATTGCTCAAAAAGCCAATTACCGTCCACCAATATGGCCTCCACAGGTTCCCTCGTAGAATTCATGTAGGATTTTATCGACATCCCTCGGGTGCACACATTGAAGGTAGGGATCGGAAAATGGTCTCTTATATATCTTACCCTCAGGAGACGAGTGAAAGCGAGTAGCTTTGACTTTTATCTTGTGAGCAGTTTTATTATCATCTGGAAGCGTGCTATCCTTCAAATAGTCCCTTTGTGGGTCCATCCAGCTGGGTGCTGACTCGATTTGGAGCACTAGCTCCACGCTTGGTAGCTTGCAGTTACGGTTAATGCTCGGATGAGTGAGGAAATCGATGGGGATTGTTCTTTTTAAGTCGGAATCGATTCCTGAGCTTAGGGATACTAGGGCATCAGCATGGTTATTCAGTCCTCTGGGAAACTGCTGGATATTAACTTCTTTAAATTTAGCTAATAGCCTCTTTGCCAAGGCGAGGTAGGCTGCCATCCTTTCATCTTTTGCATTGTAGTCTCCACTTATCTGATTGGAGACTAATTGTGAGTCGCCAAACACCTGCAACTGCTTTGCCCCCAAAGCGTGTGCCTTCTGGAGGCCGGCTATCAGGGCCTCATATTCTTCTTCATTGTTGGAGGCTTCAAATCCAAGCCTAATTCCTTGCTCGAGGATTGCATTTTCCGGAGTGATAAGCACGATGCCTACTCCCGCCCCCTTTGAATTGGAGGCTCCATCAATAAACAATTTCCAGATTTCCCCTGTCGTGTGATTCTTCCCTTGTTTCCCGGGTTAAAGTTGGTCGTGAGGCTACGCGCGTGTGAATTCTGCTATGAAGTCAGCAAGAATTTGCCCTTTGATTGCATTCCTTGGTTGAAATTGGATGTCAAATCGCCCGAGCTCCATTGACCATTTAGATAGTCTTCTCGACAAATCTGTTTTCCTCAGGATTGCTTTAAGGGGGTACGATATAAGGTTTTGCTCACGTAATAAACGGGGTGCTAGTAAGGAATCTGCTTCCTGTGGTGTGACGAGCAGTGGTGGGGTGCTAAGGTAAGCCTTGAGCTTGTCTAATGCCCGTGAGAAATCTTGATTCCATTCTACCGTTTTATTTCCCTTTAGGAGCTGGAAGAAGGGTTTGCACTTCTCGGAAGACTTGGAGATAAAACGGTTCAGGGCAGCGAGCATACCGGTGAGCTTCTGTACATCACGGATGGTGCGAGGAGGTCGTACCCTATTCACTGCATCGATCTGGTCTAGATTAGCTTCGATGCCTGTCTTACTGACCAAGTACCCAAGAAATTTTCCGAACTGGACACCGAAAGAACACTTTCTCGCGTTAAGTTTCATTCGGTACTTCCTGAGGATTTCGAAGGTTCTTAATAGGTCTGAACGGTGGTCTACTTTCTTCCTTCTTTTGACGAGCATATCGTCAATGTAAACTTCCATGGTGTCTCCCATTTGATCTTTGAACATCTTAGTGACCAGCCGCTGGTAGGTTGCTCCGGTATTTTTAAGCCCGAAGGGCATAACCTTGTAGCAGTATAATCTAATGATGGTGATGAATGCTGTCTTGTCCCATTCTGGAGCATACAGAGGGATCTGATGATATCCCGAGTATGCGTCCAGAAAACTCATCCTTTCTTGGGCTGCTATGGCGTCCACTAGCTGATCAATTTTTGGGAGAGGGGAACTGTCCTTAGGGCACGCCCTATTAAGGTCGATGAACTTGATGCAGACTCTCCATTTTTTGTTATTATTTGGGACTACTATTGGGTTGGATAACCATTTAGGGAATTGAACTTCCCGAATGGATCCTGCATCCAGCAGTTTTTTAACTTCATTTTCCACGACCTTTGCCTTTTCGGGCGCAGGTCACCGTGATTTTTTGCATGATTGGTTTGAAGGTGGGTTTAACATGTAGTTGATGACAAACCACACTAGGGTCGATCCCAGGTAGCACGTATGGTTCCCATGCGAAAACATCTACATTACTTCTCAGTAGAGTCATCAACTCCTTCTGTTCCTGATCTGTGAAAGAAGCTCCAATCAAGAAAACCCTATCACTGTTGTTACCTCCAGCTGTAACCTCTACCAGGTCCTCGATGACCCGTTCAGAGGGGAGGATCCTGGTCTCCTCTACTCCGGGTCTTCTGTACTTTAACTACTATTTAAAAGGTGTCAGACCTTCTTGTTCTTCAACTTTCTCGCTGGGCTTGTCGGCCTTCCTTTCTGGTCTTGGGCGGATGGCCGCTATGAAGCACCTTCTCTCCATTGCTTGGTCGCCATGGATCTCCATTACTCCTCGCTCGGTCGCATATTTGAGCTTCTAATGATAGGTCGAGGAGACTGCCTTCATTACGTGCAGCCATCCTCTGCCGAGGATAGCCTGGTATGGTGAATCAATGTCGACTACCAGAAACTCAATCATCTTAGAGATATTTCTGGCCCTTACTAGCCGCATGATCTTTCCCAAGGGCATAGTTACTTTTCTAGCGAAGCCAACTAAAGGGAGTGTAGCTTCCTTTAGGTCGGTAACGCTTAACTTTAGTTTTCTGAATAGGTCAAGATACATTACCTCGGACGAGCTTCCTTGGTCGACGAGAAACTTGTTTATGTCAAAGTTAGCTATCCTGAGAGTAATGATCAAAGCATCATGATGTGGGGTCCTCACTCCTACCAGATCCTCATCTGTGAACACGATATGCTTACTGTAGTTGACGTCGTCTGCTCGCCGATGCTTTCCCGATTGTGTCTTCGCTGGATCGATCTGAAAAGCTTGCATTGCTGCTGTAAGCTTCTTTACCTCCATTCGAGATGAATTTCTTTGAATCTGTTTTACGTCAGATGCCCCATAAATTACTGCGAATGCATGGCCGACGTCGTCTTCGAGCACATTGTCAGGCCTTGCTTCTTTATGGGCAACAAATTTCTCTGCCTTTTTTCCACGAATTCGTTCAGATGCCCGGATTGGGCCAGCTCTTCGAGGTGGGACTTAAGAGCCTTGTAATGCTCAGTTTTATGTCCTCCTTCTTTGTGAATAGCGCATTTCAGAGCGTTGTTTCTCTTTGAGGGATCTCCTCCCATCTTCCTGGGCCACTTAATAAATGACTCATCTTTGATTTTTGCGAGAATTTTGTAAATTGGTTCTCAAAAGATGGTGTTGACCGCCTGAAATGCTTTTTCCACATCATTGCCGCCTTCGTTCTTAGAGCCACTCTTGCCCCCATTCTTTCCTCCTTTCTTCTGGTTCTTAGTTTTGTCACTGCCCTTGGTAGCGAGCTTAGTTCGACCATTTTCTCTTGTGCTGAGATGGGTCATATCCTCTACCTTAGCATATTTTTCGATGCGAGCCATCAGGTCATCGATGGCCATGTCCTCTTTCTTTGTTAGGGACTGGTACAGAAGGGAAGAGCTGTGTAGCCCAATTTTGAAAGAGTCCACTACCACTTGCTCCGAGCAGTCTTCGACTTCATTGAATAACTCCCAGTACCTTTTCGCGTAGTCTCAGAGAGTCTCTTGAGGCGTCTTTTTCATTGTTAGCAAAGCATCCATCCTTTTAGGATGGGAGCTACTAGTAATGAAGCGGGTCGTAAAGAGCTCGGCCAGGGACTTAAAGCTTCTGATGGACTTGTGGGGGAGCCTTTCGAACCATTTTTGTGCTACGTCATGTAGGCTTGAGGGAAAAATTTGACACATTAGTGCGTCTCGATGGTTCCAGAGGGTCATCGCTTGCTTGTACTACCTAAACTGATCAATGGGGTTAGTTTTACCATCATAAATCTTGAACCTTGGAATAGTAATTTTTTTGGGGTCTTCCTCTTCTTCTATTTCCCTTGAGAAAGGTCATTTCATCTGAGTTTTGAGAGCTTGTCTAGCAAGTTCTCGGGTCGATCTGGTACCACGATGTGCAGGGTGTTAGTCCATCTCCCTTCGGACTAGACTTCGTATGTTCTCGTTGCTGCGAGATGGGCTCCTATAATTGTGAACTAGTCACAGTTGCTCGAGAAGGTCTTCCTTTGATTCATTTCCCTCAATTTTTGGGGACTCGCGTCTAGGGATCCTTCCTTGGCTGTGAGACTTGCTCGCCTGAGGGATAGGAGTGCGGTATGGACGTCTCCTGGTGGAACGATGAAGCTCTATCTACATCCTTTCTAACCTTCTTTTAAGGAGATCATTCTCAGTCTCGTGCCTGCGAGAAGACTCCCTCTCCTCTTGGAGCCTCGCTTCATAAGCATCGATCCACATGGATATTTGTATGGACCTCGCTGGTCCTTGGATTTATTTTGAGGCTGGCCTTTCTAGGTGAGCCCTCTGATCTGAACGTCGAACTTCCGATCTGATCCTGCGAGGAGCAGGTTGTTCCTGGATATATCCTGTCGGAGGAGCATTACTACTGTGACCAGACATTTTAGACTTCTTTATTGGTGTTGGCTTTCTCAGGGAAGATAAACGTTCCCACAGACGGCGCCAATTGTGGTGATAATTATTATTCAACACAAATAGATAAGAGAAGCACAATCACCAAGTAAAGTAAGAAACATAAAATGCCAATCACACAACAAGAGATGTATGTGGTTCAGCAAGAGTGTCTACGTCCACGGTGGTGCAGTCAGTATTATTTTTATATACTCCAGGGAGTGATTACAGAGAATAGAGTGCGTGTCTTATGCCCCAGACCTAGGGTTTATTATATACATGTTTGTTTTCAGGGACTGAGGGTGTTGGACTCCCCCACGTTTTCCATCTTCTCCTGGAACACCTCTTTTCGAGAATATAGGAGAAGACTCAGTCATAACTGAATTGATGTTAAGATATGAAGGGCTTGGACTTTGGGCCGCTTGAATTGGTATACTCGTCCAGGCCCATTATTCATGTACCCCCAGATCTCATTATATTTGACTAATTTATGAGATAATTAAGTTGGAGTGAAATCCTTATTATTTAGTGGAATTAATTCATGATTAAATAAAGAATGTAATAAATTATGATAAATGTAATTTGTGACATCTTAGTATTCACTTTAAACTAATTTAATTATTTGTCTTGGGTCCCTCATGTAGTCCAGGTACCCAAGTCGTCAGGCGCATACTCTCAAGAAACCCAGTTTGACTAAGCCCCACCTTTTGTACTTGTATATAACGGTGTGGGAAGGGGTTTTAATCATTATTATTGATCTTTAGGTTTTTAGAGGGATGAGAGAAAATACTATTCACATTTTTTTATGTGACCTAAAGAGAGACCACCATCTCTCACACATAAAGAAGGGGTTTCACCCCAAAATTTATCCACCCACCTACCTGACTTTGGGAGAATCATACACTAGAAGATCCTTTCGTATAAAATGTTTAATCAAGGTTTTTTGGAAACCATAGAGGACACAAGAATTTCATCACCATTAATTTTTTCTCCTCATATGAAACAAACCAAGATTCACAAAGGTATCGTATTGTTGAAATCAAGTGTTTAATCTTTAAACCTAGATCTTGTTTTTTCTTGGGAATGCATGATTAGGGGTGCAACCGGTAAGAGTTTTTACCATACCGTACCGTTTTGGTCCGGGAAAAAATGGTTTTGGTTTCATATTATGAAATACCGAAAACCGATTTTACCAAAACTGAAAATACCGTAAAAAATTTGGTTGGTTTTGGTTTTTAAATACAAAAAATCGATTTACCGAATTTACCATACCGATATCATACCGAAATACCGTACCAAACGTTTTGTACAATGTCAAATTATTTTGGGTATCATACTACTTCTATTTATTTTATTTCTCATGAGTGAGTTTTTATATTCTCTTTGAATTTAAATTTATATTTTTGAGTACTTTGTTTAACTGTTAAATAATCATGTTAATTAAGCATATATTTTGTTTAATTAATCAAACATTTAACACAAAATGAATTAGGCAGCATTTTGTTAAAATAAAAAGAACCGTTTGTTTTGTTGGCTATATTTTCGTTTTGCCCTTATTTCATTTGGGCTTTATATTGTGGTTTGTGTAGAGATCTTTTTTTTGGGTTTCCATTTCATTTTTTTTTTACCTCTTTCTCTCTCAAAAAGTGTGGCCTCCATTTTTGTTTTAGCTCTCTCTCTCTCTCATTTTTTTCTTCTTCTTCAACCTTGGGTTGATTTTGAGAAATAATTTTTTGGGAACTTTTATTTGAGAACACCATTTTTTTGTTTTGAGATTTGGCTTTCGATTTCGTGTGGTTACTTCATTTTGAGATCGGGTTTCCGGTGACAATTTTTTTGGCGCGAGCTGTATTCGGATCTGAGTTCCCTCCGTGTTTTTTGGTGATTTTTTTTTTCCGACGAGTGCTTTTCCGGTGAGTTGGCTTTTCCAGCGAAGGTTTGTTTTTCCGGTGTTGGAGGTGTGGATGATTTTGACTTTCTGGTGAACATTTTTTGAGGTAACAGCTCCCTCATTTTTTGAGGCTCATCATCTTGGCTCACTCTCATCAGGCACCAGCTCCCTCATCTCGTTTCACTCTTATCCGGCTCCGACAAAAGCAAATCGGTTATTTTGGTCTCGTATTTGTTTAAATTTATTGTTCCAAATGCTATAAATGCTAGAAATTGTACCTGTTTGTGTATGTTTCTAATTGTTCCAAACAACTAGAAATGCTAGAAATTGTAATAGCTAGAAATGCTAGAAATTGTAACAGCTAGAAATGGGTATATCAAAATATATACCGAATTTACCGAATGCATAAACCGATTTGAAATTTTGGTATTTACCGGGAAAAAACCGAATTGAAATCGAAATTACCGAAACCAAAAAAACTCGAAAATACCGAAAAATCGGTCGGTTTGGTTTTGGTTTTTATTTTGATGTACCGGTGGATAAATTGGTACGGTACGGTTTTACCATATAGAATGTGGGTTTGGTATTGGTAAGGGGTCGTTACCGACCATACCGTACCGGTTGCACCCCTATGCATGATTAATTAATGATCTTTAGGGATGAAATTTTTTTTGCATTTAAATTTAAATCCCAAGTTATTTTTTCCAATAATTAGCATCCGATCCCCTATCGAGATTCGTTGCGTATTAAAAAGATCCCTATTATCCCACTAGAAAAATAAATTTAGTTTATATGGTTATGCATAATTTTGAGTGTTGGATTCATACGAACTCCATATTTAGTTTATTATGATCATTGCTTCCATCATGGTCACATAAATATTTGTTATTTATTTATGTGATTGGATCCTATAGTGGGTTTATCCATAGTTAAATTTCTATCAATTTTGGTTTGTATTAATCATGTTATGGTGGAGATTGTGAGGGGGTGTAATATGTTTTTGATTGTAATTCTCGTTTTTAACATGATCATGGAAAAAATGGACATAGTTTGGACTTGAATATGTTTTCATGGACATTTGAAAAATTCAATGTTTTTGCAAAACGTCATAGTTTTGGACCTCTGAGGATTGATTTCTCCCAAAAAAAATCTTTCTTGTTTATAGTGAATGGTCGAACTATTGGAATTCATTGAAACATTGATATGTTCTTACCGAAGGTGAGACAAAGTTGATGCCCAAAAATAATCTCGATCGAACATCGTTATGGTCGTCTGCATCATGATTTGGAGATCGAACAATCAAATTTTCTTAAATTTTGGATAAGTTCTTAGTGAATCTGAGAAGAAATTATGTTCAAAATATCGCCTTAATGGGATATCGTTAAGGTTTCTTCATTAGTTTTTGAAGAAGTCTATTTCAAGTTGAACTCTTAAACATGAATACTTTTACTTCAAGAAGTCTAGGTCATGATGGAAAGGGCATTGAATGTCTTTTACTTTTGGTGCATTTAATCATTTAATTACTTGCATGTCTTCTTATATATAGTATGTTGCATAATTCGTGAGGTAGTAAATTAGATAATTAGGAACACCCATTTTATGGACAACATGGATTATTTATTTTTATCATGGATTATATAACTGATTTTCTACCAAAATTTGTGTTGTGTTTTATTCTTTTCTAAATTAAATTAAAACAGGTATAATTAAATTTTAAGGTTTGATTTAAATTGAGAACTCCATATTTTGATTTTTTGAATTTTTAAATTATATTTTTGTTTTAAGAAAAATTAAAATGTGAGGTGTAGATATTTATTTCACATGAGTAAATTTGAAAATTACCAAGGATTTAAATTCAGTCTTTTAGAATTGAATAAATGCTTTCTCAAAACCCTTAAGTTTTAAAATACTAAGTGGGAGAAAGGTTTCAACATAAACCCCACAATCTCCATCGGCATTATAATGTGATTTATTCCTCATGTCAATTTGATCTTGCCCCTATTGGATGATTTTAATCGCGGTGTCATAGAAATTTTAAAATTATTACCTGATAGTTTATTGTAATTAAATGTGAGTGAGTTCGGTCATCCCATCAAGTAAGTTCTACATGAGCGAGTTTGATTTCAAGAAATGAACCGATGGTAAGCATAACTTTTAATATCCTCTCCAGCGGAGCCACTGTCATTAGTAGTGGGAGAAAAAAGTCATTGGCTATTCAATATATTGGACCAAAGGATCTGGAACTGTCCAAATAGCATAATAAAATATGGAAATCTATTTGGTTCAAGGTTCTGTGATTTAATCTCCCAACGAGAAATCTCATATCATAAGGGAAAAGGGATATTTGACGGATTAATTTTAAATTTTGGCGGGTGAAGGATGCCACTTTAAAATTTAATTGAATTAATTATCGTATGTTAATTAGAAATTAAATTTTCAATTTGACGATTCTAATATTTCAAAAATGATTTCAATTTTTCTGAGTGTTTTACTCATAAAGTAATAATTATCAAGGGATGGAAATGTAATTGGACATTATTCTCACTTAAGGGGATGATAAACTTATTTAACCCCTAATTCCCATTAATATTTTTGAATTGCGATCTGATTGATTCCTCATGTCATCTTGATCGCCACCTATTGGATGATTTTAATCGCAGAATCATGATATTTTAAAATATATTTTATTTCTTTCAAATTAAGTGTTACATGTGTTTGGTTTCTTCCCTCCAAATCGGGGAAGCTCTACATGGATGTTTTAATTTTAAAAAAATGACCGATTGGAATTAGTAGACACATATGATTTCTTAGTGAAACTTAAGTAATAATCATGATCTTAAATGATTTTATCATTGGTTGAACAAACGATTCTTTGGATTAGACATTGTGGAGAAATCCGATACCATTTCATAATTCGAGAGTTAGGATCATCGATAGCCAAAGATTGGTGTTAGTTGTTTGATAAGAGCTTTACTTATTTCCCAAAAGGGAAATGGGAGGTTAAGTCTAAGTCTCAAGTACATTGGTTTTGTGTTAAGGAAAATTTGTATACCTTAATAGAAGTGGAATAGCCGATAAGTAGGTATTCTCACTACACATAGTTGGAACTTTTATAGCAACGTGCCCGGTAATTCTTTACTTTGTAAGTAAAAGGATAAGGTACTAGTTTATCTCTTAAAAGTAAATGCATTATTTATGGTCCAATCTACGGTAAACTGGTATGTAGACTCGAAAACTATAATTAAGGACTGAAACTCATTGCAAAGGTTCTAAGTAACTGGGAAACTACTTTAAAGAGATATGTTCAAAAGTTATGGGCAATTAGGATATGGCAATAGTATAAGAAGTGAGATATTCATGTAAATTTTGATGTAGACATAAACTTATTTTAGGTCAAATATTTAATGTACATGGATCTTCGAAAAATTGGTTTTGAATAGATATTGGATTGATTTTATAAAAACAAATTTAGGAAAAACTGGATATCTTTTATCTATTCTCGTACATTATGAAAAAAATTATACATTATACGATTTCTCACACCATTACTGTTGAAAATTGATGTGAATAATATTGATGGATAATCATTAAATAGAAAGAAAGCAGGCTTTAGACTCTGTGAGGACAACATTATAATTGAGTCAATTTGTTTGTATTGGCTTAATTCCAGACAAAACATTTTGAGTCATAGGTTAGGATTGGTGTTTTCCCTTGAAGCCTTTGATGGGTTTGGATGAAAACGTAAGGACAAAGCTTCAAAGATTATATCATCGTGTCGTGTTTCATGCTCGTTTTTGTCTTCAACTTCTAAGGATCTCTCAGGTATGAATGCATATTTATTTTGAGCCTTGGATATTTTATTATCGAGTGTTAGAATTTTATAAAATGTTTTATAAACTTTTTTAAGAATTTTTTTAAAATTTCGTTAGTTCGTTAGAATGACTTGAAATGTCATTTGAGCGAGTTTTCATTGTTCATTAGAACAAGGCTTTTTGTTTAAACAAGATCCAAAATGACACCTTTTGGGTTAGCTCTGGAATGTCGTTCGAAGTTTCGTTATGAGTTATTCGAAGGAGAATGGGTACTTTGTTCAAACGAAGTTTCCTTTCGTTCAAACTAGTACATGTGTTTTTATTTTTCAAAACATATCTATTCTAATCTTTAATTCCTATATTTTTGCAACTTTGACTATAAGTAGAGATGCAAGAATAGACTTTTAGGAGAGCCTTTTGAGAGTACGTTTTGTGATAAAATTCTTTCAAAAACCCCAGTTTTCACCCAATAAGTTTAGGATACAAGATTCATCTTACATATGCTATAAAGATCCTATTTGCGGCACCAGGTTTATTCTCCATATCTTTGTGATAATTGTTTTATTGCATTGGACTCCATATTTTCTGTATTGCGGTGACGAAGCGGTGGATTTTGTGTTCTAATCTGTAGACAGAAGTTGAGCCTGAATCGGTGGATGCCGAGGCATGTGTGAACTCACACGTTTTGGCACTTGTGTGAGTGGATTTCGATGTTATCACTGTAGAGGAAAGGTTGGGAATTGAAAACACGTCAAGGCTTATGAGGATCGAGTCGTTGAGTAAGTCATCTATCAACTTGTGTAATTTTGTATCCAGTGAATTGTGTGGTTGGGTTGTCCGAGGGTTTTTTTCATTTTTGGTTTTCCTCGTACATTGACATTTTGCGCGATTGGTTTATTTATTTTACCTGCATGTTTAGGATAAAAATATAAAATGGGTAAATTGGTTTATTTCTACAATTCGATTTGAAGTTCGTGAACAAGTTTTTATTGGGTTAATTTGTTTTAAGGTTTGATCTTTAAAATTTGGAAAATTTATAAAAATAGATTTTTTTTTATTGCAATGCCATCCGTGTTATAGGGGCATTCTCAAATTGGTATCAGAGACACCTCGTTATTGTGTTTTGATACCATGTTATTAAGAATGAATTTTGGTGGTTTTTATGGTTTTAAAACCCTATTGTTTGATGGGTCGAACAACACATACTGGAAAATGCGTATGAAGATGAGAGGGTATGGTAAGTAGTCATAAATGGTTGAACTCCATCTGCTACTTTTATTGGAGATAATAGGATTCCCAAAGTCTTGGAATCATGAGGTGAGGCTGAGCATATGTTAGCAAATTATGACTCAAGAGGTTTCAATTCTCTATTTGGTTCCGTCATGTTCTTTAACCCCGAAGGAATTTCACCATATTATGACGTGTGAGATGTCAAAAGATAATTGGGACATACTCCAACTCACCCATGAAAGAACTAGTGATGTGAAAGCTTCCAAACTCCAAAACCTCACCACTCATCTTAAAAGGAATAAGATGTTGGAGAGTGAGACATTTGATGAGTTTTACGCTATACTGTCTGATATAGTGAACTCATCTTTTAACTTGGGAGAGAAAATACCCCAAAATAGTGTTATCAGGGAAATGTTAAGGTCGTTGCCTGAAACATTTAACCCTAAAGTGACAGTTCTGAATTGTGTGGGTACTTTAGACTCTACGAAACTTGAAGTGCTTGTAGGTGACTTACAAACTTATGAGTTTGACATGTCTACCTCCAAGACTGCGAAGAACAAAGATAAGGGAGTTGGTTTGAAATCTTGGAAGGAGGAAACACCAGTTTCGAATGATCAGTCTAACATCGAGTCAGAGGATATGGCCATGATTGCAAAGAAATTCAAGAAATTTCTCAAATTTTAAAAGAAGTAGAAATATGCCAAAAGGTTTGAGAAAAAAATACATAACAAGGACGATCACTTCCCTAGAAATCATAATGATAACCTTAAGAGGGATAAGTCGAACATATGTTATGGTTGTGAGGGTTATGGACATAGGGTAGCTGAGTGACCCACTAAACTAAGGAATGAGGGAAAGAAACCAAAAGTATATAATTCCACCCTTAGTGATAGTGTTTCGAAAGAGGGATCTGATTCCCCCATTAAGCGCAACTGTACTGCGTTCATGGCTAGTCATGTGAGCTTTGTTGACAAATCTTCCCATGAAGATATTTCTAAACATGACACTTATGAGGCCGTAGTTTTTGGATATAAAATGAGTGATGGTGGAAAGAGTGGAGATGTGAGTGAGGATAATTAAGAGGAGGAGGAGAGTGAACTCTAAGTGGACTTTCGTGAGTTATATGTGAAAACATTGAAAGAGAAAAAGGCTAACTTGAAGTTGGTAGCTAGGCTGAAAGATCGTATCATAGGAAATAATGATAGTGTTTTGACTGAGGGTCTTAGGGCACGTGAGAGGACTCTTTGAGAGAAGTTAGAGTATGTTGAGGGTGAGAGTGATAGCCTTCATGATTTAATGGAGTTTATGAAGAAATAGCTTCTAGAGTTTAAGGAGTCTAGGAATTTACTCGAGTCAAGGATAATTAAGCAAGAGAAGAGATTATGAGATTTGAGTCTGGTCAAATTTGATTTAGAGTCTAGGTCGAAGAAGTTAGATAAAATTTTAGGCACCATCCTATTACAGCAGGAGTCCAAGGGTCTATGGAAAATGCATTTAGATCGAACTACTAAAAAACTACACATATGTGAAATCCTACAAGGCAGATTTAGGATTTACCTGCGAGATATCTTTAATTTGATCTCGTTTTATCACGAACAGAATATGTGATGGCTCGATTCACCTCACGATCTTCTACTGTATTCCCGATATGAACAGCCACGAGTAGAAGGTAGTCTCCTATTTCATGACCACCTTCTTGTCTCTTTTTCTTCTCCGTTGTCTCTCTTTCTCATAAGTATGAACTAGGGGTATCTGAGTATCTAAGAGTGACGACTAGGTTAAGAAATAATGAGACTTAGGTTCATATATATAGTCTACAATAGGGAACCTAAGAAGAGATAAGGATGTGTCTCTTAATAGACTTAAGAAAACCTAATCCTTCTAGGATCCTAATCTCAATCCCTTAATTATAATTAATACCACTAAATAATTATAATTACAACTCCACTCCTTAACTCAAAATTATATTTCGATCTCCTGAATATTAATTACTTAATTCACCCCACGTTAAGGTTATAGATAAATGTTAATAAAATAAATTACTGATAATTTTTTTGATTAACTTCTTTAAGTCCTTGAGCTGTCTAACTTAACTTATTTGTAGTGTTGGATTAACATAATCCACCTGCAGGGTTTGACATATACAAAACTTATAAGTATCTCAAGGGGGTTATCACCAGTCTATATATTGAGACATGGATTCCATCCATAAAAGACTTTCGCCATACATTAATCACTGTTACCCAATAAATAACTAATGCTTGTGTCCATCAATCATATCCAAATTAAGATCTTAAGTAAACCTAATAATCACGAGCTGTACATTGTCTTATAAAATCAGTATAAATTGGTCCCGTTCAATACACACAAAGTGTACTAGCAAAATAGGTTAAAACTATATAGTTTCATGTAGTCAGGATAGACCTACTAAAATATTGTGCTATAGTTCCATCTAAGACTATGAACGATAAAACTTATATTCCATAAGAACTAGTGACCTGATCTTTTGTGTGTAGGTCGGACTCTACACACCAGAACACCTACTGGGCAGAATAAAAGACATCATCAATATATAAAATACTGCAAATATTATGTCCATACATGATTCTCATTAAAATAGGAATAAATGATTTCATTATAAAAATAAATCCATAACAAAAATTATTTACATAAAGCATGGTTTTATTCTACTTATGTAACAATCTCCCACTTAGACTTAAAGCCAATGTACAATGCATCTCACTCCCATCCCCTCTACGTGACTATCAAAAGTCTTGGCTGGTAAGCTCTTTGTGAAAGGGTCTGCCAGGTTGTTCTCTGATGCAATCTTCATAACTGTGACATCACACCGCTACACAAATTCTCGAATGAGATGGTACTTACACTCAATGTGTTTACCTCTCTTATGGATCCTGGGTTCCTTTGAGTTAGCAACGGCACCATTATTATCACAATAAAGTGTAATATTCGATTGAACTAAAGGTACCGCTCCTAGATTTATGAGGAAGTTTCTAAGCCATACTCCTTCCTTGG
This sequence comes from Sambucus nigra, assembly GCA_949130495.1. NCBI lineage: Eukaryota > Viridiplantae > Streptophyta > Magnoliopsida > Dipsacales > Adoxaceae > Sambucus > Sambucus nigra. Next base: position 16,161,224 of record OX422214.1, read on the forward strand.
TTACCTCGGAGGCTGCCACATATTCAGCTTCCATGGTGGAATCAACAATGGAAGATTTCTTGATACTCCTCCAACTAATGGATCCACCTTCTAAGGTAAACACATATTCAGAGGTAGACTTTTTGGAATCTCTATCAGACTGGAAATCTGAGTCAGTGTACCCCATGGGTACTAGACTCTTTGTCTGATAAACTAGCATATAATCTCATGTTCTTTTTAGGTATTTGAATATATGCTTTAGTGCAGTCCAATGTTCTTTCCCAGGGTTAAACTAATGTTTATTAACCATGCCAACAACAAAGAAGATATCAGGTCGAGCGCATAACATAGTATACATAAGGCTCCCAACTACTGCAGCATAAGGGATTCCTTTCATCCTTTATATCTCATCGGGTGTCTTAGGACATTGATCCTTCGAGAGAGATATTCCACATCTGAAAGGGATGAACCCTTTATTAGAATATTTCATGCTAAATTTGGAAAGGATGGAATCTATATAAGTTGCTTGTGATAGACCCAACATCATTTTCTTGCAATCACGAATAAGCTTGATCCCAAAGATGTGACTAGCTTCTCTTAAGTCTTTCATATTAAATTGGCTAGACAACCACACTTTAACCGAAGACAACACTCCAACATCGTTTCCAATGAGCAAATATGTCATCCACATATAATACTAAAAACACCATTACATTTCCATTGCATTTCTTGTACGCACAAGACTCATCTCGACATTTATCAGAACCAAAAGTTTTGATTTCCTGATCAAAACAAATGTTCCAAGCTCCGGATGCTCGCTTAAGTCCATAAATGGACTCCTTAATCTTACTTGATTTATGCTCTTAGCCTTGGTCAATAAAACCATCTGGATGCACCATATAGATGCATTCGTTAAGATGCCTTTCAATAAATGCAGTCTTGATGTCCATTTGCTAAATTTCATAATCGAAATGAGCCACAATAAATAAGAGAATTCGGATGGACTTCAATATAGCTACCGCTGAGGAGGTTTCCTAATAATCAATTCCCTCTTTCTGAGTAAACCCTTTCGCAACAAGTCGTTCCTTAAAGGTTTCAACCTTCCCATCCACCCCTCTTTTACTATTATGGACCCACTTGCATCTTATGGGTTTTATACGTTCGGGTGGATCTACAAGACTCCAAACCTACTTACCATACATAGATTCCATCTCAAAATTCATAGATTTAATCCAAAGTTCTGCATCTTTATCTTTGATAGCCTCATTATAGTTACAGGGATCGAATTCAAGTTCATCAGGAACCTTGTCATAAGACTCTCTCAAGAATATAAATCGTCCAGGTTGACGTATAACCCTCCCCCCCCCCCCCACTACGATGAAACATTCCCCGTGCTGGTGTAATAGTGTCAACACATTGTGTTAGTTCATCCTATATTGGTGGTGTTGAAGAATCTTGTTGGTTCCCTCATAATTCTTCAAGAATAACTTTATTTCTAGGTTTATGATCCAGCATATATTCCTCTTTCAAGAATTGAGCATTGGTGCTAACAATGACCTTCTGATCCTTAGGATCATAGAATAAAAAACCCTAGGTTTCCTTAGGATATCCTACGAAGAAACAAACTTCTGATTTTGATTCAAACTTAGTAGGATATCTCTTTAGCACATGTGCTGGACTACCCCAGATCCGAATATGTTTCATATTGGACTTGCACCCAATCCACAATTCCTTGGGTGTAGTAGAGAACACTTTAAAGGTACCAAGTTCAGCAAATAAGTGGTCATTTCTAAAGCATGTCCCCAAAAGGAATCTGGGAGATCTGTGTAACTCAACATGGACCTAATCATATCCAAAAGAGTCATATTCCTCCTTTCTGCTACACCATTTTATTGAGGCATACCAAGTACAAATAATTGGGATATGATCCCTTGATCTTTTAGATACTACCTAAACTCCCCTAACAGGTACTCACCACCACGATCAGATCAAAGTGTCTTGATAATCTTACCTTGATGTTTCTCCACTTCTACCCTATACACTTGGAAATTCTCAAAGGCTTCGAACCTATGGTGCATTAGGAAAACGTACCCATTCTGTGAGTAATCATCTATAAAATTAATAAAGTATTCAAAGCTCCCTATTTCTCGGGTTGTCATCAAACCACATAGATCATAATGAACCAATTCTAATAGTTCTTTATCTCTATAGCCCTTGGCCGAGAAAGTCCTCTTGGTCATTTGACCTTCTAAACAAGATTCACAAACTGGAAGTGCCTCCACTTCTAGTGAGCTCAATTGCCCATTTTCTACTAGTCTATCCTTTTTATATTAATATAACCTAGGCATAAGTGCCAAAGATACGTGTGGTTCAGCGAGGAGGGTTCATTTCTCTTTAAATTTGGTCCAATTGAATTATGCAAAATAGTAATTTGTTGTGTGGGAGAGATAGGATTAACGATATAACAATTTTTAAGTAACAAAACAAATAAAATATTTATTTCTCTTAATAGCCACGAGTTTATTAAAAGAAATTGAATATCCGTAAAAGGCTAAACAAGAAACTGAAATCAAATTCCTTCTAATGGAAGGTGCATAAAGACAATATTTTAAATATAAACTCCTACATCAACTACCGCTACTCTCATAGTGTCTCCCACAGTCAGATAAATATCTTCATCAGTAAGTGGCCTAGTTTCCTGGAACCCTTGCAAAGAATTGCATACATGATTAGTGGACCTCGTATCTACACACCTGGTACCGGTAGTACAAACCACAAAACATGATTCAATGAAAAATGAATGAATTTACTTGCGTTGTTCAATTTATTGGGAAAAATAAGACAATTCTTCTTTTAGTGTACTAACTACTTACAGTGGAAACACTTGCCCTTGAACTTTTTCACAACTCCTAGAGGCCCACGAGCTGACTAAGGGAACATAACTTTCTTTTTAGCCTTCTTATTATTTTTATTCTTGTCCATAGGCGTAGAAGTAGAACCTTTCTCAGGAACCAAAGAACTTATTGGCTTTTTGATGAGACCCTCAGCTGCTTGTTGTTCTTTAAATAGTTTCGCCAAAGAGTAAGAAATTTTGTTCATGCTGTAATTTAGGCGAAACTACCTAAAGGATTCAGGCAGTGACTGGAGAACAATATCAGCCTGGGTTTCCCCATCAATTTCTTCTTCAAGGATTTCAAGCTCATTAAGAAGAGACATCATCCTTAAAACATGTTCCCTCACTGGGGTCCCTTCAGTCATGTTTGTGTTGAATTCTTTCAAGGCAACTTGTCTTGTAGCACGATTCTGATCCCCAAATATATCTTTAAGGTTCAGCCTCATGCCATAGGCAGTGTTGATCGACTGATACTGATGTTGCAGAACATTTGACATAGATGCCAAAACTTAATACTGTGCCATCTTATCATTCTTGATCCTTTCCTGGTAATTCTGGGTTTCCTTTTCGGTTGCCCCTTCCCTAGGTTTCTCAGCATAAACTTGTACCCTTCAATAGTCAACACAATATCCAAAATCCTTTTCCAGTCAATGTAATTAGGTCCAGTTAATTTTTTTCCTTGAGAATGACAACAGGTGGATAATAAGAGCTTATCATCTTAGTACTGAGAATCAAATAATAAAAATGAATCATTATAGGGCATAAAACTTTTTGAATTCTAAAATAAAATTAATGTACCACTTATCAATTTTAAAAGAATTCATCAGCATCCCGATTACCATTTGAATAGTATTCATCTTTAGAGAACCTACTTTCCAAAAAAAAATTTGGCAGCTTATTGCTTTTAATTTTATTTTCTAGACAAAACCTATGTCAATAAAATTAAATAGCCAAGACTTTGGTTGCACAAAATCATAGCATTCCTCTTTGGAGAGCTTACCATTATTTTATGTCTAAATGTATACCACCAACTAATTTTAGATTATCTCATATCACATAGGCTCCTCCTTTAGGGGCCGCCTATGTGAATAATGAATCCAAAATTACCCTTAAGGAAATTTATATCGACTACCACAATAATTTGCATTCCTTGTTAGATGAGCTACTTATTATTTAAAGTATACAATTCATTGATTGATACTGTAGACACCCAATTCTAGGTTCTCCCCTAAGTCTCTCCTTAGGTCCCTAGAACCTCCCCATTTCACTATAAACCCTAGGTCATACTTCGAGTAACGATTGAAAGGCCATTGGGCGGTCTCAGGCCCCATTTGACTCTAATTAACTCTATCGTGAGAGTGAAATCTCTTTGAATATTCAAAGGGATCGAAATCCCTTTTCAACGGTCAACCTCGTTAGCGAATCGACATAACCGTTAAGACGAACAAACCATTTGACTACTAAAAATCGATCTAAAGGCAATCGGGCGCTCCGAGACCCCCATTTGACCCCAATCAACTTCGTCGTCAGGGAGAAAGCCCTTTGAATATTAGAAGGGCATTGAAAACCCTTTCCAAGAGTCTTCCCCATGCACAAAATGGCATAATCGTTCAGACCAACGATCCCCATTCCCCAAAAAATTGATCCGGAGGCCACCGAGATCGAGCTCCGTTTGACTAAGGTCAACTCTTCATCTCAAATGATACTAAATGAATCTTCTAAGGGCACTGAATTCCCTTTCCAATGGTCCTCCCCATGTATGAATTAGCCTTATAGTACGGACGACAACCCATTTTACTCTGAAAGGTCATCGGGCGCTTCTGGGCCCAGGATGACCAAGGTCAATTTTTTGAACTGACCAAATATCTTTGGAAAGTCATATTACCTTACATAAACTTTCCAACGGTTCACCCCATGTGTGATTCTGACTTACCATTTGGACGAACAATCTGTTTCAGTTCGACGATCTCCTATCTAAAGGACTGACAAGCATTTCCAAGCCATATTTGACCCAAAGTCAACTCTCAGACCTGTAGGCAGCCCAAAGGACTCTTGAAGGTATCTTAATTACCTTTCAAATGGTATGACCCATTCTTTATTTGGAGCAATGGATTGCGTTCTACGATCATTTTTTTGAAATGTTCTACACGGGACTTACGATTGGCAGGTTCATTTCCCTGCCTATCGACAGTGTGCCTAGGGACAACTGCGAATTGGAAGGGCTAGGATGATGTCGATTGGAACCCCCTTACCTTATAAATAGAGGGCATGACCTCACTCCCAAAACACACCTCAGATCCATCAGCATCAGTGATCTCAATAACATTCTCTTGCAATCAACGAAGTTTCCTTATGTGAAATTCCATCCCATCTTACCTTCCCACCCTTTTCATACCCAATTTGAAAAAATCTTATTCTCTCACATCCAACATTCATCTCAACATCCAAGGGATTTCATCCAAGATCAAGATCAAGATCAAGCTTTAATTCTTCAAAGAAGGTTCAAAATCCTTCTCTCTCTCTTTCAATTTCTTATTTTTTCATGGATTACATAAATTCATAATCTAGCTTTTACTTTAGTTCATACAGATTAATATATCACCCTTTTATTAGTTATATTGAACATACTTTATTTTCTACAAAGATCCCAAAACAAATAAAAAGAGGGTTACACGTATAAATTCCAACTGGATTATCCATAAGAATTTCTCAAAACTAAAATACATTTTCAACACACACACACATAATAAAATCCCATTAGAATCTATGGGATAAACCCCACCCCTATGACACATAGGAACTACGTGGACTTCGATGCCTTTATAAGCTACATAGGCATTTCGGGTTAAAACCCGAAACTCGAATCCAATTTTCCAATTTTTCCAATTTTCAAAAGTTCCCCATTTTTGCATTTGTCTTCTTTTCATCTATACATTATTTTAATACATATTATGTTTGTGATCATTATTAGCATTTTATCCAACATATATTATCGTTTCATCATAACGACCAATATCTCGATAAATGCATAAATTGTATTTTTTCTAAATATTATTTTAGGAACATTCATATGGATGACCTCACTCTATCTTTTCCATGGTACGAGTTGGGCGATTATGATCTCCATTATATATACACGCACACACACTTCATGGATAAATAAAGAAAAATAATAACATAAGCCCACGAGAGATCGAAAGGGTGGGATGGGTGCCTAATACCTTCTCATTATGTAACATAACCCTCGAAACTTCGAACTATTGGTTTTGTATGCATTAGTTTGTCTTTGATGCCATTCTCTCGAGACGGCGACATGTTCTCTTTACATTAATAGGTTGTCGACTCCATCTCTTTACATTCACCCCACACCGACGACGACCAAAGCACTCCTAGAGTAAGAGAGGGGGCGGTACCTTATCCCACCCTTTTTCCCCACCCGGAAAGGAAGAGTGGAGATCAGGGATGGCCAGAGAGACCATGGGATTTTCTCTTGGAAAATTCCCTCTCCCGCTTAGTAATTTAAAAAAATTTGAGAGGGTTAGAAAAAATCTATCCAATTCTTAATTAATTTGAAAATTCTAGGACATTTGAAAAATCTAGGACCTTCTCCCCCTTTTTTCCCCACCCCGGGAAGGAAGAGGGAAGATCCGGGATGTCCACAGTGGTGACTCAACTGGGGACAATTTTTCATAAGAGGAGTAGACTCTGTTTGAATGGATGTTTTGTTTTTCTTCATGTGTGCGTATGCACCTACCTATATGTTCCCCTTTTCTTCTCTATTATTTTTTGCACATATATACTTCATGCTTATACCACTATTCACTCACACACTTGTAGATACTCTCCATGTACACATCACACTAGTTTCACATAGGATCACTGATATCTACATGTTACATGCACCACTTAAAATATCCATGCTTAGGTGTCACTAACACACACCTCCACTTATGACACTTGTATATATCCATGCTCACCCCCACTTGTAGTTGATCCATGTTCAGGTTCACTACCACACACTCACTTGTGGGAATTCACATATATCCATGGTTAGTATAATCTTCATGCTCCATGTTAGATTTACTTTTTATACTTGTACATTCTTCACTATCAGTATAGTACTCATCATGCTAAATAAATATACTCTCTCCATAATATACAAATCAAGAATCATGCATTTTTCACACTATATCACCAAAGAGCATGGTTATCGACCAAATGTTTTCCCGTAGCTGGGGGGTCGCTTCGTGATGGGCGTTGGTCTGGCAGGTCGCAGTTTGCCTAAGCAATATGACTTTCACCTTCCATTGGCCAAGTACCTTCAACGTATATCAAACGGTTCCCCCCGCATTGTACCGCTTGACCAAACTCATGACGAGAGGTATATCGTAGGGAACTTATTCACGTACATTGAGTATATCGAATTCTCTCTCACACGTAATGTCCCCACGAGGTATATAATAAGGAAATTCATGTACACTCAGGTATATCAAATGGTTTTTCCACATGTACCGATTGCCCTCAAAAGCAAGACGTATATCGTAATAGTCATGCCAAAGCGCAGAACCCTTCCAATTAACCCAACAACTTCATACCCTCATATAGGTGTCAAACCTAGGGCACTCGTATTTATTTTGCCAATTTTTCGTCCAAACTCTGTTGAAATGACAGGTCGGAATGCCGCCCAAATTTTTGAACTATTTCATCTTTTTTTAAACCAGACCCTGTCCACGATCTTGGCAACAAGTCCAACCATGATTTGACATATTTTCCAAGCCCAATTTTCCCAGGCTCGGGGTCGCATCCAAAATTTCTTTTTGCATATAGGTAAACTTAATACAAGTGGGAACATAATAATAAATAAGCATGATGATACCCTTTTTCTCATTTTTTACTCTTTACCAAAAGTGTCAAAAACATTTTCCCCTCTTTTGTCAAAAAATACCAAAAGCATTTCTCCTTTACTATACCAAAAATATTTTTCCATCTTTTTCACCAACAAATAATTTTTCCTCCCCTTTTCAAAAAATAAATGTCAAAAATATTTCCCATCCCTTTCAAAAATAAAATTTTTCCCTTTCTCTTTCAAAAACAAATCTAAAATTTTCTCCTTCTCAAGTCAATCGCTTACTCGATCCTTGGCCTGGATCCCTATTGGCTTCGGTCTTCCATCGAACCGCCTCAAGGCTCTGTCAGTTCCCTCTCTACTTCCTTTTAGTTCAGAATTCACCTTTATCCACTTTCTGTGGAGAACACAGACCAATTATCGAATGTGTAGCCGAATTTGATAACTATCCTAGCCCAACTCATTGCCAAGATTGATAACCTTCAAATCGAGGTTCATGACATGCAATGAAATCGGGCCCGTGTTCCCAAAATGCCTGAGGTCCTCTTCCCTCGCACTATGGGTACGCCTGCACTCGAGCCTATTTGGGTCCCCGAGGAATATCACCACACACAACGTGATCCTCCTGCTAATGGTTCGCTACGAGCCCATCTCCTTATGTCGAATCTTGCCCCACCAAGGGCTAAACTACCCGTGAACGTTGATTCAAATGAAGAAGAGTTAAACAAGGTCAAGGAGGACCTTAAGATGTTGATCAAGAATTTGACCATGTCCAAATCTTTAGGAACAACATGGATTACAGCCATATGTTTCCATATCCTAAAGCATGGTTGTCAAAAAAGTTCAAAATACCTAATAACGAGAAGTTGGAGGGTAGTGGACCCCCAATTGTTCATATCCAAAGTTACCACCAAACCATAACTCTCTTAGGTTCCTCTAAGGAAATAATGGCCAAAATGTTCCAACAGACTTTGAAGGACAACGCTCTTTGTTGGTTCCTATCTCTCAAAGAGTCGAGGATTCGCAATTAGGAGGATGTTACCCGTGAACTCATCTCACATTACAAGTATAATGAAGAGTTGGAGGTTAACCGTCGTGATTTAGAACTGCTCAAACATAATCCTATGGAATCTGTCAATAACTTCATAGCAAGGTGGAGAGAGAAAGCAGCCACCATGCATAATTGGCCTTCCGAAGAGGTGCAAGTCAGTATCGTGTAGAAGAAATTCTTACTCCATGTCCCAACGATGATAGGAGGACAATACTAACCTCATTTTCGATCCCTCCTAGAAGTAGGAGTAGAGATTGAAGAAAGTCTTGACAAGATAGAAGTTGAACCGAAGAAAGTATCCAGATAATTCACTCCTAGAAAGTATGAAAAGCCAGCCAATACTGCAGTTTCATCCATTAACAACATCTATCAGCCTGCCACTTCTTAGACACCAGAAAGGTACCCTAACCCAGTAAAAAAGGAATACACCGAGCTTCACGCTCCCATATCCAAGGTTTACCAATCCCTTTTAAACATAAATCTTATCAAGCCATTGGATCCTCATCCATTACCAAACCCACTTCCCAAAAATTTCAAACTAGATGCCCTTTGCGATTTTCACCAAAATGTCGGCTATACCACTGATCAATGTTTCCACCTTTGAAATGTAATCCAAGGTCTAATTGACTGGGGTGTCATCACCCCACTAGCCAATCCTAAACCAAGCACTACCCACAATCCACTCCCAAATCATACTAATGCCATTTTACTAGAAGAAGACCCAAAATTTTATCAATCTACCCAGATCGTACCGAGTAAATCACCTATCATACCCATATATTCACCTAAAACCCGCCAAGTTTACCCATATTGTCTCCTGCATCCTACCTATTTAATCGATTAGGCTTTGTTACTTCTCACTAGAGCATGCATCGATGTTCGTACCCATTGTAGAGGGAAATACATGAAATTGTGAGCAGTATTATAACAACTTCTAGAGTTCGGGATGAATTTTCCTTCTAAGATGATCATTGATTTCCAAAGATTCAGTACACTGTTCTTGGAAGCTAAAAAATGGGCTTGATAGTCAAATAGTTGGGTGGTACCTACCAATAAAGTCAGTTTATTTGATGTTGTCCAGCTTACAGCAGACTTATTTTGAGAGACTGGTGAAATTTTTCGTATGTCCGGGCTAATTGATTATTTGAAACTACAAGGGCGCTTGGTCCCTTCTCTTCAACATTTGAGTGGGAGGTTCTATATGAAGAGGTTATACAGGCTATGGAGTGCATTGAATTTTTGTGGAAAGTTAATGTCGTTGCCACCGGATAGGGGGATGAATTTGATAGTTCAGATGAAGAGCAAAGTCTAGACACGACTAGCCCAATAATCAATATATATGGAATGATATCATTTGAGGATCTGCTAGGAAAAATCAACAAGGTGGCTGAACAAACTGAGATAGATGAGGAAACAGGTTTCTATTTTTCCCTTCTTCTGTGAACCATATAACTAGATTAGGGAGGCATTACCATATTCCAAACTCACAATCATCAACGATTGATAAAGGAAAAGGGGCTGAGAATTTTCATATGCCGAATATGAGCCTCGAAGAGATCAAGATCCTCGATCAATTAAAGAATACCCAAGCTAACATCACTCTGCGGGGACTCTTTATATCTTCCCATTTATACCGAAATGCCTTCATCAAACTCCTCATCGAGCCCACCGTCCCTCCTTCCACCATGACAAAAGAAGTATTGAATCTGGTCGTATCTCTAAACTCTACTAGAATGTTCTCCTTATCCAAAGAAAAATCCCTAAGATTAGACCAAGTCACAACTATGCCCTCAATATATCTATCGAAGTTACGGGAAAGACCGTCCCACTTTCACTTGTCAATAATAGATCAGATCTTAATGTTTTCCCATTAAGAACCCTCAACTGCTTAGGACTGAAAGTGAGTGACATACTCCAACCTCTACCGTGGTGCGTGCTTATGATAATACTCGTCGAGAAGTGATGGGACCCATAAAACTTACAATAGGGTATGTCCCTATAAATCCCGTTATCGAATTTGAAGTCATTAACATCCTGGCTTGTTTCAATATTTTGCTTAGATGACCATGGCTCCATAGTATCAAGGGTGGGTCTTCTTCCTTTCATCAAAAGCTAAAGTTCTTTGCCATTGGGAAGGTCATCACCATCTTGGGAGACGAGGACAATGCTGAGAATGCAAGAACCAGTAATTCAGTACTTGAGATACAACACGGGGCGAATCATATGCTTCTGTCAGGTTTTTGAGTCAAACCACTTCTAATCCCAGTAGGGGATCGTTTAAAAAATAGGGGTTGTGCAAAAAATAACCCTCATAGCAATGTCAATGTGATCTATATGTTCAAGAAAATGCACCTCATGTTTTGACTGGGGCTAGGAAGAAGACAAGAGGGAATACTGGAACCCATAGTGTTGAATAAGGTTTCCTCCTTATGGCCTGGGTTATTATCCATAAGTAGAAGAGCTCATAATGCTCTGATAACCTCGATTGAAGAGAATGATAGAAAGCTCCAAGACCGTCTCAGAGGATTCCTTAAATGCAAGATTCATAAAAGAGGCTGGAGATTTCCCTTTATGTGGATTTCCTGAACTATTGTATGATCATGTGGATAAGAAGATGAAACCAGGGATGGAGATATTTTTCCAAGACAGCTAGTCATGGACTGAAAGTTCCCAGCATCATGTGCGACCACTAATTGAGAAGACCATAGTTGTTATCGAAGATTCTGATGGAAGCGACTCTGAGAATTCATTCAACTTGCAAACACTAGGGCTGACACACTGCATAGTCCACTCTAGCACTACATCATCAGATCCATCTCGCCTAATCAAAGCTGTTGATACGCCTCTCCTCAACTGTCATGCTATACCTGTTCAACCCGTTGAAATACAATCCAACTCTGATGTTTATCCTATTTCCTTTTATTTTGTTGTTCCTCCTTATTCTGATGTAATCGAAACCTCCTTCGATGAGGTTCTTAACACTGTTTTTCCCAATAATGAAATAAACAAATTTTTTGAGTATCTTGTTATGCGTTACATTAAATTGTCTTAATTCTAATCAAACTCATGATGATGATGATTTTGCAAATGAACAATTCTTAAGTGATCTTAATAAAATTAATAATAAACAACCTAACCACATTCAAGTTAATGAAGATGAAACTATTGTTATTAATTTCGATTCTAGTATCCAAGTTCGTGAGAATAGGATAGGATCTACCCTCAACGAGCATAAGAGCGCAGAACTTGAAGAATTGCTAAAGGAATTTATGTATGTCTTTGCATGGTCCTACGATGAGTTGCCCGACATTGATCCTGAGATAGCTTAGCATGAGATTCCAATGCTCCCAGAATTCAAATCGGTCAAACAAAAACTGTGAAAGCTCTACACCGAATGATTGCTCAAGGTTAAGGAAGAAGTGATGAAACAGTTGAATGTGGGTTTCATTCATGTGATCGAATATCCTAAATGGCTAGCCAATATCGTACCCATGTTGAAATCCAAAGGAAAGGTTCACATGTGTATTAACTACCGAGATTTGAATAAGGCCTCTCCAAAGGATGATTACCAACTACCCAATATCGACATGATTGCGGACAACATGGACTGTCACGCTCTTAAGTCATTCTTTGATGGGTTTTCTAGAAATAATCAGATGAAGATGCACCCGAATAATTAAAAGAAAACCGTATTCATCACCCCTTGGGGAACCTTCTATTACACCATTATGCCATTTGGTCTAAAAAACACAGGGGCTACCTACCAGAGAGCTTCCACAACCATCTTGCATGATCTAATACACAAAGAAGTCGAGGTCTACATATATGATATGATTATCAAATCTAAGACTAAGGAAGGTCATGCTCCTGCTCTTTAGAAGTTCTTCGAACAACTATGACAATACCAGATGTGACTTAACACACAAAAGAGTGTTTTAGGATTTACCAAAGGAAAGCTCTTTGGATTCATGGTTAAAAAAAGGGATTAAAGCAGATCCTACCAAGATGAAAGCCTACTTGAAATTCCTCCACCCCGAATGGAGAAGGAAGTTTGGGGATTCCTTAGAAAATTATAGTATATCAGTCGGTTCACTTTTATCTGTGGACCCATCTTTAAACTCCTCCAAAAGGATTCAACTAAAGTTTAGAACGAAGATTGCCAAGAAGACTTTGATCAAATCAAGAAATACCTAACCCGACCTCTGGTACTCATACCACCATAGCCTGGTCTTCCCCTACTCCTATACCTGATCGTAATAGATATCGCAGTTGGGGCTTTGTTGGCCCAATACCTTGAAGAATCTCGTAAAGAAAGATACATCTACTACGCCAATCGTAAGTTGGTCGGGTATGAGGTTAATTACACTACCTTGGAGAAAACATGTGTCGACCTTATTTGGGTCACGTAAAAATTATGACCCTCTATGCTCACTTTTTCCATCAAACTTGTATCCCGCCATGTCTAGTTGAATTGCCCATTGGTTGATGTTATTAGCAAATTTTGATATTGTGTATGTCATGTAGGAATTCGTAAAAGGAAGATCCATCTTTAACTACCTCGCTGACTACCCTATAGAAGAAACTAACATTTGTATCTCCAAATTCCCGGAATGGAATATCCTTTATAACTCACAAAATGAGCTCCGGTGGAAAATGTTTTTTGATAATGCCACTAAAAAGAAAGGGTATGGAATTGGGATACTCCTAATTAATGACTCTCACACTCCCATTGCCATCAAGCTGGATTTTCCCTACACCAATAATATGATTGAATACGAGGCATTACGGTAGGCCTCAAGGTCTCCCTTCAGAAATGAATTCGATACGTAGATGTCTACGGGGATTCAACCATCATCATCGATCAAGTAATTAGAAGATGGAAAGTCAAGGATAAGAAAATCTTACCCTTCCATGCCCACCTAGAAGAGTTAGCCTCCCAATTCCAAGATATCACCTTCCACTACCTTCCCCGAGCAAAGAATAACTTAGCTAATGCCCTATCTACCTTATCCTCCATGGTTGACATGCCTGAAGAAATAATAATGGCCCCCTTACTAGTCCAAAATAAACTTAAACCCACACACTACTATCACATTAAGCTCATCACAGAAGAAGATCCTAATATGGCGGATTGCTGGTCCAAAATAGAGTTAAACCCACACACTACTATCACATTGAGTTTATCACAGAAGAAGATCCTGATATGGCCGATTGCTGGTACTATGATATTTGGCACCTCTTCAAGCAGGGTAGGTATCCCCAAAATTCTGACAAGAAAGACCGAGCAACCCCCCACAAACTAGTTACCCAATATATCATCTGCGATAAAGTAATGTTTAAGAGAAATTTCGATGGAACCCATTTACATCGCATCGCAGGGGCTGGCATTGAAGAGATGATGCAAAAAATTCACAGCGGGGAATTCGAATCCCACATGAATGGCCATATGCTCGCCAAGAAAATCATCTGATAGGGTTACTACTGGACTACCATGGTTCAGGATTGCACTGCCTATATTCGAAGATGCCTGAAATGCCAATAGTTTTCCAATCTTAAGCACTTACCTCAGCAAGAATTATATAACATGACTTTTCTCTGACCACTCTCCACTTGGGGCATCGACATCATAGGGGCAGTTACACCCAAAGCCTGAAACGAACACGAATTCATCTTGGTTGCCATTGATTACTTCACCAAATGGGTCGAAGTTGAATCATATGCAATCATGAATGCTAAAAAGGTGGCCAAGTTCATCCGAAAAAATATCATCTGTCGATATGGGATCCCGCATGAGATAGTGTCAGACAATGGGTTACATTTCGAGGTATAAGTCACATAAGTGGTTGATGAGTATCGGATTCAAGGACACAAATATTCTCCCTATCGACTTTTAACCAACGGAGCAGTTTAAACCATTAATAAGAACCTCAAAGTCATCATCAGCAAGATGACTGAAAGTTGCCAAGATTAGGATAATCGGATCCCTTATGACCTCGAGGGCTACCACACTTCAGTTAAAACCTCTACTAGGGGCTACCTCTCACTCTATGGTATATGGCATGGAAGAAGTCCCACCCGTTGAGTTAGAAATTCCTTCATTACATGTCACGCTTGAAAGAAAAGTCAACGATGAAGACTGGCATCAAGGCCATCTTGACGAATTATCCCTCTTGGACGAAAGGAGACTGAAAGCTCTGTATTATATACACGGGTACCATCACCAAATAGTACTATCATTCAACAAGAGTGCCAAGGGTCGTGGTGTCTGAGAAGGGGACTTATACCTTAAAGAAATCATAGAGCCCATCTAGGACCCCAGAGGGAAATTCAAGCCCAATTCGAGTGCCCCCTACTTTATGAACAAGATCCTATCAAGTGGAAATGCTATGCTCACTGACCTTGATCGAGAAGAGATGGCACGTCTAGTCAACCTACATCGTCTCAAGAAATTCTACCCCTAGTTAAAATTTTAACGCGCTACGATTCTTCTCATCTCCCTTCTATTCTTAAAAAAATCTTCAATTTCCTCTACTCAGAACTATGTAGGGCCTGATCCTCTAAAAACCTTTTTATATTCAAAAATGAAATTCAAAAAATTCTCAAAACCCCTGTGGTACGTAGGCAACTCATACACTTCACATGAGCATGGCCCCTTTTTTTTTTAAATGCAATTATTTTCTTATCCCCAAGAATGATAATTCATTTTATCATTTACATGGACAAAAGGATTATGTATTCCTTAGCGATTGGTACAGATAATTCAAATGAAAAAACTCATCAAGAGGCACAACAATATAATTAAAATTTTCTTTATTTCAATGATGAAAAATTTCATTACAATCACATCGGTATCGGGAGTCAAACAAATTCCCCCGTCAAACTAACCTTATTCTCTTAAAAAAATAAACAAAAATGAGCCAAACGACCCCTAAGCAACCCTTCCAAATTTATAACCAAACCATCACAAGAGTTTCACAAATGAATTTCATAGGGATCCTACCCGCAGCTTCCAGAAGAGCCGACCCCATCATCATCCACATCTTGGGGTCCCCAAACCTCCCCTGCCTGAATATAATGCCGCAGATGCTCCATAGAATGGTAAGCCCGAACTAGCCTAGGAAAAGTAACATCACCTCCCTCAATGGTGTCAGATATGGTGAACCACCTTTGCTCGGTCTCTACAGCCAGCATCTTGGCAACTACTCTCCTCCAAAACCACTTAATGTAGTCACTAGAAACATGCTAGACTCTGCTAATAGACTGGGAAGGACATGTTGATAGTCGATGATTCTCCCACAGATAGACCAGCCGCATGAATAGGATCTTTGTTATATCCTCCACTGGAAAAAAAAGTCTAGTGTACGAGGTGGCACAATCTGTGCCCAGCCAAATTAGCACAAGAGCTGCCAGGGAAAGTAGAAAGAAGTCTGTCGAAGGCCAACCGACCTAACATAATGGTATTCCCCCAGTTCTAGATGGGCTGTAGCTCCCCCACCAAGGCACTGACCAATGCATACCTCGAGCCCCGTGCTCCATAAACTAGTTCTGCCAGCTCTCTATGTCTAGGACCACGCTGATAAAGTAGCGAGAAAAGAAGTTTGGGATAATTGCCAAGTGATATTCAGGAGGGACCGCCATACAAAATCTCTACAGCAACCACATGAATAACATAACGGGATACCCCTCAAGAAGTCATAACGTCCTTCCCATCAGGTAACCAAACCATTGAGAGTCTCCATTAGTATCACCGTCGTAGGATTACAATGGTACGACATCCATAAAGCGATGGATGCAAGTTGTGGGTCCACCAATAGTTCCCTAGTCACCTACAATAATTTTGAAATTAAGCTAAAAATAATGTCTTCAGCATAGCCTACATCACCAACATCCTGTAGATGCACAGAAGGCAGCACAACAGGGAGAGAGATCATTCCTCCCATAACTAATGGTCGAGCCACCGAGGGGGAGATATGGAGAAGTCCAGCTAATAGATCCCGAAGAGATCGAGAAAATTCAGGCATAGCCGTTGAAACAATAGGATTTATCCCCAACATTGCAGAGAACTCTTCATAAGTTAGACAAACTTATTCCAAGGCAAAGTGAAAGACATGGTCTTCAGGGTACTTGAATTCTGTCACCTCCATCAGCATGTTCCATTCAATAGGCCGGTTACACCATAAGGAAACCTGACGCATGTTGAAAGCATTGTGGTCGACATTATATGACCACATCGCCTCTAAGTTTTTGACGTAAGTAGAGAATTCAACACTTTCGGGGAGAGCCATATTGCAAAATGATGAGACAAGAATCAAGAAAAATGGAAAAGAAAAGAAATATGGATGGGTGAAGAAAATACTCCACCATTACCACTATTTATACTTGGAAAATTTAAGTAAAGACAAAAGTCTTACAAATGCCGGAGGAAAACTTGCCCCACAATGGACCAAGTAATTGAAGAAAGTGCAATCAAAGCATTGGGTTGATTAGACTAGACTGACCAACCGATAGGCAGGATAAGGTGTATGCCGATTGGGATCCCCCCATTTTGGGAAAGTTCTTTTTTTCCTCTTTTGTCAAAATCAAAAAATTCAATAAAAATAATTTTTGTTCTAAGGAATTTAAAATTTCACTCTCCATATATTTTTACTTATCCTGTTTTAAAATATTTTTTCTCTCAAATTATTTTAAATTCTTTCTACGGTCTGAGCAGCAAAGTAAAAAGTGCATATGCATTAAGTCACTAAAATAAAAAATTAAAAAAATCCCATTTCATTGCAAGTATTTTTCTTTATTACATTTATCTTGCAGGAAAATACAAAAACAACAAGACTCATCCCTAACTCCCCAACACTTCCTCTCTCTCTCTCTCTCCTTCACTTACATTCTCTCTATTCCTCTCATTCTCTCTTTTATCTTTCTCCCTATCTCTCTGAGTGTAGGGGACTTGAAGATAATATCAGGATTAAAGATAATCCTCTGTAGCTAATACAACAGACTTAAGGGAATAAGTCGGTAGCTCAGCGTGGCAACTCAAGCGAGGCTGCTCAGCGCGGTAGCTCAAGTGAGTCAACTCAGCATGGCAGCCCAGGGACGTCTCCCAGTGAAGAGTTTGGCTAAGAGACCTCACCCTTTATTTACTTTGTCTTACCTAGTTATGTTGTAATTTAACATAGATTGTAATGATGTAACAATTGTAGTGATATTTAGAGTGAGGTCAAATGGTACTCGCGAGAGACCAGGCCTGACAGGGACTGGGATATATTTCATGCTCTATTGAATGATCTCACCATAGGAACTTCAGAGGGACTTGGTTTGGAGGATTGATAAGTGAGGCAGCATTGGGTCTTGTCTTGACCATCTTAGATACACTTGGTAAAACATCGAGAGACCTTTCACCATGGAAACTTGTGCGGATAAGCCTTGTTTTCCATCGTATGTTCAGTGTTGAACCAAACAACCCCTACCTAATGTCACATATATTTTAGGTGATGTCACTAGTCAGCTAAACACTGTCCAATACATACTTGAGTAAACCACCGTGGTATTTGGGGCTGTCAAACAGTTAGTGAGCCACCTCTATGGTGACAATCCTCTAACGCACAGTAGTTAGGCAAAAGGTATGTATTGGCATTTAATGTTTATGACGTTGAACTGACTGACCCATAATGTATGACGTAAAGTGTGAGGGGATGTCTTTCACAGCTATGAAGGATTGAGTCATCTCGAGAATAGTGTGGGGGATATTTATTGGCTTCAACTACTTCTTAGAGTGGGGTTATTTTCTAGAGATTTATTAGCTAGAGAGAAGAGGGATCATGGAGGGGTTGTTGCAAACCAAAGCTCTTACTCACCCACCATTTTCATTTATTATGATGATTTTAATAGATAAGTAGAGATCTTTCAAAGGTTGTCGGTGTGTTTGGCTTCCTGTCGATGTGTCTAGGGTGATTACTCCTCTCTCCCTTTGATCGGGTTACTTCTGAGTTTCCTTTATTATTGTTTGAGCTATACATGAGTGTATTGTGAGTCCAATATGAGTGTTGATCAAATATAATATCGGGTGTTTATTTATGTTCATTAAAGAGTTTCTAGGTTATCATTTATCACCATACCTATAGGGGTTACACCTCAACTAGTATTACATTTATCTTGCAGAAAACACAAAAACAATAAGACTCGCCCCAAACCCCCCTAAAACATTCTCTCTCTCTCTCCCTCTCTCTCTATCACCTTCACTTACATTCTATCTATTTCTTTCTTTCTCTCTATTCTCTTTCGCTCTCTCTCTCTCTCCCTCTCTCTCTCTCTCTCTCTCTCTCTCTCTCTCTCTCTCTCTCTTTCTCTCTAAGAACCTACATCCCTGCAGCGTGTTCTCTTTCCTTGGTCGATACCTAAATGTGCTACAAGAAAAAAAAAGCAAATCAGTCAATCAGAGGCAAAGAAAAAAAATAAGAAAATCAAAAGGCAAAGAAATAAAAGGTATACCACTAGCTGGAGAACATCCTCTATCAACCCCACCTCCTCCGGGTCCATCGTATTTGGATGATGCAGTATACACACCGACCCTTCATCATATCATCAAATATTATAGGAAGGAGGATCCAACCACACAGAAGGAACTTATGATGTTGTCACCACTACCGATGTTGATGCACCACCTGTACTGTGGGAAGACACCACGGGGGGAAGAGGCATAACGTCATATACGTTGGGTAGTATCAACCAGATCGAGAAGAAATTGAAGTAATCATAAGTCACCACTGTGTCGGCATACGATGAATAAGGCTCGTCGACCATCGCCGCCACCCTCGCTTCCTCTTAAATTTCCCGCTCTAATCTCATAAACATCAGTGGCCTCGCAGTTGACCATCACCTCCAACTCATCCTCCAGCACCTGTCAGACTGCTCTCTCCCCTAGATATCAAGAGTAACCGAACTCATACGCCATAAGATGATGCGGCTTTGCATTCCCTTGAGTCACCCCATCTTCTGGATGGCCGTCCCCCAGGGATAGAAGGTAACCTGAAAAATTCCTAGAAGAGTATCAATATCTGAAAATATCATGAAGGAAAATTATTATCAAAGGGAATGAAGATTTACTCGATCGTTCGTCAGGACATTCAAGGCCTGACGCATTGCCCCTAAAGAGAGGGACCACCTCGACTCCCGATTGGACTTCCACCATCGGTACATCCGGTAGAATCCCCCAACAAACTTATCCTTCGAAGCTATCAATTGGGCGTTAAGCTTAATCACCTCATAAAACACATTTGTAAAAAACAAGAGTCATCAATCAAAAGAATAAAATGCAGAAAGGAAAACGCAAATGCGTAAAGAAAAATGCACAAAATAATGAATACCTCTAAAAGATACGTGGTTCCAGTAAAGGTCTACTGGCAGCACCTGCTGAATGCATCACAAGGAGAATAAAGGATCACCAAATTCAGGCACCCCTAGTCAAAATGAGGGATATTCGAAAATACCCTGAAATATGGCAAAAAACACTAGTGGACCATGTCGCCACTCGTCGCCACCAAAAACCTTCCCAATAATAGAAGAATAAACAAACGGGCCATCTGCCACACCTAGAACCCATCAATATTTTCGATCCTTTGACTCAATAACACCTCCCTTAAAAGAGATAAACATATAGAGTCCCCAGAGATTATCCTCTCCACATTACCCAATGCCACTTCTACCTCTGTCGGCGTCACCCACAAAGTCCAATCCACCACTATCTGGGCCCCATCACAATCCAACCAAAGTAGATATTGCATGTTAATGGGAGCCACCGTCATCTCCCTAAAGCCTAAATGAATGGTGTGGGTGGTGTCCCACCACCTCTCCGCTAAATCACAAACGATAGACGTAGAGCGATACATCTCGTCACGCCAAACGGCCAAAACCAATGGATGACACCACCCAATGCACCACCGGTGGAAAGTTATCCCAAACATCCTTAAGCCTCATCAACCCTTGAGAATGCAGGTTCAACGTAGAGATATCAGTATGTCAAAGGAAAAAGGAAAAACCCTTGTCAAAACTCAAGAAATAAGGAAATATCACTATGAAAAAAGAAAATAATACCAAAGGTCATTAACACTTACATAGCGCTTGGGTTCACCACCCTAGAAGATCAATGGCGCATCATCTCATGCAAAAGAGTCCGCTCATCGACAACTGACTTGAATGAGTCAAAAGCATTCTCACTAATCAGCGCAAGGGGCACCTCGACCCACCACTCTAAGTTTGCATAGTTGTCGACATTCAACCATGAAATGTGGACCTCACTTCCTGAGAAATAAGCCATTTCTTGGTTTTGGAACACTAAAACAGTTTGCAGAAAGGGCAAAAAAGAGAAAGTCTAGAAGTTGAAAAAAATTAGGAAAGCTCACCCCCTTTTTATAGGAGGTTAAGGGGCATGCCAATCGGTAGCTCCCAATGACATACCATTCAAAATTGTCCCTTCACCTGCTCATGGTACACCAAAATACCATGCCAATACTATTTTACACCTCATACACCCTATCGTTCGGCACCCTCCCTGAAATGTTTAACACAAAATTCCCCAAAAATGCCCAAAAATCTCGAAAAATCACCAAAAAAATCCTAAAATTACTAAATGAATTTTAGAAACTTTTTTCACCAAGAAAAACATTTTTTACCACACTTACTTCCCCAGTAAAATTCCCAAAATCAATTGGATATCTCCTTAGCAACGTTTCCAAAAGACACCACAGAAATAAAAAAATTCCCCAATAAGGAAACATCTAATCCTCGGATTAATACCTTTTCCCCAGTGGAGTCTCTAAAAGAAAACTACTACTAAAGCCCTCAGAATTGGATTTGATCCACTGAATTGGTTTCTCTCCATTTAAGCTCTCAAAATTGGATTCGACCCACATAATTGGTCATTTATACTAATGCCCTAAAAATTGGCTTCGACCTATGTAATGAGTCAACTCTACTTAATCCCTAAGAATTGGCTTCGACCCGAAGAATTGGTCACCTCAACTTAAGTCCTCAGAATTGGCTCCGACCGTTAGAATTGGTCGCTCTCCATTTAAGCCCTCAAAGTTGGCTTCGACCCTTAGAATTGGTCTCTCTCAATTTAAGGTCCTTAGAATTTACCTTGGCCCTCTAAATTGGTCACTCTCCATTTATGGTCCTCAGAATTGACCTCGGCCCTCTAAATTGGTAGCTCCCATCTTAAGGTCCTCAGAATTGACCTCGACCTGCACCATTGGTCACTCCCATTCAATCCCTCAGAATTGTCTTCGAACTGCAAAATTGGTCATCTCCCACTCGAGCCCTCAGAATTGTGTTCGACCCATATAATTGGCCACTTCAACTTAAGCCCTCAGAATTGGCTTTAACCCTAAAAATTGGTCACTCCCTACCCTAAGCCCTCATAATTTTTTTCGACCCACAGAATTGG
Source organism: Sambucus nigra (assembly GCA_949130495.1). NCBI lineage: Eukaryota > Viridiplantae > Streptophyta > Magnoliopsida > Dipsacales > Adoxaceae > Sambucus > Sambucus nigra. Next base: position 16,183,431 of record OX422214.1, read on the forward strand.
TCTCTACAACTTAAGCCCCCAGAATTGGCTTTAACCCTCAGAATTGGTCAGTCCCATCCAAGCCCTCAGAATTGGCTTTGACCCTCAGAATTTGTCGCTCTTACTTAAGGTCCTCAAAATTGACCTCAACCCACAGAATTGGTCACTCCCTACCCTAGGTCCTCAAAATTAACCTCGACTCATAGAATCATCCATCCCTAGCATTGCCTTAGGTCCTCAGAATTAACCTCGACCCTCTGAATCGGTCATCCTCATTCATTTAGGTCCGCAAAATCGACCTCTTTCCAAAACATCACGTGGTGTCTATTTGATGAATTTCTCTTGTTCTAAGCTCACCCCTCGAGGGAATCTATGGACACCACATTTTAGGACACCCTAAGTCTCTCCTTAGGTCCCTATAACATCCCCATTTCACTACAAACCCGAGGTCATACTCTAAGTACCAATCTAAAGTCCATTGGTCACTACCCGACCCCGTTTGACTTCGATTAACTCTATTATCATAGTGAAATCTCTTTGAATATTTGAAATGATTTTATTCCCATTTCTAATTATCGGCCCCATGTGTAAATCGACATAACCGTTCAGACAAATGAACTATTTTACTACAGAAAATCGATCTGGAGGCCACCGGGTTCTCTCAGGCCCCGATTTGACCCTAATCAACTTCATCGTCAGGGAAAAAGATCTTTAAATCTTCAAAGGGCACTAAAAACCCTTTCCAACAGTCAACACCATGCACGAAATGGCACAACCATTTGGACAAACGATTCGTTTTCTCCCAAAAATTGATCCGAAGTCCACCGGGTCTGGGAACCATTTGACCAAGGTTAACTCTTCATCTCAAATGTACTAAATAAATCTTTGAAGGGTAGTGAATAACCTTTTCCAATGGTCTTTCCCGTGCACGAATCAGCCTTATGGTACAGATGAACGACCCATTTTACTCTAAAAGGTCAGCGGGTGCTTCCGGGCCCCTGTTGACGAAGGTCAACTTTACAAACCAAGAAAAATGCTTTGGAATGTCGTAATACCTCACATAACCTTTCCAAGGTCCAGCCCATGTACGATTATGACTTACATATGAATGATAAGTTTTTGTTCGACGGTCTCCCATCTAAAGGAGTGATGAGCCCTTTCGAGCCACATTTGACCCAAAGTCAACTCCCAAACCCGGGAGTAGCCCAAAGAACTCTGGAAGGTTTCTGAATTACATTTCTAATGGTATGCCCCATGCATGATTTGGATCAACAGATTACGTTATATGATCATTTTTGCATAGGGGTACCTCCCGACTGGCAGGTCTAGGGCCATACCGATCGGCACCCCCTTACCCTATAAATAGAGGGAATTACCTCACTCCCAAAACACACCTCAGATCCATCAGCATCAATGATCTCAGCAGCATTCTCTTGCAATCAGCGAAGTTTCCTTACGTGAAATTCCATTCCATCTTATATTCCCACCCCTTTCATACCCAATTTGGAAAAATCTCATTCTCTCACATCCAACATTCATCTCAACATCCAAGGGAGTTCATCCAAGATCAAGATCATGCTTCAATTCTTTAAAGAAGGTCCAAAATCCTTCTCTCTCTTTTTAAATTTCTTATTTTTTCATTGATTACATAAATTCATAATCTAGGTTTATATTTAGTTCATATACATTAATATCTCCCCCTTTTATTAGTTATATTGACCACACTTTATTTTCTATAAAAGAACCCAAAACAAACAAAATGAGGGTTACACCTATAAATTCCAACGGGATTATCCATCTCAATTTCTCAAAACTGCAACATATTTTGTACACCCACACATATAATAAAATCCCATTCCAATCTATGGGATAAACCCCACCCCTATGCTGCATACGAACTACGTGGAATTCGATGCCTTTATTGGCTATATAAGCGTTCTGAGTTAAAACCCGAAACTCGAGTCCAATTTTCCAATTTTCCCAAATTCCCCATTTCCGCATTTGTCTTCTTTTTATCTATACATTATTTTAATACATATTATGTTTGTGATCCTTATTTGCATTTTATCCAAAATATATTATCGTTTCATCATAATAATCAATATCTTGATAAACGCATAAATTGTATTTTTTCTAAATATTTTTGGGAACATTCCTATAGATGACATCACTCTATATTTTCCATGGTGTGACTTGGGAGATTATGATCTCCATTATATATACACATACACACACTTCACGGATAAATAAAGGAAAATAATAACATACTCCCATGTGAGACCGAAAGGGGGGATGGGTGGCTAACAACTTCCCATTCCGTAACTTAGCCCCCGGACCTTTGAACTATTGGTTTCGTAAGCATTAGTTTGTCTTTGATGTCGTTCTCTCGAGGCGACGACATGTTCTTTCGCCAGTTTTGTGAAAAATAGGTTGGCGACTCCATCTCTTTACATTCACCCCACACTGACGATGGTCAAAGCTCTCCTAGAGTAAGAGAGGGCGCGAAACCTTGTCCCCCCTTCTCCCCACCTTAGGAACGAAGAGCGGAGATCCGGGATGGCGACAAAAACCATTGGATTTTCTTTTATAAAATTTCCTCTCCCACTTAGTAATTTAAAAAGTTTTCTGAGAGTTAAAAAAATGTGTCCAATTCTTAATTAATTTGAAAAATCTAGGACATTTGATATATTTCCAAAAATACCGAGAGATCCTTATTTTAATATATCAAGCAAATGTGTGATAAATAAAAAAATTTAAATACTCAATTTTTTTTGTTCTCCAAACACACATATTAATGTCCAGAATTTAAAATAATTATGAATTATTCACATTTAGCATCTACATGATTTAAGTCAGGTCAGTATTTTTTGTTGCCCATAATTCTAGGGGAACTGTTAACACATATTAACAACCCAACAATTAAAACATGAATAATTGAGACATAAATCAACGTAAATAAGAAAATTGAGATAAATAAGGACTCCCAACTATTATGGTCAAGATACCAATCTATCATATATTGGAGTTCTCAAGAGTCATCCTTGAACTTAATGGTCATCCTTTAACGCTAGCACTTCATGTTGCCACTACGCTAGGGTGACATGGGGTTCCACGTGACCGGTCAGGTGGAGGGGTCGAGGGGGCCACCCTCACGGGGGTCTGGGGGAAGTTCCCCCACCTCCAAGAACTTTTTAACACTGTTGAAACTGTTATCTGTGCCAAAAATTGCCTGCGATCGTCGATCTTTCATCACACTCATCCATTGACAATTACGATAAAAAAACATTAACAAATTACAAATGTCCTATGCCTCCATGAAGGAGCTCACATTTTACATCAATATTACATTAATCCAGCATAAACAATAACGACGAATAAACCATTTTCAAATCCAATCACATAAAACAAACCCATAAATATGTAACCATAATAGTGGGATAAGATCGCTGCAAAATAGAAGTTAGCACAAATCTATATTCTACCTAACATCAATGCACATATATGATTGTCTTTATTGGACAACGTGGATGAATTCAACCTATACGCGATATCAACATGGCTCTGATACCAATTGATGGAGCGAAAGCCCAAGGGTCTATTGAAAATGCATATAGATCGAACTACAAAAAAAACTACACATATGTGAAATCCTACATGGCAGATTTAGGATTTACCTACGAGATCTCTTTGATTTGATCTCGTTTTATCACGAGTATAATATGTGATGGCTCAATTCACCTTCCTATCTTCTACTATATTCTAGATATAGACATCCACGAGTAAAGGGTGGGCTCCTATTCGTGACCACCTTCTTATTTCCTCTTTCTTCTTCGCTGTCTCTCTTTCTCACAAGTATGAACCCGGGTCTTTTGAGTATTAAAGAGTGACGTCTGGGTTAAGAAAGAATGAGGCTTGTGTGCATATATATAGGCTACAGTAGGGATCCTAAGTAGAGATAAGGATGTGTCTCTTAGTAGACCTGAGAAAACCTAATCCTTCCCGAATCCTAATCTCAGTCCCTTAATTATAATTAATACCACTAAATAATTATAATTGCAACTCCATTCCTTAACTCAAATTTATATTTCGAGCTCCTCATTATTAATTACTTTATTCTCCTCACGTTAAGGGTACAAATACCCATTAATAAAATAAATTGTTGATAATTTATCTGATTAACTTCTTTATGTCTTTGAGGGGTCCAACTTAACTTATTTATAGTGTCTGACTAACATAATCCACTTGCAGGGTTTGATACATACAAAACTTATAAGTCTCTCAAGGGGGTTATCACCAGTCTCTATACCGAGACATGGATTTCATCAGTAAAAGGTTTTCACCGTACATTAATCACCATTACCCAATTTATCAAGATTATTGATCCAATAATGAATCTCACCCGATAAGTCAAAGTAATAAATAACTAGTGCTTGGGTACATCAATCATATCCAAACCAAGCCTCTTGGCTCAGTGGTATAAGGCTGCCACTGGGACACTATTTGGGGGTGGATTGGGTTTGGTCCCCAATTCGATCCCTGGCAGTGTCAAAATAATGCTTGGCCAGCGGAAGCCACGAACCGCGAGCGGGGATTAGTCGAGGTGCGCGTAAGCTAGCCTAGACACCTCGTGGTATGAAAAATACCTTACCAAAAGTAAAAAAATATAAATTAATAGCCTTAAGTAAACCTAATAATCACGAGGTGTACATTTTCGTATAAATTGAGTCTAAAAACAATTACCTCAAATTGGTGTCATTCAATACACACAAAGTGTAATATCACAATAAGTTGAAACTATATGGTTTCTTGTAATCAAGATAGACCTACTAAATATTATTCTACAGTCATACTGATGGTGTCTCCAGTTCCATCTAAGACTTTGAACGATTAAACTTATATTCTACAAGAACCGGTGATCTGATCTTTTGTGTGTAAGTTGTACTCTACACACCAGAACACCTACTGGGCAGAATAAAAGATAATATCAATATATAAAATACTACAAACATTATGTTCATATATGATTCTCATTAAAATATGAATAACTGATTTTATTATAACAATAAATCCATAACTAAAATTATTTACATAAATCATGGTTTTAGTCTACTTCTCTAACACGTCCAAATCAAAGATGACAAGTGTGGGATTGGCTTCGATGATCATAAGACTAACGCTACACAAGGTAAGACAGTGGGTTGAGATAGTCGACTAGGAACGTTCGTAAAGGTCAACCCTTAGGTAAAACCCCTCATCGTGTTTCCGCTTCCACTCATTTTGGTAGTAATGGTCACCTTAGTTGGTTTTTTAATGATCTTAAAAAGGCCCCTAGAAAGTATAAGAATAGAGTCACCAAGTTTCCCAAAACCTTATAGCATCACATTAGACCTATGTGGGTTAAGAAATCGGATTTCGAGGAATTACATATTAGACTTGTTGATTCTCATTTGCTTGCACATGATACTTCCCATGATATATCTAATGGTTTATTGTGTATGCATATTTGTCATAAACTAGTTTGTTATTCATGATATATGTTTGTTAGTGTTATGACTTGTGTATCTTTTGTATTTTTATTTTCCATTTGAGTTATTCAAATTAGTATTTTCTTTTGAATTTTTTTAAAAAAACTCAAAAAGATTTTTTGGTTTTCGTATATTTTAGTTTTATAATTTTACCCATTTTGTGTTGTATATTGGTGTGTTTGAATCAAATTCATTCCGTACTTTCCATATGATTGTTAACACTTATTAATTATGGTTACTTGGAGTTGTTTCGAACATGATTTTCTTAATGGCTTCAGTGTGTATATGCCTCTGCACACATGCATTAGCTCTTTGAATTTCAACTTCACATGTATATTTGAGTTTTGTGACATGTTCTCCCATTAATTTTATCATCTACATATTTTGTGTCTATGGGGGATTTGTGCATGTAAGAACCGCTATCCGTGATATTATTTGACCGTATTAAAAAATATGAGAGTGTACGGTAAAGGTTTACTATGAAAGGAGAAAATATCCTTTGCGAGAAAGTCGTCGTGGCAAGACTCTAAAGAAAAGATTTAAAGGCAATAAAAAACAAAAAAATTAGCAAGGCCAACATGTTTTTTTGTTTGATTTTCAAAGATGATAACTTCAAAAGAATTAAGAGAAAAGAAAATATGATATATGTTTATTTTTTAAGGGTGTTATAGCTGAAGATCAACGGGTTTGCACAATAAATTCAAGGTATGCTTATTTTGTCATGACACTATTGATTTGTAGAATCATCAATATTCTAGGCTTGTGTGCACTGTGCTTGTTTGTTTATAGAATTCAAATTATCTAGTCGCTTGAGGCAAAATCTTACTTTGATAAGGTTTTGCGGTCAAAGATAACTCCTAAACATATTTGAGTGTTTGGGTCATAATTCATTTGTATCTAATTCACACCCATTCATTCCATTATACATGTTTAGATGCATCAATACTATGCTGGTGTGTAAATTTTATGTGTTTGTGTTAGTTTTTGTGGTCGTTTATAACTATATATATGTGATGTTATTTCATTCGTATATGTTGTATATGTATATATTTGGTATCATCTTGTTTTGAGTCTTTGCGCTTTGCATTTAGTCCATGTTTTTCCATATGCTTTATATTTGGATTTTTTGGCAAGCTTTATGATCATATTAGCACCTCCCGTTGGATGCATTGACATTCCTGATCTTATACTGGTGATTTTAAATTGGTATCATACTTTGTTTCTTATTCATATTGGTACATTTTTACATTAATATTGATATTATTTTATCATAGTTTTGCTTATTTGTGCTTGAGTTTCCATGTTGGGTGTTTGTCGCACTTTACACCATTATATGATATTGTTCCCTATTTAAAAATGGTAATCTCATCTTCAAAAATTTAGAGGGAGATTTGATCTTGGGGGGAGTAATTGTCTTATGCTTTCTTACTTTAACAAAATGTAACACCTCGCCTAATTAAATACCAGGTGGCCAATCCCATATCAAATTAAAACAGAATACACAGTTGGCTCATTCTTAGCATCACTGTCGAAAATATTTACAACTCACCCAATACCCAATTAAGCTGGTGTTAAAAAACTTTCCAAATTTTAATTTAACAAAATCCATTTCCAGTTTAAGAATAACACAACACATTTTATTCTACAACACTTGTAACCAAATAGGTAACACAAAAGAATTTAAATGAAATTGGAATAAACATTCCCAAATAATATTAATCCATTACAGTAATCCCAATAATATTAAATGTATTAAAAAGACCCGAATACAATAGTATATGACTCAGATAGACAAGGGATAACTGAATCCTTTGGGCGAGCTTCCCTAACTAAGAATACTGTGAATAAAAAAGATGATAGGCGTCTAAGCAAAACTCCATAGCTCCATAGCCTGTCACAATTCGCTAAGGTTGGCGTCCCTGCTGCTGGACACCTGATATAGAAGATACAGTAGAAAAGAAAATATGCAAGGAAACGGGTCAGAGCCCGATTGTGAAAATGATTAATAAAATAGCAAGTATTTAACAAGTTCAATAAACCATTTATTATGTACATGTTAGATCTAACTCTCACTTGCTGTTCTCACCTCTCAACTAGAGTGCACACTTAACGTCTCATATTAACCTCCTAGTTAATGGTTCCTCTTTTCTAGTCTCCATATTATAATTCCATTCCCATATCATAATCCCCGTATGTCCCATACTATACGTTATATAATCATTCTGATACATTTTTCATTTGTATGAATCGTTTCTCATTAACATGAATCATTTCTCATTAATATGAATTAAGCTTTTCAATTCTATAAGAATAAACATTCATTAACTTAATTCCATTCTTTTTCTATATTCACCGTTCTCTACAATTATCACTGTAGATAGATTTAACCATAATAAATATCCATTCATTCATTCATTTAATAGATTATATATATATATATATATATATATATATATTCATAAATAATACGTCACCCCGAGACACAGCTGCGGTGCAATGCATTACTCTGCTATCACGTCCCATCATCGCTGGTCGTCGAATAGGGGACTAAAGGTTCGGTAAGGATTCTACGAACCACAACCATCAACAACCAAATTGGAGGCGAACATAGTTCTCGTATCCATGGGTCACGCACATACCTACGTACCCATAGTCAGCGGACTTACCAACTCTCCGATAAGTCTTTCATAGACCTATGTTCTCGAGTGACAAATCAAAGATCCCATGGATTCATCAGGATATGACTGCCCTCACGCGCAAACCTCCCGTCGATAGCAAGAAAGCTAGGTATGTCATACACATAATCATAAATCAATCAAATAGGCATTATCATACCTATAATATACTAACAACAGGGTACTCATATTAACCTTAGATTATATGTAGCATTTTATCGCTTTAAATCCCACGTATTAAAATATCACATCTTTAATTCTTAATTTAATTATCCCCGAGCCTCACTCAATACTCAAGGTTCAAATAGATTTTTCCTCAACGTATATTCAGTAAGAAGTCACTAATATCCTACTGGTCCATAACATCATTTCTCCCAAATTACTACGAATTAAACTCTCCCTTTAATTAAGGTTAAAACCGATAGTTTCAAATCTCTTATAAACACATCTTCTTTCACTTAGGATTAAACCCTCTTGTAAACTTAAGGATACCCAGGTGTTATATTAAATCACCCCTACTGATCCTATCTTTAATCCTCATACATCCCCATTTGGAATTTAACAAATGAATCTAGCAACCGAAATTCCTTTAAATTAATTATCATTATTCTAATCAATTAAATCCCAATGAAATTAATTCAAATCTTATCAATGGCTTACTGACATTTTCTACGTCCCATAATATCCAAATAATAATCACCAAAGATCCATAAAAGGTTTGGGATAAGAATCAACATTTAAAAAGAAACAACTTTACATATTCTGGGGAGGTCAATCGATCGAAGGCAGGGGGTCGATCAATCGATCACTCAGGTCACAGCCTGGTTTTTCTATATTTCAGCAACTATGGGTTTCACCATTTTTTAGCATTCAAACCTTCATATTAACATCCCAAATGACTTATAATTATTACTACATGATATATCAACATATATGAACGATTTTCAATACTCTAAACATCCTAGAATCATCAAGGGATTGGATTAAAAAGCATGTTTATCTCAACTTTTTCCAAAAAATTATCAACGTCTTAACTTCAAGAACACATCAATGGTTTTCAGATTTCCTTCAACTGATTCATCATTATTTCGTGGATTATTATCATCCTACAACATGAGTTTACTTCCTATATCATTACAGTTTCTAGAAATCCATATAACAACTCCATTATGTCTTCCAAACATGAAAAATCATCTTTTTTCATAATTATTCTAACATGGACAATATACGAACTTAAGTTGGAAATATCAAACACTTGCCTCTATTGAAGGTCTGATCCTTTGGTGTAGTATATCTCAGGTGGTTGTCCCTTCTCCGGTCAAACTCCGGTGGTGGTTGTTGGTCCTTGGTCTTAGTTCTTCTCCTTCCCAAGTAGGCTTTTCTCTTCCAAAGCAACCTTTCACTCTGTTTAGGAAGATGACTTCTCTATCTTGTGTAGAGGAGATGAATAACCCATGTACATTTCATCTACCAATACTTATAATAGGACAAAACCCGAAATCACTATTCATCCCCCCCGGAAAATGACCAAAATGCCCTTTTTGGGTTGTCTATTCATTTCCAAATGACCCGAGACTCAAAATTAATATCCAAATAGACTTTTCTAACTATTTCAAATCTTTCGGACGCAACGACGCAGTCAAAATGACTATAAGGTCGATAGAAAATAAATTCACTTTTAAATCTCACAATTTAGTCCCGACACGTCCCATACCGCGTCTGACTAGAATTCAAATTACCGAATTTATAACACACCGCCATATCAAATGACATCACATTCATATATTACCTAAATATCTTTAAGTAATATTCAGAATCATACATTTTAATATCCACACTTCGGATAAAACCCAAATGAATTAATTAATAATAAAATCCAATTAATCCATTAATTTAAAATATAACTCATTTTAAAAGTCATTAAAATCATGGGGTATTACATACTTCCCCCCTTATAATAGAATTTCGTCCCGAAATTCAGAAATATAAATCATAACGGTAAGGTCAACTCCGAGTATAAATCTCACATCGCAAGAAATCTAAGACGTACCGCCCATACAGTACATTATCAAAAATCCCTATTGATGTTATACGCCCCTCCTCACCATATAGTTTCAACTGAATCGAATATAAACTTTACCCAATCTTCCCTATACCATTCATGTAACCAAGTTCGAAAGAATGATACTTATAATTTCACAATTTTGAAAACTACTACCATCCAACCATCCAGGGCGCCCATACACCCTATCGTACCACTTTCATTATAAGATTTATCAAAAATTAATAAACTCATATCCCAAAGACCTAACTTATTTTTACTCCCAACGGTTATTAGTTTCATGCGTGATGTGTCTCGCAAGCGAAATTCAAACAAGGAACCCCCCGATACACTACTACCTAAAGTAGTCGGTCATCGAAACTCCTTAGGTCCTTAGTCAATAGTATATAAAAATCAAGTTTATCGATTTAAAAAAAAAAATTTAGGTTTTATTGATTTCAAATAGAGTCTACTCATCTACTCTTCTCTAGAAGACAAGATACTGGTTAGTAGTAGTACATACGCTCTCGTATTCCACAAGTCAATGCATGCCGATAGTCACATCATGCGCAGACATGCCCAAATTAAGTAATCCCATGATAAAAATCAAATCTACATGAGAACATGTAATATATAGGTGTCCCACACCCCTCAATAAGTCTACGTAAATAATGATGCTATAGGCTAAGTTTAGCAACCCATTTGCCCACACAATATTAATCGCTACAAAAATCAATATACGCCTCATAATTCCTTAGATAGAAAACATACCCTCATTCGTGGGTGGTTGTTAATTTGCTGCCTGATGGACGTTATATACACACCCGTACTGACCCTGTTGTGCGGGTGATGCTGGAATGGGAGGTAGTGCTAGCACCAGAGCTGGAGCTGGAAGAGCAGCTGATGGAAACACCGGTACCTGTGGCTCCTGTAGAGCATTTTGTTGCTGAGGGAATTTGTCTTTATCAGGACAATATTGTCGTTTGTGCCCATACTTTCCACACACGAAACATTTTCCCCCAAACTTTCCACCACTTTGCCCCTGTTGACCTTAGTCCCTGCTGGCCATTACCTCCTTTCCCTTGGCCCTGTTGAGCCTATCTCTGGCCCTGATGGCCCTGTTGTCCTTGCCCATTACCTCTATACTTATATCGAAAATCTCCAGATTGCAAACGCTTATCATAATCCCCTATCTGGGAACCCTTCTCACCCTGACGCTGATGACTCTACCCTGACTGAGTCCCACTAGAACTGCCCCCAGTAGTCTTGCCTTGCAGGCTTGACCCAAATCCCAGCATGACACACTGAGTATGAAAGCGGTTATCCGGGCAGTGGAGCATTGCAGCATTAAGAACATCAACATACGTACGTAGTGAAAGATTCCACAATAAATGCCGGCGAATCTTATAGTTCAACCCATCAGTGAAAATTAAAATTCTCCTCTCCTCAGTGGGTACCTCCGTTGGTACCAAATTTGTTAGTCGCGTGAATTCTTCCTCGTATTCTGCCACCGTCTTCTTTCCCTGTTTCAAATCAAGTAGTTTCCTCCTCATTTCGGTCTGGATGGCGGAAGGAAAGTACTTCCCATCAAACCGTATCCAAAAGTCTTGGATAGTCATTGTGTCTCTCTCCGCCATAGTGGTTGTAGCTTCCCACCATTGCAAAGTTTCCCCTACTAGCTTGAATGTGGATAGTATTGTAACACCCCGCCCACCCGGGGAGAGCGAAAGGAGCGCTAATGCGATAAAACTAAACTAAATCCATAATATCACAAGGTATAGAGCATATAAATAAACCCATAATAATATAAATCCACAAATCTCAATCTCTTCAATTACAACAAGTATCTCGCATAAAAAATACAACAACTAACTCGAAAATAAAATACAAATCTCCAAAGCTCTATACATCAAAATAATACAAATCTTTCCCAAACAATCCACGCTAACCTGCCACTAAAAGAAAATATGGGGAAGTACACAATACGACAAGAAAAATGCTCAACAAATATATGTTAGTGATGAATAAAACGTAACAACACGAGTACGAATATTCAAATCAAAATGCAAATCTCAATAGCATTTCATCATTATAATTTCTCAATAACACTTTGATCGGGTCACCAAGCCTCACCACATCCGTATATGCTTTATCAAGCCATAGCCCGGGAAACAGGAATTTTAGCGGGTGCCCAACATCCGTGCCATATTAAAATCTCATGACAACGTGCTCATCAACAATATAATGATACCACATGAATCAAAATAATTTCAACAATTATTTTCCAGATTTCAATGAATTTATCAATTCAAATATGAGTTCAATTAACAAGAATTCAAAGAGAATGGCACTCGCGAGATTTAAGGAGCATATTGTGTAAAACCCCATACCTCAAACCATGATGAGAAACCAATGATCACATCCTCAAGATCAACACAAAAGATCTAAAAAATCTCCTCCAAGAACCTCCAACAAAATATCCTCAAGAACACCTCTAATCTAAGGTTGGAACTGACAAATCTCAAGGGCCAATGTGTATATTAAAGGAAGAGGAATATAAAATATATTTGCTACCAAAATTTGTGCCAAAAGTATGTTAAAAGGGTTTCCCACGACTTCCTTTTATAATGCAAAGAAATGAAGAGTTGGAATCCAAAAGACTCCTTTAAATAAGGCAAAGAAATGAAGAGTTGGAAGTCAAAACAACTCTAAGAGTTAAAAACATTTAAAAAACATTTTAAAATCCGTTTTAACTCCGTTTTCGAAACCGTTTGAAATTATCTCCTTTAAAAATAATAACCAACATATTTGAGCAATAAAAATAATTTTATCAAAAACTTTATTTTCCTCCATTTTCCAGAAATTAATTAAAATAGCCCAAAATTACGCGGGTTGTTACACATCCCCACTAACAATGGAATGTCGCCCTCGAAATTCGCCGAATGTGGATATTAAAATGTATGATTCTTAATATTACTTAAAGATATTTAGGTAATATATGAATGTGAAGCTATTGATATGGTTGTGTGAATTAAATTCAGTAATTTGGATTTTTAGTCAGACGCGGTATGGGACGCGTCGGAACTAATTTGTTAAATTAAAAAGGAAACTTATTTTTACATCAACCTTATAGTCGTTTTGACTGTGTCGTTGCATCCGGAAGGGTTGAAATAGTCAGAAAAGTCTATTTGGATGTTGGATTTGGGTCCCGGGGCATTTTGAAATGAATAGACAACCCAAAAGGGCATTTTGGTAATTTTTACAAGGGGGATGAATAGTGATTTCGGGTTTTGTCTTATTATAAATATTTGGAGATTAGTGTACGTAGGTTCATTTCATCTCTTCTACACAAAAATTGAAAAGTCATCTTCTTAGAGAGAGTGAAAGGTTGCTTAGAAAGAAAAAGCTTGCTTGGAAAGGAGGAGAACCAAAGGTCAAAGGTCACCACCACCAGAGTTTGACCGGAGAAGGGACAACAACCTGAGGTTCACTACACCAAAGGATCAGAACTTCAGTAAAGGCAAGTGTTTGATAATGTCAATTTAAGTTCGTATATTGTCCATGTTAGAATAGTTATGAAAAGAGAAGATTATTCATGTTTGGAAGAAATAATGGAGTTATTAAAGGGATTTCTGGAAACTGAAATGAGATAGGAATTAAACTCATGTTGTAGGTTGATAATAATCCACGAAATAGTCATGAATCTGTTGAAGAAATTATGAAAACCATTGATGTGTTCTTGAGGGTGATATGTAGATAATTTTCTGGAAATAAGGATATAAACATGCTCTTTAATCCAATCTCTTGATGATTCTAGGATGTTTAGATCATTAGATATCATTTGTATATGTTGATACATCATGTAGTAAGGATTATAAGTCATTTTGGATGTTAATATGAAGGATTGAATGAATAAAAATGGTGAAACCCGTAGTTGCAGAAATGCAGAAAACTAGGCTGTTACTGGAGTGATCGATCGATCGACCCCCTGCCTTCGATCGATCGACCTCCCCAGAATATGTAAAGTTTTTTTTTAAAATGTTGATTCTTATCCCAAACCTTTTGTGGACCTTTGGTGATTATTATTTGGATACTATGGGACTTAGAAAATGTCAGTAAGCCATTGATAAGATTTGAATTAATTTGATTGGGATTTCAATTGAGTAGAATAATGATAATTAATTTAAAGGAATTTCGGTTGCTAGATTCATTTGTTAAATTTCAAATGGGGATGTATGAGGATTAAAGATAGGACCAGTAGGGGTGATTTAATATAACACCTGGGTATCCTTAAGTTTGAAGGAGGGTTGAATCCTAAGTGACAGAAGATGTGTTTGTAAGAGATTTGAAACTATCGGTTTTAACCTTAATTAAAAGGAGAGTTAAACTCATAGTAATTCGGGAGAAATTATATTATGGAACAGTAGGATATTAGTGACTTCTTACTGAATATATGTTGAGGAAAAACCTATTTGAACCTTGAGTAATGAGTGAGGCTCGGGAATACTTAAATTAAGAAGTAAAGTTACGATAATTTAATACGTAGGAATTAAAGTGATATAATGCTACGTATGGGAATAATCTAAGGGTAATAGGAGTACCGTGTTGATATTATATTATAGGTATGATAATGCCTATTTGATGGATTGATGATTATGTGTATGACATACCTAGCTTACTTGATATCGACGGGAGGTTTGCACGTGAGGGCAGTCATATCCTGATGAATCCATGGGATCTTTGATTTGTCGCTCGAGAACATAGGTCTATGAAAGACTTATCGGGGAATTGATAAGTCCGCTAATTGTGGGTACATAGGTATGTGCGTGACCCATGGATACGAGAACTATGTTCGCCTCCAAATTGTATGTTGTTGTTTGTGGTTCGAGGAATCCTTATCGAACCTTTAGTCCCCTATTCGGCGACCTGCGATGATGGGACTTGATAGCAGAGTAATGCATTGCACCGCAGCTATGACTCGGGGTGCCGTATTATATATGAATATATATATATATATATATATATATATATATATATATATATATATATATATATATATATATATATATATATATAATGAATGAAATGAATGAATGGATATTTATTGTGGTTAAATCTATCTACGGTGATAATTGTAGATAACGGTGAATAGAGAAAAAGAATGAAACTAAGTTAATGAATGTTTGTTCTTAAAGAATTGAATAGCTTAATTCATAAATGAATTAATGTAAATGAATAATAAGGTGACGTATGGTATGGGACATACGGTGACTATGATACGAGAATGGAATTATAATATGGAGATTAGAAAAGAGGAACCATTAACTAGTAAGTTAATAGGAAACGTTAAGTGTGCACTCTAGTTGAGAGGTGATAATAGCAAGTGAGAGTTGGATCTAACATGTACATAATAAATTATTTATTGCACTTGTTAAATGCTTGCTGTTTTATAAATCATTTTCACAATCGGGCTCTGACCCGTTTCCTTGCATATTTTCTTTTCTATTGTATCTTCTATATCAGGTGTCCACCAGCAGGGACGCCAACCTTAGCGGATTATGACAGGCTATGGAGCTATGGAGTTTTTCTTAGACGCCTATCATCTTTTGATTCATAGTGATCTTTTAGTTAGGGCATGTCGCCCAAAGGATTCAGTTATCTCCTTTCTATCGGGGTCAAATACTCTTGTAATCGTGTTGTTTTAATACAATTACTATTGACGGATTACTGTATTGAATTATTACTTGGGAATGTTTATTCAAAATGCATTTAAATTCTTTTGTGTTATCTATTCGGTCATCAGTGTTGTAGAATAAAATGTGTTGTGTTATTCTTAAATTAAAAATGGATTTTGTTGAATTAAAAATTTGGAAAGTTTTTAACACCAGCTTAATTGGGTATTGGGTGAGTTGTAAATGTTTTCGACAGTGATGCTAAGAATGAGCCAACTGTATATTCTATTTTAATTTGGTATGGGACTGGCCACCCGGTATTTAATTGGGAGGGGTGTTACAGATGCTATCAAAGCATCAAGTTCTAGTGTCCTTTAGGATCTGTACAGCTTATTGTGTTTCTCTCTTAGCGTTCTTTGATGTAGAGCCCTATGTTTAGGATTGTTGATTTCTTTGGCAAGGTTCCGAATATATTAGTGAATCTTATTTGCGTTCGGACGGGTTCGTACAAGAAGTATGGAAGATGAGGGACATTGGACGAATAGCGGAGATCGTACTTAGGAGGTTATGAAGTATGTTTGATTATGATGACCGTAGTCGAGGTCACCTATATTATGGAAAATTGAGGAAAAGTCATTCGTAGAAGTTCTTGAAATGTGGGAATTATGTGTGTTACCTAACGAAGGAAATATATTCAAAGGCTTGGGCATATAGTGGAGTGTGGTCTTCTAGAACTGAAAATTTGGGGTAAAATTTTTCTTCACTTATCGGAGAAAAGTTATAATATTGGGAGTCAGCAACCACCACCCGCGAATGAGAGTATGTTTTTTATCTAAGTAATTATGAGACATGTATGGGAATTATGAGGCATCTGAAACGAGAGAACACTATCAGTATTTGATATGACAAAATAGCTGAAGCATGTAAGCGTACATAGAAAGCAATAATCCTACTCATAGGGCTCTACATCAAAGAACGCTAAGCTGAAAACACAATAAGCCATACAGATCCTAAAGGACACTAGAACCTAATGCTCTGATACCACGTGTAACACCCCGCCTATTTAAATACCGGGTGGCCAGTCCAATACCAAATTAAAACAGAATATACAGTTGGCTCATTCTTATCATCACTGTCGAAAATATTTACAACTCACCCCCAATTAAGCTGGTGTTAGAAATCTTTCCAAATTTTAATTTAACAAAAATCCATTTCCAGTTTAAGAATAGTACAACACATTTTATTCTACAACACTGATAACCAAATAGGTAACACAAAAGAATTTAAATGCAATTGGAATAAACATTCCCAAATAATATTAATCCATTACAGTAATCCCAACAATATTAAATGTATTAAAAGGACCCGAATACAATAGTATATGACTCAGATAGACAAGAGATAACTGAATCTTTGGGCGAAATGCCCTAACTAAGAATACTGTGAATAAAAAAGATGATAGGCGTCTAAGCAAAACTCCATAGCTCCATATCCTGTCACAATCCGCTAAGGTTGGCGTCCCTGCTGCTGGACACCTGATATAGAAGATACAGTAGAAAGGAAAATATGCAAAGGAAACGGCCCAATTGTGAAAATGATTTATAAAACAGCAAGTATTTAACAAGTGCAATAAAAAATTTATTATGTACATGTTAGATCCAACTCTCACTTGGTGTTCTCACCTCTCAACTAGAGTGCGCACTTAATATTTCCTATTAACCTCCTAGTTAATGGTTCCTCTTTTCTAGTCTCCATATTATAATTTCATTCCCATATCATAATCCCCGTATGTCCCATACGTTACGTTATATAATCATTCTGATACATTTTTCATTTGTATGAATCGTTGCTCATTAACATGAATCATTTCTCATTAATATGAATAAAGCTTTTCAATTCTATAAGAATAAACATTCATTAACTTAATTCCATTCTTTTTCTATATTCATCGTTCTCTACAATTATCACTATAGATAGATTTAACCATAATAAATATTCATTCATTCATTTAATCCATTATATATATATTCATATATAATACGGCAACCCCGAGACACAGCTGCGGTGCAATGCATTACTCTACTATCACGTCCCATCATCGCTGGTCGCCGAATAGGGGACTAAAGGTTCGGTAAGGATTCCACGAACCACAACCATCAACAAACAAATTGGAGGCGAACATAGTTCTCATATCCATGGGTCACGAACATACCTACGTACCCACAGTCAGCGGACTTATCAACTCCCCGATAAGTCTTTCATATTCCTATGTTCTCGAGCGACAAATCAAAGATCCCATAGATTCATGAGGATATGACTGCCCTCATGCACAAACGTCTCGTCGATAGCAAGTAAGCTAGGTATGTCATACACATAATCATAAATCAATCAAATAGGCATTATCATACCTCTAATATACTAACAACAGGGTACTCACATTAACCTTAGATTATACGTAGCATTTTATCTCTTTCAATCCCACGTATTAAAATATCACATCTTTAATTCTTAATTTAATTATCCCCGAGCCTCACTCAATACTCAAGGTTCAAATAGATTTTTCCTCAACGTATATTCAGTAAGAAGTCACTAATATCCTACTGGTCCATAACATCATTTCTCCCAAATTACTACGAATTAAACTCTCCCTTTAATTAAGGTTAAAACCGATAGTTTCAAATCTCTTATAAACACATCTTCTTTCACTTAGGATTAAACCCTCTTGTAAACTTAAGGATACCCAGGTGTTATATTAAATCACCCCTACTGATCCTATCTTTAATCCTCATACATCCCCATTTGGAATTTAACAAATGAATCTAGCAACCGAAATTCCTTTAAATTAATTATCATTATTCTAATCAATTAAATCCCAATGAAATTAATTCAAATCTTATCAAAGGCTTACTGATATTTTCTACGTCCCATAATATCCAAATAATAATCACCAAAGATCCATAAAAGGTTTGGGATAAGAATCAACATTTAAAAAGAAACAACGTTACATATTCTGGGGAGGTCAATCGATCGAAGGCAGGGGGTCGATCGATCGATCACTCAGGTCACAGCCTGGTTTTTCTGCATTTCAGCAACTACGGGTTTCACCATTTTTGAGCATTCAAACCTTCATATTAACATCCCAAATGACTTATAATTATTACTACAGAAATATATCAACATATATGAACAATTTCCAATACTCTAAACATTCTAGAATCATCAAGAGATTGGATTAAAAAGCATGTTTATCTCCACTTTTTCCAAAAACTTATCAACATCTTAACTTCAAGAACACATCAATGGTTTTCAGAATTCCTTCAACAGATTCATGAGCATTTCGTGGATTATTATCATCCTACAACATGAGTTTACTTCCTATATCATTTCAGTTTCTAGAAATCCATATAACAACTCCATTATGTCTTCCAAACATGAAAAATCATCTCTTTTCATAATTATTCTAACACGGACAATATACGAACTTAAGTTGCAAATATCAAACACTTGCCTCTATTGAAGGTTTGATCCTTTGGTGTAGTATATCTCAGGTGGTTGTCCCTTCTCTGGTCAAACTCCGGTGGTGGTTGGTGGTCCTTGGTCTTAGTTCTTCTCCTTCCCAAGTAGGCTTTTCCCTTCCAAATCAACCTTTCACTCTCTAGGAAGATGACTTCTCTATCTTGTGTAGAGGAGATGAATAACTCACGTACATTTCATCTACCAATACTTATAATAGGACAAAACCCGAAATCACTATTCACCCCCCTAGAAAATGACCAAAATGCCTTTTTGGGGTTCTCTATTCATTTCTAAATGACCCCAGACTCAAAATTAACATCCAAATAGACTTTTCTGACTATTTCAAACCTTACGGATGCAACGACGCAGTCAAAATGACTATATGGTCTATAGACAATAAATTCACTTTTAAATCTCACAATTTAGTCCCGACACGTCTCATAGCGCGTCTGACTAAAATTCAAATTACCGAATTTATAACACACCGCCATATCAAATGACATCACATTCATATATTACCTAAATATCTTTAAGTAATATTCAGAATCATACATTTTAATATCCACACTTCGGATAAAACACAAATGAATTAATTAATAATAAAATCTAATTAATCCATTAATTTAAAATATAACTCATTTTAAAAGTCATTAAAATCACGGGGTATTACACAAAATGGGGGAGAAATGGTATCTTTCATTTCATGCTTAGGATATCTTTATCTTAGGGGGAGACATCTTATCTAGGTTGATATTATTTTAGGCATTGCTAGAATTTATTAATATACAAATTTATACTTGTTATATTCTCTTTATATTTGAAAGTATGTTTAAGTGTGTAGGTTTACAGCAATCAACAAACTGCAGGTGTCCATATGTGTCTGTCGAGTGTCTGTACTTTTTCCTTTTGGGATTGGGATTGAGTCTTTTTAGAGAGATTGACACACCATAGGATTTTTATTTTGGTTTTGTCCTCGAATAGCCAAAGGGGGAGATTTCTACGGATAAATTTTCAATTGCGTCAATTTGTATGTATTGGCATAATTCCAAAAAAAATATTTTGAGTCATTGGTTGGGGTTGGTGTTTTCCCTTTAAGACTTTGATGTGTTTAGATGAAGATGTAGCAAAAAATCTTTAGATATTATATCATTATTTTGTGTTGCGTTCTCGTTTTTCTCTTCAAGTTCTGAGGATCCCTCAGGTATGTGTGTATTTATTTTGAGCCTTGGAGAATTTATTATTGGGTGTTAGAATTTTTTGAAAATTTTGATAGTTTGTTAGAATGACTTTAAATGTCATCAGAATAATTTTTCGTTTGTTGCTAGAATGAGGTTCCTTCATTCGAACAGTATCCAAAATCATGAATTTTAGGTTCACTATGGAATGCCATTCAAAGTTTCATTGGAAGTTATTTGAAAGATAATGGGTACGCTATTCGAATGAGGTGTCAGCTCGTTCAAACGAGTGCGTGTACTTTTGTTTTCTAAAACATATATTTTCTGATCTTTAATCCCTATCTTTTTGCAGCAACTTTCCCTATAAATAGAGAAGCATGATTAGACTTTTAGGAGAACTTTTGAGAGTTCTTTTTGTGATAAATTCTTCCAAAAACACTTTAAAAACACTAGTTTTTACCTAATAAGTTTAGGATCCAAGATTCATCATTCATATTCTTTGAAGATCCTGTTTGGGGCACCAAGTTTGGGACACCGTTTCCTTACAGTGGACTCCATATTTGCTATGTTGCAGTGAAGAAGAGAGGATTCTGTGTTCTAATCTGTAGATAGTTACTAAGCCTCGATCGGTAAATATTGAGGTGTGTGTGGACTCACACCTTATGGCACTTATTTGGGTGGATTCATGCATTGTCGATGCAGAGGATCCGTTGACGGTTGAAGGTGCATCAAGGCTTGTGTGGATCGATTTGTTGAGTAAATTAACTATCAACTTGTGTAATTCTGTATCATAGTAAATTGCGTGGCTGGGCCATCTGAGGTTTTTCCAGTTTGAGGTTTTCCTCATACATCGTTGTGTTATGCAATTAGTTTATTTATGTTATTTTCTATCACATAGATGCATGTTTTAGGTTAAAAGATTAAATTGGGTAAATTGTTTTATTGATGTAACTCAATTTAAAATTAGGGAAAAAGTTTTTATTGGGATAATCTGTTTAAAGGTTTGATCTTCAAAGTTTGGGAAAATTATAAAAATAGATTCATTTTATTGCAATACCATCCTTGCCTAAGCACCCAATATATAGGAGCGTTCTCAGACTCTGTAGGTTATGATAAGGTGCATGATTAGTTATTCAGGATTGTGACATTATTTTTTGGATTTTACGTAAGGGACGACATATACATTCTGAATTTAATTTCTTCATAATAGGTATATTCAACTCTCATTGAACATCAGAGTGGGCTCAAGCTCATTCTAGGGAAGTTCAGATTTTAGGGTGCCCAAAAATCGTGCTATGGAAGGATATAAGGAAATTAAAATTTGAGATATAGACATGTCGCTTTACTCGTTATCCAAAAGATTACCAAAAGTAGTTTATAAGAACAAGGACATTGATTACGTTAACTCTCAGGTCAAATAAGAGGATTATGTAATATACTGTGAGCCCTAATATATGTTCGACTTACAAGATATAATGGAATATCATACTACCAATATTTTTAGACCACCCATAATGGATCAAATACAACCTAATATTAATAATACACTACCTTATCATAGTGAGATCATTATACTGGATAACAATTATTGCCACGTCGTACTGGGAGCGGGAGGTGAGGAATGATCCTGAATGTTTAGTGTTTTGGGTGATTGTTTTGATGAGATCCTAGGAAAACACAAATCGAGTCTCGAAAACTACAATGAGGAATTCTAGGACAAGGATTTTTTTACTTATGACAATGGATACCAAAAGGATTCAATATATTCGAATCAAGTTTTGGGACTTTTAGAGTTTTTCGTGGGGGTTTAACCCACCGGGAACCTGTTGACCTACAAGAAGTTAAAAGATAGAAGGATGGGAAGGTGAAAAACTTCAAGTCAAGGGTTACAAAAGAGTTTAATAAGAAAGATACAAATTGAGTATGAGAAAACCTTCTTGCGGTAGACATGCTAATGTTTGTCGAGATTCTTTTAATGTTTATATTGCGTTTATGAATGGTTTTCTTTACAAGTACATAGTAAAAAGTTAAGAAAAGCAAGTGATTTAATATTGTGACATAAATTTATGGATTTAAGATAACATAAAGGTCTTGGGTCATGTCGTTGGATCAGATAATCAAGCTTTTATTTTGATCAAAGTCTAAATAACACTTGTTAGTATATAAGCGTGACAATATTGTGGTTGTATTTCTTGTATAATTTATGGATAATATTTGCCTAATCGGAAACAAGGTGCGAGTGTTGTCTTACATAGGAGTGTGGTTATTCGGATATTAGATATAAAGAAACTTCGGATAATCCAGACTCATCTTTATGATCAAACTTTCACTAGATTGGTTAGAAATAATGTTAGGCTTATCTCAACTCAATTATATCAGCGTCGCATGCACGGGTTTAACATTTGGATTCCATGAAAAACATTCTTTTAGAGCATGGAATCATTTTTTTTTTGGAGATTAATGCCTTAGGAAACTTGATAAGTATAAGGTATGAGTAATATACCCAACATTTTGGTGTCGAACAACCTCATGAATTTTATGTATTGTGTTCGAAGACCAAAATATATTATTCCTTCAACATGGTCAATATATTACAGGTTAATAGTCCGATGTACTCATGGCACAAAGAATAAGTTTTCAGTCAAATAAGGATTACAAAATTTTTAACCTTAGAAATGTGTTTACTTAAGGAGGTTGAGCAATAAGTTGAAGGAGTGTGAAGCTATCTTGGATTACTAATTCTACTGGGGAGACCAATGTTATTGTAACTTTGGAGACATCTGAAGAGTCTATATGGCTCAGTTACTTCTAAGTAACTTGGGTTGAGGTTTCTCCAAGTGCAAGTGACTATTACACTTCTAGTATTTTTATAGGTATTATTGGAAGGTCGAGAGGACCTATAACCCATAAAAGGATAAGCACATTGAGCATAGGTTTTGCCTAGTTCAAGCAATCAAATAAGAAGGTGTCAAGTTTATAACCAAGATTACATTAGATAACACTTATTTAGTCCTCCACTTATAGGCAACAAACTACCATGTAGATAGGTCGGTGGATACATGGCTTTAAGACTAAGTGGGATATTATTAGTTTTTTATTCTTAAAACCATATATGACAGTCACCTTTTGACAAAGGTATGTCATTTTGTTTGAAAATAAGAATTATAGTTAGATATAAAAATGAATAAATATTAATATAAATTCAAATGATACGACTTTGGATTGATCACAAGGAGATTGGAATTCCAGTTCTAGAACTATTGAAATGTTTACAACCTAAATTGGGATCTGACATCCTATTTGAATTGTTATTGTGCAATCCTGGTAGTTTATCTCAAAATATAGGGAATTGATGTTATGTTTCAAGAACTTGTGCAATAGTTCAACATAGGATTGTGATCAATATATCTTAGGAATGTATTGAATGGGACCTCCTATGAGATTTAAGTCTAAGGGATGTTTAGATTAGATATAGAAAATCATTTACCATTGGCAAAGTGTGCATAAATTCTCAATCCCAAGAATTATGAGGATTAGGATGCTTATGTAGTTGTCACTTTGATTTCTATGCATCCAATTAAATATTCGAATGAATTGACTAATCCTCATATATTGGGTGATGGTTATATGTAAGTTGGTCTGAGATATTAATTGGGAGAAATTCACGAATGGGGATACCTAGGATTGCAATACCCCCGATAAACTAATAAGATTTTGCTTCCACCAACAAAAAACCCAACAAGTTGATTATTTTATAATCCTTGTGGAAGTAGAAGAATAAGTTATGTCTGACAACTAGAAGGCCAACTCTTCTAGGTGGGCTTGGAATGGTAGGAGTTTCTCATCTTTAACTTTCCATTTACAAAAGATTTGGCCAATAGGGTAGAGTCCCCCTAAACGTCTAGGTTCTTGATACCTTTCTTGAGGGCGATCTTGAGGCCTATTGTGAATACCTCATATTCAATCATGTTATTAGGGTAAGGGAAGTCTAGTTTGATGGAAATGGGGGTGTGAGAGTCATCAGGGGTGATCAGGAGTTCCTCATGCCATATCCTTTCTTATTGACAACTTTATTAAAGAACATTTTCCATATAAGGTCCTCCTGAGTGGTGTAGGGAGTATAAAGACCCAAACATCTGTCCCATTAATGGGGTAATCAACAATGTAGTCATAGATGACTCTCCCTTTCATAGCTTTCTGCGTGACATACATAAAATTTAATTCCTATATTAACATTAACCAACGGGCCATTTGGCTAAATACAAAAGGTGATTAGGCATAAATTCTTCTGATTTATCCCCTTAATTTATATCGCCTTGTAACATGTAAAATGCATTGATTTATCTCATATCCTTACTACTGATATTTCCTATAGAGTGCATCGAGTTTCATATATTCTCCATGATTTTTACAGGTATTTTATAAAAGTGAAGAGAAGAGGAAACTCAAAACCAAGAAAACAAGGAAGAAAGGAAGGAAGGAAGGAAACTCAGAGGGGAAAATAGTAACTTTACATATGGAGTTCGAATGAAGTACCAAAATGAAAATTGAAGACTTCGAGTCTACAAGCATATAGGAAGAAACAACGCCCCAATACGAGTCCCAGATCAAAAGTTATGGAACTTCAAAGATAAGAGAAAAGAAGAAAAGGAAGAATTCTAGAATCGGATCAGACTGGTCATTGCCAAAAACAAACCGATCGGAAGGAGATCCAGACTCTGAATAATTCACCATCAAATCGATCCGAATAAAGCCAAAATCGAACTGGTCTAATTCCTTGAGAATCTTTGCATAAAATTGGAAGCCAGACCGATTCGAATAAAATGGAAAACGTACCAATCTGGCTTATACCAGACCGAACCAAAAGACCACGTCAGATAGGTTTGATTTTGATTTTTCTTTTTCAAATTAAGAGTCCAACTTAGCTCAAACTCTTCTAATTTTCGTAGGATACTTATTCTAATTACATCCTAGACATAAGGGAGTTCTCTTTTTGATAGTTTTAAAGAGCTTTTGCAACTAAGAACCCTAGGTTTTAATTTTTGCAATATTTATTCATGTTTCAAGCTTTAATTCTAGAATTTTCCTTCATTGCAAGTATTGTTTACTTTTTGATTTCAATTGCTTTTACATTCGAGTAGGATTATTCATATGAATTAGGTTTCAATTCTTATTTACAAGATTTCTTCCCAATTTTTCACGTAGTTATGAATTCATGCACAATAGGTTTTGTGTTCATGCTTAGCTTAATTATGTCCAGCTAAATTTCTACGGGTTAGAATGCATGAACTCGAACCGATGTAGTTTACAAGAATAGAAAAAAGGTTTTGAATTAAATTTTGATCGAATCGTGTTGTGTAGTGTAGTGATCACAACCATCGCATGCCTTCTAATCTCGTTTTCCCTAGGTAACTGGGGTGTTTAATGATGTGATGTGCATGTTGGCTATTGTAGCACCGCTTTATTCTGGCCTTTGATTGTGTATGTTGCGGGATAGTACCCTCATATATGCAATGCTTAGGATTAATAAAGACTGGGTTTTATCACTTATCTAATTCAAAAGCTAGTACTCTATTCGGTAAATCTACTAGGGTTTGGGGGATTGTATCCTAACCTGCTTTCATTCATTGATATCCACTTAATTGCAGTAGCTTTATTTCTGTGCACGTAGCGTAGTTTGTAATTTAAATTTAATTTGCATTTAGATAATAGAATTTACTTCCAAAATTAATTATTTTTTTGTTTCCTTTCTCAAATGAGTTTAGGGTTAGTCTTCTATTCCTTCGTCATTACGAGCTTTCGTCCTAGTTCCTTATGGATACGATCCCGACATACTTGGTTATTACTTATGTGACAGGCTTGCACGTAAGCCTATATAAGCACGCACTTTAGAGACATTTGTGGTCCCATCAAGTTTTTTCACGCCATTGCTAGGGACCTTAGGTAGGCTTTTAGGTTAGTAGATCTAATCTCAAATTTGATTCCAAAATTTAAAAAAAAAGCCAAAAAAATCAAAAGTCCAATAAAAATTCAAAAAAATAAAAAAAGCCAAAAATAAATCATCTCTCAAAATCCCTTTCATGCAAAATCCAGAACAAACTCCTCAAAATACTCCAATAAGAATCCATGAAAATCCCATCGTTCATTATATTTCGGATAACCCCCATTCCCCTTGCATTCCACAATTCTAGGCTACACCTCCAAACTCCATCAGAAGTCACACGCTGAGTCACACTTCTAGAACACCGAGTGAGGATTCTGAGTCCATTGGATAGAGAGCCATGTCTGATATCGCCAGTTTCGGTACAGGTGAGGGAAGTTTACCATATCGTCCCATGAAAAAAACTATTATTTCTCTAGTGAACTGTTACACCTGGGTGCATTTTACTTCCGTACAATGCATGACATTTCCACTTCCGTAATGGGATGATATAGATTATTCCAACATTTCACGGCATGGATTCGTAGAAACCATACCTCCATATCCGCGAGTTCGAAGAGGCGTACGAAACCTTTAGTGATCAAGCTTGCAAGCAAGATGTCGTTCACCTAAAGATTTTTCCTTTTTCCTTAAAGGATAAAGATAAGACCTGGCTTTGGGCTTTACCACCGAAATCTATCATATCATGGAGGGATATGCAATCTAAATTTCTTTCGAAGTTCTTTCCACAACATAAGACCAACTTTGTCAGGTCTCAAATTCAAGTTTTTCGATAACAAGATCATGAGTCATTTGACAAGTGTTGGGAACGATTCCAAGAGTTGGTTAATGCTTTCCCCCATTATGGATTTGAGAAAAATCACCTTATCTATTTTTTCCATCACGGTCTTACTATTGCTTCTAAACAACTTGTTCAAACATTGTGTGAAAGACCGTTTTAGGAATTAGATGCGACTCACACTAAGGTTCATCTTAAGTATGTCACCGAGACTACTAAAGCATGGGACACATCTGATCCTAATGCCCAAAACCGACCTCGACAAGTGTCCACCACTCCTATTGCATTCGATCTATACCAATTGGATAGAGATACCTTGTTAGACCGTCTATTTGATCAAGTTG
The DNA here is from genome assembly GCA_949130495.1 of Sambucus nigra. Taxonomy (NCBI): domain Eukaryota; kingdom Viridiplantae; phylum Streptophyta; class Magnoliopsida; order Dipsacales; family Adoxaceae; genus Sambucus; species Sambucus nigra. The sequence continues at coordinate 16,211,077 of OX422214.1, forward strand.
ATAAAAGTATGAGAGACATACTCGAGGTGCGACTAAGAGAAGCTACTGAATCCACCCATGCCGTGAAAGAAATGGTGTTCGCCATTTGTGAGGCTGTCCATTCAACAAAGGAATGCCCAACGATACCAGCATACAAAGCCATGCTTACCGAGCAAGTGAAATATAATGGTTTAAGGGAAATTTTAACGCGCCCCATGGTAACACATACAACCCTTCATGGAGGAACCTTCCTGGTTTTAGCTACGGGCAACAACAAGATGCTTTGAATCTAAATTCACAGGTTGCCCTACTTCCACCCCCTCCTCAATTTCAACAAGTGCCACCTATGCAGCCACACATGCAAGCACCACCTCTAGTCCTATACATTACCACACCGCGGAGGACACTTGATGACAACTTAACGCAGTTCATCCAATCTCAAAATGGAACCAATGCCATGTTTGAGTGCATGCTCACTAACATGAATACGAGCATATCTAGGGTGCAATGCTCGTTAAGTGTCAAAGAGAAGGGAAAGTTTTCGTCTCATGTCCAAAGACCTCCTCAAGGTCAAGGTAATGTTAGCTCTATATCTTCCGATTAGCAAGAGTAATGACTAGCCGTCACCACTCTACGTCGTGGGTGAGTAGTTGATTTATCACCTCCCCCCACATAAGGAACCAAAAGACAAGGAGGTTTTGCCCGAAATGAAATAGACCGAAGATGCCCCCTTGAATGAGAGTGACAAGGAAGACGTTAGCGATCTTGAAGTTGTTGTGAAACTGCCCATCGCCACTCCGTTCCCTCAACGATTGACCCAACCTCAAAAGAGAGCCTCCCATGCAGATGTGCTAGATGTTCTTAAGAAAGTCAATCTAAATTTGCCATTCCTCGACGTCATCTAGCAAATTACCTCCTATGCCAAGGTCATTAAAGACCTTTTGACTGTGAAAATACGACTAAGGGTGAAGAAGAATATCTTCCTAACACAGAATGTGAGCTCCGTTCTACTTCACGACCTTCTACCCAAGTTTGAAGATACGGGTGCACCCACGATCTCATGTGTTATTGGAGAGCATCAAATTGACAAAGACTTGTTAGACTTAGGTGCGAGTGCTAATATCCTTCCCTATTCGATTTATAGGCAACTTGAGTTGGGTGACCTTAAACCCACACGAATCACTCTCCAATTAACGGATAGCAAAGTGAAGGTTCCTCGAGGGATTAGTGAGGACGTGATAATCCATGTGGACACTTTCTACTTCTTGGTAGACTTTGTCATTTGGGACATGGAGCCCTCTATCCCTTCTAGAAACCATGTTCCCATCATTTTAGGCCGCCCATTGTTAACTACGGCTAATGCTTTAATCAACACACAAAATGGGCAAATGCGTCTCACCTTTAGGAACATGACCCTCGAGACGAACATCTTCAATGTTGCTAACCAAGTGGATGACGAAGATGAAATCCATATGGTCGACCTCCTAGAAGAGGTAGTAGAAGAGCACATTGAGATAATCATGGGTGGGGATGCTTTATAAGCATGCCTAGTGAGAGGTGATGAGAGTGAGAGTCCATACACTGAGTTTGAGAGAGAGGTTGAGGGGTTGAAATAGATATTAGATAAGGGAGCATTGTTAGAGGAGTTGAGAGATGTTCATTGGGTTTCTATATTCGAGGAGTTACCCCCGAGGGAGTCATGCTTGACCCCCTCCGAAGAGAAATTTTCTACCCTCGAGTTGAAGAAACTACGCTCTAATACGAAATATGCTTTTTTAGGAGAGGATGAGAAATTTTATGTTGTTGTCTCCTCTAGCCTAGATAAAGAACAAGAGGGTAAGCTACTGGAAATTTTGAGGAAGCATAGAGGAGTTTTTTGTTGGTCTATAATGGATTTGAAAGGTGTAAGTCCCCTGATTTATACCCATAAAATCCACTTCGAGGAGGACGTAAAGCCCTCGAGGGAAATGCCAAGGAGAATAAACTCAACTATGAAAGAAGTTATTAGAGCAGAGATTATCAAGTTGTTAGATGCCAGGATTATCTACCATATCTCGAATAGCAAATGGGTAAGCCCAATTCAAGTCGTCCTGAACAAGTCAAGCATGAGTGTGGTCGAAAATGCTAAGGGATAATTAATTCCTCAACGCACCACCATCGGGTGGCGTGTTTGCATTGATTACTGGAAACTCAATGCCGGAATAAGAAAAGACCACTTTCCCTTACCATTTATCGACCAAATGCTTGAATGCGTAGCGGGTCTTCCATATTATTTCATCCTTGATGGTTATTCCGGATATAACCAAATTGTGGTAGACATACTTGATCAAGAAAATATAACTTTTACATGTCCATTTGGCACGTTTGCCTACAAACGTATGCCTTTTGGATTGTGCAATGCACCCACGACCTTTCAACGGTGCATGCTAAGTCTTTTTAGCGACATGGTAGAGAGAGGACTTGAGGTTTTCATGGACGATTTTAGCGTTTTTGTCCCCTCTTTTGACCAATGTTTAGCAAATCTTGAGAAAGTATTATCCCGGTGTGTGGAAAAGAATTTAGTTCTCAATTGGGAAAAATGCCACTTCACGATTACCGAAGGCATAGTTCTTGGCCACATAGTCTCAACTAAAGGTAAAGAAGTTTCCCGAGGAAAAATAAATGTAATAGCCGAGCTTCCCCCGCCTAAATCACTACAGGATCTGCGCTCCTTCTTAGGCCATGCAGGAATTTATAGAAGGTTCATCAAGGATTTTAGCTCCATCGCTAGACCCTTGAGTAACCTCCTTATGAAGGACATCCTCTTTGAGTGGAATGACGCATGCCAGGAGGCTTTAGATAAATTGAAAAGCATGATAATTTCATCCCCCATCATGCAAGCTCCGGATTGGTCCCTTCCATTCGAGCTCATGTGTGATGCTAGTGATTACGCGATTGGGGCTGTTTTGGGGCAAAGAAAGGATAAGAAAGCTCATGTCATCTATTATGTCAGTCGGACGTTGATCGGGCCATAACTTAACTACTCCACCATGGAGAAAGAGTTGCTAGCAGTTGTTTTTTCTTTAGAAAAATTCCGCTCATACCTTGTTGGAACCGACCACGCAACACTTAAATATCTCTTTACTAAGAAAGATGCAAAGCCACGCCACATAAGGTGGATCCTACTCCTAAAAGAGTTCAATCTCTCTATAAAAGATATAAAAGGGGTAGAAAACATTATCGCTGACCATTTGTCACGTCTCTCATCCAACATGCCTAGTGATCCAATACCCATAGATAAGTACTTTTCGGATGAGCAACTCTTTGTTACTTCTTCCCTACCTTAGTTTGCAGACATTGTTAACTATCTTGTCATGGGAGCCATTCCTCCTAGATGGACACTGTAAGAGAAGAAGAAATTTCTCACTTGGTCACACATGTTTTTCTAGGACGATCCATTCTTATTCAAATATTGTGAGGACCAACTCATCCAAAGATGTGTTCCGGATGAAGAAATTCAAAGTGTAATCCAGTTTTGTCATACAGAAGGTTGTGGAGGCCACTTCTCCAAGAATAAGAGATCCGTTAAAATCCTTCAAAGCGGTTTCTATTGGCTAATAATGTTTCAGGATGTGAATGCCTATTGCAAATATTATGACAGTTACCAAAGGATGGGAGATATTTCCAGCCTCGACATGATGCCACTAACCTGTATACTCGTCATTGAGTTATTTTATTTTCATAGTATTGACATCATGGGACTATTCCCTACCTCCTTCCACTTCTTATACATCCTCATTGCGGTAGACTACGTCTCCAAATGGGTAGAGGTAATATCTACCAAGATGAATGACAACAAAGTGGTGATAAAGTTCTTACAAGAACGTATACTCTCTCAATTCGATGCTAAGAAGGCGATCATAAGTGATAACGGCACGCATTTTTACAATAGGCAGTTTGAAAAGTTAATGAGAAAGTATGGGAGTCATGCCCAAGGTTGGAATGACTTATCACCCTCAAAGAAGTGGGCAAGCCGAGTTAGTAAATCGTGAGACCAAAATAATCTTTGAAAAGACCATCGATCCTACTCGAAAAGATTGGTCACTTCGATTAAACGATGTGCTATGGGATTGCCGTACCGCCTACAAGAACCCCCTCAGGATGTCCCCATTTCATTTTTTCTGTGCAAAACCTTTCCATCTCCCCGTGGAGCTAGAGCACAAAGCCTATTGGGCCAATAAGAGGTTGAACAACAATCTAGATAAAGCTGGTGAAGCTCGCAAGCTTCAATTGCACTACTTGGAAGAGATACGCAATAACGCATATGAGAATGATAAGATTTCAAAGTAACGAATGACACTCACGCATGATAAGATAATTCAATGTTAGGAGTTTCATCCGGGATAAAACGTGCTTCTCTACAACTCTCGATTACACTTGTTTCCCGAAAAGCTGCGTTCAAGGTCGACGGATCCATTTGTGGTTATAGGAGTATTCCCCCACGAAGATATAGAATTAGAAGATTCAAAAGGGGGAAATACTTTCAAGGTGAATGGCAAACGTCCGAAAATGTACTTTGAGGAGTGCATCAAAGAAGCCGACACCATTTGGTTTTCAGACCCCATCTATGGGGACTGATTGAGAAGTACGAGAATGTCGTCGTACCCCTGAAACATATAGGGTGATTCTTGTGTATATTTGATCAACGCATGAAATGTGTGTTCGTGTAAGGACACAATCATTATTTTTGTTTCAACACGATAATACAAACAAACCTATATTACGACTACACTCTATGGGTGAGTATATCGGTAAGTCGGGTATCGAAAATCAATAGAGATGAGTTTCTAGAATTTATAGGATTTAATACTCCTAAATAAAAGTGTAAAAGATGATTATACACAAATAGGGGAAAAGATGAATAAAAGGGAAATATTAATTTAGGCAAGTGTAAATAAAACTAGATTAACAAAGCGATAAAAACTATAGGTTGCGTCGAATATTCCTCACCCGAGTTAATTAGTATAAAATGGATACATGGGTCGACGAGTGATTACGAATGCGTCTCATTTTGACAGTTAATTGAACCAAGGGTTGTCACGCCCCTAAATTCCTATAAAAGCCTAATAAGATTTTGGCGTCAACAAATACCCCGGAAATTACAGCCGCAAGGTCGTAAGCACAGAGCATACATGATATGCCCCATCAAATCCCCTTGGCGTAATAACTAGGACAACACAGCCAAAATAGACCCGTAAACTCCATCACCAAAGCAAAGCAACACGTCAACCCGAGTGACTTCCATTCAAATACAACCTAGACTAAATTAGCTAGAAAGCATATTAAAAACGTGGTAAATAAACGCGATAAACCTACACTAGAAAGAAACTAAATGAAAGCACGTAAATAAAGCATGTAAACTAAATTAGAAAGAAAGAATTAAGAAAATACAAGCTATATTAATGGAGAGGGAATATGAAGGTAGCAATTACAAACCCTAAAGGGTGTTAAACCAAGAGAGGAAGAAGAAGGGCTACCAAATCCATAAACCCTAAGCTAACTCTAACCTAAAACGAATTATATCTAAGTATAAAACCAGAATTGGTTTATATAGTAAGTTACAAAAGAAATAAAGGAAAAAGAAAAGAAAAGGAAAAGATCTCAAAATATCTGGTAATCGCGGTCGACTGCGGCCATGGGACCGGTCGACCGCGCCTTTGAGTAAAAGTGCACTGTCTCCTTTCCACGGGAAAATGCCAAACTACGGTCGACCGAGCCTCAAACCTTGATCGACCGGTACTCGATTTTCTGCAATTCTTTGGTCCATGAAGAGGGGTAAAATTTTGCAAACGGAAACGGCCATAACTTCATCGTCCGGAATCAAAATCGTGCACCGTTTGTGGCCACGCAAAGCTCGTTCAATGAACTACGCATCCGTGGAAATTCCATGAGCCAAAGATAAAATGTGGAATGACTAAAATTTTCTCTTGAAGTAGCATCCGACGACGGAACTTCTCCAAAATGCAACGAATCCTCACTTTTAGCGTTCCAATACCTACAAAAGTGCAATTAACCCCTGAAAAGCATGTATATATCCAAATCCAAGGTTGCCTGGTTAGTGAGCATAAATATAGGCATTTAGGACCATAAAAGTGCTAGAATGCATAAAGATATAGGGCATAAATATGCAATATTCGATACGAATCACACCCCCTAACTTTAACATTACTAGTCCCTAGTGATGAAACAAAAAAAAATAGTCCACAGAAGTCAGTACAAGACGTATATATGCATCGAAATATAAATGCCAGTTTTGTAGGGAGCACGATTGCATTTAGCGTATGCAGTAAGCCGTTAAACCCCTAGGTTACCCTAGTGGACGAGTGTACTCTCGTGAGGGTTTTCAGGGATGACACCCACAAACATCATATGGCTTACTCAAAATAAGCCCAAACCAACATAAGACAAGCCCAACAACAACGAAAAAGATTTCATATGCATTATTAGCAAATTGAACGAATTGAAAGAAAAGTCCAAAATCATTAACATTATATAATGCACTCATAGAATCGAAACCTTAAAATGTGGGAGGGGAGCGAGCACATGCAAAGTGTGATTTGGCTAAAACTTAAATAAACCGGATAAACGTTAAATCAAGAATATATTCAATCCTCACGGGCATTACACTCATCAAGAGAATTCACTCGAAATAGGGAGTTAACACACGGAACATACGGGCATACGGAGTAAACGTAAATGGAAACTAGGTTGCGTACATGTCACAAATGAAGAACGCTACATAGAAAATAAAAAACTTTAATCTCAATGAAAGATACTGCTCATTAAAAGAGACGAAATGCATTTTCATAGATTATCAAAACTATTTCAACCTTTGAATTACATCTACTTAAGATCAGATAGGACTTTAATAGGGTTATAATGTAGGCTAGGCTAGGGTACAAAATGAAAGGAATGTATATACGGATTCAAAGTGTTCGGAATGAAAACTCGGGATGATGGGAAAATGCGGGCAATATCAAAATTGGAAAACAAGTTCTAGAAAGGCATTAGATATATCATCTGGGAGAGTAATCAAAGCTTATTGAACACTATACACAACATATACAACTTTTTTTTGTTTTTGTTTTTGTTTTCTTCTTTTTCTCATGTTTTCTTTTGCTTTTTGCTTTATCTTTTTCTCTTTTTCACTACTTTCTTTTCCTTACTTTTCAAACTCTCATATGCCTAAATTTCAATCGCAACACAACAACATCATTAAATCCCAAGCAACATTCCAAATAAAGGTATGGAAAGTGTATGTATGGTGTATAACTCCAATTTGGAGTTAATTATGGGAATTAGGTTATGAAACGAAAGGCAAATATTTAGGCTCAAAGGGGATAATGATGGCAAATGTTTAAGATGAGGTCAAGGTCAATATGGGTGATATAACAAAGATGGCCTATGATCATTTCCAAAAGTTTACGCAATTCTCGAGTGAAAACAAACTTTGAAAATCATGCTCAAGTAACACATTTCATATATTAACTCAATTAATGAATTATCAAATGAAAGAATAGTGAGATTACCAATGAATTCAACATTTTAAATGAGAAAAGAATAGTGTATACACTCACAAATGATGAAAGGTGCAAAGCTTACTCGGTGTAAGTATATACAATGCAATAAAAGATTACCGAGTTATAAAAATCTTAAACCAAATCTATATCACAAGAAAAACGCACGTGCACATGGGATTAATCATGAAGTTATTCATAATATCAATGATCGAGGACTAAAGTCTAATAACTTCTAAAATCGAGAACATACCTTATTGGGTTGTCTATTGGATCGGGAAATTATTGAAATTTATCATCGTAAACAAAGGCAAAAAGCCCAATAAAGGAGAAAAAAGAAAGAAAATCTTTTTGAAATTTTTAATTTTTCTAAGAAAAGAATACTAAGTAACTAACTTGTGTGCAAAAACATGAACTAACTAAAGAAATGGATAGAATATCCCACACCCCCTAACTTAAAACCTGACATTGTCCTTAATGTTAATTAAGAACCAAGTTAAAGAGATGAAAATAGCGATATTACCCAAAATTGGAGCGATCCCCATAAGAACAAGTCCAAAGAATCTACAAACCAAGTTAGTACCGAGCATCGCAAAAACAAATAACAAAAAGTTAACTAATTACACTAGACTAAATTAAAAAGGAAAGAAAAGATAAAAAGAATAAAAAGTTAACTATATACAACCTACTATTTAGGCTTCACACTAACTGTACACTAGAAGTTCAAATAGTTGAGGGTCCATCGCAAAAATGATTTGACTTTTGAGGATAACCGATGTACACTCACACTCAAGGATGCCTTTCGAAAAATATGGATTCCATTTGAACAACGGCAGGCATGTGTAAGGAGGAAGAAATGAACCATCGCCAACTAAACGTTTTGGAGGGACGATGGGGGATTTGGATTGAACGGGTGATAAAAACATGTGGGGACCGAGAAAGGCAGAATATCCTCCCAAAGATTTTGAAATTGGAATGAGAGGTGGCGCACACAAAGGAAAAGATGTGATCGTAGAGGGGGACTTGAGCAAGTACTCCTCATCAACGAAAAGGTTTAAAACATTAAAGTTTGAAACCGAATCATCGGGTAATTATTATGGTGTGATAACAGAAAATGAAAATGGGGAGGAAAGAAATTCAAACTCACGAGATGAATCATCATCGCATGAAGATTGTGTTTCGAAAGAAATACGATCATTTTCAATGAAATGTTCTTCTTTGGGGGCCAAAGAAGAAATCATTTCATTGCAATTAGATATTGAGTCATTTTCATCCTCACTTTCAATATCTATTATGCAATGGGCAAAGTCTAGAATGGTTTGTTCCAAAGTAGGCACATAGTCCTCATTTAGTTCAAAACATTCCTCGACTTCGAAAGTCTCGGAAGCAAAATCGTCGTGAGACTCAAATAATAAATCCAATCCATGTTCCCACAGACGATTTTCTTCCCGATAATGATTTTCAATTTTCTCATTCTCAAGAATTCGCAAGCCCTCACTGAATGTCAGAGGTCGAGGTGCGGATCCTTGATAATGGGAACTTTGAAAATTACCATCGGACTTAAACTTAAACTCATTATTATAGGTATTTTCAAAACTATTGCAATTTGTTTCAAAATCCCAATTATAAGTAGGTAAAGGCCCAAAATCATTATCATCATCATCAAAATACACGCACTCCAAAGCTTGACTTTTGTAATACTCGCCTAAACTCATTTTAGACGTTGCAATTTTTTGGGATTCTAAGTATTGACTAAAAGTCAGAGGTTTGCAAGAATTTTGAGAATTATCATAATGATTACCTAAAGAATTGGAATAAGATATGCTTACTCCAAAAACGGCTCGAAGTGGCAAATTCCACAAAGTAGATGCGCGCGTGAGAAATTCGAGCATTTCTAAGTGCACAAATGTGGAAGTCCTGCAAAAAGGTTAGCCAAAAAATAAAAATAGAAAGAAAATACTATGAAATACTAAATCAAAAAAAGTCTAAAACAAGCTCATCCCCGACAACGACGCCATTTTGATTAACGCGTGAAAAGTATGTTCGTGTAAGGACATAATCGTTGTTTTAGTTTCACCACGATAATACAAACAAACCTAAATTACGACTACACTCAACGGGTGAGTATAGCGGTAAGTCGGGTATCAAAAATCCACAGAGACGAGTTGCTAGAATTTATAGGATTGAATACTTCTAAAGAAAAGTGTAAAAGATGATTATACAAAAAAAGGGAAAATATGCATAAAAGGGAAATATTAATCTAGGCAAGTGTAAATAAAACTAGATTAACAAAGCGATAAAAACTATTGGTTACGTCGAATATCCCTCACCCGAGTTAATTTGTATAAAACTGATACATGGGTCGACGAGTTATTACGAATGCGTCTCGTTTTGACAGTTAATTGAACCAAGGGTTGTCATGCCCCTAAATCCACATAAAAGCCTAATAAGATTTTGGCGTCAACAAATAGTCTAAAAATTACGCACGCAAGGTCATAAGCACGGAGCATACATGATATTCCCCGTCAAATCCCGTAGGCATAATAACTAGGACAACGCACCCGAAATAGACCCGTAAACTCCATCACCAAAGCAAAGCAACACATCAACCCGAGTGAGTTCCATCCTAACACAACCTAGACTAAATTAGCTAGAAAGCATATTAAAAACACGATAAAGGGAAGCGGTAAATAAACGCAGTAAACCTACACTAGAAAGCAGCTAAATGAAAGCATGTAGATAAAGCATGTAAACTATATTAGAAAGTAAGAATTAAGGAAATACAAGCTATATTAATGGAGAAGGAATATGAAAGTAGCAATTACAAACCCTAAGGGGTGTCAAACCAAGAGAGGAAGAAGAAGGGCTACCAAATCCACAAACCCTAAGGTAAAACTAACCTAAAATGAATTATATCTAAGTATGAAACCAGAATTGGTTTATATAGTAAGTTACAAAAGAAATAAAGGAAAAAGAAAAGAAAAGGAAAAGATCTCAAAATATCTGGAAATCGCGGTCGACCGCGGCCATGAGGCCGATCGACCGCGCCTTTGGGAAAAAGTGCACTGTCTCCTTTCCATGGCAAAATGCCAAACTGCGGTCGACCAGTACTCTATTTTCTGCAATTCTTTGGTCCATAAAGAGGGGGGAAAGGTTGCAAATGGAAATTGACATAACTTCATCTTTCGAATTCGGAATCACGCACCGTTTACAGCCACGCGAAGATGGTTCACAAACTACTCATCCGTGGAAATTACATGAGCCGAAGATGAAATATGGAATGACTAAAAATCCCTTAAAGTAGCATCTGACAACGAAACTTCTTTGGAATGCAACAGATCTTTACTTTTAGCGTTCCAATACCTACAAAGGTGAAATTAACCCCTACAAAGCATGTGTATATCCAAATCCAAGGTTGTTTGGTTAATGAGCATAAATATAGGCATTTAGGATCGTAAAAGTGCTAGAATGCATAAAGATATAGGGAGAAAATATGCAATATTCGATATAAATCAATAGTATATGAGAGTCGATTAGGGTAATTTGAGTCGATAGGTATAAGTCACGTTAGGATAGGAGCGAGAGAACACACATCGAGAGAGATTCTAGGTTTTCGAGAACTAAGCATTGGGAGGTTCTAGGTCGATCATGTAAAGGAAAAGTTATGGGAGCCTCCATAAATTGAGAGAAGAGTGCATTCTAAAGTTAGGGGAATCTGAAAGTTTCTTGGATCCGGACTGGTCCGCCCCTGGGTGCTCAGATCCGTTCATTTATGTGGAAAATGTAAAATATATAGGACCGGACTGGTCCGATGACCCCGAGCGATTCGGCTTATGTATTTATGGCCCTTCCCGAGATAAATCCTTCCAATTCCCTAATCCTCCCTTTTCCCTCCATATCCATTTTTCCCTCTTTCCCATCCATTTTTCCCCTCCCAAATACACTCCCCTTCCCTCAAAAAGCTTTCCCTCCAAAAGCCAACCATTCCCTCCACCCCCACCAATAAATACACATCCATCCTCCTCTATTTCACCACCACTCCATGAACCCAACTCTCTTACTCTCTCTTCTAGATTCTATCCTCAATCGATTTCTTTCCCACATGGCCAATAGAGCCCTCCCACAAAAATATAACTCCATTAAGGTTATCGACCCCGACAATGATGCCTTCCGATCGAACCAAGAACAAATTTGGTGTGAACATATTTCAGCCATTTACGAAAGCTACACATGGAGCGCCAATTGCGATGTAATGAGCTGACCCAATCCATCACCAACCTCTTCCTTCTAAGTGGGTGGTGTCATTTTCTCAATGAGCCCCACGGAGAGGTATGGGAGGCCGAGGTGCATGCATTTTATGTATCCCTTGTCCGCACCACTAATTTCATTTTTGAAGCTTATGTTGACAGCACTCGCGTTCATTTCTCCTTAGAAATTATCACCAAGAATTAGAGAAAAAAGATGTCCCGAGCCCAGCCCAAAATACGTACCCCAATAATATCACCTCCTTAATAAAGTTGTGTGCATGTCCCGCATCGCACTCGAGAAATATTGGGGTACCGAGACATTCTCGATGGGTCGAATGAACGACAAAGCACGCATCACATTCCAAATAGTCTGCGCCAATATCGTGGAAACTTCAAATGACTCCGCTATGAGCCCCCGTTAGGCGAACCTCATTTATTATCTTTTCGACACCACCACCCCGATCCACCTGGCCCGTATCATCTATAAGGACATTTTTTTGTGGCCTTAGACAAAAAGGGTGCCTCCCATCTCCCTTATGTCCGTCTCATAACTTCCATTCTAACCAATGCCGGCATTGCTCCTCCCACTAGGTTTCCTCGCCTTCCAAATCCTCTTGGGCAGGGCTCCCGCACCAAAAGTGAGAGGCAAAGGGAGATCATCCGATCACGGAGGGAGGATGTTGATGAAGATGAGATGATGATGATGATGAGACATATACGAAAGATGACTTCGAGGAGGAAGATGATGTGGACGTTGACATTTTCATGGGCAAGGGTGAAGAGGAGGAGTATAATGAAGATGACGATTCCGATTTCGAGCCGCCACGAGAAAATTTTGATAGACGCATCACCACACTCGAATCACGACTCGATGGGTTCGTAAATCGATACGATGAAGACAAATGGGCGTACCAGCGCGACATAAGCATGATGCATCATCTCCAGGCTGAGATGTATCGAATAACTATGGGTGCACCTCCATCGGTTTACTTTTATGACCCATACAACCTAAATTCTCCTGACACCTCTCATCCGCCACCATAATAGCTTGCTTTGAGTAGTTTGATTGTGTATTTTTCTCATCTATTGTTTCCACAAGCTTGCATATAGAATATCTAATGGAAATTGGATTGCCTATCCTGTCTTGGTTTATACCTCCTCCTTATTTATGTCTTGGATTTTGTACTTTGTAACATTTTTATGCTTTGTCTCCCTAATTTAGCTTTTTGTCCCTTTGTATTTGGACTTTGCAAAGTCTAAGTTAGGGGGGTACGCATGCGGTTCCAAATTTTACAAAGTTCAAAATGTCTGAAAACATAAAAAAAAAATAGAAAATTTCAAGAATTTCCAAAAATACAAAATTATTTTACTTCAAAATAAATAAAAACTGGAATTTAAATTTTTCAAAAATATCACTGAAATTTTGTTCAAAGTCTCAAATTTGTAAAATCTCAATTGCACAAATCGAAAAGTAACCAAAGATGGAAATTGAGCAAAATTTGACAACTTAATGAATAAGGTGGAGATTAATCACTCGGTGAGATTTCGAGCCTATCGATTTTTTTGAGTTTTTAAATCAATCGGAGTTAATTATTAACTCGATGTTCTTTTCATTGTTAAAATAAGTCGTTGTGATCTCAAAATTATTGTCTTGATCGGTTATGGGAAAAATGTATGAATTTGCCTCAAAAAGCGTGCTAAAACATCTCTAAATTAAAATAATCTCGAGACGATATCGTAACATGATTAGTAATTCAGATAAATGAAGTTAGGCCCTCGTTTGTTTCCCCCCAAAAATATTAGTCATAAAAAGTTGTGAAAAATTATCATTTTTCTAGCCGTTTTGAGCTGAAGAAAATTTTCATTTCGTTTGGTAACATGAAAAACCAACATAGCCCGGAATTGAGAAAAATGTAAAATTCAGAAATTAGGTCCAATTTGTGCGATTATAAGGGGAAAGAAAAGAAAAATAGAAAAATGCTCAACAAAAATAACACGAAAAATAAATTAGAAAAAGAAAAGAAAATGAGAAAAATCCAGGAAAAGCACTAACGGACAGCATAAGAACATTTTTGAATTCTGAATTTCCTTACCATTCCAAAATTACCCAATACACCTTGTAACTCGAAAAAGTCCTAACCGAGTCCAAATTGTGAAATTAATTACTGCGTGGAGAGTTAAAACACGAAAATACAATAGAAAATATTAACTGGTGCGTATAAGAGGCGATGTTACTATTTTCCTAATGACCATAACCCGATGATGAGATCCTGCCACCATAAATATTTTATCTTTCAATTTTGTGTGTGTGAATTCGTGTTCCAATGCATTTACTTTTTATATCATGCACACCGAGAGAAAGTATCCACATTCCAAGTGATTCATTTAGGGGAGTATTCTCGTGATATTTTGATATCAAAACAAAATTTTGAAAAGTAACGTAATGATCAATTGGTGGAGATTTGTTGTTAAATTTTTGGCTCCGCGCATGCACACAAGAAATTGAGACTTGAGCATATAAATATATGGTGATTATTTTTAGAAAGGTTTAAATTATACAATTTTTAGGCATTTTGAATTTTTTTGAGTCAAAACTGAATTTTGTGGGTAAATTCACTACAAACCCTCATGAGACACAACTCGTCCTACTAGGGTAACCTAGGGGTTTAAAGGCTTGTTGCATACGCTAAATGCAATCGCTTGCCCAAGAAAGAGGTATCCTATCTTAGTAAATTATTTTTCAAGAGTTGAGCCTAGTTACGATTCTATTACATTGCTCGGGATGATCAAAGTTCAATATTAGGGGGGTTTGAATAGGCATAAATTATTTCGAGTTACCCCCTTAATTTAGAGGCTTTTATCACCTCATAACTTGTAAAATGCATTGATTTATCTCATATCCTTGCTACTGATATTTCCTATAGACTGCATCAAGTTTCGTGTATTCGTCGTGATTTTTATAGGTATTTTATACAAGTGAAGAGAAGAGGAAACTCAAAACCAAGAAACAAAGGAAGAAAGAAAGGAAGGAACGTCAGAGGGAAAAATAATAACTTTACATATAGAGTTCGAACGAAGGACCGAAATGAAAATTGAAGACCTCGATCTATAAGAACATAGGAAGAAATAATGTCCCAATACGAGTCCCGGATCAAAAGTTATGGAACTTCAAAGATGAGAGAAAATTAAGAGAAAAGAAGAAAAGAAAGAATTCCAGAACTGGGTCGGACTGGTCATTGCCAAAAAAAAATCGATCCAGAGGAGATCCAGACTCTGAATAAAATTCACCATCAAACGAATCTAGATAAAGCCAAAACCAAACCGGTCCAATTCCTTGAGAATCTCTGCATAAAATTGGAAGCCAAACCGATCCGAATAAAATGGAAAACGTACTGATCTGGCTTATACCAGATCGAACCAAAAGACCACGCCAGATAGGTTCGGTTGCGATTTTTCTTATTTTTCTTTTTCAAATTAAGAGTCCAACTTAACTCAAACTCTTGTCATTTTCGTAGGATACTTATTCTAATTACATACCAAACATTAGGGAGTTCTCGTTTTGAGAGTTTTAGAGAGCTTTTGCAACTAAGAACCATACATTTTCATTTCTGTAATATTTATTGAAGTTTAAAGATTTAATTCAAGAATCTTACTTCATTCCAAGTATTGTTTACTTACTGATTTCAATTTCTTTTAGATTCAAGTAGGATTATTCATAGGAATTAGGTTGCAATTCTTTTTTACAAGATTTCTTCCCAATTTTTCACATAGTTATGAATTCATGCACAGTAGGGTTTGTGTTCATTCTTAGTTTAATTATGTCCAGCTAAATTTCCAAGGGTTAGGATGCATGAACCCCACTCAATGTAATTTACAAGAATAGAAAATAGGTTTTGAATTCAATTTTGATCGAATCGTGTTGTGTAGTGATCACAACCATCATAGGCGTTTTAACCTCATTTTCCTTAGGTAATCGAGTTGTTTAAGGATGCGATGTACATGGTTTCTATTGTAACACCGCTTTATTCTTACCTTTGATTGTGTATGATGCAGGCTAGTACCCTCATATATTCATTCCTTAGGATTAATAAAGATTGGGTTTGATCACTTATCTAATTCAAAAGCTAGTATTCTATCTGGTAAATCTACTAGGGTTTGGGGTATTGTATCCAAACCTGCTTTTCATTCATTCATATTCACTTAATTGTAGTAGCGTTATTTCTGTGCACGTAGCGTAGTTCATAATTTAAATTTCATTTGCATTTAGATAATAGAATTTAGTTCCACCATTAATCATCTTTTAGTTTCTTTTCTCGAATCAGTTTAGTCTTTTATTCCTTCGTCGTTACGAGCTTTCGTCCTAGTTCCATGTGGATACGATCCCGACTTACTGGGTTATTACTTACGCAAAAGGCTTATACTTGAGCCTATATAAGCAGGCACTTTAGACACTTTTGTGGTCACACAAACAGGCTTCTCTAGCAAGTAATTAATGGGCTTCATTCAAAATACTAGTCTGATGGGAAAGGCAAACATGTAGTGTCGTAATTTTTGCATGACCCGGACTAGGGAGACACATTCTTTCTCCAAAGTAGTGTAGTTAACTTCTCGACTAGTTTCCTATTGTCATATTAAATGGATCTTTCCTTGTGGGATTCTTTAATGTATTGGGATAGAAAAGCCTATCTGCGACGGTCAAGTACAATAGGAGGGGGAGACCTGGCTACGGAGGCATGAGCACTAGAGGTTGGGTGAAGTATCACTTTTATTCGGTCAAAGACTTCTTGGAATGCCTCATTCTAGACTTCGGTTAAATATTTTTGGAGAAGTTTGAAAATGGGTTCGCAGATTGAATTCTGTTGGCTGATGAACCGACTGATCTACTGTAGTTTACCCAAGAATCCCCGAACTTCCTTTTTCATCCGTGGTGGTGGCATTTCAAGTATGTCCTTTAGCTTAGCAGGGTCTACTTATATTCCCTTCTCACTGACCATGAATCCCAGGAGTTTTCCTTTTGTGATGGTCAAAACACATTTTTGTGCATTTAGCCGCATCTGGTATTGCCACAGTTGTTCGAAGAACTTTTAAAGGGAGGTAATATGAACTTCCCGAGTCTTAAACCTAATGATCATGTCGCCCACATAGACTTCAACCTCCTTGTGAATAAGATTGTGCAAGATGGTTGTGGTAGCCCTTTATTAGGTATCCCCGATGTTCCTGAGTCTAAATGGCATGATAGTATAGCAGAAGGTTTCCCATGGGGTGATGAAGGCAATTTTCTCCTGATTGTCAGGGTGAATCTTGATATCATTATATCTTGTGAATCCATCAACAAACGACTTCAAGGCATGGATAACGGTGTTGTCCATAAACATGTTGATGTTGGGTAACGAGTAATTGTATTTTTGGGATGCTTTATTCAAATCCTGATAGTCGATGCACATGCAGACTTTTGCACCAGACTTCGTCATGGGGATGATGTTAGTGAGACATATAGGATATTTGACTACGCGAATGAAACCCATGGTCAATTATTTGACCATTCCCTCTTTGACTTTGAGGGACCATTTAGTGTAGAGTTTCCTTGGCTTCTGTTTGACTGGCTTGCAATCTGTGAATGTCAGGATCTCATGCTGAGATATATCTGGGTCAATGTTGGTCATATCATCATATGACCATGAGAAGACGTACATAATTCTTTCAATGGCTCTTTAAATTGTGCACGCTCATATTTATTAAGGGTGGAGCCTATCCTAATCTCACACTAATGGCTACTAGAATCAAGATTAATAACAATAGTCTCATCATCATTTATTTTAATGCAGTTATGTTGTTTGTTATTCTCCATATTAAGATTAGTTAATAATCATTCGTTTGTAAAATTTTCATCATTAAAAGTTTGTTTGGAATCAAGACAATTAATGTAAGGAATAACAAGATACTCAAAATCTTCATTTATATATTTTTTAAGAAAAATAACATTGAGAACCTCATCAAAAGAGGTCTCAGTTACATTGATATCAGGAAAAGGAAAAACAACATTAGGTAAAGAGACTTGGGTAGGCTAAACTGTGAGGTCAAGTTGGATCTGAGTAGGTTGGATGGGTATGACATTCCAGTTGAGGAAAGGCATGTTAGTAACTTTTATTTGAGTGGATGGGTCTGATGGGGTCAACATCTGAGCAAATTATGTAGAGATTCAACCCTAGTGTCTGCAGGTCAAATGAGTCTTCGAAATCACTTTCCTCAGAGTCCTTGTAACTATCATGGCTTTCTCAGTGAGAGGTTGCACTTCATTTTTGTAGTTTTCAGCCCAAGAGTTACTGTCTTGAAAGAATACTTATAGCCCTGATCTCATCTTCTTATCAACCTGGTCGTACCATGGTTCAGGGAAGCCACAAAAGAGGAACTTTTCACCCTCCTTGATAAATATTTCATTCAAAAAGTCTCTCGAAATAGTCTTTTCATCTTCTAAGCCTCTTTTCAGTTTTGATCAATAGAGTTCTTTGAGTTCATTTAGTGAAGACTGTTAAGCCAAGCCACATGGGGAAAAGGCCTCCTTTAGGACTATGGGCTCAAGGATCCTTTATTGTCATGACCCTAGACCCATTCCAGGCATAAAGTGCATGTTCTTAAACATCTAAATTGCATTGATGTTGGCATAAGGGTTATATTTAGGACATAATCAATCTTTGAAACTACCTCCTATTGGGAGGGGAAGTGAAATAACTCAAAAGCTAGAGAGGAGAATGTCATTCATCCCATGCTAAATTTTTAATACTGGATTGCTAGTGCTAGAATTGTCTTTGCTGTCATCATCCCCCAAAATGGTGATAACCTAACCCTTAACGAAGAATTTCAGTTTCTGATGAAGAGAAAATGATACCCCTTGGAAGTTGTAGAGCTATGGACGGCCAAGGAGTAGATTCAAGCCTGTAGGTATGTCAATGACTTGGAACTCAATGATAGATTTTATAGGGATCTCTCCTACTGTGACTTTTATGGACCTCATTACTTCTCGATGAGCATTATTATAAGCACGCATGACGGGGGAAGTGGGAGTGAGATCACCAACTTTCAGTCCCAAACAGTTGAAGGTTCTAAGATTACAAATATTAAAGGCAGATTCGTTGTCAATAAGTGAAACTGGGACTATCTTCCCCAAGAGTTCAATGGATATATTGAGGCTATAATTATGATTACAATCAAAATTCGGTATCTCTTCTTCAGAAAATAAGAGGGGTTTGGAAGAGCTCAATGACCCAACCATGTTTATGGCTTCTTCGAGAGTAGTTGAAGGAGGGACTGTGGGTCCTGTGAGGAGTTTTATAAAGCCATTTTAGTGAAACTGAGAGGATATGAAAAGCACCCATAGGATGATATTGGCTTTGATCTCTTTGATGATCATTTCTAGCATCAGAATTTATTAGGTAACTCCCTTTTCCCTTATCCATTTTGATTGTATGAGGAATCGTATGTTTATAGTGTCTCCCTAACTTGGTCATATGATTCATTGAGGCGAGGAAGAACAAGAACCCCGTGGCTTCATCTACCTCGAGCTAAACAGATACTTTATTGATTTTTCCAAACAAATATTTGAAGGATGTCATTTCACACTATTTAGCTAGTGGACTGACTTCTTCCTGGCTTGGGTCATCATCTGAGTTATCAAAATCATCCACCATCTAGTGGAGACTATGTATTTTTGCTAAGAGTAATCAATGCATTCAACAACCTCAACGGTTTCATCTTACAAATCTTCCCACTAGGAAGGGAGGTGCAAGATTGAAGGGACTAACCATAGATGAAGCTTTAAAGCGATGAGTAACTCAAATATAATGTAGATTCCACTTGTCTGTCAAAAGGTACCACCCATCCATCTGATTCCTGAGCCCACTTTTAGTCTTTCATGAATAAGCTATTAAATTTTTTATAATCAATGATCATCTCAGCAAGCAATTTCATCCCAAACTCTAAGAGTTGGTTCAACATAATCAGTAACTCCATGTATCTCCTCTCAGATCGGGTGAGAACGATAATGCAGGCCCTTGTAAGGAGTGATAAAGCTTGACCAGTGAAGCAGGTAAGGTGTAGGAGAAATTATGGGCAAACTTTGATCAATTTATGTGATATTATAGGCATGATGGGTGCTTTGTTGGGCACGATTTGAGTATATGGTTTAAATTTTAGGTCACTTTCTAGAAAGATAGCATATGTATGTGTTGGAATTCGGTTATGGGTGGCATTGGGTTTAGGATTAGACAGTGGGGCGATGATACCCCTATTAATTAGGCCTTAAATCACATTTCTAAGGTGGAAGCATTGGTTGGTGGTATGACCTATAGATTGGTGGATATCACAACGAGCATTTGGTTTGAAGTTTTTATGGAGTGGTTTTGGTAATAGACGAGGGTCCAAGGGCTTGATGATATTTTGACTTAATGGGGCCTGGTAGACTTTAGACATGGGAGCATGGACCTCAGTGTATTCTTTATTAGCGGGATTAGGTCATTTTTCTGGTACCCAAGAGGTAGCAGGTTGAGACTGTAGCACTAGAAGACTTCTCATACTTTCAGGGAGTGAACTATTCAGTCACTTTATTCAGTACAAATTCGACTTTAGTTCCTTAATTTTTATACCATCCTCTCGAAGGGGTCAAACGTGTGGGTCGTTTTATCCTCTAATGGATGCTCTGATATGAGGCAAGAAGTTTATCTTCATTATACTGATTTATTTCTCCTTGGAGGGTCGATTGATCATGGTAGTAACTTTCTCTCTCTACCTTCCTATGAAGCTATTAAATGTTTCCCTAGGGTTTTGCTCAAGAATCTCTAGTTCTCGATGCATAGCCTCTAGCTCCTCATTATACTTGTACTGAGACATGAATTCTTAGGAGACATTTTCCCAATTATGGATCCTGGATTCTTCAAGGGATAGAAACCATCAAAGGCACTTTGTTTCAAGGTCTGATGGAACATCTGGGCCATTATCTCTTCGAAGGCACCAAGGAGGGTCATGGCTCAGTGATAGCTTTGAAGCTGAACAATTGGGGGTCAGTTTCCCCTAAATTTCTTGATGTCTATATTCTTGAACTTTTTTGGCAGTCGGGCCTTTGGATAGGGGGACATATTTGTGCGGTTCATGTAATTCATAAATATCTTGACTTGGTCAAACTTTTTTTATAGCATTTTTAGGTTTTCCTTGACCTCATTTAGTGCCTCCTCTTTGGGATCCACAAGTACTGGAAAAGTAGCCCCAGGTTAGGCAAGGTTCAGAATAGGGGCTGAGTTGGCAGCGGCCCATTAGTAGGTGGGCACGCAGAGTATGCTTATACTCTTTTGGGACCCAAATAAGCCCGTGAGAGGGTGGACTCATGGCATGAGGAAAGAGAACCTCGGGTTCTTTGGTAATCTGGGCTCAGTAATTATACATTTCATGGACCTCGATTTGAAGGTTATCAATCTTATCACTGAGTTGGGTAAGACGGTCATCAGATCGGGATGGACATTTGGTGCTTGGTCAGTGTTATCAATGAAGATCTTGTGAAGGTAAACCCCAAAGTTGGATGAAGTAGAGGAAGAACCGATGGAGATTGAGGGAAGTTTGATGGAAGACCGAAGCCAATAGGGAGCAGAGCCAGGCCATAAATGGGTATGTGATCGACCTGAGAGGGAAAATGGTTCAAATTTATTTTTGAAAGAAGGATGGAATTTTTTGGGGGGTATTTTGGAAGGAGGGGAGAAAATATTTTTGGTATTTTTGGTTTTTGGAAAAGGAGAGGGTTCAAAAATATGTAAGACATGGTTTGACTTGTTTCCAGACTCATGGACGGAGTCCTATTTTGAAAAGAGGAGAAATAGCGTATAAATTCGGGCAGTACGTCGACTCGAAATTTCAGCAGAGTCTCACATGATAACAAAAATAAATAAATATGATTGTCCTAGGTTTGACACCTATATGAGGTTTATACACTTGCTGTTAGTGTAACATTTTCCCTTTTGGCATGACTTCCACGATATACCTCTTTCTTATAACGGTAATCATTCCTCAGTACGTGTGTATAAGCCATTTGATATAACTGAGTGTACGTGAATTGACTCACTATATACCTTATGGGGACAGTACGTTCGAGAGAAAATTTGATATACTTGACATACATGAATGAGTTCCCTATTATATACCTCCCGTCATGAGTTCGATCAAGTGGTATGATGCGGGCGAAACCGTTTGATATATGTCCAAGGTACAAGGCTAATAGAATGTGAGAGTCATATTGCTTAGTCTAACTGCAACTCGCGAGACCATCTCTCATCACAAAGTGACCCCCCAATATGGGACAAAATTTTGGTCAATATTTCCATGATCTTGGTGATGTAGTGCAGAAAAATACATGAGTCTTAATTAGTATATGATGGAGAGAAAGCATTTTTTTTTTTTTGTATGATGAGTAAAGGGAGTACTATGCTAATGGGGGAGCATATACAAGTATTATGGAAAGTAAATCTAACATGGAGACTATACTACACATGGATATATGTGAATGAGCAAGTGACATGGGAATATATAAAAATGAGTGTGTGTGGTGGTGAACATATACATGGATCAACTATAAGTGATGTGTGGAATGTGTAAGTGAGCATGGAGATATATACAAGTGTGGAAAATGTGGGTGTGTGTTATTGAAGCCAAAGCCTGGATATTCTAAGTGGAGTGTGGAATATGTGAGTATAAATGAAGTTAAGTGGAAGTGTATGAAGTGTACATGGAGAGTACATACAAGTGTGTGAAGTCTATAGATGAGCGAAAAATGATATATACATGAGAGAGAGATATACACAAAAAGAAAATTAAGGACTAAAGTGAACATACAGGTAGGTGAATATGCAGACATACTGAAAAGAATAACACCCATCTATAAAACAGAATCTAGTCATCTTAAAATGTTGTCCCCATAGGAGTCGCGACTGTGTCCATCCTGAGGGGGTCCTAGAAGGTCTTCCCCCTTCTAGCATGCACGTGGAATTATGCACTTTCTTAGGGAACTCGGCTAGCATCGATGTGGACTAATATGTAGAGATGGAGTTGCCAACCTATTTTTCACAAAATAGGCAAAATGATGCTGTCGCCTCAAGAGAACGGCATCAAGGACAATGCTAATGCTTGTGAAATCGGGTATTTCAAAGTTCAGGAGACTATGTTACGAAATGGTAAAGTGTTAGGAACCCACCTTACCATTTAGGTTTCTCTTGGGCATGTGTTAATCTTCTCATGTTTAACTACGCAAAGTGCTTGATGATATGCATTACATAATGGAGAATCGAAGCGCTTAACTCGTGTCATGGAAAAGGATAGAATGAGGTCATCCTTAGGAGTGTTCCTAAAATAATAATTCAAAATATAGTGTAAGTGTTTTCCGATTCACAAGTCATTATAGAACAACGAATGTATGTATCAGATAAGAAACAAGCATGCAAGCTTATATAAACCATTAAGAAAAAAAAATTTATAAGGGAGGACTCGAGTCTAGGGATTTACCCAAGACACTTACATAGCCTAAGGGGCCTCAAAGTCCATGTACTTCGAAAATAACATAGGGTGGGGATTAACCCATAAATCCAAATGAGCAATTTCTATTATATGTGTGCGTAGAGATAGATTTGGTATGTGTGAGGATGTGTTGTGAGAATCTCTCCTTTGGAATTTATAGGTAAACTCTATTTTTCTTGTTTTGGTTTTTTTTATGAAAATAAAGTATGTGCAGATACAAATAATAAAGGTTTGAGATTAAGGTATATGATGTAATGAAATAAATCTCTAAAGTATAAATAAAGCAAGAAACGCTAAAATAAGAGAATTTAAAGACAAGGGTGGAGAATTGGACATCCTTATGAAGACTTGAAGTGGATATTGATTGTAGATGCGTTGCTCTCACAATGAAATGATGGTGGAGTGAGAAGATGGGGAGAATTTACTAAATAAACTGTGAAAATGATGGAAAGAATGTGGGAGATGGGATTTTTAGGAGGGAAACCTCTCTGAATTCGAGAGAATGTTCTCTGAATTGCTGAGAGGGATATTCGAGGGTGCTTTTAAAAATAAAGTCATGGACTCTAATTATAGGGACAAGGCGGTTCCAATCGGTAGGGTCCTTGACCTGCCTATTAACATAGACTATTGGGTCCTGGGGTACCATTCGACAGTCTGAGACAGATTTTCAAAAAAATGGTTGTAAAATGCAAACTATAAGTCAGAATCGTGCACGGGGCGGACCATTAGAAAGGGTATTCAGAAAATTTTATGAATCCATAAAGTCACTCTGGGGTTCAGGAGTTTACTGAGGTCAAATGGGGACCAGAAATACTCATTGGTGAGTAGACGAGAAATTTGTGGAGGAACAAGAATCGTTCATCCAAAATATAAGGCAAATTTGTGCATGGGATGAACTGTTAGAAAAGGTACTCAGTGCCCTTTGATATTTCATTCATCTTCATTCGGTTTGGATAGTTGAACAAGGTCAAATGGGGTCCGAAAGAACCCAATGACCCATAGGAGTAAAATTGGTCATTTGTCCATACCGTAAAACTGATTCATGCATGGGGAAAACCATTAGAAAAGGATTTCAAAGCCCTAAAAAGATTCATTCAGATTTGTTCAAATTGGAGAGTTGATCGGGGTGAAATGGGGTAGGGGATTGCCTGGTGGCCTCTAGATTAGTTTTAGGGGTAAAACGGATCGTTCGTCCGTACCCTAAGATCGATTCGCGCATGGGGCGGATCATTGGAAAGGGGATTCCGAGCCCTTCGAAGATTCATTAATCTTTCACTCAGGCGAGGAAGTTGATTGCAGATAAACGGATCCCAAGGGTGCCAGATGCTCTCTAAATCAGTATTCGGAGTAAGACCTAGGGATTTCAGCGAATGCATAAGTGTTAGGGACCTAAGGAGGTTCTTAAGGGGTCCTAGTATGGGGTGTCTACACACATAAACTCAAACGTACTATTATGTACATTGATAGGGATTTCTATATTTGAAATTTTGATGTTTAATTATGTATATATAATATTTTCATCTAACTTTAGTTTTTTTTAAAAATTATTTTCATGCATTTCAAACTTCAACTCAATTTGAGTATATTACGAATTATTTTTTAACATATTTTGAGCTCCAAAAAATTTCTTGCATTTCAAACAATTCGTGCATTTCAAACTTTGACTCAATTTAAGCTCCAAATAATTTCGTGCATTTCAATTAGCCCACTTGAGGGTTTTAAATAACTTGAGTTTTTTTCCAAATAAAATCCGTGCATCGCAAACTTCGACTCAAGTTGAGTCTATTACATTTGATGTAATATTTTGAAAGCCAAACAATTTCGTGCATTTCAAACTTTGACTCAATTTGAGATCCACATAATTTTACTCATTTTGTGCATTTTAATTGTGCGATTATATATATAAATATATTTTATTTTTATATATAACTTTGCTTGTGTCTTTCTTAACTTCTTATATATTTTTTTGGACACTGTCGGTCCTAAACCTGGATAAAGGAGGATGGTTGCATTAGGTAGCTGCAGCCAGCGTAAAACTTTTTATGATCCTTATGAACATGAAACAAATGAATATACCTCCTAATACTAGGGCATTCCCATTAAGTTATGCGTTGCGCATACCTTTGGGTGTCTCAAAAATAGGTAAGGGCATTGCGTCTGCCACCGGGTGTCTCAAAAAATAGGCAAAGGGCGTTGCATCGACGCTCGGGTGCAATGAGAAATAGGAAAGGGTTCCTGTAACAATTTGAATGTGTGCGGGAAAAAAACTAGTATAGAATAGTATCTTTAAGTTAGAAACTTGGAACATAAGAACTATGATAGGGAAAGGATGAAGTTAGTGGATACAGTGATAAGAAGTAAAGTTAACATAAGTTGCTTACAAGAAGGGAAATGGGTTGGTGAGAAATCTAAAGAAATAGAAAATACAGGATTTAATTATATTATACTGGAAACATAGAAATACGAAGGAAGTCAAAATAATAGTAGATAACAACCTTAAGGATGAAATCATAACCGTTATTAGAAAATGTGATAGACTTATAAAACTGGTAGTATGTGAAAATATAATTATTAATGTTAGTGCTTATGCATCCCAAGTAGGATTAGATGAGCACATTAAAGTACAATTTTTGGAATAAATGGATAAACTAATTCAAGAAATACCGGCAAGTGAAAAAATCTATATAAGAGGAGATTTTAATGACCATGTAGGAGAAAATCGTGTAAGATATGAGATAGTGCATGGAGGATATTGTTTTGGATATAGGACCGAAGGTGGAGAGTCTACCTTAGATTTTGCGATGGCTTATAATTTTATAATAGTAAATACATGTTTTAAAAATAAGGTTGAACACTTAATAACTTGTAAAAAGGGGAAAGAATAAGATCGAAATAGATTTTTTCGTTACTAGGATAGGAGGAAATTAACATGTAAAGACTACAAGGTTATCCCGAGAGAGAGCTTAACCTCACAACATATGATAATGGTGTTGGATATAAATATTAAAAATAAATCACGAGTGCAAAAAAGAAGATTAATCCACGAACTAGGTGGTGAAACTCAAAAGGATATAAATTAGAACTATTTACAGATAAAATATTACATAAAGCATAATGGAATACCGAAGAGAACACTAACATAATGTGGGATAAAATTACCACGTGCATTAGAAGAATATCAAAAGAAATTCTTGTAGAATCAAAAAGCATGGGGTGAAAATCTAAAGAAACTTGGTGGTGGAATGACGAACTAAAAAATATAGTAAAAATCAAAAGGAATTGCTTTAAAACATGGGAAACAACTAGAAATGAAGAAAATTTTAAGAAATATAAATGGGCTAAAAAGTAAGTAAAGAAAATGGTAAGAGATGCTAAGTTAAAGTAACATGATGGTCTTTATACAAAATTAAGAACATAAGAAGGAGAAAAATAAAAAATATAAAAGACGTTAATAACGTTAAGTGTATTAAGAGTGGTGATTCGAGAGTTCTAGTCAAGGATGATGAAATTATGGAACATGGCAAAACAACTTCAAGAGGTTTTTGAACGGAGATAATGGGAGTAGATTTGATATAAAGGAACTTAGAGAGGCTGAAGAAATTAAATTTTTTTCTATCATAATTAGGACAACAAAGGTTAGGATTGTCCTAAACAGACGAAAACATTGGGGGCTTTAGGACCAAATGGTATCCCTATTGAGGTTTGAAAGTGATTAGGGTAAGAAGGAGTATCATGGCTTAAAAAATTATTTAATAGAAATATAATGGCTTATAGATTGTCTAGTGAATGAATAAATAGTATTTTGGTACCTATTTATAAAAATAAAGTGGACATGAAAAGTTGTTCAAATTATTGTGGTATTAAGTTAATCAGTTGTACAATAAAACTTTAAGATAGAGTGGTTGAATATAGATTGAGACTAAAAACATCAATATCTGATAATCAATTTGGGTTTATGCTTGGGAGGAAGCAATTTATTTATTGAGTAAATTAATGGAAAGGTATAGGGAGAATAAAAAGGTCCTTCATATGATTATTATAGATTTGGAGAAGGCGTATGATAGGATACCAAGAGATATAATATGGTGGGTTCTACATAAAAAATGAGTGACTAGTAGATATATTGATGTGATCAATGATATGTATGATGGGTCCATGACTATTGTAATAGCATTAGTTGGAGAAAGTAGTGAATTAGGTATGCACTGAGGTTCATCACTAAGTCCTTATCTCTTTGCTCTTGTTATGGATGAGTTGAATGGACAAATACAAAATGAGGTGACGTGGTGTAAACTATTTACAGATGACGTTATTTTAGTATGAGACTAAGACGGGTATTAATGATAGATTAGAATTAAGGAGAGAAACTATAGAAATAAGAGGACTTAAAATAAACAGGACTAAAAAAGAATATGTGGAGTTAAATTTTAGTAGTAATCGGAGGACAAACGGAGATATGGTGAAATTCGAGGGTCAAGAAATACCTAGAAATTATCATTTTTGTTACTTAAACTCAATTATTCAAAAAGATTGAGATATTACTGATGATGTTACTCATGGGATTAAAGCAGGTTCGGTTATGTAAAGTGCTACCGGCATATTGTGCGATAGGCATTTACCTTTAAAGCCAAAAGGGAAATTTTATAGGATGTCCACTAGACCCTCTATGTTATATGGAACAGAATGTTGGGCTACCAAAAAACAAAATCTGGAGAGTGTGGCGGAGATGCAAATGCTAAGGTGGATTTGTGCTAAAACTCGAAAGGATAAATTAGAAATGAAAAAATTTGTGAAACGGTAAAAGTAGCTCCTATAGAAGATAAATTGAGAGAAAATCAACATAGATGGTTTGGACACGTCAAGCATAGATCAATGGATGCTCCCGTAAGAAAGAGTGATTTAGTTAGTAATGATAGTAATGCAAGGGATAGGGGTAGTCCTAAATTTACTTTGTGGGCTATTGTAAAAATGGACATGATATAATGTGGTTTAATAGGAGATATTTTATTGAACAGAATTGAATGGAAAATAGGATTCATGTTGCCAAGACTAAACAAAATGGAACGAAAAAATAAGATTTATGTAGCCGACCACAAATAATTAGAAAAAAGCTTTGTTAAGTTGCATATGTGAATATATATATAAGGGATCATGGTTTTTTCACTATTTACATGAGATCATATAAACCATCTTATATGTCATAAGCTAAATTAATCATGTTCTACCTATTTTAGCCCTCAAATATTTGAATTCCCCCTCTTTTTCACGCTCAAATTTATTTTCCACTCTTTATCAAAATTCAAAAACAAGGGTCAAATAGTATTGTATACATTTTGGTCTTACATTTAAACTTTTTACTCCAACTACCTCTTCTCACCCTCTCCTCTCACATTTACCCTCAAACATTTACCCCATCTCTCCGGCTTATCTTCAGTGTCCTCACTTCTCAGGAGGTTTCTCTTAGGTGATTTTTTTTCTTCTTTCTCCATATCAAGTTTTGGATTTATGCGATTTTAGGAATCAATATATGAATTTGAAGCTAATTTATGTTGTTCTACTACTATTGTCGATATTTCTAATTTTTTTGGTGATTTAATTAAAATTCAACACGAAAACTATAAGCTTTTTATTTTGTAGATCCAGGTTCAGATTTATCTTCAAATATAATGTTTTGTTTCTAAATGATCAACATGTTTGTGTTTTAGGGGTATTTGATTTTGTTTCTAAATGTCCACCAAGATTCTGTTATGTTATGGTTTGGGGGGTATCATTTGATTCAGTTATGGTTTTGGGGGTATCTTAGATTTCTATCACATTTGATTATCTTATGGTTCTTTTTGGTTTAATATTGTAATTTCATATTATTTGCAATTTTAGAAAAGAAGTGTTTTAGAAGAAGGTATGCATTCGTGATTCGCTATTTACAACTTGTGATTTTTCCATCATTATAGACCCTGAAATACTACATACAATCTTACTTTGAAATTATTTATAATATTTTTGCTTCCTATATAGTTTTTTGGTTTTAAAAATTTATTTGATTTGATTTCATAAATGTGATTCTTTGATAATTAATATATTTGGTGTGGTTAGTTTTTTTTATAAATTTATGAAGTTCACTAGCAATTGATGGATATTTCTTTTGAATTTTTTCTAAATTTGTTATCTCTATTGAAATTATGTTACCGCTTGCACAACAAATGTCTAATTAAATGCTACATCCTATATTTTTCCTTGATAGTGTGTATTCTTGCACATACCAATGTTATATATGATCAGTTGTTACTTTTATTTTGATTCCAATGACTCCTTAGTCATGTATTTCTTTTTAATTTGATAATTTGCCTAAACAAAATTATTTAACGTTTATATGTTTATCTTCTTAGGTTGAAGTTGGTGATTGTATATGCCTGCGTTGAAAATTATCCTAACTTTTAAGGTTATATAAGTTTTGAAAAGAAGTCAAAGTAACATAGATTATGATATTGGTACCATTTAATTTAACTTGGAGCTTATATATTCATATTATGTTTTGTGTCAAGGTGATAGAGTCCTAATGTTACAACACTTCCTACATATAAGGAAATCAAGAATCCCCTCACCGTTACACTCCAACACATGTTCATCTCCACCATATGTGTAGTTATTTATTCTTACTAAATCCCTTCAAATAGGTTATAAATGCATTACACTGTAACAGTTCACCTATTCAATAAAACCAATATTGTGTGTTGCGTAAGAGCATTATATATATATATATATATATATATATATATATATATATATATATATATATATATATATATATATATATATATATATATATATATATATATATATTATTGTTTTGATTACTATTTATATCATTGTTATTACATTAATTTTTTATATCATTGAAAATGTTCGTGTGATAATTTTATTTCTAAAATGCTCATACATCATGCTCCTCTAAATCCCATTCTTTTCTGTACTGTGTACGATTATCAAATTTTGCATCTCATCAGGTTCCTTTTTGTATAAAAATAATTTAAAAATATTAAGTGCATCCTTATGTTCACACATAGCGAACTATGTAGAACATTGCACTACATTACTATACACTGAGATTCTAATAATGTTTTGTTATTCCCTACTCATCTTTTCATTTTATGATGTATTCTTTTCTTCCTCATAGGTATTGAACAACTTAGTGGCCAAACCCCCGTTTTCTCTATGGGTAATTTTTTTAACGTATAAGCACCTTTTCATGTTCTCTTTGCTTTCTGGTAATAATAATGATTTACCTTTTCAAATGAGTAACTTTTGGTACATCAATTTCCTTCTTTAAAGTTTTATCCTGAAAAAATAAGAGAAACGATTAGTTTTTGTGGTAAGTTTGGGACATTATCTATTGGGAATCGACTTTGCATGGTTACTATCCTTTCAATATTTTTCGAATGAGTACCATTTGTTCTAAGTGGTTTTTTAAAATGATGTAAAGAAACTCATTTTAATTATGATATTGATTTGTACTAAAACTTTGTGGTATTTGGAATTGGAGTCAATGTCCTACCTTTATTGGTACCCATGTTAGAAATGGATCATCATGGTTGTATTTGAATTGAATGGGATGAAATGCATTTTTTAAATCTCCTTTATTTGTCTTTGCATAGGTGGCTTATGTTTTTATAACTTATGTCTATATGTATAGTTATCATAAGTTACTTTTATTATTTAAAATTATACTAACTAGACAGAATGGTATAGCCAACTTAGATTCAGTCTAATGTATAAATTATTTCTTTAACTACATACATGTTAGATTATTTATTGGAAAAGCTCTATATTTGTTACTTGAAAGAGATATAGATTTGAAGCTCATATGTTATGGAGTTAAATATCAATGTATATTATAGTGCATTGATAATCAAAACCCAAAGTGTTTGGAGATTTTAGTTTATATATTTGATGTTTATGTTGATAATTGATACTATAAGATGTTTAGTTCATATTTTCTATCTTATTATTTAATACATTGTTAAAATTTTCGCTTTAGGATCTAGGTAGTAAAAATATATTTTTTTAAATAATATAACAGTAAATGTAATGGTATTACTGTAGACCTATATTTTGATTTTAATTGTATGTTTAGAAATTTATGCACGTGTATTTTACCTTAGTATTGGATTGTGATATCTTAAATAATGCACTGAGGTAGGTGTAGCTTGTGGTTGTCTTACATAAACTAGTTTGTATGTATCTAGTAGCGTTATTGGCATGGGTAAGTATATAAGTTTTTAACCCTTTCTTTTGGGTTGAAAATAAAGTATGTTTAATATTATCACTTACATGTTGTAATGGTTGTTATCAAACAAAAGTTGTACGCCCTATATTTCTTAGTTAATTACCTTATTTATTTTTGCCAATCTTAGGTAGTTCGATAATGCCTTCAATTAATGAGTTCACTTTGATAATAATTCCATTTTCATTAGGCACGAATATTATTAACTTTATCTTTGACTAAATAGGTATATTTCCATAGCATTATACAATTAGTGAAATGTATGCTATCTTCTTTGTGAGTGTTCTACTTTTCTCAATCAACAACTTGATAAAAGGATGTAAAAATTGGTTCAAATTTTGTTAATAGATGAGTCAACTGGTGCACTTGATAATGTATCAGATATATTTTCTCGAGAAACAATTCTGAAGATTATGTACGGTTGAATGGTTGTTATGGTGGCACGATATCTATCCGCTATACAGAAATCTAATTTCATTATTTGGATCAATGATGGGAAAGTTATGGAGTGAGGGTCTCACTCTAATCTCCTTTCCACAGGCGAAGTATCGGACTCCCCATGTCTGTATATTTTAGTATTAAGTAGAGGTTGGCTAGAGGTTTATATTTGTTTCAATATAAAGATTATAAGGGGGGATAAATCCATGAAAATTTAGTGGGTCCATGGTTGAGACGATGTCCCAAACTTCTTCAATGCTTTTACATTTTCTTATCCCATTCTTACTTTTAAATTCTATTCACAAAGAAGCTTAAATGATTTGCTAAAATTTTAATACTATTGGTGAAATTGCTTGAATTGAATTTATTGATTTATTTAAAACATTTACTAGAGATACTTAGTTTTTTTTTACATATTAGATATTTGCATTAGTGTCTAACATGATACTAGAAAATCATGCATAAATCAACATTTAATATCTTAGTCTTTATCCTAAAAAAATTTATAAGAGAGAAGAGATTTCCCACAAACATCATGTGGATGAGGAGGATAAGGGTCCTCAGAGCTTGCTCCCAAAGTATCAGGAGTCAAAGAAGATCGACAAGAACATGTGCCATGACATGTACATGAAGGTAAAGGGTAATGCATTTAAGAATAAGCACATTATGATAGAGATCATCCACAAGTTAAAGGCCTAGAAGACTAGAGAAAATACTTTGTCTGACCGGTTCAAGGCTAAGAAGGCAAGGAATAAGAAAAGTAGGGGAAGAAATCGTGCCAGGAAGGAGGAACAATTGGCCCAGGGACCTATAGAAAGAGCGCCACTAGCAATAGCAGCAGTAGGACTTGTATAATCTCCAACTGAGATTAGATGGTCCTCCCAAGGGGAACCATACTTCATTATAGATAGACATAAAGGGTTTTGAAATGTTTATATATGTTATGAACAAAAAATTGAATTTTCGGACTTTAGATGAGTTCATAAGACCATTTTGGACATTTAGAAAGAGTTCTTATAATTTTATGTAGAGTAATGGGCAGACTAACATAATTGTGTGCAAATAAAGGAAAAATGGGAAGTTATATCTGGGTGTTATAGACGAAGTTCAAAACTCTTTTTCAGTTATTGATTGTCGTCCACCCATCATCATCATTATTAAATGTTCATTTAGATTACCATAAGTCAAAATTAGTTGATTTTCATATTATTTCAAGTTATTCTTCAAACAGAAGTACCAATCATATTATAGCATTTTAGAGTTAATTGAATTTCCAACATATGTTGCAGGTCAGAATGCCTATGCGTACTTTATGAGGTTGATGATATTGCGCTTGGTCAGTTGTTATGCACTTACTTATTAATTCCTTGATCAAGAATAAGGTATACAATTTAACTATACTGCATTCTTAATATAAGAAAGTAATGGAATTCTATATTAGTTTAAAGTGTCTTTCAGTGTAATTTTTGACGTATTGAAGACTAGACACATGGATGAATGGTATGTACATGTCTTTCATGCACAACACATTGGATTGCTGAAACCATGATATTATTTTGGTACATTTCACTAATGTGTTATAAGCAACGAGCACACTAAGAAATAGATTATAGCTTTGTCGTCGGTATGGCATCCACTAGCATTGTCTTGAATCCACTTTCTCAATTCAAAATGCATAATTTGAGCATAAATCAACTTTTAATATCTTGGTCTTTCTCCTGACTTTCTTCTTTTGGCATGCTTATTTAAATTTTAGTTGTTGTCCAATCTTTTAGTTTTGCAGGATTTGGTTGTCAATTTTATGTGATAGAGCAATGAAGATTTAATGGGATCAAGAGTATTGACATATATCGCATTTTAATTTATCGATGGACTCATAAGGGCGATACATAAAAGACTAGGAATAGTTGATTTTAATTGATAATTAGGTTTATTTAAATTTTGTTGTTGGGTTATTTTTTATTTCTTGAACAAGGTGGATATTCTTATAAATAGAGGAAACTCCGTCCAATTTTTTTTTAAATATTTTACAATTATTTATGTTATATAATAAACATTTTGAGTTACGTATTGGTGATATTTCCATGAATTGAGTTAATTTGATGATTTTATTCATAGGATGTTTAGGACAGACTATTAGAATTATTGTTACAGACTATTAGTGTTGTTCGCGCATTTTTTTTATTTCTTAAATAGTGTGGGTAGTTCTATAAAAAGGAATTTATGTCAAAAATTTGTAAACTGTATAACACTATTTGTATTATATATAAAACTTTATGACTTAAATTATATAGAACTTTATACTTTAGAAAATTATCTTCATGGCTTCAGGAACAGGGCATACCCTAGTTTGTGTGTGTGTGTGTATATATATATAGGAGAGAGGGAGAGAGAGGCGGGGGATAAAGATACATACATTTAAACACATACACACTGAAACACACACATATTCAAACACGCATACACACATAGAGTGACACACAGAAACACGCCAAAACACACACACGTGCAATAAAACACACACAAACATATAAACTAAAATGTATATCTATATCTCTCTCTATCTCTATCTCTCTCTCTAGAGAGAGAGAGAGAGAGAGAGAGAGAGAGAGAGATGGAAACCTTGGCTAAAAAGACCACGAGTGAGATAGAGGTAACAGAGAAATGGATAGAGAGAGAGGGAACAGTAAAATAAAAGAAAGGTCGAAGTGTATCGAATTTATACCCAAGCCTTGATCAAGATTTTGCAAAGTGACCCCTTGAACAATCAAACAATTAAACTTAGTGATGGTTCAATACCGTGACGACCAAAGTGACAAATTAAAGCTCGAGAAACGGTCACAGTTTTTTTTACCATGACTAACTTAATGTGACCATTTTGAAATAGGTTTGGGGGTCACGGTTTTGAACCGTGACCATATTTCATTGATATTTGTCAGGGGTAGGTCACGGTTTCAGACCATGACCACTATGGTGACCATAATTGCAGGATGTTTGGCGCCTAAATGGGTTACGGTTGGTTCAGGATTTTGGATCCGAACCCCTATGGTCATGGCCCTAGGACATGATTGTATCCTAATTGTGGCCACCCTTTCACCTGGTAACGTTAACGGTCATTGTATTTTGGAAGGGGTCAAAATTTTAGATCGAGACCACTATGTCACGGCTCTGGACCATGACTAATTGACTGTGATAATTTACCAGTTCTATTATAGTGTATAGGTCTTTGGTGTTAAATATTTAGAGAACTGCCTTAGACGAATACTATCATTTTTGTAGTGGCCTCCTAAATTACAACAAATTATTTGATATATCCTTTTCGGTTTCCAAATCTTCTATTAATGTTCTCAAACACCAGTGGTGTATATCCCTCAGTGTATGGTTCATCGTTGTATTCCTCCGGGTAAGACATCTTTAAATCTTTATTAAATCAACATATATTCTTCGGATGAGCATGCACTTAACATCATAATATTTTCCATCTCCTTCTTTAAATCTTCCAAGGTCAAACCTTAACCTGCTAGTACATTGGGAGGTTTCACTTTTATGGAGTTGAGTCATGAGTAGTGGTGACTTTATTAGGTATTTCGATAGTAAGTTGGTGTTGCTGGGGTGATTGTGAGGTTCATCGTTAAACCACCAACAGGTCTCTGAGGTTGAATGACTAGCCTCTGATGGGGATCAATACATACGAACAAAAAAAATTTGACTTGGAACTTTTAATTATCAAACATGAGAAAGAGTGAAAACCAAAAGTAGGTTTGAAGAACAAATATAGGGTTTATAATACAATACCTTTACGAATTCACTTGTGATCCAATGTGGAGAAAAGTATTTTTAAGTTATGGGGTGCCTTTTTAGATCTCCAAAACCTTATTTAATCTTATGCGAATCTTTAATCTTCTAGTGTATTATCCTCCCCAAATCTAGGTACGTGTGCGGGCACCTTTTTAAATGAAAACCCTTCCTTATGAGTGAGATATGATCCTCTCTAAGAGTCTTCATAAAAACGTGAATAATGTTTTCTCTCACCCTAGCAAACCATAATATGTTCAATTACCTTAATCCCCTTTCCACACCTTTATATAAAAGAATAAAATGTGGTCTTTGGCTAAACCAGGTTTGTTATAAGATGGACCTAACTATTTGGGCATTAGGAGAACACTAGGGACCTATGACAAATAATTAAATTGGGAAGATGTTTTCATTATTCATAAGATGGGAAGACACTTCACGGTTCAGATCGAAGCCAACAATGCAACGATCCAATGGTTGAAATTACAATACCCTTCTTACTATTTTTCTCCCTTACATATTTGAGTTCCCCTTCTTTTTTAACCCTTCCTTTTCTTCCCCCTCTTAACTCAAATTCAATTTCATGGGTAAAATAGAAAATTACACCTATCAACTCTAATTGTTGGACGGCCACAGGCTATTATTGAACTCTCACTTCCCAATGCAAATATCAATAATCAATGCACACACTTTCAACTCAAACTCTCTCTCTCTCCCTCTCTCTCTCTCTCTCTCTCTCTCTCTCTCTCTCACACACACACACACACACTCACGATCCCCTCTTCTATCATACCGCTCTTTGTCTAATTAATTTTTTTTATCCGATTTCCCTAACCAACGCCCCTTTTTGTCTGATTTCCTTATCCAATGTTAGATGTGTCAGCATTTGTTCTTGAATTTTTTTTGATTATAAAGGTGTATTGTAGCTCCAATATGGAGTGGTAAGATGGGTATTGTTCAATTTCCCTAACCAATGCTAGATGTGTATTGTTCGATTTCCCTAACCAACACCCCTTTTTTGCTTTTTCTTTCAGGTAATCAAGAGGTGAAGGTGACTATGCATGTTTGGTTCCTCCATCAACGGAGCTCGACATTCTCATAGGTAAGACTTTGGTTTCTTTTAAGGAAGGTACTATTTTGACCGAGTAAAACTGGGTTTGCAAAAAGGGTTTTGGGTTTCAGGTTGGTTATGGGTCAACTGGGTCAGCGGGTTATAAGGTTAGGCATGGGTTAAACCTTACAGATTGTGATGGATTCTTAATATTTTAATGGGTGGTTTAGGATATGGATGAGTTGGAATGGTAAGATGGGTCTAAATAGGTCATATTGGTGGTCGGGTCAGGGGTTAAAGGATCTCGGGTAAGATGGGTCTAAATATGTCATATTCTCTATATTTTAAGGGTTTTGTTCAAAATAAGTTCATGTGGGGTTCAACCATCACACGTGACACTTCTTCTCATTACTGGAGGTACACATGTGGTCATGCTCTTGATTCAAAATTTTAGTTCAATTTGGAGGTACACAGGTGGTCATGTTCTTGAATATCCTCAAATGTTAGGAAAGATTCATTATTTTGATGGTTTACATTCTTAATGCTGCATGAAAATTGTTTGCTAAAATGTTTGGCCAAGATTTCCTTTGATATGATTGTCATTTATTTATTATTGACCCAATTATTTATTTCCTTTTTTGGCTTTCGATTTTCATTTATTGTATTTTGTTATCGATTTCTGGTAACTATGTAAGTCAGAATGTATTATTTTGCAAATATGGTGGACATTTTTGTGTTTTTAATGTTTGATCTTGATTGTGTTTCAGATGAACAAATGTAATAATCAAATCTTGGAGGATGAATCGGATATCTTTTTTGATTAGGTCAAATCAGGTATAAATCTCATCAGCACTTTCTCATGGAGTCTCTGCAACCTTAAAGGTAAGATATTCATCCCTAAACCGAAGATTTTATGTGGGGTACAAATCCAGCCAAAAATATATTGATTCCTTCTCTGATATAAAAAGGAAGCGTTACAACTCCATAGGCACCCGACTTTCCATAGTCGGGATGAAGCCCCCGGTCAATGTGGCTCTATTTGTCCGAACAATAGCCAGGGGCGATTTCATAGTTTGAAGAGGGATAGGCACATGATCAATATCTATTGGCATGCTTTTACATTGTAGGGGTGTTGGGGGCTTATGGTATGTGATATTCTCTCTTTTAGGTTGCATTAGTTTATGCGCAGTATAGGGATGATGGTTTTGGTGGCATAGAAGAGTTCATTAGTTATTTGGATATTGGTTTGGTGTATTTATTTGTCAAGAGTTATACTTAGGTAATTATATAGTGAATTTTAATTAAGTTTAGCATAACTTTTTCTCCTTATCTTTCCTATGATTGTGTAGAGAGCTGTTAATTTCAATTTCTAGTTAAACTATATATCTTTTCCAAGTCAGGTTTTCAATTTTATGACAGACTATTAATATAGTTTCTCTTTTTCCTATTTGTTCTAATGTGACACATGCATAAGAAAATGCTTATATTGCAGGCACCTCAGCACTTACCTCTTTTATTGTATTCAATCTCAAATTAGACCATAACGGTGCGTGCGACTGCATTTCTAGGAAGATGTACATTTTGGTATGTAACTTAAACTTTGACGTGTTTATTGTGTGTTTGTTCTATATTGGTAATCCTTTCGATAATTCTATAAATCTACACATTTTGGCCGATAGTAGTATCAAGACAGTTCTTGGTGTGTCACGTGTTTATGGTCTAGGTTTATGAAATACAAAGTTGTAATATGGTATATGGTTTATGTTTTACCCTTTGAAGTTATTCAACGTTCAGTGTATATATTGAAGAATTGCAATTCAGCTTTGTAAGTGGAATTTGTTGGGAATGGTATTTGGTGTGTCACATGTTTTCATTATTTTTCTACTTTTATGCATAGTGTTATTTATTTAATTTGTTCTCACGAGGACTATTTTACTGAATACATTACTGAATTGATTAGTCTTTTATTTACT
The DNA here is from genome assembly GCA_949130495.1 of Sambucus nigra. NCBI lineage: Eukaryota > Viridiplantae > Streptophyta > Magnoliopsida > Dipsacales > Adoxaceae > Sambucus > Sambucus nigra. Next base: position 16,249,944 of record OX422214.1, read on the forward strand.
AATTTTAGCAGTTGATTTTTCAAATATAAAATTTAGGCGAGCACTGTCAAATTAAGTAGCTTTGTTAGCGCTTATGATTTTTGTACCCCTGACATCTTCTTGACAACACCTCTTCTCATCCTGTACACTCTCCTCGATCCTCGAGAATATTTAGGTTTCAAATTTGGGTATGGGATTTGCATTCAAAATGTGGACGTGATGTTTGAGGGAAGCTTCATTTTTAGTAGTATTTTCATTTTTTTGGATTCAAAATGTGGGCGTGGTGTTTGAGGGAAACTTTGAATCTTGGATGTCATGATTGTCCCTTCATTGTTGACTTACCATGACATATACACAAGCTGCCTATCGCTTCAACTGATACTTTAAAATATGTAAGATAATCTTTCTTTTGTGGAGTTTTTACATTATTTAATTTTTGTGAAAGTTCATCAGCATTCTTTTGTGAAAGTTCATGGTCAAGTGAGTTTTTTTTAGCATTGTTGATATAATGATCATGATTTTTGACAAATTGATTTTCCAAATATTTTGCTTCCTTAGGACAACCCTCGCTTCCTAAATTTGGTTCTTCCTTCCTATATGTGAAAATTATATTTAGTTTCTTAATTGGTACGATTAATTCAATACGATATCCTATTTAAAGTCTGAAATAGTTGAATTTTTGCATTTTTATTGTACGGATTCCATACCAAATTTGTATGAAAATCTACTTATTTGTTGCATTTTCATACCAAATTGGCACATTTACTTTGAAAATCTACTTATTTGTTGCATTTTTATTGTACATATTTCATACCAAATTGGTATAGTGGACCATGGTTATCGGTTTATTATTTACCGGAGCTGGAATGTTTTTGAACGTATGCATTTTTGAAGTTTCAGTCAGTTTTTTTCATTATAGATCTATATTATGAGTAAAGTTATCAGTATCATAAGTGTTTTCCATAAGTAACGCCAAACCACTCGGCAATTGGAAACGAATAAGTTTGGCACTTAGAATGGGCTTGCAAAATTCTCTTTATAAAGGGAAATTTAAAACTTTTAATGTGGGCCAACATGCCCCCACATATATGCATATATGCACAACATCATATATGCAGCAACTGTATGCATATATTCACAACACCATATATGCATACAGTTGTAAGTTTGTTTATGGGAGTATGGACTTTATGTTATCTAATTACATAATAAATTTAAGAGATTTCTAAGTTTGTTTTTTAGTCTAATACATTCAAACGTTGGTTTGAAGCATGATGCTTGGAATCAAACTAGCCTTATATTCTTTCATCCAATGTAAAAGTTGTGTTTACTTGACTTCTAGATCAATGTAGTATTGTTGTAGTACTTTGCAAACTCTATATCTTGGCTTCTACACGTCTCCTGTGAAAAAATGACAACAATTATGTCCAGTGCCTAGGGTGCTTCTTATAAAGGGATTCAACAATGTATAGAGATAGTGAGGACTGAGATTGAAACTCACTTATGCTCTGAAAATAGAAATAATAATGGCAACGACAATGTGGTTAAAAAGAAGCCATCGAATGGTGATTTAGAGGTTGGTCCGATTATGGGTGTTGTGTCCTAGCCTGCTTTGTCCCAGTCTACCATGGCTTCACCTAATTATTCTTCATCTGATTCTTTGAAAACACTCTTTGATAGATTTTTGTTGCCTGCTTCATAAGATCTAGGATTTTAGTACAAGAAAGCTACCCTTTTATCCTCATTTAAACAAACACTTGCACTGAGATAGTCTTGCACATAACATTTCTGCCACTGACAGGTGTTCTGTTTGAGCCCTTTTTTTTAATTTGTTTGAGCCCTTTGAAGGGGTCAAGGAATAACTCATGTTTGATCCTTCTCTCCCACAACTTTCTCTCACCCTCCACAAGTACTCTGACAACTGTGAAGCTGCAGTTAATAATAAATCAATGTTGAGTACAATGCTTCTTATATGTACCATGCTATGTTTGCGTACTTCGATTGGGATAAAGTCTATCTAAAGGGTTTAGCCATGTTTTTTAAGGAATCGAGTGAAAAGGAAATAAGGTATGCTGAAAAGTTCAAGGAGTACCAGCTTTTTGACAGTTTGCATCTATTGTAACTATTTTAAAATTTTAAAAATCGCGCTTTGTCTCTAATATTGGGTTTGGGTAATTTTCAGAACAAATGGGGTGGGAAACTGAACTTCCAGTGTATTGTAATGCCTCTATCTGAGATTGGACATGCTGAACATATGCTTTCAAGTGTTTATTTCATACATAACATTTTTTGTTTGTCAAAAAAAATTGTTACATGGTGTTGTGCTTCATCAATTTCAAATATTTTAAATATAGTGGTACTGAAAATGCATATTCACAGTTACTCTTCTAATTATTTTAAATATAGATTGGCAATGGGCTATAGAAGACATTACAATGCAATTGTATCGCAGGTATAAGATCGGTTGAAAAACCTATTCCTAATTGTGATTCTAGAAAACTATTATTCAAAATTTCGATTCCTCTATTTGTTCTTTCCGATTATATATTTGAATTCTTTTTGGAACAGTTCATTCTAAGTTGTTAATTCTGCTTTTTGTTTTTCACGGGATTAATGACAGAGATGTGTTGTGTTGTGCAGTTATTTATTGTTGTTTGCTGGTGTTCATGTGTTCCACCAGGTTTTTGGACCGTTTGATCAGGTATATAGTTACTATTTACATTTCATATATATATATATATATATATATATATATATATATATATATATATATATATATATATATATATATTATTTACTAGCTTATGGTGTTTTCTTAAATAAATTTTATTTTAATCTACATGGTGTGAATGTTTCACAGTATTAATGTCTGCTTCTTTTCTTAGTATTTTTACACTGATATGTGTTGTTATTTGTATTAAAACTGTAGTATAAATGATTAAGATGGTTTCCGTATTTTAGTCATTTGGGGCTGAACATCTTGAAAAAGACCGTGAATGAAGACAAATTCACATCATTTGTATTTTTACACTAATTTATTCGTGAAATTGATTTCAAGTTGGATGCCATTGTTTAGAGGATATGTTTTTGGTGTTATCTTTAGATCCTTTTGCATCTAACAAGAACATTGTACATTCGAGTTCAATGTTTTTAATCCAAGATTTCTTGATAGCTTTGTACATTCGATTTCAATACTGCTTTCATAGAGATTTTTTTTATAAATGTAGACATACCCAAAGAATTTTTTTTGTTTCATTTTATGAGCATTATCGAAAAATTAGTATTATCTGTGAATACAATCAGGTGAAATGAGAATTATTGTAAAATCAATTCCCTCAATATGCAGCCTCCTCTATTTTAACTATATTTAGACATATGTGTGAATACATTGTACTGTACAAAATGATCATCGTGTGTCCGAACAGCCAAACAGAGGCAGCTGTGATAGCTCCTTGAGATTCGAAACACAAGATTCAACAGATTTTCCGTGACTCATCCATATACTTCAACCATATAGATATCCTCCCTCTTTGGTCATCCATATACGTGAATGATTTTAGATTGAGATGTGATATGATTTGTTATGTATGTCGCTGTATACAATAGGTATATGGAAATATAAAAAGTCTTTCTTTCTTTAGTGAAACTTCATATTGTTTCAATATTTTGAGTAAGATTCATGTAAATGTAGTGTTGTTATATATGGAGAAATACTTCTTTCATAGTCCGATCAAGCGACTTCAGAGCATGTTCAAGGAAAGGTGTTAGAAAACTCCTTAACACGCGTTTGGGAGGGATAAGAGGGTTAATATTGGAGTCGCGTCTAATTAACAAATGGAATTTGATGATCAAAATCATCAATGCTCTTCTGCTTGAGTTTGCTTTTGGATTATTAACTTGGTTTCAAGTCAAATGGTCAACTTTTAACTTTGGGATCTTACTTTCTTTATAGAACTTAAAATTTCTCCTCTTATTTTGCAGATATAACAATATTTCAGTTTCGTTCAAAATCACCACCACATTCAGTCCATAGCGAAAAGTTATTAAGTATTGCTTTCTCTTGAAGTTTTTATTTCCTTTTCAGTTGCTGTTTTTAGTATGAGAAAACTGGACCTTTATAATCATTATTTATTTTATATATTCTTTAATTGTTCTATTTAGTTTCTCAATTGGCTGAATTATTATAGCAACAATTTTGTTTATGGTTTTAATCTAATTATTTGTTAAGTGCACCAATTATTTTCAGTTTTACTCCCTTTAATTCCAAAGTTTCATAGGCTTCTAGATAGATACTTGAGATAATCACATTCAAAGTCACCACACGCTATGTACAATCACTTATTGCAGATCTGATCTCAGAAACTGATATTGAAGTTGAGAAAACAGATGACGATCACTCATCGGAGAAGTTCGAGGATGATAGACTCACGATTGGTGCTGTTGGAGAAAATGACTACACTGTTATGCCTTCCATGATTTCAACAGCTACATGGTGAAATAGGCTTTTATAGGATCAATTCCGTCCGAGGCAACAGTTGTTGATGTGCGGTTACATTTCAGTAAATCGTAGATTTAAAATTCATTGGGTATTATGTAGGTGTTCAATTTAAGGCATTGTAATGGTAAAAATCTGGTTTTCCTTTATATTTTGAGTCATTATTTTCTAATTTAAATTATTTAAAGGTTGTATGGTTATACTCATTTTGCATATATCATATTGTAATTTGGTTATCAGGTTATGAATTGCCAGTACTGTTGGATTTAACCTTAATGGTTGTACTGTTGGATTTAACCTCATTTTGCAGTTATCAGATATCATATCATACTATTGAATTTAATCTTAATGGTTGTATTGTTGGATTTAACCTTGGATTCTCTGGCTTTAATTTCACTATTGTACTTTTCTAATTGAGATTTAAATGATTGGGTTGTCCCACTAGACTACTTTTTATAATCAATTAAAGTTTGATTTACTTACATGGAATGTCAACCTACATTATATTTAGTTTCTGGTTATTGGATTTAATTTTAGGAGACTGAATTTTCGATTGTGTGGATTCATTCTTAACAAAGATCAATGTACTATGATCTTTCAAGAGTTAGCATTTTTAGAGAAGTTCTACAGGAATTGCCAAATAAGTTGATGGAAGTTAGGTGATAAGTAAATTTCTAGACCGATTATTTTTATTAGTTTGTGGATTCCCTTATGAATGTGAATAATTGAAATGTCGGTGTCATTGATCACACTAATATCAATTTCTCGCACTGGTATCCCTATCAATGAAATACACTTCCAAAATTTAGCGTCATGCCATTCGGGACGACCATGCCATTTTACTACAAATGCCAACTAAATAATTTGAATCCATTTCTCGATTAACGTTCCATGATTTTCAGTCAAGTGGGGGTAACAATAAATACTGAAATATGACTTTTGCTATTTATGTTGTTGGTTGCAAGATTTTTAAACAATGGATTTATCACAATAATTAGAGTACTTTTTTTTTAAATATATGTGCTATCAATTTGGGCAATGCATTTGTGATACCTATTTAAATGTCAACATAAATATATATTGAACATATAATTTTTAAACTAATAGGTTCATAATGTAGGTAATTTTAAAAAATATTAATCTGTTGTGAACAAAATGCGACGTATCGTCCTATCGATGATGTACACTTTTGAATTTTGGATCGTGCCTTCAGGCACGGGCATACCCTAGTTATATATATATATATATATATATATATATATATATATATATATATATATATATATATATATGTAACAACCCGTCCTTTTGGAGACAATTAAATTTCATAATTGGATATAAATTGGCAATTTTGAGAATTTCTCAAAATAGTGAATTTTGGGATTTCTAAGGATTTAATGATTGTCGATGGGTGTTGTAATTTATTTTTGGGACTAATTAGGTCGAAGTATTTTAATTATATGTCGCCATGGAGTATAGCGACAAAAGAGGTAAGATTTTAATTAGAAAACCCGCGTTAAGTTATTTTGGGTTAGAATAGTGATTTGCGGCCAAGTACCTCGGATGGAAATTTTGACTGCGCCGTGAGTCTCAGAATGTCCGAGATAGTCGGAAAAGAGTGTCCGATTGTCGAAATTGAGTTTCAGGGAATTTTGGAGTTAAACGGGCTCGTAATTGAGTAATCGAGTCTTTTTTTGGTTTTTAAAGGTTAAACCCTTTTCTTCCTATATAAAGAGGGAGAGGGGGATAAAAGAGAAAGAGAAGAGAGAGAAGAGAGAGAAGAGGAGAGAAAAGAGGAGAAAAGGGGAGGTTCTGGCCAAACTCCGCGAGATTCGGCTTGAGGTCGTCGGATTATATCCACGAGGCAAGTGTTTACTTGCTTTATTTACTTTTGAGCATAAATCTCATATCGTAGTTTGGTATAAACAAACCCTAAAGATTTTCAGTTGGGTATTCCTGGATAAAACAGGTTTTCGAGAGATAAAACAAATAAACCCCAATAATAATTCAATTTGTGGAACTTATGTTTTAACCTAAATTAATTGGTGATTTCGGGTTCTAGGACGTTTAGAACCTGTATTATAAGTCTATTTGTTCTTGGTTGGAGTTGTAGGCCATTGGGTGAGGAGATGAAAGCTTGGGGGAAGCTTCCATGGCTGAAACATCTTCTCGGAGAAGAAGCTGCCCGCCATGATCGATCGATCGATCATGGGGTTTCGATCGATCGAAGCCATCAATCGATCGACGGCCATGGGTCGATCGATCGACCCCTGCTGAGAGATTGACAATTTTTCTAGGGTGAGTTGGATGGGGTAGATTCCAATTCATATTACTTCGAGGCTAATTTTGTGATAACATAAGGGACCTTTTAGTACTATATGGTCCTCTAATTAAGGGAATCTAGGAGGCATAAGTGAGGGGTTTAGATGTATAACCCTTAAACTATATTTTCGAGGAAAATAAAATAATTATAGAATTTGATGGTTTAGGGTTCCTAAATTATGGTGGGGACCTTTAAATCATTAATTGGACTAGATGTAGTCTTTGGATTCATGGAAATAAAATCCTTAACCCATTAAGTTTAAGGTTGTTCGGGAAAGATAAATCCCTAGAATAATTTTAGTGGGCATTTAAGCCTATGTAGTTATGCGTATAAGAAAACATAACTACATCAATTATGGTTGGGTGAATCCTATGAGGGGATTAGAATGAAATTTGGGAATATAGATATATATTCGCTTAGTGTGAAATGTTATAATTGGAGATATCCAACGAATCCGTAGATGAGATTAAGGTATGTATTGATTAATAAAGTAAGGATATACTTTGGGTTTAGTATCATGCTTATATGAATGCATGATTATGATTCCTCTAGGGAATCTTTGGGATTATGGATCATCGCTAGATGAGATTGTCAATAAGGGCCATTCATATATATTCGAGGAGGAATATATGGTATATGTATAGATTATGTGATTAAAGTATATATATATGATATGATGTAAATGACTTTTGAAAATGTAAAAATGAATGTTTTCAAAATGGAAAAGAAGTGATTTTCATAATTAATAATTTATGGATACACACCCTCTCTAAATGCCATCATAAGGGAAGTTCGCACATGTGGTGAAGCCTCCTGGCTAATGAATGCAGGGTGGATATAGTCCTAGGCCATTTGAGCATTTATTGGTTATTTCTGTGATGGGTAGGTAATTCCGGGTGTGGTTATGACTATCCCGCAGGCATATGGCCGCTTCCCGACGTCTTGCGTTGTTGGTGCCCAAGTGTCGTAATTGATAGGCCCTGGAAGATGATGGTCATTTAGGGGCACGCATAGTGGGGAAACCCGGACGGGCGATCTTAGAACGCGTTATATGATATATATAAATATTTTCAATAATGTGGGACATTATTGGTATTAAAGAAATTTATGATAATAAATTAGCTTTAATTACATTTCCTGGATGGATGAAGGGAAATGGGATAAATGATTTGTCTTTAATTGCATTTCCTAGATGGAAGAAGGGAAATGGGAGCATATGAAACGGAAAAAAGAATTTTTATGATAATAAAACTGGCTTTTAAAAAGTTATATGATATGTTAGAGCAATTCATGATAATGAATTGGCTTTTATATACATTTCCTGGATATAAGAAAGGAAATGGAAAGTTTTAAGATAAATGGAAATAAAGTAAATGAATTCTCATTTCGGGAGATAGATCCGGATGTATATGGTAATATGTATATATATGGATAAATCAAGTACCAAGGGTCTAATGGATCCCGACAATCGACGTTGCTGTGTAGTAGTGTATCGGGGGATTCCTTATTTGGATTTCGCTTTGCGAGACACCCCAGGCATGAATATGGCAATGTGTTGAGACTGGGGAGAAGTTTAATCCTTAGTGCTCTAATTTTAATATTTCTTATGTTATATATAGATATATATTCTGTACTGAGGGTCTGGAGGATCTCGACGATCGACCTTGTCACGTAGTAGTGTATCGGGGGGGGGGGGGGTTTCTTGTTTGGATTTCGCTTTGCGAGACACCCCACGCACGAACATGGCTTAGTGTTGAGACTGGGGAGAAGTTAGCCCTTAGTACATTACTTGGACTATCTAGGGTTGATAGTAGTTGGGTGATAGACTAGTTTAGCAGGGTAGCTTGACTAGGATGTTTAGAGGGATGCACTAGGAGTGCACTGTTAGTGGAGAGGTGAGGGGTATCTCATGGGAGTGCGATACGAAATTTAAATATGAGGTAAAACCTTTTTCTAAAAATAAGGCATTTATGCACTTGCTAAATATTTTCAAAACTCGGGCTCTGACCCGTTTATCTACTTTTCCTCTCTTGCTATATATATATTATATAGGTGTCCAGACACAGGGGCGCCTGGATGACACATCTTTCGAGTCAGACATAAACTACAGCAGCTGTGGATGCGTGTAGGATTCTTGGTAGACGTTTCCATTCTTATAATCTAGATAGGAGGTACTGTATAAGTATTCGGGTCAATGGTCCAATTGCATTTATTTATCCTTTTAGCACAGCATTCGATATGGTTGTGTATTTTGACCGAGTGTTCGATTATTTTATTTCATTTCAATTTCATTTAAGCAAAACTGTGTGGATGTTTTAACTTGTTAATTGTTTAAAAAGAGTAGTAAAGTAAAATTATGACACCGGCCTAATAGGTTATTAGTAATTAAATGAATTTTCGACAGTGATGCTAAGAATGATCGATATGAGACTCCTGTTATAATTTGATATAGGAGTGATCGCCCGGTATTTTATTAGGCACGGTGTCACAGATGGTATCAGAGCATCAGGTTCGAGTGTCCTTATGAATCTGTGCGGACGTACTACGCTTTTAGCGTTTCTCTAGATTTGATATAGAGCCTCAGGATTAGGATTGTTAATTTCTCTTGTGAGATTTCATTCTCCTGCCATATTATAAGATTATAGTGATATTCTGCGTGCTCATTTGAGAATCGTGTGCGGAGCTTGGATGGAAGCAGGAGGTGAGGCTTAGCTGGAGCAACCGGTAGAAGTTGGGAACGAGGACCTTAGTAGAGGTCACTCTCCTTGTGGAAATTGCTAAGGATTTTGGTAGTAACTACTGAAGAATAGTAGTTATGAGTACCGTAGTACCGCCATAGTAGAGTGTGGTACTAAAGTTAAATTTTCAGTGAAGCTAAGGGTTTGAAAGGGATCTTACGGAAAGTCTTAACCGTGAGTCCCCAAAATTTAGCAGGAATGAGAAGAATGGAGTTTCTGAACTATTCACATAAGGTTCGGTCAGAGGCCGACAGTGAATAAAGAGTATTGTGAAGAAGTGAACCTTGTACCTAGGTGAGGTAGGTATAATGAATAATGAGTCCTTTCGAGGAATGATAGGCTCACTAGAAAAATGTTGCTAACACTTATGGGAAATGTGTATATTTGAGGACCCCGTTGGTGGACATCCACCCGGGGAATTTATTGAAATGAAATTGTTGTTATGAGTTTTACCTCAATGAAGGAGGTATATTTGGTGTGACTAGAGAAAGTCGCAGTGGTTGTTAGCCTTAGACTCGTGTGTGTATTTTGAGTTTTGTGGCGGTATCGATAACATTATATCATTGTGTGCCTGTGTGTTTTCCGCGACAACGGAGTTTTATTTTTCTTCATTCGCCATAAAGGCGGGTGTTGATATATTGAATATATATATATATATATATATATATATATATATATATATATATATATATTTGTGATACTCATTTTATATGTCTATACGAGTATGATAATATGGTGAGTATAAGATGTTATGGTATTATCAGAGCGATAGCAGGCTAAGGATGGCAAGACTATCGTGTCCGCAGTTCTAGGGTGGAACGGGCTGTGGTTGTTGCGGTGTCTCACCTGGTTACAGGTTGAGTTCACCTTTATTGTTATGGGTAGATGGAACTTCGATGAGCAGAGGTTTCATTATCATTATTTGAGTATATGGCGACCTTATAGATATGATTTAAGGCCGCAGGATTATTGCTGAGCTGTGAGTTTAAGCTCATTATTTTTTGCACAAGGACTTAAAAATTTGTGCGAGCGTTGTGTGGTGTGACTCTTAGTTAGAGATAGGAGTTCAGAACACCTTTTGTTGGAATAGGGGATAAGGTTATCCCAGTTGCATGTTTGAAATAACGGACCTCCATGACCAACAAAGTTAAGTAGGAATATGTGGAGGGGTTCCTTATTTAGATTTCGCTTTGCGAGACGCTCCACACATGAATCTTAATGGCATCGGGAGTGGAGAGATATTATAGGATGCGAGGATGTTGGTTTTGCAGAAAAGGTCTTCTAGTGTTGATGAACCACTATAGACTATGAGCCATGTGATGATGGTATGTTTATGGAAATATTGTGCTATGGAAAGGCACTAAAGTGGTCCTCTCACCATAAGTAGTTGGGTGGAGTAGGACTTAGAGAAATTGATTTGAGGATTAGAGTCAGGCCTTAATGAAAAAGCAAATTTTGAGGAAATATGATTTGGGTATGATGTACGTAGTACTCTTACAGAGATTAGGCACTTCGATTTGTTAGATTTCCTTTCGTATGGGCAAAAGGATAGAATAGTCAGAATACGTTCGTAGGTTAGTTTAGTATGATTTAGGACATCCCGCTGGTGTGACTTAGGTCGCTATATCTCAATGATCGACTACGCGAGGCAGTAGTGTAACAGGAGGGTTCCTTGTTTGGATTTTTCCTTGGCGAGACGTCCCATGCATGAAACCAAGCAAATGTCGGAAGTTGAGAGAGGCCTTGGGCACTAGGGATATACTTAGGATTAGACTCGTCTCACATAGGTAGGGTAACGCATAGATCGTAGAAATTGTAGGATGTAAGTTTAGTAGAGTGAGTGGCGTCCAGGTTAGGAGAATTGAATTTTGCGAGTTGGGAGGACCCATGTGTGAGTATTAAATCGAGGAAAGGAGATCCTTATTGGGAGAGAGTGTTACGTATCAAACGTTCACTACGGTTATGCAGATGTGCACAGGTTAGAAACGTGTATAGGCACCTTAGTGAATTAGTTTATATACCGCCTGAAATAGAAGGAGCGTAGTATATAACTTTGAAGTTTATGACGTGAGGCACTAGAAATGATGAGTACAATGTGATGTTATTGGAGTCACTTTACAACCGTGGTATCCGTACGGTATATGGTTGGGAACCATTGGGTTAGTATCATTCCCCTTTGAGATATTAGGATTTGGAGCGATTCTAGGATTGGCGGCGTAGGTTGTATCCAAATTTCGAGGATGAAATTCCGTTGTAAGGGGGGGAGTATGTAACAACCCGTCCTTTTTGAGACAATTAAATTTCATAATTGGATATAAATTGGCAATTGGAGAATTTCTCGAAATAGTGAATTTTGGGATTTCTAAGGATTTAATGATTTTCGATGGGTGTTGTAATTTCTTTTGGGACAATTAGGTTGAAGTATTTTAATTATATGTCACCACGGAGTATAGCGATAAAAGAGGTAAGATTTTAATTAGAAAACCCGCGTTAAGTTATTTTGGGTTAGAATAATGATTTGCGGTCAAGTACCTCGGATGGAAATTTTGACTGCACCGTGAGTCTCAGAATGTCCGAGATAGTCGAAAAAGAGTGTCCGATTGTCAAAATTGGGTTTCGGGGAATTTTGGAGTTAAACGGGCTCGTAATTGAGTAAACGAGTCGTTTTGGGGTTTTTAAGGGTTAAACCCTTTTCTTCCTGTATAAAGAGGGAGAGAGGGAGAAAAGAGAAAGAGAAGAGAGAAAAGAGATAGGAGGAGAGAAAAGAGGAGAAAAGGGGAGGTTTGGGCCAAACTCCGCGGGATTCGGCTCGAGGTCGTCGGATTATATCTACGAGGCAAGTGTTTACTTACTTTATTTACTTTTGAGCATAAATCTCATATCGTAGTTTGGTATAAACAAACCCTAAAGATTTTCGATTGGGTCTTCGTGTATAAAATGGGTTTTCGGGAGATAAAACAAATAAACCCCAATAATAATTCAATTTGAGGAACCTATGTTTTAACCTAAATTAATTGGTGATTTCGGATTCTAGGACGTTTAGAACCCGTATTATAAGTGTATTTGTTGTTGGTTGGAGTTGTAGGCCGTTGGGTGAGGAAATGGAAGATTGGGGGACGCTTTCATGGCTGAAACAGCTTCTCAGAGAAGAAGTTGCCCGCCATGATCGATCGATCGATCATGGGTGTTCGATCGATCAAAGCCATCGATCGATCGACGGCCATGGGTCGATCGATCGACCCCTACTGATAAATTGACAATTTTTCTAAGGTGAGTTGGATGGGATAGATTCCAATTCATATTACTTCGAGGCTCATTATGTGATAACATAAGGGACCTTTTAGGACTATATGGTCCTCTAATTAAGGGAATCTAGGAGGCATAAGTGAGGGTTTTAGATGTATAACCCTTAAACTATATTTTCGAGGAAAATAGATTAATTGTAGAATTTGATGGTTTAGGGTTCCTAAATTATGGTTGGGACCTTTAAATGATTAATTGGACTCGATGTAGTCTTTGGGTTCATGGAAATGTAATCCTTAACCTATTAAGTTTAAGGTTGTTCGGGAAAGATAAATCCCTAGAATAATTTTAGTGGGCGTTTAAGCCTATGTAGTTATGCGTATAGGAAAACATAACTACATCGATTATGGTTGGGTGAATCCTATGAGGGGATTAGAATGAAATTTGGGAATATAGATATATATATTCGCTTAGTGTGAAATGTTATAATTGGAGATATCCAATGAATCCGTAGATGAGATTAAGGTATCTATTGATTAATAAAGTAAGGAAATACTTTGGGTTTAGTATCATGCTTATATCAATGCATGATTATGATTCCTCGAGGGAATCTTTGGGATTATGGATCATCGCTAGATGAGATTGGCAATAAGGGCCATTTATATATATTCGAGGAGGAATATATGGTATATGTATATACTATGTGATTAAAGTATATATGTGATATGATGTAAATGACTTTTGAAAATGTAAAAATGAATGTTTTCAAATTGGAAAAGAAATGATTTTCACAATTAATAATTTATGCATACACTCTCTCCAAATTCCATCATAAGGGAAGTTCGCTCGTGTGGTGAAGCCCCCTGGCTAATGAATGCAGGGTGGATATAGTCCTAGGCCATATGAGCATTTATTGTATGTTTCTGAGATGGGTAGGTAATTCCGGGTGTGGTTATGACTATCCCGCAGGCATATGGCCGATTTTCGACGTCTTGCGTTGTAGGTGCCCAGGTGTCGTAATTGATAGGCCCTTGAAGATGATGGTCATTTAGGGGCACGCACAGTAGGGAAACCCGGATGGGTGGTCTTAGAATGCGTTATATGATATACATAACTATTTTAAATAATGTGGGACATTATTGGTATTAAAGCAATTTATGATAATAAATTGGCCTTAATTACATTTCCTAGATGGAAGAAGGGAAATGGGATAAATGATTTGGCTTCAATTGCATTTCCTAGATGGAAGAAGGGAAATGGGAGCATATGAAATGGAAAAAAACATTTTTATGATAATAAAACTGGCTTTTAAAAAGTTATAATCTATGTTAGAGAAATTCATGATAATGAATTGGCTTTTATATTCATTTCCTGGATATAAGAAAGGAAATTGAAAGTTTTGAGATAAATGGAAATAAAGTAAATGAATTCTCATTCCGGGAGATAGATCCGGATGTATATGGTAATATGTGTATATTTGGATAAATCGAGTACCGAGGGTCTAATGGATCCCGATGATCGACCTTGCCGCGTAGTAGTGTATCGAGGGGGTTCCTTGTTTGGATTTCGCTTTGCGAGACACCCCACGCACGAATATGGCAATGTGTTGAGACTGGTGAGAAGTTTAATCCTTAGTGACCTAATATTAATATTTCTTATGTTATATATAGATATATATTCTGTACTGAGGGTCTGACGGATCTCGACGATCGACCTTATCGCTTTAGTAGTGTATCGGGGGTTCCTTGTTTGTATTTCGCTTGGCGAGACACCCCACGCACGAACATGGCTTAGTGTTGGGATTGGGGAGAAGTCAGCCCTTAGTACATTACTTGGACTATCTAGGGTTGATAGTAGTTGGGTGATAGACTAGATTAGCAGGGTAGCTTGACAAGGATGTTTAGAGGGATGCGCTAGGAGTGCACTATTAGTCGAGAGGTGAGGGGTATCTCATGGGAGTGCAATACGAAATTTAAATATGAGGTAAAACCTTTTTCTAAAAATAAGGAATTTATGCACTTGCTAAATATTTTCAAAACTCGGGCTCTGACCCGTTTATCTACTTTTCCTCTCTTGCTATATATATATTATATAGGTGTCCAGACACAAGGACGCCTGGATGACACATCTTTCGAGTCAGACGTCAGCTGCAGCAGCTGTGGACGCGTGCAGGACTCTCGGTAGACGTTTCCATTCTTGTAATATATATATAAGGTACTGTATAAGTATTCGGGCCAATGGTCCAATTGCATTTATTTATCTTTTTAGCACAACATTCGATATGGTTGTATATTTTGACCGAGTGTTCGGTTATTTTATTTCATTTCAGTTTCATGTAAGCAAAACTGTGTGGATGTTTTAACTTGGTAGTTGTTTAAAAAGAGTAGTAAAGTAAAATTTTGACACCGGCCTAATAGGTTATTAGTAATTAAATGAATTTTCGACAGTGATGCTAAGAATGATCCCTACGAGACTCCTGTTATAATTTGATTTAGGAGTGATCGCCCGTTATTTTATTAGGTGGGGTGTCACAATACATAGTTTATATGATATGTTTATCAATCTATCTATGTGTAAATGATATATTTATGTGAAGCATACCCCTCTAGTGCTATCATGTGAAGTTTTGCGATGTCGGTGAATACCCTGGCTTGAGGAGCAGGGTGAGTATAGCCCCAAGTCATACTCGTCCAGTTATTATACAGTGTGATTTTATTCTGGGTGACACATCTTGGGTTTGATTCGGTCTCACTTTCTGGTAAGAAACTATGACCGCTTCCCCTATGTTTGTGTTTGATTTAGGGTTCGGTGTGAGATCCCAACCTGGCTTCCTGGGAGAATGTGTGAGAAATTCCCTGGAGGATGATAGCATTCTAGAGATTGCATCCATTGAGTTATAGCTCTGAGGAATGGTTTATATACTTATATAGTGTGTGATATATAAGTATGGATATACTTTATGTGTATAGTATATTGTGTGTGTGTGTATATATATGAGATGTGAAAACATATATACATACATGGACCAAGATAAAGAATGAAATGTGAGATAAATTCTGGATCATCTGGGAGTATAAAATCCGGAATAAAATATGTGCTATACGTATATAAAGATGATAATATTATATACAAGATAATAACCCTAAAATGTGAAGAGGGTAATAACTAGTTAAGGTTATTTAAAACGAATGATTATATGAGAAGCCATAAATTATAATGTATAATCTAGGGCGAACGCTTAGAATATTTATATACGCAAGGTACGAGATAGCGTATAGTGACTTGGAAGTTTTATGAGATATTAGTTAGGCTGGGTAGCGTAACTAGGATGGTTAAAATACATGCATTGGGTGTGCAATGTTAGATGACAGGTGACGGGTATCTCATGTGACTGCGACCAGTTTAAATATGGAGAGTATCATATTTTAAATATTAAAGTATGATAAGCACTTGCTAAAAAATTTTTTTCAATACTCGGGCTCTGAACCATCTCTATTTTTCTTTTTCTTTCTTCTCCTATGTATATGTTTTATGTATTCAGACACAGGGACGTCTGGATGATTATTCTTTCAAGTCAGACGTAGCTACCACAACTGTGAATATTTGGGAGGGATTATTTTATATGCTTCCTTCTTTGAGATCTAGACAGGAGGTATTGAAATTAATAATTGGGCATGTTGTCCAACTGATCTCATTTATTTTATTTACAGTGATTTTATTTTACACCTATTCGATTTGGTTGCAATAAATGTTTTGCCGAGAGTTATTAGTTATTTATTTATTCATTTCAGTGGTTGTTTATATTACCATGTGAATGGTTTTAATTGTTCTTTAAGTTAAAAAGATTAGAAAGTTTAAAATTTGACGCCAGGCCTAATAGGATAATAGTAATTAATTGGTTTTCGAAAGTGATGCTGAGAATGAAACCACTTGAGATTCCTGTTTAATTTGATATAGGACTGATCACCCGGTATTTTATTAGGCAGGGTATCACACAAACATAAACAATTCTACGTTATTCTCATTTCATAATGTTTAAAATAATTCATTTATTAAATAAAATAAATTGTTTTTCACATTGTTTAATGAATAAACCCCAACAGTTTCATCGTGGGAGCCATCGATTGTGCAACATGTGTTGTGAAAGACATTGGGTATACAACTCAATTGAACCCCAATATCCCATGTTTTTTAAGTGACTCCATGAACTTATCCATGATATTGGTCATTTTGGATGGCCTCATTATAGTGTTGGTGGAAGCTTGGACCACCATTAACAGTAGTATTTTATAGCAGGTTAGCAGTTGGGGGATGTTGTCCCTCTAGTTGTCATCAAACAAAGTACTTAATACTATCCATCACTGTTGCAACAAGAATGCCACCTCACTAGAGTCTCCGAATGTATGAGAGTAATTTAATCTTTGGTGTTTGGAACACATATTGAGGCATAAACAATTTAGTGGTGTAGATATAGTATTAAGGTAGAAGAAGAAATGGAAAGAGGATCAAAAGATTATCACAACAATGAATAATAAATAAAAGAACACTCGGTAATAATTAAAGGAGGTGGGTGTTGATTAAGAGGGGGAGAAAACAAGAACTCTAAATACACACGAGTAGAAAGGTGACACTACAGCATATTAAGCGAATGGTCACAGCCAAAGTCCCTGATCAGGACTAAGGGTCGCAGCCAAGAGCCGTAACCATTTCGGGCATGACCATTTTGGTGGGTCACGGCCCAAATCCCTAACCAAACGAAGGGTCAAGAACCTTGGGGGTCACGACAGATGGTCGCGGACTATGTCCATGACCCATACACACAGCTGGTCATGGACTTTGGCCTTAACCCCCACATTTAATACACACAGCTGGTCCCAGCCTTTAACCGTGACCCATGCTTTAATATACATGAATGGGCATGAGGGATGGTCATGGCCCAAGGTCGTGACCCCCACATTTAATACATGGCACTGGTCACGACCATTAGCCGTGACCCTTCTTAACTATATTAAAAAAGGGGCAAACTTTTCTCTATTTTAGGAGTTGCTCTCAAATCGGGGGTCCCGTGACCACGTGGTCATTTCCTATGAGTTACATTGGACCAGTGAGAGGTGTTGGCGCCCCTCACGGGGCCGTTTGCGGGGCGCTAAGGGGTTTCATCCCCCAACGGCTGGATTTTCTCTGTTTTGGGATATGTTATCAATTCGAGGGTCCCGTGACAACGTGGCTAATTCCTACGAGTTACATTGGACCGGTACGAGGTCTTGGCACCGCTCAAGGGGCCGTTTGGGGGGGCGCTACGGGTTTCGCCCCCCAATAGCACATTTTCAAGCCTAAGCGTTTATTTTCTTTATTTTGGGTCGTGCTCTCAATTTAGGGGTCCACTGACCATGTGATGGTTCCTACGAGTTATAGTGGACCCGTGCGAGGTGTTAGATCATCTCACGGGGCCGTTTGGGGAGCGCTAAGGGGTTTAGCCCCCCAACGGCGTGTTTTCATGCCTAAGTGTTGATTTTATCTGTTTTGGTCCCTTCTCTCAAACCGGGGTACCCGTGACCACGTGGTCGATTCCTATGAGTTACATTGGACCCGTATGAGTTGTTGGCGCTGCTCACGTGCGATTTTTTACAACATTCTATAGTTATAATAACCCAACACTATAGCAAGTGTTCCCATTATTGATTTTAGATGGTGGAGTTCGAGTTTGTTGCGGAGAGTGAGGGGTAATGTTTGTAAGGGATTAATTTCAAGGTGTAAGAAACTCAACATTATAAGGTTGCCTTATAGGAAGATTAAGAGCTTGACAACACTAAATGAGGGTTGCCAAGCTCTTAATATTTCTATGAGGCCACCTCTTTGTTCATAATGGTGGGGTCGGGATACAACTACAAATTGTTCAAAACGTTGGGGCTATTATCGATCCAGATCAGCAAAAACTTCTTCCCCATCCTTTGTCTCCTAATCATAAGCTGAGTTCCTCCTGTGGCCACCTTAAGTTCCCTATAGTGTCTATATTGGTGGTTCTTGATGAAGGTCACACTCCCCGTAATGAGAGGAGTCGTATTTGGAATACTTTATCAAACTCCAAATGGGAAAATGCATCCTATTATCCTGGGCTCCTTTCCAAAACAATTTCAATGAGCTCTACAACACGCTGCATTTGGTAAGGCTAGAAAAGGCAGATTTTCTTGCCAAGCATGCCTTTTGAGAGAGAAAACCCAGAGCACCTCCCAAACGGCCCTATGAGAGGCGCAAACACTTCGCACTGGACCAATGTTACTCGTAGGAACTGATCACGTGGTCACGGGACCCCCAGTTTGGGAATATGATTATACTTTGAAAATATCTACACTTATGCTAGAAAACATGCCGTTAAAGGGGAAAAACACAAAAAAATCCACCAGACAACCCCTAAAGAAGTTTGAGCACCTTGTATGGGACCAATGTAACTCGCAAGAACTGACTGTGTCATCACGGGACCCCCGATTTGAGAATATGACAGCTTGTTTTTAGGCCTAAGTCTATATATTTTGAAATTAATGTCGTATTCTCAAAGCGGGGGTACTGTGATTATTCAATAGGCAAAAACTAACAACAAGCCAACAAATAATAATTATCCCATACTCTTTTAAACATACTATCCAACAACAAGCCAACAACCAATAATTATCCAACAGCCAAACCAAACAAAATCAATAATTATCCCGTACTCCTTCTAACATATTATCCAACAACCAATCATTAACCAACAGCCAAACCAAACAAAACCAATAATTATCCCGTACTCCTTTTATCATCTAAAAGATTTTAAAGATTATACATATCAGTTATATAACTAATTCAGTTAAAGTAAAGAGTACCTGATTCCTGTAATCCAAGAAGGACATTAAATAGAGTCTTCTGAATGTGGGATTAGACCAAATTGATCCTAGAGCCCCCAATGTATTCTTTTACATGTACATTTATTGATTAGATTCTTTAATACAATATTCATCAAATCAAGCTAATTTAACTTCATTTTATGAACACTGCATCAATGAAACTGATCAACAAATGTATATGTACAGGAACACGTGGAAATTGAGCTAGGTCAATTTGATCCAATCACAAACTCAAACGACTCTATTCTCAAATAGAGTGTCTTGTGAAAGTAAATAATTATTTGACTGAGCATAACATATTATCAAAATTAACTTACATAAATCATATTGAACATTCGTAAAAGTAACTAAACATTCATACATCAAAGTAAAGTGCTAATACAATGTCAATATCAAAATAATTTACAAATAATATTGGTAAGGTATTTTGATACTCAATCTTCCTCTAAATCAACTAAAAGATCCTTCAAATTATGGTTGTCATCAAAAGCTGACTAGAACTCTTTTGAAGCCTTTAATGCATCCATTTCAGTAGCCATACCCTTTGGTGCATGCACAACAATATACCAATTTCCATCGTTTATGCACTTCGAGTAGAATACAATCTTTACGTTCGGAAAGGCACAAATAAAAGGTTCGTCGACTATTTCATCTTTGATAAATCTACCATAATAAGTTTGGAGTCAGTATCAACTTTGCAAGAATTCGTTGTATCCTCCACCTTTACTCAATCACAATAGAATACGGTTTCTATGAAATCCAAGTAATCAAGTTCTAAGATTTATTGGATTATCCCATAATATCTTAGCACAATATTCTTTGGATTTTTATTGCATTTGCTACCGATACAAGTAGTCAATGAAGAAATTGATATTCCACTATTTTGCATCAAAATCTTTTCCTCATATGGATATGAAATGAAATCAAAACCATTGGTACGAAATTTTCTAAACTCTTTCACACGAAAACTATGTCCTTTTATTAGGCGTGCAAGCCTGGAAGAGACATCACCTATTTTTAGAAGTTTTAATTGTAAATGAATTTTTATTAGGGCATGTTTTTATCACACATGAATAAATAACTGCGCACATAAGATGTGAAATTTACCTCCATTGATACCCATGCCTTAAAATCAGTTGTCGTGCAATTTCTCCTTTGATCTTGGGCAATTAAGTTGTCGTACTTCCTACCGGTAAATTATACAATTTAGATAATAAAATATAAAAAAAACATATAATCAAAGAAGAAGAATTCAATAGATACTCACTCTCTCCAATCTTCGACTTCATCTTGCGATTCGAAGACATAACGAGTTGCTTGCCTATATTGTAGATTTTTGAGTTTCACCTATCAATTCATCCTCAAACTTGTAAGGTTCATTTATCACTCACTCTCCATGACTATTGAACCTCCGCAGACTACCCCAAAAAGGCCAGATTGGCACCCTTCAGTCGGCCAGACTTGTCACGGTCATTGACCGTGACAAGTCTGTACAAATTATTGTCACGGTCATTGACCGTGACAATTCTTATAATATTGTCACGGTCAAAGACCGTGACATGTCCATGACAAGTTTAGCAGTAAATAACCCTTTTCCCTCATTTTTTTTGTCATCGCTTTGTTTCCCTCCACTCTCTCTCTCTCTCTCTCTCTCTTCCAATTGTGTATGTGTGTGTGTGTGTGCATGTGTGTGTGGTGGGTGGGGGCTGGGGAGGGGAGGGGGTGTATGTGGGTGTGCGTGTGTGTGGTGGGGGGTGGGGCTGTGTGTGTGTGTGGTGGGGGAAGAGGGTGGGGCAGGTTGGGGGGAAGGGGTCAGGGCTGGGGTGTGGCAGGTGGGTTGGGGGGTGGGGAAGGGGGTGGGGATGCTTGTGTGTATATGTGTGTGTAGTGTGCATGTTTGTGCGTATGTGCGGGAGGGGGAAATGATGCGGGGTGTGTGACGGGGGATGGGGTTGCGTGCGTGTGTGTGCGCGCGTGTGTGTGAGGAAGGGGGAGGGGGTAGGGGTGAGGTAAGGGGAAATGGGGCAAGGGCGGGGCTTGTTAATTTTTTTTATTAAATTTTTATTGGTTTATTAGATATTTTCCCTCATATGAAAGTAGTGTCCCTTGTAAACAAATTGATTGATTATTAATTTTTTTAGTAAATTAATACATGAAAATAAGATTGCCCCTCATTGTAAATCAGTAAATTAATAATTGTATACTTTAATTGTTAGTTTAATTGATGAAAAGAATTGATTGAGTAGATGAATTAGAAGGAGTACGGGATACACATTTGTTGTTGTCATTGCAGTTGGATTATAGTGGATCGAAGTTAGGCTGGTTAATTTTAAAAGTGGAATGACTACTGATTATTGTCCATATGGGGGTGGGATTTTTCAACTTTGTTTGAAAATTACTTTGTATAACGAACAATATATATATACTTGAAATTATATATAGTGCGCATATATACTAGCCTTCTAGTTCTTATGCGTACGCATTCAATAGCCCTTAGATTCGTTCGAGAGTCATTACCCCTGTAATGAGATATCTCGAATTGTCCCGTTTGAACAATTTGGAGCTGCATAATTACGTATAATAATATTCTTAGTTGCTTAAAGTTGTTACTTTTGGAGGAAGTTCTGCAGTTGTATCCTAATTCTCTCTGGGTACATACTAGATTGACAAGTGTGACTGTTATTTCAATTGATCAATTGAAACAACACTCACACTTGCCAATCTACGTCGTGTACTTCGAGAACTACGGGGATATGCTGTCGAATTTTTCTCAAATCATAACAATGTGCATGAGTTGTTAAGTATGTTACAGAAATATGCAGTCTTGAATGGGATAGGACCACTCACCCTTTAGAGGAGATGAATGAAATATGAATTTCTATTATAAATTGAATTTAAATTTGAAATTTAAGAATCGAAGACATAATTAAATAAAACATACTATAAATCTATATTTTGTTTATACTAATCCATGAATATACGCTTCTTACCTTTAATAGGTGATTAGATGTTGTAGCTGTGATGGGATATCTGAAATACAAAGAGTGGATGTGTGAGACAAACAGAATGGGGGATGTGTTTCGCAGAGGTGCTAATGAATTTGTGAAATACGCAAAGAGATGTCATAATGATGACGAGTTTCCGTGTCCGTGTGCTAGGTGTAAGAATGGTAAGGTGTTTGAGTGGAAAACAATTGAACTACATTTGTTAAGATCGGATATGCAAGATAGTTATCAATTTTGGAGTTTTCACGGTGAATTAAAAGTTCCTTTTGTCCCCGAACAACTTTCACAACAACCTTCAACAAGTAGGATAGATGTAGAAGGCGACGATGTAGATAATAATATGTTAGATGATTTAGTTGATGATGCGTACGGAGTTTATGAAGCAAAGAAGAATGAGTTTACTGATGATGCACAAGGTTCAAGTGCTCGTGAAGATATCACGATAAACTTAGACGATGACTACAAAAGTTTAAAATTTAAGGCGACCCAACCGTTATACTCTGGCTGTGAGAAAGATCAAATAACTTTGCATGCCATGGTTGGTCTGCCCAGTTTGAAGACGAAGTACGGTTTGTCTGGTAATAGTGTGACATGAATTCTGAAATGGGTGAAGGGGTTACTACCCAAGGAGAATACGCTTGCAAATAGCTATCCTGTTATGAAGAACAGTTTGAAAGGTTTATGAATGAAGTATAAATTGATTGATTCTTGTGTGTATGACTGCATACTATATCGAAAGTAGTATGAAAATCTCGATCATTGTCCTATATACGATGAACCTAGATATGTCCAATCTACTAGTAAAGAAGGCACAAGCTCAAAAGTGCCTCAAAAAGTGTTGAAATACTTTCCCGTTGGGCCTAGATTATAGCGATTTTTCACAGTACCATGGATAGCGCAGGCAATGACTTGGCATGCTAGAGCAGAAGTAGGGGGTAATATCACGCGTAGTCCTATTGATTCTACAACCTAGAGGATGATAAATTATGAGTATCCCGATTTAGCTCGAGAACAACGCAACATTCGTTTGGATATTGTAACACCCCGCATAATTAAATACCGGGTGGCCAGTCCCATACCAAATTAAAACAGAATATACAGTTGGCTCATTCTTAGCATCACTGTCGAAAACATTTACAACTCACCCAATACCCAATTAAGCTGGTGTTAAAAACTATCCAAATTTAAATTTAACAAAATCCCTTTCCAATTTAAGAATAACACAACACATTTTATTCTACAACACAGATCACTAAATAAATAACTCAAAAGAATTTAAGTGCAACTGGAATAAACATTCCCAAATAATATAAATCCTTTACAATAATCCCAACAATGTTAAATGTATTAAAAAGTCCCAAATACAATAGAATTTGACCTCAATAGAAAAGATAACTGAATCCTTTGGGCGACATGCCCTAACTAAGAATACTGTGAATCAAAAGATGATATGCGTCTAAACAATACTTCCATAGCTCCATAGCTCGTCATAATCAACTATGGTTGGCGTCCGTGTTGCTGGACACCTAATATAGAGATACAATAGAAGAGAAAATATGCAAGGAAACGGGTCAGAGCCCGAATGTGTAGAGTATTTTTAAAACAGCAAGTATTTAATAAGTGCAATAAAGCATTTATTATGTACATGTTAAATCCAACTCTCACTTGCTATTCTCACCTCTCAACTAGAGTGCACACTTAACGTTTCCTATTAACCTCCTAGTTAATGGTTCCTCTTTTCTAGTCTCCATATTATAATTCTAATCCCATATCATAATCCCCGTATGGCCCATACCATACGTCACATTATTATTCATATCTATATTTCTCCATTATGATTTAGTTTCTCATTAACATGAATCATTATTCATTAATATAAATCGTTTCTCATTAACATGAGTCATTACTCAATAATATAAATCGTTTCTCATTAACATGAGTTAAGCTTTTCAATTCTTTAAGAATAAACATTCATTAACTTAATTCCATTATCTTTCTCTATTCACCGATCTACAATTATCACCGTAGATAGACTTAACCATAATAAATATCCATTTAATCATTTAATCCATTATATATATATTCATATATAATACAGCACCCTGAGTCACAGCTCTGGTGCAGTGCATTACTCTGCTATCATGTCCCATCATCGCATGTCGCTGAATAAGGGACTACAGGTTCGGTAAGATTCCACGAACCACAAACAACAAACAAATTGGAGGCGAACATAGTTCTCGTATCCATGGGTCACGCACATACCTACGTACCCACAGTCAGCGGACTTATCAACTCCCCGATAAGTCTTTCATAGACCTATGTTCTCGAGCGACAAATCAAAGATCCCATGGATTCATCAGGATATGACTGCCCTCACGCGCAAACCTCCCACCGATAGCAAGTAAGCTAGGTATGTCATACACATAAATCAACAATCAATCAAATAGGTATTATCATACCTAGAATATAATATCAATAAGGTAATTATCACTACCCTAAGATATTTCCCGTACGTAGCATTATATCTCTTTTAAAATATCATATCTTTACTTCATAAATTAATTATCCTCGCATCCTATAACATCTCTCCACTACCGACGTCGTTAAGGTTCATGCGCGGAACGTCTCGCAAAGCGAAATCCAAACAAGGAACCCCTCCAATACACTGCTACTTAACTTTGTCGAGCGAGGAAGTTTGTCAATTTTAAATACGTGATTGGGATAACCTCATACCCTAAGGCTACCCTCTCTCAATGTACAAGATTCAAATAAGATTTTCCTCAACATATATTCAGTAAAAAGTCACTAATATTCTACTGGTCCATAACATTATTTCTCCCGAACTACTACGAGTTTAGTTCTCCTTTTTTAATTACGGTTAAAACCGATAGTTTCAAATCTCTTATAAACACATATTCTTTCACTTAGGATGAAACCCTCTTGTAAACTTAAGGATACCCAGGTGTTATATCAAATCACCCCTACTGGTCCTATCATAATTCCTCATACATCCCTATTTGGAATTTAACAAATAAATCTAGCAACACAAATTCATTTTCGGGGTTTCTAAACTACCCCAAAAATTATCCCGAACATCTACGACATTAATTGTAGCCGTAATTTTTCCAATTCCCGATTTGATTTCCGAGTTGATGATTTCAACCCGGAGCTGTCATCTTGTAAAAATCATATCAAATCGTAAAAAAATCAAAAAAATACGCGGTCAGAGCCCACGCGACCGTATCGAAAAGATATACAACTTTCGTGTTTTGACCAAAAGCTAAATCATTTATCTTCTTGGCCGAAAATGACCCCAAAGGCTACGGGTTACTATTCATTATCTCTCCCAAAATCCCAAACTCCATTTTTCTCGATTTTTACACATTCAAACCTTCATATTAACCTCCAAAAGGAGTTATGATTATTTCTACATGATATATCAACATATATGAACGATTTCCAATACTCTAAACATCCTAAAATCATCAAAGGATTGAATTAAAAAGCATGTTTATCTCCTTATTCCCAAAAATTAATTAACATAACCTCTTCAAGAACATAACAATGGTTTCCATCATTTCTTCAACAGATTCATGACTAATTCGTGGATTATTATCATCCTAACACATGAGTTAAATTCCTATATCATTTCAGTTTTCCAGAAATCCATTTAATACTCCATTATTTCTTCCAAACAATAATAATCTTCTCTTTTCATATTATTCTAACATGGACAATATACAAACTGAATTTGCCATTATTAAACACTTGCCTTTCTTGTAGGTCTGATCCTTTGGTGTAGTATAACTCAGTTAGTTGTCCCTTCTCCGGTCAAACTCCGGTGGTGGTTGGTGGTGGTGAACCTTGGTTCTTGTTCTTCTCCTTCCCAGGTGACTTTTCCTTTCCCAAGCACTCTCACACTCTCTCTAGGAAGATGGTTGCTTTTATTTATGAAGAGGAGATGAATCACTCCAATACACTTAATCTACCAATACTTATAATAGTACCAAATCCGAATCACTATTCATCCCCCCTAGAAAAATGACAAAAATGCCCTTTGGGGTTGTCTATTCATTCCCAAATGACCCGAGACCCAAAATTGACATCCAAATAGACTTTTCTGACTATTTCAAAGCTTCCGGACGCAACGACGCAGTCGAAATGACTATTAGATCGATAGAAAATAAATTTCCTTTTTAATTTAATAAACTAGTCCCGACACGTCCCATACCGCGTCTGACTAAAAATATAAATAACCGAATTTATATCATACAGTCATATCAATGACATCACATTCATATATTACCTAAATATCTTTAAGTAATATTCAGAACCATCCATATTCATATCCACAGTCCGGATAAAACCCAAATGAATTAATTAATAAAAAAATCCAATTAATCCATTTTTTTAAAATATAACCCATTTTAAAAGTCATTTAAAATTACGGGGTATTACAGATATATATCAACATATGGTTTAAAAACATTTGGAAATCTAAGCACCAATCACAGTGTATGGACAGTTATCCTATCCCCACTCAACCTCCCTCCTTCACAGTGTATGAGACCTGAATTTTCGATGATGTCTTTGTTGATACCTGGGCCAAAGGGACCAAGTGATGGGACCGACGTCTACCTGGCTCCTTTGGTAGAAGAATTAAATGGGTTCTGTGAAGAGGGTGTGGAATCATTTGACTCTTTTAGAAAAGAAGAGTTTACGCTAAAATCTATGTTGATGTGGACAATTCATGATTTTCCAGCTTATGAGACATTATCCGGTTGTGTACTACATGGTTATTTAGGGTGTCCAATTTGTGAAGGGGAGACTGAATCTCTTCGTCTATCCTTTAGCTCAAAAAATGTATACCATTTCCATAGGAGGTTTTTATGCTCGACTCATAGTTTCAGATTTGAGAAAGGTTCCAATTTTTTATTGGGCAGGGTTAAATATAGGCTACCGTCGAGATAACTTTCAGGTTCAGAAATTAAAAGTAAATATTCTGAATGTGTCCCTAATATGTTAGGTAAGAATACCAAATTTAAGAATGTCAAGCATAAGAAGACCCCAACTGGGAATGAAACTGAGACAAGAAAGGCATGGTCTAGGAGGTCAATTTTATTTGACTTGCCTTATTGGAAGAATAACCCGGTGCTTCATGTATTGGATGTGATGCATGCAGAGAAGAACTTCGTTGAATATATTGTGGGCACTTGCCTTGGGGGGAGTCATTCGAAGGATAGACAAAATGCACGAAAAGAGATAACTATGGTTAAAAGAAGATAGTAGGGGAAGGAAAATAATTTCCCCTAGTGCGTTTACTTTGACGAGTGGGGAAAGGAAGGTTCTTTTAGACACAATATATAATTTTAAGGGCACATCTAATTTTTTGTCCAACTTGCAAAGGATTGTCAATTATACTACTCATGATTTATATAAGTGTAAGTCCCACGATTGGCATGTGATCATGCAATTGGTTCCTCTATTGTTTAAGCACCATTTCTCTAAGCACGAGGATTTGTGGAGGGCTATTGTGAAAATTAGTATTACCTTCTCACTCTTATGTGAGAAGGTAGTCAATCGAGAACACATAGTGGCCGTAAAATTGGCGGTGACCGAAGCGATTTGTGTGTTGGAGAAGTACTTTCCCCCATCATTCTTTAACATAAGTGTTCACTTGTTGGTACACCTATGCGACGGGGCACTTCTTTGTGGTCTAATTAGATATCGGTGGATGTATTCGTTTGTAAGATTGATGAAAGATTTTAAAGATTACGTCAAGAATAAGCGATACATTGCACGATCAATTGCAGAGGAATACATCACCGTGGAGTCATCAATATATACTCGGGAATATATGCCTAACTCGACAGTCATCAATATGAGTTCGTCGATGATGGTGGTCATGTGATGGGAAAACAAGTGAAATTAAAGAGTTTGCAACATGAATAAGTAGATTGTTATCTATTTGACAGACATGAAGATGTCGAAGAATGGAAAAAGTGAGTTTCAATTATTATAACGTTTAACATAATTTTAGATTATTTTATACATGATTAATTTTGTAATATGCAGAAAATATGAAGCCTATGAGAACAATAAAAGACAAAAAATGATGGTACAATCAGACAGCGAATTTAGGTTGTGGTTGACACAAGAGGTAATTATAATGAAAATGGCCGCTATATAACGCTACATTACACTCAAATTCTAAAACTAATATAACTAATTTATCTATATTCTCAGCTCTTAAAGACAAGTGATGCAACATCAAGGCTTGCTCGTCTAGCCACTGGACCCTTGTTAGTGGCACAAGAGTACAAAAAGTATCATTTGAACGGTTACATTTTTGGCGCTAAAGTTTACAAGGAGAGTAAATATGTACAGAACACGGGCATTTCATACAAGGCTCTTACTTTCTTTCGAGCGAGCACAAAAGTTAAAAACCTCGTTGAAGCTGAAATGACTTACTATGGTATAATCCGAAATATATTTGAATTGGATTATATAAGCTTCAAAGAGGTTGTATTTTACTGTGACTGGGTAAGAGTTGAGGATAAAAATGCTTTTAAAGTTGATCCTGTCACCAATTTGATCATGGTAGACTTGTCCAAGTTGAAGAGCAACGACCACGTGAGCGATGAGCCCTTTATTTGTGCATTTCAAAAGGTTAACCAAGTGTTTTACTCGGAGTATATCAACAAAGAGCCACGGTCAATTGTCCTACACGCGCCAAAGCGTCTAAATAGTAGTATGGGTGACTTAGCTGGTCCTACCGAATATCAATCCATTTTTTATGATAACCCGAATTTGAAACAATTTTTCAATTTGTAATAAATATTCTGATTTGTACTTTATTAATCCATTTTTAATTCTTTTAATTGATTTGAACTTTCTCATTTTCTCTCTTGTGTAGTGTGCGTGTGTGTGGGCAGAAAGGGTGGGGGTGGGGATGCTTCAGAATTGTAGTAATTGTACATATTATGAGCTATATGCTGTTGTTTTGGAATTCAGAATTGAGGTGTTAAACAGTAAAAATTCATTTGGATTTGTAGTAATTGTTCATATTTGCATGTCTTCTTCTAATTCATTTTGATTTATAATAATAACAACATTTTTTATAGCAAATGTTTCCTTCAGTTATTAAGGCGAGGATGATGATGCTGGTTATGATGATGTTATCTGGGCTCGGTGGTAGGGGAGGCAACGAGGGCTCCTTGGCCCCTAGGCTCCCAAAATATGGAAAATTGGGGATGTCCGTCGAGAACAAGATAGGGCTATTAGCGAGATCCCTCGAGCAGGTAAAGACGATCATCGACCCGGGGTACACTAGTTGGAGGGAGGTGCCAAATGAGCTCAAGTTATCTTTTTGAGTGGCACTACAGGTAATGTATTTATATTTATATTTATATATATATGAATATTTCAATTTCAATTTCGATTTCGATTTCATTTTGTATTTATATTTATATTTATATTTACATTTATATTTATATTTATTCGCAACTAACATTGTATTTGTTGGACATGAACAATTCAGCTTGGATCATAAGCTACGCGATTCCGTCTTCGAGCAGTTGAGGGAGCAACACAAGACGTGGAAGAAAAATATATGGACCTAGTACTTTGGGAAGACCCGAGAGTCTGTTATCTGAATGCGTGAATCCGTCCCGCTGAAGGAGCTGGTCTCATTGGTAAAATGGCAACAGTTCATTGATAATGAGATCGGGAAGCGATGATTGGCATCTCGCCATTCGGGGAGGGAAAATCGAGCAAAAAAGACGGACGTGTACTACTCCGGCCGGACGTCTTACACCGAGGTGGAGCATAGGATGATGGTAAGATTTAATTTTTCTATAACTATAGAAATATATTATTCTGCATTATTTTACTTTGCGGGGCCGATACTAATTTTACTGTATTTTATTTCAGGGGACAGGGAGTGACCCTGGGGGTAGGCCACATAGGCTCAATACTTATGTGGCTATTCAGGCGAAGAAGGGGAAGGATAAGTAGGTGGTCCTGAGCGTCACGGCCACGATTGTAAGTAATCTGACAGTTTACTTTTTGTTAATAACGTTATAATTTTTTTAATTACTTATTTTAGTAATTATGTCCTTTTGTCGTTTCAGGCAAAGCTTAAGGAAGTGCATGAGTCACAACCTGATGCCGACAAGGCATCTTTTTCCATAGACGCACTCAGCCAAGAGCTTGGCGATGATCGCAAGTGGAGGACAATGGGGTGAGCTCGCGGGTGGCCAAATCTAGGATCATCAGATTGGAGACGAGCGACATCGGGTTGCCTCGATTGGTGGACTCGCATGATGCGAAGCTGTCCCGTTTGGAGGCGACGATCCAAGATATGTTCTCATTCATGAAGCGTTACTTGGGTAGAAATTATAAGGGGAAAGGGAAGGAGAAGGTGGTGTAGGACGAGGTGTAGGATGATGAGGATGTGGACCTCACTGCTTCATCGCCAACACATGCGGACTTTGATGATCCACTCCCCTATTTGGCTCCCTTTAATCAACTGATGTCGACACTTGGTTGGACGAGCGTGTTTATACTGGACATATTTGATGGCCAGCGGATAGGGCGGGAGTTAAGGGACCCGAATACCGTCCAGGGTATGCCAGTTCATGGACATTTTCTTCAAGACATCGAGTTTAAGGTGCTCGTCACGCATGTGATACCCGGGAAGGAGAACTCCCCCTTGTCATTGCACGAACAATGAGGCACGATGTATAATGTTGGGTGTATCATTCGTATATCGTGTGGCCTACTAAACTCCTCAGAGTTAACCTTACCCCAGACATTTAGTGACATTCTTTGAATTGAATTGTTGTTTTAAGTTGTTATATTTGAATTCTATTTGGATTATATCGTGATGCATATTGTTTTGAATGTATATTTGCATTATCTATATTTTATTTGGATATATAATGTTTGAACAGCTACAACGTTGCTATAACAGGTACAAATATACGGTTGGGCAGTGGCTGTGGCCATACTGCCCAGAATTGTCACGGTCATTGACCGTGACAAATTTTTAAACATTGTCACGGGTTTGTCACGGTCCTTAACCATGAAAAAACTTGTCAAGGTCAAGGACCATGGAATGACCGTGAAAAGTCTAATGAAATTGTCACTGTCAATGATCGTGACAAGTCAGTCACAAGAAAAGTTGTCACCCCCAGAATTGTCACGGTTATTGACCTTGACAAGTCTAACTTGTCAAGGTCAATGACCGTGACAATTCGGCAGATTTGGTGTAGTGTCACCTCTTGTTCTGGCATGTGTTCCCTAGTGTATAGCAATGATTCCACTATTACATATTCTACAGCAATTGACCTTTCAATATACCGTGTATTCTTTACATAATATTTAAAGGTTTTCATCAAGCGCTCAAAAGGATACATCCAATGATACCTAACGGGACCACATAACAAATCTTCATTGCATAAATGCATAAATAGGTGGATGCTGATATCAAAGAACGATGAAGGAAAATATTTCTCTAATACACAATCTGCCTCAGCCAAAGTTGATTTCACAAATTTAATGTACGTTTTGATCACCACTTTTGCACAAAGTAGGGTAAAACACAAACTTATTTGCATAATTGCCTAATGGAGATCTTTGTGTTCAGAAAAGCAATGTCGAAATAATAGAGGGATTAATTGAATGATTACATGCCAGTCGTGAGACTTCCAGTGTTTTAAGTCATTTGCTTGGTAGCTTACTACCCTACGTAAATTAAAAGAATAACCGATTGGAGTCTGTAAGGACATGATTGTATAAATGTCAGTTTAGTATTTAGGAAATTTTTCTATATATCCTAGATAACTACAAGTATGTCTGATACCGCTACATTCG
The DNA here is from genome assembly GCA_949130495.1 of Sambucus nigra. Lineage (NCBI taxonomy): Eukaryota > Viridiplantae > Streptophyta > Magnoliopsida > Dipsacales > Adoxaceae > Sambucus > Sambucus nigra. Next base: position 16,282,484 of record OX422214.1, read on the forward strand.
GCATGTCTCCACCTTCACCCATGATGGCCTCGACATGGATCGGAGGTTATCATGCACCCACTACCTTAAAATCTGCAAAGTGCATCAACATTGTCCTCTCATGAAACATGAGTCTTCAACGGTCACCTGTTCCCACTACTCCACTCGCAATTATGGTAAAATAATTGTATTGCAGTTTTTAATATTTGCATAAATATTTGGGAACATTTTTTAAAATAATTTTTTGAAGTCTGAAATGTTTTATCTCAAAATAACAATTTTTTTTAAGTGTAGAGGCGAACTATACACGTCGTTCAGATCGTTCGAACGACATAGCTTGTCGTTCAAACGACACCTCAAGTCGCGCGAATTTGCTCTAACGACAAGCGGTGCCATTCGAGGGACACTACATCTCGTTCGAGCGACCCACCATCTCGATTTCTGTATTTAAGCAGTTCCCATTCTATATGACTTTTCAAGTCTTGGAACTCACGTTTATGTAGGTCTTTTTCATTAAAACAGACTTCATTTTTCATGTTTCATAGACTATTTTGATTCACAAATAATTCCCAATCATTTATGTGAATCCTCTAAACCCAAGAAAATTGTTCTACACATCTAGAGTTCTTGTGGAGAAGAAGAAGGTTGGTTTTCCATTGCTCAACTTTGAGTTCTTACGGGACCTCTTGCTGACGATGCCGAACTGACACCTACGGGTATTTCGTGTCACTGTATTTCATTGTAATTCGTGTAAGTAGAGCTTTACAAATTATAGTGAAATAAAAAGGTTTTTGCCCCTTTGGGGGATTTTTCCTCAAATTGTGACTGTCTTGCATGTGTGATTTATTTCATCTGTCTGTCACAATTAATTGCAAGAGTTATGACTGAATTGGGATAAAATTGGAATTTAATTAAATAAGTTGGACATTGATTGCAGGCGCACTCTCAAATTGGTATCAGAGCCAATTACACAATTTTACTGTGCAATTTTTCCGTAAAATTTTTCTAGATATCAATTTTTGTTCTAAAAATTGATCTTTGAAAAAGCGCAATTTCAATGGAAAACTTATATAATAGAGTCCCAATTTTTGACGGGGCAAATTACGCATATTGGAAAGCACATATGAAATCTCACTTAAAGGCCATAGATGAACCTGTTTGGATTGTGTGTGAAAAAGGGTGGACGCCTCCCAGTGTCACTGTAAATAATGGAACTACTTTAAAATCTGTGACTGGATGGACTGAGGATGAATTTAAATGGAGAAAATATAACTCACGTGGGCTTAGTGCCATTTCTGGAGCCATCACACTTGACAAGTTCCTATGCATCATGACGTGTACCACGTCTAAAGAATCATGTGATGTTCTTCAACTTACCCATGAAGGCACTAATGCAGTTAAAGAATCAAAATTGAAAAATTTAACTACACAATTTGAAACTATCACCATGCTTAATTATGAGTGTTTTGATGAATTTTATGCACGCTTTTCTAATATTGTAAACACTAGTTTCAACTTAGATGAACATATTCCTGATGCTATTGTAGTTAAGAAAATTTTGAGATCACTGCCTACGAGATTTATCGCCAAAGTCACTGTATTAAATTCATTAGGTAATTTGAGTAGGATGAAATTAGAAGAGTTAGATGGAAACCTACGGACCTATGAAATTGACATGTTCCCTAACACGATAAAATCAAAAGACAAAGGGGCAGCACTTAAAGCCCAGGACGAGTGAGGGGTCGGTGAGAAAGAGAGGTGAGTCATCTAGGAAAAGAGAGGAAGAGATGTCTGATTTTGATTCTGATTTTCACTTAGACAATTTGGCCTTATTTGCCAAAGATTAAAGAAAAATGGGAATTTTAAAGATAAAAAGAATTTTGAGAAAAATAAATCTGAAAAGAAATTTGAGAAAGATAAAAAGGACACCCCTAAGAAAGACGGAGAGATATGATTTGAGTGTGGCGGTATAGGTCATAGGGGTTTTGAGTGTGCAACTAGGTTGAAACGTCTAGAACAATCCAAAGATGCTTTGAATGCCTCCCTGAGTGTTGACAGTGAGGTCAAGTCGGTGGATTCAGGAGACGAATCACCGTAGGAATGTAACTTCACCAAATTCATGGCTATTCATGTGAGTTATGACAGTGATCCTCATGACGATGAGGATAGAAAATCATAGGAACACCTCGACAGTGTTAGAGATGTGAGTCAGGAGGAGGATGGGGCAAGGGAGAGCGAGAGTGATCTCCGACACGCGTACGCTAATTTATATGCTCATAATTTTAAGACCAAAAAGCATAATAAAGAATTAGCTCTTAGGATAGCATCCTTAGAGAATGATTTATGAGAGATAAGAGAGAGAGAGAGAGAGAGAGAGAGAGAGAGAGAGAGAGAGAGATAGAGAGAGAGAGAGAGAGTCCTCCATGAGAGTTTCCTTGACAGAGAGATACCCTTAATGTTGAAATAGAGAAGGTCTGTGTAGAAAGATAAATTCAATTTTGGGAGAGAGAGAAAGTGTTTAGAGAAAGAGAAAGTGTGTTTGAGATAGATAAAGGGGACTTGACCAAGAAAGTGGCTAATCTGATGAGTGATATCCATTCCTCCCTGTACACTCGAAAGAAACTGGAATCCCTTGTAGCCCAGCTCACTCATGACCTTGAGAGATCCCAGGAGGTCAAGGTAAGAATAGAGGATAAATATGGAAAGATGGGTAAGATGCTCCTCACCCCTACTTTGGGTTTAAGTGAGAGGCCGGGAGTATGTTTTGATGGCGCTTCCACGTCCCATACGACATTGGAACCTGTTACTGAGTTTACTACAAATCTAAACGGCCACCCACCAAAAACTCAGAAGAAAGTTCGGCCAAGAAAAGCAAATCGAGGTCGGCCTAAGACTCTATACTTTTGTACCTATTGCAAAAGAAAAGTCTATCTTCATAATTTTTGCTATAGTTTAGGTCGAATACCTTGTACTTATGCTCGGCCACATGCCACTGGAAATCTTTCAAGTCTTAGAGAGCAAGTTCAGTTTCTAGTCGCCATGTCTCAGAGTTTAATGGAAGAGTTCCAACGAATTTCTATGCCGTCAGTGGACACTTCTAAAATCCCGACTAGAGTCAACAATAACAAGTGCAAACAGAAGGTTACCACATCTTGGGTACCAAAGCATGACGCAAAAGCCCTTGATATTCATGTTTCTCTTAAAGCACATAATACTTACTAAAAGTATTTTGACAGTGGTTGCTCCAGACACATGACTGGTGATGTTTCCTTCTTTACCCATTTAGAGGATATAAAGGAAGGTAAAGTGACGTTTGGATATGGGAGCAAGTATAACATTATAGGATGAGGTACAATAGAGATACTAGGATTTCCTACGCTAGAGGATGTTTTCTATGTTAAAGGTTTGAGAGAAAACCTACTCAGCATTAACCAGTTGTACGACGCTAACTTTGCAGTAAAGTTTGACTAGGACGAATGTGTTGTTTATGATCAAGCATGTAAACTCCTATTGCAAGGGGTGAGTATTGAAGATAATTGTTATGGGATTGTGCCCAAGTCCTCATTTATCTGCAACAACACCACGATCACTCCTATGGATCTGTAGCATCAACTTCTAGGTCATGTACATTTTAGAGATTTAAATAAATTAACTAAAAAGGACCTAGTACGTTGCCGGCCATCACTTGGAAAGCCAACGTCCACAGTTTGTGGACCCTGTCGGTTGGGAAAGCAAATACGTAGCCCCTATAGGAAGTTGAACTCCATTACCACCTCGCGATTAATTGAGTTAATACATATGGATCTTATGGGTCCTACTCATACTGAGAGTTCAAGTGGTAAGTGATATATTCTCATGATGGTGAATGATTTCTCTCTTTATTCGATAGTAGGTTTTTCTAAGAGAGAAATCTGATGTTCTGGATTTTCTTACGACCATGTGTCGTGTCCTACAAAATCAACACGGTGTCACTATTAATATAATACATAGTGACAATGGCACTGAGTGTAAAGAAGCAAGAGTAGATATTTTCTGTGATAGCCTCGGGATCAAACATGAATTTTTGGTCATTATTACTCCTCAATAAAATAGGATTATTGAGAGGAATAATCAGACAATTCCGGAGATAGCTATATCTATGCTTCTAGACCGTAGAGTTGCTAGGATATTTTGGTCAGAGGCGGTGTCTATCATATGCCACACGGTGAATAGGGTTTACCTTCGTCCACACACTTTTAAGACTCCCTATGAATCGTGGACTGGAAAGAAGCCCAACCTTTCATTTATATGTGTCTTTGGTAGTAAATGCTACGTCCTACGGGATAGAGAGAAATTAGGAAAGTTTGACTCCCAGAGCTGAGGGAATATTGTTAGGATATTCATCGACTAGTGGATCATATCGAGTTTTTAACCAGAGTAGATCTAAGGTTATAGAGTCAATAAAGATCACCATGCAAGATGATGAACTGTCGGTGTTTGTTGATTCTAACCTTTTGTATGAGGATGACGCACTTTCTTCTGATGATCCCATTGTACCTCCCACACTCATAGTGGATCCTATTCCTATTTTAGGGGACACTCTTGCTTGGGTTAGTAAACGTCAAGATCCTACTACTGTTATGGGATATCCCACTCTAGGTGTCAAGACTTATGATCAGCTAGAGGACGTTTTTAGCTATGTTTCCTATACGTCAAAAGTAAAGCCAAAGAACTATAAGGAAGCACTCAAAGATGAACACTAGATTTGTGCTATGCAGGATGAGTTGCTTCAGTTTGGAAAGAATGATGTATGGGAATTGGTCCCCCGACCTAGTGAGACAAATGTGATAAGTACCAAGTGGATCTTCAAGAATAAGGTGGATAAGACTGGTACTATTAATCATAATAAGGTTAGGTTGGTCGCTCAAGGATACACACAGATAGAGGGTGTATACTTTGACGAGACATTCACTACTGTTGCGAGGATTTAGTCCTCGGCTTACTACTCATCGTCGCATGTCATCTGCGCTTTGAGTTATATCAGATGGATGTCAAGTGTGCCTTTTTAAATGGCATTCTATAGGAGGAGGTTTACGTGGAACAATAAAAAGGGTTTGAAGACCCTAAGCACCCTGATCACGTTTACTATTTGAGGAAATCCTTGTATGGTTTGAAGCAAGCACCCCGTGCTTAGTACGAGAGGCTTACTTCCTATATCTTGGCCCATAGCTTTAAGAGAGGGGGAGTGTATATGATGTTGTTCATCAGGATAGATGATGATGCTATTTTAGTTGCCCAACTCTATATGGACGACATGGTCTTTGGATCCACGTGCTCCCATCATGCTCACCACTTTGGGGGGGAGATGAAGAGTGAGTTTGATATGAGCATGGTATGTGAGATTAATTTCTTCCTCGATCTCTAGGTTCGTCATCTAGAGGATGGGATGTTCATCTCCCAATCCAAGTATGCTAGAGACCTTGTGAAGAAATTTGATCTAGACTCCGCTAAGCACGCACGTACACTGACGAGTACCTCAACAAAGCATAGCAAGGATAGTTTAGGCAAGAACACAGAGCAAACCTTATATTGGAGTATGATAGGTTGTCTTATCTACTTGACTGCTAGTCATCCTAACATCGCCTTTAGTGTTGAGGTATGTGCGTGATATCAGGGGTCTCCAAAAGAGTCACACTTACACTCTCTTAAACGTATTATCAAATACGTGAGTGGAACTCTCTCACTTGGCATTTGGAATTCATTTGATACCACTGAGTGTTTATCCGATATTCGGATGCCAATTTGGTCGGGGATGCAGATGGATAAAGGAGCACTTCTGGTGGGTGTTTCTTCTTTGGTTCTGCTCTTGTCTCTTGGTTGAGCACTTCTGATGCTTTTGTCTCTCCACGTAAATTTTGTTACCTCTGTTGCTTTTTTGGTCTTGTGGAGCTGGTTTCTGCGATTCTGGTGTCTTCGCATAATTGTCAACGCTAATTATATCAAATTGACTAATATCTCTAGGTAGTTCGCCTCCTCTGAGCTGCATACTGCTATCGTGGTACTATAAGACTGCAGTGGTAACTGCTTGTGCCACAATCCCTGCAAATTCGGAGATTGAAACCCTCTTCAGAGACACATGAGGTGTGAGCTGTTGTTGCTCATTAACTTCCCCAATGGCATTATCTTGTTAGTCTTGACGGGCCATCTGAAAGTTTAAAATAATTTGTATAAGTTCAACATTCACATCAACAAATCACAGAAGCACGAATTTTCAGCGCATAAAGATTAATGCAACATTCCTAATATTAGGGCTCTAAATCAAAGGCGCTAAGCTGGAAACGAGATAAGCCTTACAGATCCCAAAGGACACAAGAAACTGATGCTCTGATACCCACCTGTGACACCCCGCCTAATTAAATACATGGTGATCAGTCCTTTATTAAATTAAAATCAAGGTGAACAGTTGGTTCATTCTTAGCATCACTGTCGCAAAATGAAAAATTCCGATTTAAACATCCTAAATAATTAAGCTAAGTGTCAAAACCATTTAAAAGATTCTTTCCATTTTATTTAATCAAGATATGAAAACCTTTAATAATTAACAGTTTAAGAATCACTCAAATATTAAGGCTCGTAATAAACACCCAAGAATTTAACCATTAAGATAAACCAATACCAAGTTTAAGGACTAAAAATGAAATCGTCTCGACAGTAATCAAACCCCAAAGAGTACTAAATACTGAAAATAAATGAACATACGTCTTTGATAAATCCAAATGAATAAGGAACACATGCGACGCATGCCATAACTAAACAGAAGTAAGATAAGAGTAGAATCAACAACGAGGTCGTCTAAGCAATGGCCTGCAACTCCCACACAATCTGCGGCGCGTCCGGTACAAAGAACCTAAGCATGGCACCCTTGTGGCTAGGAACCTATATTATATACCTATATATACAAGAGAGAAGAAATAACAGGAAACAGGTCAGAGCCCGAGTGTAAAAAAGTTTAAAATTAGTTTAGCAAGTATTTAAAATGCTTAACGGCTAATGTAACAATCATGTTAGTACGCATCACTCTCTTGAGAATTTCTCACGTCTCATATAGTGTGCACGCCTACCGTACTATTAACCTCAAAAGTTTATTTTAACTTAACTTTCCCATACAGTTTCATACCGTTAACAATAATGGCGAAGATAATTAATTCCTGAAATTTATGCTCTCACCTATCTTATTTTATATTAAAAATATCCCAATGATGTCACAAGATTTCCAAACACTTATAATAGAGTTGGAGTAATTGTTCATTACTTAACTACTTTTATGCACAGTAGAATGTTCTCATACTTAAGTATATATATATATATATATATATATATATATATATATATATATATATATATATATATTAACCACTCATATAATATATATATATACTGTCGGCCCCCCGCATAAAATCTATGGTGCTGGCATACTCTGCTATCAAGTCCCCGTGTTACACATATTAAGGGAAATACAAGTTTAGAATCACTCTCGAACTGTATTAACATAAAACACATACAAATCGAGGCGAAGCATAGTTCCAAGTCACTAAGAGGTCAGCACATACCCTCACGTCTCTTAGGACCGTCTGACTATCAATCAGATAGCATGTACCAAGGAATCCTTTGTTCTAGGGTACGAGTTAATATCCCCCATAAAGGCCCAATCGAGATAAGACCGTCCCGGCGCGGAAACCCCCGTGATAGCAAGTAGCCCGAGTATGATTTTTATATAGATATATAATATATGCACAATCACACAGTATTATATATATATATCCACATTTCTAAATTAGGTGCGCTCACGACCCATAATTATAATTATCCGTTCTTAGCACATTTTTACTTGATTATCTCGCATAACGGATTTCTCACTTTTATTCTCATATATATAAGTTACTCCATACCTACTTCTCGGCTCTCGAAGTATTCTATCTCCCCAAGTATAATTTCAGTAGCCACTCTCACTACCTTCTAGTCTAACTTCCTTACAAGTCTCGATCTTTTATTAAATGTACAAATGACTTCATATGTGCGAATAACTCCCCGTTGACCCTTAATTTCATCTTTCATTAAATTCTCACTCAACGGAGTTTACCTAGACCCTACTGGTCCTTTTTATATCCCCTTATTCTCCAACATTAAAAATCAAGGGTTACTACGCATTTTAATCGGATTGAACCAACATAAGGGGAATATGCAGTTTTCTAGGAGGAGTCGATCGATCGATCGATCAAGCAGTTATGACGAAAACTGCATTAACCCAGTTACGGGTTTGCCTCTCCAACCTAAACCAAATCTCCTTATATCATTCCCAAACTCCCAACCAATATTACTACAAGTACTATATACCTGAACACATGATTTTCTACGTAAAATATGTCCCAGTTCATCAATTATAACAATTTAATGGGTAAAATTTTCCTAAACTTCAAGAACCCTAATTTTTCTTTTTCTTTCAATTCTTCCAATTCTTTTCCAGATTTCCTACATCTAAATCCATATAAAGTCTTAGTTTATCCTCTACATGCGATTTAGATGTCCAGAATATGATTACTTCTTCTACAACATGTGATTTAAAGTCTCAAAACTATACTTTCTTTCATGGAACAAGTTCTAAACAACCCTAGGCTAACATGATTGAGACATTAACTAAAAAATAAAGCAAGATAGATACTTGCCTATAATTTGAGTTTCTGATTTGTGGAAGAAAGTGGTATGGTTGCGTTCTCCGTCTCGTGATCTACGATTTGGTGATGGTGGCGGTGCAAACGGGTGAGTCTTTGGCCTTCAGGTGCTTGGGAAGCTCTCTTACTACTTCTCTAATGGACGTTCTTTAATTTTTCTCTTGTTAACCCTAGAGGACAACTCCTAAAGGCTAATATAACCTTGGGAACTTCGTGGGTTTAATTTCCCAAAAATACAAAATGTCCATAATGTCCTCTCGGGATGCCAATTAGGTTTAAAAATGCCCCGAGACCCAAACTAAACCCTCGGGTACATTATTTTGACTATCTCGACCCTTCCGGACACATTGGCGCACTCGAAATGACCATACGGGTGACTTATAATTTATTCACTTTTAATAATAATGATTTTATCTCGACACGACACAAGCACTTCCTGATTTAATTTCCACAATTATCAAATTATACACTCGTGATAATTTTAATAATTCAATCATACATATTACTTTATCCATTAAGTGATATTAAACAAAATCCCAATAGTTACCAACTCTCATCACGCTAGTAAATATTTAAAATAATTTTTGGATTAATATTAAATTAATAACTAAATTTAAATTTAATAAATTCCCAAATTTGAAAGTCATAAAAATACAGGGTATTACATACCTCCTCCCTAATAACGGAATTTCGTCTCGAAATTCAGAAAATACGGTATGCCTGGTAAAATAGATCTGGATACTTTAATAATACCCAAAATAGACTTTCGGGTAAGGCGAATTCCTAGTCCTCCCAGCCTCACAATAAGCTTATTTGTCACTTTCAATACAATCAGCTATGGATTCACACTTTAATAATGACACTTCACATTGTGCTCCAATCCGTGCTATTTGTATAAGACAAGCCTACACTTCGTTGACCCACATTGTCTCAATATTATTGGGAGGCCGCACCTCACTACATAACAAACACTCGTATTTATCAAATCATAAATTTCTCTTTTCTGAAAGAAACCATGCGGATAATTGACCACTCTTGTCAGTTCTTCGAATCTCGATTTTGGCAATGAACTCTTAAGTCATTCAAAAGTCACCTAAAATAGCCATGGTGATTCCACCACAGTCATCAGACTCTAACTCGGCCTATCAAAAAATTCTGGTTATCCACTCACCTCTAAACAAACAGTGGAATAATATTTAAGGTTTTTCCACACAAAATTTCAATAAGCATCTTGTCCATAATAACCAGTTAAGAGTGCTTCCACAAAACTCTGTTATACTTAACGTCACTTGCTAGATATGTCCGTTGTGGAAATGAAATGACCACCATGAATTTAAAAATTAATTTCACGCGGTTCCACTAATATTTAATTACCTCGCCTACTCCCCGGCTAAGGGTGATACAACCTACTCAAAATGAAATGATATCCCATTCTTGTCCAGAAATTACTAGGAAGATCCTCTTACCGACGTGATTCTTATTTCCAAAGAAAGGTTGGGGCACGCTGTCTAATAGTGTATACCACTAAAAGAATAATAATCACTTTGTTTTAGGTCAACTTGTTCCACACATTCTAAGGAACTCGTGACCTTACCTTGAGGTTGGCAACTCATCTAAGAAACTTTACCAAATTTATCGGCCTCTTCCACTATAGGAATTGTCGATAGCAACAAAATTCTCTTGTTGATCCTCTTGTTCCAACCGATTTCTATCTATGAGTGGTGCATGTAGAGACCACTCACTATGTGCCGCTTAACATCGACTCTGCTTGAAATGTCTCACATTAAGTGACACTCAATACTCCCCTTCTTTCCTTAGCGTACTCTGGAAGTTCCGATCTGTGCACTTTTCTCCACGATGTGCACTTCTGGGCCTTTTATACCATATTAACATCTTCACTCTTTATACGTGTCAGTCGCTCTTAACATTTGACTAATTGCAACTCCACGTCGAGTGTTCTCCATAATAATTAAATTCTATTATTCTCAAGGAATACCTCCTTTTTAAATGGCTTCCTACAACCTTATAACCAAATTCGGGATCGCATACGTATATATGGATCATCGTTCTTCACGAGACACTTAATCCACTATAACACTTCCACCTCATTACATTAGTCCCATAAACATATATTCCATACGTATATTCCCAAATCCCTACTACCCGGACGATTCTAACATAAGCTAACCAGGATACCCACATTCTGTAGCACCCCGCCCACCCGAAAAGAGCGAACAGCGCGCTACTCATCGACAAAACTAGCCAAATTCATCAAAATACTAGGTATAGAGCATTTACATCCCACAACAACAAAAGAGAAACACTAATCTCAAATTTCTTCAAATAAGTACAACAATTCTCCTGAATAAGTACAACAGCTAAAATAAATCACCAATGCTCTATACATCGAAATCAACACAAGTCTTCTCTCTTGTATTAAGAATTCTTCCTAAATAATCCACACTAAAAATCATCCCAACTCTTTATTTCCCTTGTGATCAGAACGTGGTTACAACACTTGGGTATTCTCAATCACCCCTAGAAATCAAAATTTTAAACTCCCCTTATCATCGTTCCATCCTTCAACTCGTAGTGATAAAACAAACTTCCAATGCTTTCTTACCACACCACCGGCTCCACTGGCCTTAAATCATAATTTAACTCCTAACTTATATATATAATTACCTGCTCCTATTACGACCGAGGTACCGAACTCGTGGACTAACGACCAAACATCTCCCTATTTCCTACTTTACACTAAGTTTCATGCGCACGGTGTCTCGCAAAGAAAAATCCAAGCAAGGAAACCCCCCGATACACTACTACTTAGCATTATTGGTTATCGAGATCCGTTAGGTCCTCCTTCCATAGCATGTATCCCTTTATTCCATATCTTGACATAAAATTTACATCTCCTCCCATAATTACACTTAACAAAGAACATTTCACTAATTGAACTTTTGTTCAGTATTGGTGGTAATCACATTCCATAAACCTTGAATGCATACAATCGGGATTCTCAAAATCCCGTTCCCAATCATATGGGTGTAACTCTCAACTCCCACGTTTTTAAAGGATAGATATATCAGCGTGCTCTTCCTATCATCAAGTCCTGAGCGCTAAGCATAATAATGAGTTAAATCTTTTCGCACAACAGTAACCCAATATATGCTAAATCATAACAACAAAGTCCCTACACACACCGGGATAGAATATATCAAGCACACTATTCTTTCCAAAGTCTCTAAAATAGATAATATAAGTGCGAATCCGATCCTCTCGCAGGTGAGGCCTCTCCAGAATAAAACACGCTGCACTAAGGCAACCACTCTGATAGTCTTGCAATAACTGCCTACTATCATACTAACCATTTCCATAAAGCGTAACCAAGACAATATCATACCCGTATATCGTATCACTAAAACTAGTAATATCAATAAAACTATAACACTATTAATACACCCATTCCTCCTCTGCGATTAGCACTAAAGATAATCCCGCTACACTAGGGAAAAATATTCACATAATCGTAACTTTTACAGTTGTATGCATTAAACTCCTCTCACATGTTAATCTAGCAATAAACAAAATATAGTGACTTGCTCGTGTCACCTAGAACGCGCCTCATCCTTCGAGGATAAACACATCTCCTATCCTGAAATGGAAAAGACAATACTCCTATCAAAAAATCTAGCATGCCAATAATGACCTTGTGCTCATGTATATATAACACCATCATGTCCGCAGGCGAAGTGAAGCTACCCATTTCTATATCTACACCCCGTCAAATAGAGAAAATTAAAGACTCATTCCCCAATGGTGTGTCTACGCACGACACTATACTCTTTGCTGTGTCTAATAACCCTAAGGCTTGTGCTAAATGAGTAGTTATAAAATAGTGTGATGCCCCAGTATCAAATAAAAACTGACCCATAGTGCCATGGATAGAAAATGTACCCTCAATCGCGGGTGGTGCCGGAGGAGCTGCTGATTGGTGGACGTTATAGACATGTCCGTATTGTAATTGCCCTTGCTGATATGAGGCTTCTAGGATGGCTGGTAGAGCTGGCCTCTACGGTTTATTACAAGCCTCCTGCTGCCATAGGGCCCTATTCCGTTCTAGGAAATCCTAACATCTATGTCCATTCTTGCGACATTTGAAGCACCTAGCTCAAAACTGTCTCATTTAAATACATTGTTGTTTAGTTTCGCCATTTCCTTCGCCTTGTTGAGTAACTTGAGGGAAAACGATGTCAAGTTAAGGACAATCCCTCCACATGTGACCCAGTTGCTCACATTTATAGCAGAGTCCTGAAATTTCTCACCGGTCGGGTTGGAGTTTCTCTCCAGATTGATTCGGACAATATTAACGTTCATGGTCGTCCATTCCACATTTGAAACACCTTTTTGTGACTTCATTCTGACCCCGACTTTGTTGGCCCTGACGCTTTTGTCTCTCCACGTAAATTTTGTTACCTCTGTGGCCTTTTTGGTCTTGTGGAGATGGTTTCTGCAATTCTGGTGTCTTCGCACAATTGTCAACTCTAATTGTATCAAATTGACTAATCTCTCTAGGTATTTCGCCTCCTCTGAGCTGCATACTGCGATCGTGGTACTATAAGACTGCAGTGGTAACTGCCAGTGCCACAATCCCTACAAATTCGGTGATTCATACCCTCTTCGGAGACACCTGAGGTGTGAGCTGTTGCTGCTCATTAACTTCCCCAATGGCATTAGCTTGTTAGTCTTGATGGGCCATCTGAAAGTTTAAAATAATTTATAAGTTCAACATTCACATCAACAAATCACAGAAGCACAAATTTTCAGCACATAAAGATGAATGTAACATTACTAATATTAGGGCTCTAAATCAAAGGCGCTATGCAGGAAATGAGATAAACCGTACAGATCCTAAAGGACACTAGAACCTGATGCTCTGATACCACCTGTGACACCCCACCTAATTAAATATCGGGTGATCAGTCCTTTATTAAATTAAACTCAAGGTGAACGATTGGTTCATTCTTAGCATCACTATCGCAAAATAAAATTTCCGATTTAAACATCCTAAATAATTAAGCTAAGTGTCAAAACCATTTAAAAGATTCTTTCCATTTTATTTAATACAGATATGAAAACCTGTAATAATTAACAGTTTAAGAATCACTCAAATACTAAGGCTGGTAATAAACACCTAAGAATTTAACCATTCAGATAAACTAATATCAAGTTCAAGGACTAGAAATGAAATCGTCCTGACAGTAATCAAAACCCAAAGAGTACTAAATACTGAAAATAAATGAACATAATTCTTTGATAAATCCAACTGAATAAGGGAACGGGTGACACATGCCCTAACTAAACATAACTAAGATAAGAGTAGAATCAACAACGAGGTCGTCTAAGCAATGGCCTGCAACTCCCACATAAGCTGCAGCGCGTCCGGTGCAAAGAACCTAAGAATGATGCCCCTATGGCTGGGCACCTGTATTATATACATATATATACAAGAGAGAAGAAATAACAGGAAACGGGTCAGAGCCAGAGTGTAAAATAGTTTAAAATTAGTTTAGCAAGTATTTAAAATGCTTACCAGCTAATGTAACAACCATGTTAGTACGCATCACTCTCTTGAGCGATTCTCACCTCTCATCTAGTGTGCATGCCTACCGTACTATTAACCTCAAAAGTTTATTTAAACTTAACTTTCCCATAAAGTTTCATACCGTTAACTATGATGGCGAAGATAATTAATTCATGAAATTTATACTCTCACCTATCGTATTTTATATTAAAAATAACCAAGTGATGGCACAAGATTTCCAAACACTTATAATGGATTTGGAGTAATTATTCATTACTTTTACACATATTAAGGGAAATACTAGTTCGGAATCACTCTCGAACTGTAATAACATAAAACACATACAAATGGAGGTGAAGCATAGTTCCAAGTCACTAAGAGGTCAGCACATACCCTCACGTCTCTTAGGACCGTCTGACTATCAATCAGATAGCCTGTACTAAGGAATCCTATGTTCTAGGGTAGTAGTCAATATCCCCCATTAAGGCCCAATAGAGATAAGACCGTCCCGACGCGGAAACTCCCGTGATAGCAAGTAGCCCAAGTATGATTTTTATATAGATATATAATATATTCACAATCACACAATCATATATATATATATATATGCACATTTCTAAATTAGGTGCGCTCACGACCCATAATTATAATTATTCGTTCTTAGCACATTTTTACTTGATTATCTCGCATAACGGATTTCTCACTTTTATTCTCATATATATAAGTTACTCCATACCTTTTTCTCGACTCTCGAAGTATTCTATATCCCTAAGTATATTTTCTGTTGGCACTCTCACTTACCTTCTAGTCTAACTTCCTTACAAGTCTCGATCTTTTATTAAATGTACAAATGACTTCATATGTGTGAATAATTCCCCGTTGAACCTTAATTTCATCTTACATTAAATTCTCACTCAACGGAGTTTAGCTAGACCCTACTGGTCCTATTTATATCCCCTTGTGCTCTAATAATAGAAATCAAGTGTTACTACGCATTTTAATCAGATTAAACCAACTTAAGGGGAATATGAAGTTTTCCAAGAGGGGTCGATCGATCGATCGATGTTCATGGGTCGATCGATCGATTAAGCAGTGGGTCGGTCGATCGATTGATGTTCGTGGGTCGGTCGATCGATCGATTAACCCAGTTATGGGTTAGCCTCTCCAACCTCAACCAAATCTCCATATATCATTCCCAAACTTCCAACCAACCTTACTACAACTACTATATACCTGAACACATGATTTTCTACGTAAAATATGTCCCAATTCTGAATTAAAATAATTTAATGGGTAAAATTTACCTAAACTTCAAGAACCCTAATTTTTTTTTCTTTCAATTCTTCCAATTATTTTCCATATTTCCTACTTCTAAATCCATAAAAATTCGTGGTTTATCCTCTACATGCGATTTAGATGTCCAGAATATGATTACTTCTTCTACAACATGTGATTTTAAGTCCCAAAACTATACTTTCTTTCATGAAACAATTTCTAAAGAACCCTAGGCTAACATGATTGAGACATTAACTAAAAAATAAAGCAAGATGAATACTTGCCTGGAATTTGAGTTTCTGATTTGTGGAAGAAAGTGGTATGGTTGCTTTCTTCGTTGCGTGATCTACGATTTGGTGATGGTGGCGGTGCGAACGAGTGAGTCTTTGGCCTTGAGTTGCTTGGGAAACTCTCTTACTACTTCTCTAATGGCCGTTCTTTGATTTTTCTCCTGTTAACCCTATAGGACAACTCCTAAAGGCTGATATAACCTTGGGAAATTCGTGGGTTTAATTGCGCAAAAATACAAAATGTCCATAATGTCCTCCCGGGATGCCAATTAGTCCTAAAAATGCCCCGAGGCCAAAACTAAACCCCCGAGTACATTATTTTGACTATCTCGACCCTTCCAATGACATTGGCTTACTCGAAATGACCATACGAACGACTTATAATTTATTCACTTTTAAAAATAATGATTTAATCCCGACACGACACAAGCGCGTCCCGATTTAATTTTCGCAATTATCAAATTATACACTCATGATAATTTTAGTAAATTCGATCATACATATTACTTTATCCCTTCAGTGATATTCAACAAAGTCCCAATAGTTACTAATTCTCGTCATGCTAGTACATAGTTAAAGTAATTTCTGGATTAATATTAAATTAATAACTCAATTTAAATTTAATAAATCCCCAAATTTAAAAGTCATAAAAATATGAGGTATTACATTGTAATTTTTTGTTTTTTTTTTTTTGAAAAATTGAAAAATCCAAAAAGATTTTATTTTTGAAAAATTTTAGAAAAGTGAAAAAGATTTTCGTTTATATTTTTTTTGAAAAACCCAAAAAGATTTTTTTATTTTGTTTACACAATTTATGGATGAACATTTAAGATAGCCATAGTATCAACTTCATTCCATATTCCACCTGACTATTTGATGATGATTTGAGATGCTACATCATTTCGTCCTTGTGATTTACATTGTTTGGAGTCTTTGAGATGTGATTAGTTGTAATACCCAGTATTTTTATGCTATATTAATTTGGGGATTTATTAAATTTAATGTGAATTAATTATTTAATAAAAATCCAGAAATTAATTATGTTATAATTATTAACGTGACAAGAGTTAGTAATTATGGGAAATTTGTTGAATATTACTAATGAGCAAAGTAATATATAATATTGGTTATATTGAATGTCACGAGTGAATAAAATGATAATTTTGGAAATTTGAGTCAGGACGCACCCGTGTCGCGTTGGGACCAAATATTGATAAATAATAGTGAATATTTTATAATTTGCTCGTATGGTCCTTTTGAGTGCGGCAACGCGTCCGGAAGGGTCGAGATAGTCAGAAAAGTGTATCCGGGGGTTTAGTTTGGGTCTCGGGGCATTTTTAGTCCTAATTAGTACCCCGGGAGGGCATTTTGGACATTTCACATTTTTGGGTAATTAAACCCACGAAAATTAAGGGGATTATATCAGATGTCTAGGTTATCTTCTAGGGTTAAAACAATTCAAAACCTTAGAACAACCATAGGAGAGGAGAGGAGAGAGCTCTCAAGGCAATCCAAGGCTCAAAACCCATCCGTTTGCACTGCCACCACCGCCAACGCGTAGATCGCGAGACGGGGAACGCAACCACACCAAATTTGGCACCAAACCAGAACACCGAAAATCCCAGGCAAGTGTTTATCTTGCTTATTTTGTTGATGCATCCTTCCTATTAGTTTAGGAATAATTAGGATGAGTTGTATGGAAGAAAAACCCAATTTGAGATAGGAAAATTGCATGTAGTGATGATTTATATGATATTCAGGAAACCCTTTGTCATGTAGAGGTTTAAACCACGAAATTATGATGTTTTATAAGAAGGAAATTCTGGAAAAGATTTGTTAGAACCATGTTTAAGAGATTTCTAGGGTTCTTGATATTTACATGAATTGTGGGTTGTTAATCCATGTTTAGTGACGTAAATTGACATGTTTTACGTAGGAAATGCATAATATTATATTAGGATGTTAGTAGTACAAATTTTTGGGCGTTTGGGAATGCAAAACTCGAAATTGGATGAAGTTATATGTTAGAACCCGTAACTGCAAAACTGTAAAAATCGCAATACCTGCTTGATCGATCGATCGAGCCCCTAACCTCGATCGATCGACCCCTCCTGGCAGACTTAAGTTCCCCTTTTAAAATTGTTGAATTGATTCGAAATGAAGAAAACTCCTTAGACATCCTTGTTAAAATAATTTGGGAGATAATGATGACCAGTAGGATTCATTAATGAATAAGAGACCTTTAATGTAAGGCAAAATCTATGTTTTGGGATACTTTACATAAGGGACAATGTAATTATATATATTAAAGGGGAGAGACATGTAAGAGAGTTACGTTGGAACATAAATGAATACCTACTGAATTGTACATTTGGAAGGATAGAGTCCATGAGGGTCGCGTAGTAAATTGGGAAATCCTTCGAATTAAAGTTAGGGACGAACCGTTACACGGGTTAATAAATAATGGAAAGATAAAAATAAATGTTGTGATTATGGGTTATGGGATGAACCTAAATTGTTATGATAAAAGTGGTATATTTATATGATTGTGTACGCATATATTATATACATGTGAAAATCATGCCCGCGCTACTTGCTATCCCTGAGGTTACCGCGCTGGGACGATCTTATCTCGATGTGCCTTATGGGGGATATTGACTCGTACCCTAGAAAATAGATATCCTTGGTACAGGCTATCGAATCGATAGTTCAGACGGTCCTAAGAGACGTGAGGGTATGTACTGACCTCTTAGAGACTTGGAATCTATGCTTCGCCTCAATATTGTTTGTGTATGTTTAATACAGTTCGAGAGTGATTCTGAACTTGTATTTCCCTTAGTGTGAGTGATACGGGGATTGGATAGCATAGTATGCCCAGACCATAGTTTTCATATGGGGTGCTGTTAGAATATATATATTATACGAGTATTTAATATATTTATGAAATTCTGAAATTTGGAACTGTTTACTGTGTTATGGCAAGTGAGAAATGAAACTTGACTATAAATTGGAAATACTTGTTTGAAAAGTATAATATGACACTGGAAAACTTTATTAATCAATGAAGTTAAAATTAGAGTTTTGTTACTAAATGAAAGTATCCTTTTAAACCATGATGTTGATTAGTTTTAAATCTTGCGAGTAACCTAAGATAAATTAAATTATTGGGGAAGATTAGTGCGATATATAATAAGATAAACCGTTGGGAAGGTTAGTGCGATAGGTGTGCACATTAGAAGAGAGGTGAGAATTTTCTCAAGAGAGTGTCGCACTAATATGTTGTTACATTGGCCTGTAATCAATTTAAATACTTGCTAAACGAATTTTTAAATCATATACACTATCGGGCTCTGACCCGTTTCTATTTCTCTTTCTCTTTTGTATATATATGTATATATTATAGGTGCCCAGCCACAGGGGCGTCTTTCTTAGGATCCCTTGGAAGGAATGCGCTGCAGCTTAGGTGGGAGTTGCAGGCCACTTGCTTAGACGACTTCATTTACTTGATTCCAATTTTAGCATTCTCGGTTATTGGGGCATGTGTCGCCCTTTCCATTATTTAGCTGTTTTATTTGGACATTGTGATTCAGTTATTGTAGTCTGGATACTTTGGGATTCATTATGGTTTGGATGTTTTACTTTAAATTTTTAATGTTGGGATTCAATTGTCGAATGTTTTAATTATTTGGATTATGTGTTCCTGGATTATTGTGGTGTGATTCGTTATTTATTAAAATTGTTGTAAATAATTAAATCTTGTTTTTAAAATAAAATTTGGAAGGTAATGTTTAAAAAAAAATATGGTTTTGACACTTCGCTTAATTAATTAGGGTGTTAAATTGGAAAAGTTATTTTTACGACAGTGATGCTAAGAATGAACCAACTATTCACCTTGATTTAAATTTAATAAAGGAGTGATCGCCCGGTATCTAATTAGGCGGGGTGTCACATTAGTGATATCTTCTGCATGTTTGGCTCCTTATGTCCTTTATAGCAGACATGCACGACATTATTTGAGTATTGTACTTGTCTATCACATATTGGCTTGAGTGCTTCCATCACAATTATGTCTATACAACGACCAAAATGCGATAAAACTTGACAAGATAGTAGTGCATGTAAAAACTTTTTATCGTGAGCATTTAATTGCAACAAAATATAATTAGTGAACTAGGGGAAAGGGGTGCAAGAGTTCAAAAGTAACTCGTCATGAAAGCCACCGTTTGAAAAGAGCTCGAAAACATTAAATGGCAATAAAAAGAAAAATATGCCAAATCAAAGGGGCCAATAAGTTTAGTCTTCATCACCTAAAATGAAACATATAATGCATAATTATTTATGAGGGAGTTTGGATGGAAAGAAAGGAAAAACGGGTTTGCACGTCCTTGAAAGTCATGAAAAAGCATTACAATGTTTTGGACATTATTGGTGTGGAAATCACTTTGAGCTTTGATTTGCTGATTTGATTGAGTCAATTTCTTTTAATTCCATTTTTTTGTTTTACACCTAAGGAAGATGTTGAAGTTCATTCGTTAGGAATATCCAAAATTCATCGTGTGCATATGTTATGGTTGTATGTATTGATTTTCCTGCCAAATCTGTTCACATTCCAACATTTTCGCTATCACCGACTTGGTTGTTTTGGTGTTCTTTCATGGTGTGATTCTTTGTTGATCTTTTGTGAGAAATATTTAGAAAAATTCAAAAAGAGAAAGTACGATTACCTTGTGACATTCTCCATTTGCATTTGATTTATGTTCTTCATATTTGTCTATTTGGGGACGTCATAAAAAGGGGGCGAACGAATTATGGGGGAGATTGCATTGTTTGACGTTATAATGACTTGTTTGTGCTTAATTGATGTTTCTTTAGTCATTTCATTATTTTTTTCAAACTGTTTCACCTCACGGGTATCATTTCTTGTCTCATGTGTGTAGGTTCGAAGTTAGAAAATTATTTTTTCACACCCTGATGAAGACACAGAAAGTTTAAAGATGTTGAAGAAGTTAAAGAAATGTCATTTAGTATTTCCAGTTTTTGGGTTTAATGGGAATATTAAATTGCATGTCACTTTTGGGTTGGGTAGAATAATATCTAGGAAATGTTTCTCTATATTTTAGATCACTGCAAGTATGTCTGATACCGCTAAATTTAGCACGTCTCCACCTTCACCCATGATGGCCTCGACATGGATCCTAAGTTATCACGTACCCACTACCTTCATACGTGCGTAGTGCATAAACATTGTCCTATCATGCAACGTGCGTCTTTAACGTTCACATGTTCCCATTACTACACTCGAAATTATGGTAAAATAATTTAATTCGAGTTTTTAATATTTGCATCAATATTTCGCAACATTTTTTAAACTAAATTTTTGAAGTCTGAAATGTTTTATCTTCAAATAAGAATTTTTTCAAAGTGTAGAGGTGAATAATACATGTCGTTCAGATCGTTCGAACGACATATCTTATCGTTCAAATGACAGCTCATGTTAGGCGAAGTCGCTGTAAGGACAAGCGGTGCCATTCGAGCGACACTCCATCTCGTTCAAGGGACCCACCGCCTCGATTTCTATATTTAAGAAGTGCTCATTATACACGACTTTTCAAGTCTTGGAACTCATGTTTCTACAGGTCTTCTGCATTAAAATAGACTTCGTTTTTCATGTTTTATACAGTGTTTTGATTCATAACAATTCCCAATCATTTTTGTGAATCCTCTAAACCCAAGAAAATTGTTCTACTCATCTGGTGTTCTTGTGGAGAGGAAGAAGGCTGATTTTCCACTGCTAATCTTGGAGTTCTTGCGGGACCTCTTACTGGCGACGTCGAACTAACACCTGCGAGTATTTCGTGTGTCACTGTATTTCATTGTAATCCGTGTAAGTAGAGATTTACAAATTATGGTGAAATAAAAGGGTTTTGCCCCTTTGGGGGATTTTTCCTCAAATTGTGACTGTCTTGCATGCTTGATTTATTTCATCTATTTGTCACAATTATTTCCAAGAGTTTAGACTGAATTGGGGTGAAATTGGAATTTAATTAAATAAGTGGGAAATTGATTGTTGGCGCACTGTGAGAGTCTTCAAGTTGAACAACGTGTATAAGAGGATCTTCTTCTCACTAGTAGACAAAATGAAAGTAGCTCGAGGAGTAGAAATTCTTCCTGTTGTAGGATAATTTTTTAACCACAGTTTCTTCTTTATTTTCATATCCTGTAGATCTAGGTGGCCCTCTCTCCATATTTTGAATGAGATCCACCCAAACATGTTCATATCAGATGTTTTGCAACATTCTTCTCCGTGTGCATCACATAAACTACATACCTTACACGATCATCTTCCCAATACGATAAATAAAAAAATATTGATCTCCTGGACCACGACTTCTCTTTACTATGGTCGTTCGGATCCCACCTAGCTTTATGCTTCAGGTTTACAAACTGGGGGCGTTTGCCTACGTACCTATTCACCGCAGTCGCAGTCATCGCCTTCTCCTCGATCTGCTGACCAGGAAGCCAAGCAGGTGGTGTTCTGCGCTTGTGATTGACAGGAAAAAGTTTAGACTTATCATTCCTAAAAGGGTGACTGGTCGCCAAAAATCTACGATGACCATGTAAATCATCTTACCACTATGTTTTAGCCAACATGCTTCATTTTCCTCCCCACATATGGGACATCCATAATAACCATGAACATTACGACCGGACAAGGTCCCATAAGATGGAAGGTCGTGGATCACCTAAGAGTGAACTCTTTACCGTTATGAGATTCGAACGTCGTCATGCCTTTGTCCCACAACTCTTTAATTTCTTTGATTAATGGTGCTACGAATATATCAGTATCATCACTGGGAGCCTTCGGCCCGGGTATCAACAAAGAAAATAATGTGAGCTCCTTTCTCATGCATAGTGTCAGAGGGAGACTTAAAGGTTACATGAGAACTGGCCAATAACTCTGACTAGTACTTAAATTATCGAAAGGGTTAAACTCATTAATTGAGATTGCAAGACAAACATTGTGCAGTTCCTTTGCAAATTCATGGTGTTGTGCAATTAAAATTTTCTAGATGGGCGAATCAACAGAATGACGCAACAGATTCCCACCCATCTCGCATCGAGCGTTCCATGTCATTGCCTCCTCTATCCACGGTATAGTAAATAAACATATTAAACGTGTGCCAAGTGGAAAATACTTCAAAACCTTGTGTGGGACTTGCGAGCACTTGAGATTCTTTGTAGATTTGTCCTTTACATTCTAGTATCTTGGCTCACTGCATATAGGGCATTCATCCTTCTCTTCATTCTCGTTGCGATACAATATGAAATCATACTTTCATGCATGAATATATTTGTATTTCAAACCCAAACCTTTCATGCTCTTCTTCATGGTAGGATAATTTTTTTGTGACGTGTTCTCTTTTGGGAGAATATCTTTAACCCACTTAAGAATTCCGGTTACACTGTTCCTAGACAAAATAAATTGACTCTTCAAATTATGCAAACCAATCAGTGCATATAATATTGAGCGATCTTCATCGCAATCTTTATAAAATGGTCTAGCTGCATCAGTTTTCAACCGTATGTATTCCCGATCTCCTAGAAGTTCAACATCAGAATTTTCTTTTAGTTGGCCACATTGCACATTATCCATATCCATAGGTTAGTGGTTTTTATGGTTGTAGAGTCCATTAGCATCATCGATTAAGTCGGTTCATGGACGATGTGTTGGTGAATCGTGTACCACTTTCACTCGTTGGGGTTCTGTTAAGCGGTCGGCCATCGACATTTCTTCCATAACATAAGGTATATTTTTTTCACCATGGTATGTCCATATTTTATAGTCTTGACAGATTCACCACCATATTAAATGCAACTCCACGTAGTCCAATGACTTATATTTTTTGTTCTCACAACGGGTGCACGGACACATAATTTTGTAATTTTAAAGACTTTTGAAAGTGTATTTAACAAATTCTTGAACATCATTTACATGATTATTTGAAATTCGGTCAGTCTCTCCCATCCACTCTTTGTATAGTGGGAAATCCATGTAATAATCTACAAATTCCATTCATGTGGATATAGGTTAAAACTGAAATCCATGTAATAATTAATGTAATAATTTACAACTGAAGCTATAAAAAAATATTATTAAAACTAAAACAAACCCAATATTCTTAAACGGAAAAAAAAAACATATTCTTAAACTGAAACAAAACCAATATTCTTACAACTGAAATAAAAAAAATTATTACAACTGGAAAAAAAATATTACAATTGAAACAAAGAAAAATATTATTTGACTTTTTCCAACAGATAAATTGGACAAGCAAGAAAATAGTCTTTATAATTCCTCAATTCCATCCCATCCCTGCCTACAGCAAACACCGGTAACTCTTCACAGCCGTTGTACATTTCATCAACCAGTATTTGAGCCTTAGCCGTCTCCAATGGTCTGTTGTTCACTCTAGTTCCAATAACCTTGGAGGTCTAGATATCCTCGTCGTGCAGATGAGAAAAAGAAGAGGGACCACGAAGATGATCCAAATGATGACCCCGATCTTCCCAAGAAGCCAAGGCAGCCAGAACGAGAGGTATTTTCCATACGTTTTGGATCATTTGATTGTAATGTTATTACAGGAGGAGATGCAGGAGGAGGAGACCTTACTGCATAAAGACAGGCTTACCTTGGAGAGGCTCAAGCTTGTTCATATATTCAGCGAATAAATCTGGCCGAGGACGATCGTCCGAGGAAGGTAAACAAAGAGAAGCTGGTCATTGGCTTTTCAAAAAATGACCTGGCAGGTGTTCTTTATCCTCACGACGATCCTCTGGTGATCAAAATGAGGATGAAGGAAGTAGTGATTTCAAGGGTGTTAGTAGACAATGGAAGTTCGGCAGACATCGTGTACTATTCATGCTTTGACAGCTTGAATCTGAAATTATCTCAATTGGAACCGTATCACAGACCCCTCCTGGGTTTTGCTGGTGAGAAAGTTTTTCCACTTGGGACGATCAAGTTGGATATATTCATTGGAACCTGGCCTGCTTATCGAACAGAAAGAATACGCTTCTTTGTGATGGATAAGAATGTGCAGTCAGCCTACAACATCACCATGGGAAGAGTTGGTTTGAAGAAGTTTGAAGCAGTTCCATCTACAGTACATCAGTGCTTAAAATTCCCAACAAACTTTGGAGTAGGAGTTGTGAAAGGTGATCAAAAAGTATCTCGGGAATGCTATTATTCATCTGCCGAGCAAGAGGAGCTTGAGGAATCAAGGAAAAAGATTACTACCTACCAGGTGGAAGAAGATACAGAGATTGAAACTCTCGATCCCAGAGATGAATCCCAACTTGTAAAAGGACAGGTGGTGGAATCTACAGAAAATATTATTCTAGAGGACGAGCACCCTGAACGAGTAACCCAGATAGGTTCAACGTTGGATGCTTCAATAAAACAGGAGTTGATAATTTTCTTGAGAAACAGGAAGAAAACTTTTGCATGGAGTCATGAGGACATGCCAGGAATAGATCCAAACTTCTTATGTCACGAGCTCAATGTGAATAAGGAGATCAAGCCTGTAAAGCAGAGAAGAAGGGTATTTAGCCCCAAGAAGAATCAAGCTATTCAAGAGGAGGTCGACAATCTCCAGAAAGCTCAATTCATTGAAGATGTGAAGTACCCGGACTGGTTGGCAAATGTGGTGATGGTAAACAAGAAAAACAACAAATGGATAATGTGTGTTGATTTCACTGATCTCAATAAGGCCTGCCCAAAGGATCATTTTCCATTGCCCAGAATTGACCAACTAGTAGATGCTACCTCTGGGCACGAGCTGCTCAGCTTCATGGACGCTTATTCAGGCTACAACCAGATCAAGATGAAACCTGAAGACAGGGAGAGTACTTCTTTTACTACCCCTGGGGGTACTTATTGTTATAATGTTGTGCCTTTTGGTTTGAAAAATGCAGGAGCGACATACCGCGGCTGATGAACAAGGTTTTTGGCAAACAAATCAGTTGCAATATGGAAGTCTATGTCGATGATATGCTGACAAAAAGCAAGAAAGCTGCTGATCATCTAGTTGATTTAAATCACACTTTTGATCAACTGGATAAATACCAGATGAAGCTCAACCCGACGAAGTGCACATTTGGAGTACGAGAAGGAATGTTTCTCGGGTACATTGTCAACCAGCGAGGCATTGAGGCAAATCCAGAAAAGATCAAAGATCTTTTAGGGTTGCGATCTCCAACAACAAAGAAAGAAGTGCAGAGTCTTACAGGATGAGTTCCAGCGCTCAACAGATTTGTATCTCGAGCAACAGATAGATGCTTACCATTCTTCAAAACACTTCGAAAAACTTTCGAGTGGAATGATGAATGTGAAAAAGCCTTTCAAGACTTGAAGAAATATTTGGGAACACCTCCACTGTTGTCCAGGCCAATAACGGGAGAAAAGTTGTACTTATACCTGGCAGTATCAGAGCATGCAGTCAACTCGGCATTGATCAGATTGGAGAATGGAGTCCAGAAGCCAATTTATTACACAAGTAAGGCTTTCCGAGGTGCAGAGATCAGTCACACATTTAGTATAAGAATAAAAATGAACATTCAAGAGTTTAACCATCAATAACAAATCCCAACATTAAAACACTAAAAGGAAAACATCCCGACAGTAAGAAATCCCGAAATAAAGATGCTGAAAGTAAAAGAATTACAATCTCTAACAATACCAACTAAATAATGAAAAAGGGAGACACATGCCCCCACTGGATAAAGCTGAACTAGAATTAGAGTCAACAATGAGGTCTTCTAAGAAATGGCCTGCAACTCCCACAAAAGCTACGGCGCGTTCCATCCAAAGAATCCTAAGCAAGACGCCCCTGTGGATGGGCACCTGTAATACATATATATATATATATATATATATATATATACACAAGATAGAAGAGATAACAGCAAACGGTTCAGAGCCCGAATGTAAAACAGTTTTAAAAATAGTTTAGCAAGTATTTAAAATGCTTACCGGCTAATGCAACAGTCATATTAGTATGCGACACTCTCTTGAGAATTCTCACCTCTCATCTAGTGTGCACGTCTACCGTACTAATGAATCCCATATATCTCTCTAACTTATTCTCCATAAGTCTTAACACGTGAAATTATGGTTATGATACTCACTTTAGAAAAATCTATCTCTTCAAGATTTCTTACGTTATTTAAAATAATTCCGTATCATTATAATATTTCCGAATACTTATAGTGAAGTTGAAGAATTTCATACTTTACTTAACTACGATTTCGCTCAGTAGAAAAGTTCTCATATAGATATACATATATATATATATTAGTTACACATATAATATATATACAATCGGCACCCCACATAAAATCTATGGTGCAAAGTTTCCATAAATAAGTATATATATACCAATCACTCATATAATACATATATACTAACGGCACCCCACATAAAAACTATGCTGCTGGCATACTCTGCTATCAAGTCCCTGTATCACACATACCTAGGGAAATGCTAGTTCAAAATCACTCTCGAACTTCATTTACACAAACATATACAAATGGAGGCGAAGTAAAGTTCCAGGTCCTAAGAGGTCAGTACATACCCACATGTCTCTAGGACCGTCCGACTATCAATCAGATAGCCCGTACCTAGGAATCTTATGTTCTAGGGTACAAGTCAATATCCCCCATAAAGGTCCCATCGAGATAAGACTGTCCCAGCGCGGAAACCCCCGTGATAGTAAGTAGCCTGGGTACGATTTTTACACAGAAGTAATATATGCACAATCACACTTTCATATATAAATATGTATTCACATCCACATTATTAAATTTGGTGCGCTCACGGCCCATAATTATAATTATCCATTATGACACATTTTACTTAATAGTCTCGTACAACGGACTCATCCTTTTATTCTCGTAATTAAGTCATTCTAAACTCACTTCTCGTCTCTCGAAGTATTATCTTTAATTAAGTACAATTTCAGTAAGCCCTCACTTACCTTCTACTCCAACTTCCTAGACATATCTATTATTAAATGAACGCACGCATGATTTTCTAAGTAGAAATATCTCCCCATTTACCCTTTTATTTCCCTTCACGTTTAAGCCCCACTTAACGGGGTTTATCTTGACCCTACTGGTCCTTTTTATGTTCCATTATGTTCTAGCAACCCTAAAGCAAGTTTTTTACGCATAAAATCGGATTAAGATAACACAAGTAAAACTGTAGTTTTCCAAGAGGGGTTGATCGATCGATGGCAGAAGCTCGATCGATCGATGCGTCGATCGATCGATACTCCTAGTTCGATTGATCAATGAAACAGGTATGACGAATTCTACAGAAAATTAGTTACGGGTTCTATCATCCAATATCATTCAAATCCAAAGTTTTAACTCCCAAACTCCCAGAATTTAATACTACAAATGTCCCAAACCCAAATGGACAATATTTAACGTAAAGCATGCGAGTTTTCATCAAGATTCATGGATCAAAAGTGCCCAAATTTATACATTTCTTATGAACCCTAAAAATTTCTTTAACTTAATTCAAATAATTCTTTCTCCATAAATTCAACTTCTAATTCATCATAAATCCGTAGTTAAATCTCTACATATGAAGGGAGTTTCCATATTATCGTCTATGTCACTAAAACATGAAATTTTCTAGTCTCCAACATGGGTTTTCTTTCAAGAATACTAATTCTAGTCAACCCTAGACTAATATAAAAGGATGCATTAACTTGATTAAAGAAAGATAGATACTTTCCTGGAAATTTAGTCTCTGATTTGTGGAAGAAAAAGGTGTGGTTGTGATCCCTTCGCGCGATCTACGATTTGGCGGTGACGGTGGTGCAACCGGAGGAGTTCTTGGCCTAGAACTCCTTAGAAAGCTCCTTCCCTTCCTCTCCAATGGCCGTCAATAGTTTTTTATTGTGTTAACCCTAGAAGATAACACTTAACATCTGATATAACCCTTGCAAATTCGTGGGTTTAATTACCCATAATTATGAAATGTCCAAAACGCCCTCCCGGGGTACTAATTTAGCCTAAAAACGCCCCGAGACCCCAACTAAACCCCCGGGTACACTTTTCTGACTATCTCGGCCCTTCCGGACACTTTGACGCACTCAAAATGACCATACAAGAAAATTATAATTTATTCACTTTTATTAATCAATATTTAGTTCCGACACGACACGGGCGCGTCCCGACTTAAATTTCCAAAATTGTTATTTTATTCACACATGACAATTTTTATAAAATAAATCTCATATATTACTATACTCATGTAGTAACATTCAACATATTTCCAATAATTACTAGCTCTCGTCACGCTAGTAAATATTCAAAACAACATTCCGGATTAAAATTAAATTAATTTATCTCAATTAAATTTAATAAATCCCTAAATTTAAAAGCCATACAAATACGGGGTATTACAACACACCCTTATAAAAGATAATACATACAACTAGTTCCTAATTAGGAGAATATTATCCATAAATTGTACAGGAAATAGTACCATGTTTTCTCCATGCTTATTATACAAACAAGTATTATTCTTACTTCAATCAAAATCAAATGATTGATTTACTAATCAAACAGAATGGCCTAAAACCTTGATGATAGCTTAAATTCATAAATTGATCTCACAAAGTTACACAATTTTCTTACCTGACATCATATTATGCACATGTTCAGATAATTGTTCAAAAACGTAGTCTAGAAATTAAAAGAATCACGACAGACTAGCATGGATACCTGTGAGAAAGTATGATCATAGACAATTTCATTCTTTTTAAGTAAAAACTTTAGCAATACTTTCTTTGAATATTTATACCTTCCCATACATTTATATTTTAACTTCTTGTAGGTGAACTTGAGCCTGATGAGTTTTATCCCATTAGCAAGTTTACAAGTCCATAAACTAGATTCGAATACATCGATTCCCAATTTGGTATCCATAGTCTTTAGTCAAGACTAAAAGTTCTTGTATTGAAGGCATCATTGTATTTCTTAGGACCCTATTGGTCTTTGTCTGGGATCATATCGAAATAATCACCTAAAACACTAACTTTATAGGATTTCTTTTGATGCTCCCACTATGACATGGAATCACTTGTCATCCAGTATAACTGGCGTGTATCCTAATCATTTGTAATACTCCAAATATTTTAGGAAGTGTATTATTGATATGAAGATGTAATTCATACTTTACTAGTGGTCTATCAACACATATAATATAACGTTCCTTTTTATTTTATAAGACTGGCCCACTCCTAGGCCATGGTTTATTACATGATCCTCTTAAAAGAATAGGGGATTAATGCAATCAATGACCTTCTTATTTTAGGAATATGATATAAACTACCTTTGTAACCTTTGGGATAACCAAAAAATATACATACTTTTTCCATGATTTCAACTTCCTTGTCTCTTTCCACAGCATGAGTGTCGAAACCCCTAGATCCCAGCATGCCCTAGAATGAGCTCATGCCTATTCGATGGTTCTAGGGGAGTTGAAAGGGCCAATTTATGTGAATCTAAATTTAGAATGTATTTAGTATAGTCTTATGTAAAATCCCAATGCAAATGAAGTAATCTTGAATGACAAACCATGGACCTTATCATACCTAAAAATGTCGTATCCTTTTACTTCCTATATACCATTCCAACATCGAATACCTAGTGTAGACAACTAGGATGTAATCCCCATTTCTAATAAATGATTTATAAGCTCTCCTGAGTGCCATTCACCCCCACGATCAAATCATAGAGTTTAGTTTAGTTTACCTCACATATCCTCCCTCGTAGTCTTAAAAATATTAAACTAATCGGAGGTTTCAGACTTGTAGTGCATAAGTTAAGCCTATTCATACCATGAGTAATCATTAATAAAATTAATTAACTACTCAAAACCACCTCTTGACTAGATATTCATATGACCACGCAGATCGAAATGAACTATTTTCAACACATTTTTGGCTCTTTTGCTATTGGTCATGAAGGCACCCTCAGTCATTTTACCTTCAAAATTAGATTTACATACTAGAAGTGAAACCACTTTTAATGAACTAAATTGTCCATTTTAAACCAGGCTTTGAATTCCTCTTAGAATAAAATAATCTAAGCATAAGTGCCAAAATTATGTTTTCTTCAATTAAGAAGGAAAATATTTCTTAATTATTGTCTGATAATGTTATTCATTTTAAGGTTTAGTAGTATTGATGAGATAATCCTTATAATGTATAAATTATTTCCCATTATACCATAAAAAAAATATTTCCCAATTTTTATGAAAATGATTTTATTAAATTAATAGAATATGTGTTCAAAACCAATTTAGTAATCGTAACAAACTTTTCTCAAATAGGTACATTATATAATTTACTTTAATTATCATTATGTCTTCACCATAATCTAAAAATATACCCTTTTTTTTTTTCTTTTTTTTTTTTTTTTTTTTTTTTAGAAGAGGAAATTATCCCCCTGAGATATTATTAAAGAAAGCAAGAAGCGAAGAGATTACATGAAGAGCTGATGACTTTATAGAAACAGTCACCTTTACAACATCATAGAAAAGACTAATTGACTCTAAAATTGGGAAAACCCCAAGCATCCATGTTTATGAGTCCTTTCAAATCTTTTGGAAAGACATCTAGAGAACTTGATTCAGTATATCTTTGAGAAGACCAGCCATAAGAAGCAAGCAAATCAGCACATTTGTTTCCCTCCCTCAGAATATGACAAAACTGCACATTATGCTCTTGAATCTTGTTTTTGATCTTTGCAATGTATGGCATTAGACTCCACGGGCATTTTATTTGATCATTCAACACTTGGATAACAATAAGAGAATCTGATTCTATAATTATGCCCTCATTCAAAATAGACTCACACATTTCCATACCTCGAAGAATCGATAGGGCTTCTGCAATAATATTAGTACCATTCCCAAAACTCGATGAAAAAGCTTTTATGAACTTTCCTGCAGCATTTCTAAGAACTCCTCCTCCTCCCATAGGACCTGGATTTCCTTTACAGCATCCATCTACATTTAGCTTGAACATATTTCCCTTTGGAGGCCTCCATTGAACCAGTCTTATTGAATGTCTCTGCTGCTTTTGATGCATTCTTGAGGGATGATTCTGAAAAATATCCACTCCTGTGTATAAAGTTATAAGAGAATGTATCTCTTTTATGGCTCTGGAAGGTTGCATTCTCACATCTTCAAATCTCCATTTGTTTCTAGCTTTCCATATACCCCAGTTTATGAAGGCAGGAATGACTTTGCGGATTTTATCGGAATGAGACATAGAATCTGAAGACCACCATGCAATCAATCTACCTCTGATTGTGGAATTAGTGTTATGAACCCCACAAAGATTGTTAAAATGATTCCACACATCTTTGGAAAAATCACTGGTACCAAATAAATGGTCTGCAGATTCTATTTGAGGATTAGAACAACAGCCACATTTTGAGGGGCCTCGAATACCAATTCTCTTTATAGCCTCATCTACAGGAAGGCTATCTTTGAGGAGTCTTAAATTAAAGAAAGAAATTTTTATAGGAATCATCTTATTCCATATAAAAACATTTGTCCAAGTTGAACAATGGTGCTGTCTTATAACATTCCATGCAGAATTTAGAGTAAATATCCCATCACTGTTGGGCATCCATATTAATTTATCTAAGTATTTTCTTCCCATAAATTCTACTGTGGAACACTTAGATGCAATATTATGAGGCAGCAGCTGGCTAATCTTATTGGAGTCCCACTCTCCTGTGCTCTGAAGTAAGTCTGTGATTTTAAGATTCTTGGGAATGTCAGATGTATCAAAACTGCTTTCTCCTGACCAATTATCCCATTTCACATTGATTTCCCCTTTACCTATGATCCATTTGCTGTTGTTTTCTGTCACATCTCTGGCTAAAACCATTCTTTTCCATACATGAGATCCTCTAGATGCCTTCACTTCCATAGGATGCTGAATTCTGCAGTATTTATTCTTCATAAACTGAGACCATAAAGACTTTTGGTTTCTGAAGTTCCACCAGAGTTTTATGCTGAATGCTTCCACTATCTCTTTCAAATCTTTGAAATCTAGGCCACCCTCCTTTACTGGTCTGCATAACTCCTGCCACGCTATCCAATGATGTTTTGTTGTACCTTCTGAAACTCCCCATAGGAAATTTGCCATGATCTTCTCTATAACTGATAGAACTTTCTTTGGAGGTTGCATCGCAGCTAGGGTGTAAATGGGAATCGATTGAAGCACATGCTTTATTAAGATGATCTTACCACCCATTGAGAGAAAATTAGATTTCCAACCTTCAAGTTTACCTCTAACTTTGCTTATCAGATTCTCGAAGAGGGAACATCTCATTCTCCCATTATATATAGGGCACCCCAAATACACCATAGGAAGCTTCTTAACTGGCATTTGCATAATCCTGGAGACTTTCATAATCTTGGCATGATCCATCTTCTTAGAGCAGAATAAAGAACTCTTAGACTTGTTCACTTCTTGGCCTGAGCTTGTTTCATATCTGTCTATCACTGATCTGATTCGTTTTATGGCTTTGGTACTCCCAGATGAGAAAATAATTAAGTCATCTGCATAAGCTAGGTGAGACACAAGAGGGCAGCTGATAGGAGTTTTAAACTTGATTATGGAAGTTGATTGGAAAACTTTATCAAGGTTTCTGCTCAAAACTTCAGCACATATTAAAAATAAGGCTGGTGAGAGGGGATCTCCTTGCCTCAAGCCTTTGAAAGATTGGAAAAATCCACAAGTAACCCCATTTATCATCAGTGAGAAGAAGTTCTTTGAAATAAGCCTCCAAATTAAGTCTATGCATTCCTCATTAAAACCAAATTTCCTCAATACTTTCATCAAAAATAACCAGGAAACTTTGTCATATGCTTTATGCATATCAATTTTGATAGCTACATTACTCCCTTCATTCTTAGAGTTTATCATTGAGAACATCTCTTGGGCTAAGAGAATGTTATCAACAATGCCTCTCTCTTTGACAAAACCACTTTGGTTAGGAGAAATAATTTTTGGGAGAATTAAAGATATTCTTGAAGCTATGATTTTTGAGAGAATTTTATTAAAGAAAGTGCATAGACTTATTGGCCTATATTCTGCAAAATTTTGAGGATTCTCTTTTTTTGGAATTAGAATAATAAGAGTTGAAGTAAAAAACTTAGGTATCTCCATACCATTGAAAAATCCTTCCACTGCTTTACACACATCCATACCAATAATATCCCAGGCTGCAGTGAAGAAAGTGCCAGTGAAACCTTCCATTCCAGGAGCACTGTCACCACTAAGATCCCATACAGCATTTTTGATCTCTTCTGCATTAGGCATAGCTGTCATATGAAGATTATCTTCTTCTTGGATCAGGTCAGGAATGGCAGCCATGAATTCTTCATCCTCAGGTCTGATATAATCTCTGCCAATCAGGTTTCTGTAAAAGTTGACAGCTTCCTCTTTGATGAGATTTTGATCTTCCAGCCAAACCCCATCATCATTTTTAATCTTGTGAATGTAGCTCTTGTGCCTCCTAGCTTGAACAGACTTGTGAAAAAATTTTGAGTTAATATCCCCTTCTTTAGCCCATTTGCAATTTGCCTTTTGTCTCCAAAATTCTTCTTCCAACTTCAAATGATGAGCTAACTTGGCTGCACTTCTGTTCATCTCCTCTCTATTAACATCTGATGGATCATTTTCAAACTGGATTTCACTTCTAAGAGATTCATCTTCAGCCTTGATGGTGTTTTGAAACAAATTTCCATATTTAGCCTTGTTCCAGTTATAGAGCACTGTTCTGAGATTCTTGAGGTTGGATACCAAGCTATACATCGGGTTACCTCCTTCAAAGTACTTCCAATTGGCTTGAATGACTGCTTTAAATGAAAGGTGAAAAGACCAAAAATTTTGAAAGACAAATCTAGTTGGATGTTGGTCACAACTATTACAAAGAGTAAGCAATAATGGAGAGTGATCAGAAGCTACTTTACTCAGGTGTTCAACCACCACTTTTGTAAATAAATTCTTGCAATTCAGGTTCATCAGCATTTTATCTATTCTCTCCCATATTGAAACACTAGACTTTCTTTTATTCCACCAAGTATATCTTGAGCCCAAAAACCCCAAGTCTAGAAGGCCATTATTCTCCATACATTGATTAAACTCTTCAGCAGCATTGAAATCATAAGGTAACCCTCCTACCTTATCCAACGAGGCAGCTACTGTATTGAAATCTCCTCCTACAAACCAAGGTTCCACAGTATAGATCGAGTTTAAGTAACTCCATAAATCAATTCTTTCTCTTCTAGTACATTTAGCATACACCAAAGAAACTTGAATTACTGAAGGTAATACAGGATGAACAATCTTTAAAGTCAGGCACTGAGG
The DNA here is from genome assembly GCA_949130495.1 of Sambucus nigra. Taxonomy (NCBI): domain Eukaryota; kingdom Viridiplantae; phylum Streptophyta; class Magnoliopsida; order Dipsacales; family Adoxaceae; genus Sambucus; species Sambucus nigra. The sequence goes on from OX422214.1 coordinate 16,317,789, forward strand.
GATTTGAGAGACAATAGTAGCTGAGATGTCAAGAGAGAAAAAACACCAGATGGTATTAACTTCATTCGCAATAGCATTTTGAAAACCAAATTTGATTCGAAATTCCTCAAGTCTTCCAGCATCCACTTTAGGCTCTAAGCAAACTATCATGGCAAGATTGTGAATTTTAATAAACTTTTTAATTCTTCTACCTGCTCCTTTTTTCCCAATTCCCCTCACATTCCAAATCATCAGCTTTATCATTTAAAAAAGGGTTTTGATTGATTCTTAGTTGAAGACCTTAACAGCTTAGTCTCTGTAATCACTGTGTTATTAGGCTTGAAGTTCTTCTTATTCTTTGTAGACACTTGGGTCCATCCATCTTGATCTCTGCTAGGTTGATTCCCCTCATCAGTGGGGATTTTCCTTGGAGATAGATTCAAGTGTTCAATTACTTCATCATCTTTCAGAGCATCTCCTGTGCCTTCCTCTATATTGCAAGTTGTTCCTTTATTGACTGTTGCCACTTCTTCTATAACCAAACTAGTGTTATCTTGATCAGATGGATTTACTAATGCTTCCTCACTTGTTTTACATTCATGTTGAACTGGAACAATTTGGCCTTCTTCTATTTCTTCATCATCTTGATTTTGCTGCTCTTCTTGGATTTCCTTTTCAAAAGTCTTCTTCACCCATTCTTTTGTAGACCCTTTTGAAGGATCTTTAGTGATAATACCCTTATCTCCTTCTTTGATCCGAATAATTTCTTGTCTTCCTGTATTTCTGGCTTCTTCTTGATTTTTCTTTAGCAGGCACTTGACACTTTCATGACCTTTCTTGTAACATTGATTGCAAAAGAGGGGAATATCTTCATATGTACAATTTTGCCAGAATCCTTTGCCTTCAGTCCCATAACCTATCCAAACTCTATGAGTTAGAGATTTGGTGAGGTCAATTTCAATACATACCCTTGCCAAACTAGGTCTGGTTAATGCTGCAGTTGGACTATCAAGTTTTAAAGGATTGCCAAATGCACTTGCTATCGAAAAAATGCTAGATTTGTTGTACAGGTGAATAGGAAGAAGTGGAAGAGTGATCCAAACCGGAGTAATTGAGGATTCCTTCTCTGGATGGAAATCGAAGGTCCACTTGAAAACTCGCATGGGATATCTTTGGATGAACCAAGATTCTCGCAACCAAAGCCTGAGAAAGTCTTCTTCATGATAGCATCGAATAAGAATATGTTTGGCATCAATAACTCCTATATTGTAGGCTGCTTTGAGTCCCATTGAAGCAAATACTTTTCTGATGTTATCAATCGTTGGCCGTCCATGAGAAAACTTGCCTATAAGAGTGTATTTGAAAGGCTCTGACAGCTTTGTGACATCTTCCATAGAAAAGAAAATAGCTGGCTCTCCTCTATAAGAATCTATCTCCTTCAGTTGTATCCTTGAATCAGACTCAACCTTTCCAACAATCTCAGCAAAAGACTTGTTCACGTTTTTCTCCTTTTCTATGGATCCATGACGATTAGGGTTTGACGTGCTAGCCTCCAAGATGGAGGCTGCATGGGTGGCCATGCACTAGGGTTTGGAAAACGCCAAAGAGAGAGAGAGAGAGAGAGAGATCTCAGTCTGTCAACTCGTAGAAGTAGCACAGTTCCAGCTGGTTGCCCCTACTGCCAACAAGTTAGAAAGTAGGTCATGGAAAGTTTTGATTAATCAAAAAGGTCTTTCCCTTCATTTCGATTCAAGCTCAATTCAATTCGTAATATATAGGGCAAGTAGTTCGGGTGTCGATACTCAGGGGCACACTTTGAATAATTCCCTCTTTCTTGTAGCTTTGGCTATTGAACTTATGAACAGAGGACAGAGCCTTAAGCCGCAGAGAGAACTCTTTGTTCCATCTTTCGGGTTGTAGGGCGTAGGGAGTAGGCGAGTCAGTCTATATAGCTAGTGAACAAATAGCTGCAATCTTAATTTGTGGTTCCCGGGTATACACACCAGGTTTATGTATATCGAACCATAAACATGAATTTACTTTTGAGAGATTAATTATTACCATGTCCTTTTCCACATAAAGCTAGGAAAAATGGACATCATTGTTATAAAATTTCTAAATACCAACAATGAAAAACCACCTGCATTTAGGATTTTTCACTACTACCAAGGAATATAAACTTTCTTAATCCCAAAATGTTACACCCGAGACTTAGCCTTATCCTTAAACCTCCCTTTCGGGAAAGAAGTAAAGATCTTATCAACAATTATCTCCTCCTTTTGGCTACTGAATATAATCACTCTCAGATTACGAAAACGATTAGGGTTTGCCCACAAAATCTACTCTATAGAATCTCTTGTTAAATCAATGATCAAAATCACTTAAAGAATATTTTTCTTACTTGAGCATCATCAACCAACATCATTGTTCAGAAAATTCCCATTGGTCATTTTTTTAAATTAAAATTTTCATATATAACTTCCCCGATGGGGGACCAAACATATGTAATATTTAATTTTAAAGAATTACCATAAATTTTAAAATACCTTGATTCCATGATCCACTCCGTACGATGTGGAGAAAAGTCAAATACCAACACAAGGAATTAATCACATCATAATTTTAGTACATTGATAGGAATTTTCGGCTAAATAAGTTTATAATCTTCTTAAGTTTGAACAATCTGTAATTATAATTATGAGGCCTTAAATTTTATTCCAATTAAAACTTTTTACTTTAAGATGAAAACCAATCAAAGTTGAATTCATTTTGAAATCTTAGAATCATCATTGAAAAAACTAAATTTTAATTAAATACGTGATAATTAATTTGATCAAATTTTAAAGTATCATCCCTCTATCTCTAATTATAAAACTAATACCGTCGAACATCATAGTTCCTTTATAAAATGATATTTCTTGATGGACGCTTGAATCACCTCACCTTGAAATAAACAGATTTTCATCTTTCAATTATATTCATTAGATAGTTCGGGAAACTTCTTTCCTACATAATTAAATAAATTACATATTTTGCTTCCATGTATAAGGATAATAACTTCTATGGGGAGGATGTAATTAATTGTATTTAGGTGTATACCAAAAATGCATTTGTTGAAATAAAATCATATTGTGTAGAACTTCCTCAATAGGAGGACCGAACTCACTCACATGAAATTTCAAATAACTATCACTTAAGAATATTAACATCACTATATTTCGAGATTAAAACCATTTGATGGACGATCAAATTAAAGCTACATGAGTAACTAATCACATAATAATTTTAAACTACTGATAGAGACTGTGGGGTTTATGTTAAACGCTATATTCCAATGTGATAGTTTAAAATTTAGGATATTTTGAAACAATAATTATTCAATTCTAAATGTACAAATTAAATCCTTGGTAATTTTGAATTTACTTGTAGATAGCAAATTTCCAGATCTCACTATTTAATTTTTCAAAAATGAAACCATTTAAATTGAAACAAAACTCGAAGATCACCATTTCCATTATACCTTTGGAAGTACCCGCGTGGAAGTGGGAGAGTATTTCCATGGATTTCATTACAGGGTTGCCTACATCACAGCGGGGTCACAATTCTATCTGGGTGATTGAAGACCATTTGACCAAAGTGGCTCATTTTCTGCCAGTGCGAACAGATTATACTATGGGTCAGTATGCTCAGTTGTTCATTGCTGAGATTATCAGATTACACGGGGTGCCCCTGAATATTGTGTCAGATAGAGACAAGATTTTTGTGTCACGTTTCTGGGAAAGTTTTCAGGAGGCTATGGGTACTGAGTTGAGGTTGAGTTCAGCTTACCACCCACAGACAGATGGACAGACATATCGTACTAATCAGATGTTAGAGGATATGCTACGCATGTGTGTTCTCGATTTTGGAGGAGGTTGGGAGCCACATCTTCCACTGGTAGAGTTTTCTTATAATAACTCTTATCAGTTTACGATTGGTATGGCTCCATTTGAGGCTTTGTATGGAAAGCCTTGTCGTTCTCCAACTTGTTGGCTCGAGGTGGGGGACAACAAGTTGCTAGGACCAGAAGTGATTCAGGAGACCTCCGTGAGGATTGAGATAATCAGGAGTCGTATTCGGGTAGCCCAGGACAGGCAAAAGAGCTACACCGATGCGAAACGGTTCTTCCGGTAGCTTAATGTGGGAGATCAAGTGTTATTGCATGTATCTCCTATGAAGGGAGTGATGAGGTTCGGAAAGAAGGGGAAGTTGGCTCCGAGGTACGTGGGACCATTTCCCATCATCGAGAGGATTGGGCCGGTTGCATACAGGTTGGGATTGCCAGAACATTTTCATCGCATCCACGATGTATTCCACATCTCGTCGTTGAGACGATATCTTCGGGATGATATGGCCTATACTCACATTGCGATAGATGAGATCGAATTACAGTCTGATAGCTCTTACGAGGAGAGACCAGTGGCTATTCTAGACTATAGTGAGAGGAGATTGAGGTCGAAAATAGTTCCACTTGTGCGAGTCCAGTGGGAGCATCATAATGTGGAGGAATCCAGTTGGGAGCGTGAGGCAGATATGCACGAGAGATATCCAGAGTTGTTTGTACCAGGTATGCCTTATTTTACGAATTTCGGGACGAAATTTCGTTATTAGGGGGGAAGTATGTAATACCCCGTATTTTTATGCTATATTAATTTGGGGATTTATTAAATTTAATGTGAATGATTTATTTAATAAAAATCCGGAAATTAATTATGTTATAATTATTAACGTGTCGAGAGTTAGTAATTATGGGAAATTAGTTGAATATTACTAATGAGCAAAGCAATATATTATATTGGTTATATTGAATGTCATGAGTGAATCAAATGACGATTTCGGAAATTTAAGTCGGAACGTGCTCGTGTCACGTCGGGACTAATTTGGTTAAATAAAAAGTGAATATTTTATAAGTTGTCCGTATGGTCGTTTTGAGTGCGCCAACACGTCCGGTAGCGTCGAGATAGTCAGAAAAGTGTACCCGGGGGTGTAGTTTGGGTCTCAGGGCATTTTTAGGCTTAATTAGTACCCCGGGAGGGCATTTTAGTCATTTTACATAATTGGGTAATTAAACCCACGAAATTCAGCAACCTATATCATCCATTTAGGTTAGCTTTTAGGGTTAGAATATCCAGAAATCAAGTGACGGCCATTGGAGAAGATAGGAGAGAGCACCAAGGCAATTCAAGGACAAGAAACCACCGGTTTGCACCACCGCCACCACCACCGCGTAGATCGCGAGACGAGGAACGCAACCATACTAAAATCAGCCGTGAATCAGAATACCAAAAATCCAAGGCAAGTGTTTAACTTGCGTATTTTCGTTAATGCAATCTTCATATTGGTTTAGGATTGATTAGGAATGATAAAAATGGAAGAACACCAAATTTGGGTTAGGAAAATGCATGTAGGAATGATTTATATGTTGATTCTGGAAACCCTTGCCATGTAGAGGAGATAAACCACGAAATTTTGATGATCTTAAGAAAGAAATTCTGGAGAAAGATTTGTTAGAAAACTGTTTAAGAAAATTTTAGGGTTCTTGATAATTGGAGATAATTCTAGGTTGAAAATCCATGTTTAAATGATGAATATGTACATGCCTTACGTTAGAATCATCTAGTATATTGTTATGATGTTAGTAGTAGAATTCTGGGACGATTGGAACTTGGAAATATCGATTTTGTGTAATTTTGGTGATGAAACCCGTAACTGCATTCTGCAGAATTTTTCCCAGACCTGCTTGATCGACGATCGAGCCTAGAGCTTCGATCGATCGAAGGTTCGATCGATCGAGCCCCAAGATTCGATCGATCGACCCCTCCTGGCAGACTCCAAATTCCCTCCTTAAATGAGTTAAATTCAAATTGTCGTGATATAATTCTTGGGCATTCTTGATAAAATGATTTGGGAGACATTGAGGACCAGTAGGGCATAGGAATAAATGTTGGGACCTTTAACCTTCAACGAGGATGGTATTTATGGGACATTTACTTTAGGGTTGGTAAATTTATAAATTTAAAGGGTGAGGTGCGTAAGAGAGTTACCTTAGAAACCTAATAAAGACACTTACTGAATTCCAGACTTGTGAGGATATAGTCCACGAGTGTTACGTTTTAAGTGAGAAAACCCTTCGAGTTAAGGTTAGAGACGAAACCTTATACGTAATTCTATAAATGTGAAATTAAGGATAAATGGTATAATTATGGGTGACGTGAAGAACCTATGTTAATATGATAAAGTGGTATATTTATATGATTGTGTGTACATATATTATATACATGTGAAAAACATACCGCGCTACTTGCTATCCTTGAGGTTACCGCGCTGGGACAGTCTTATCTCGATGGGACCTTTATGGGGGATATTGACTTGTACCTTAGAAGATAGATATCCTTGGTACAGGCTATCGAATTGATAGTTCAGACGGTCCTAAGAGACGCGAGTATGTGCCATCCTCTTAGAGACTTGGAATCTATACTTCGCCTCGATATTGTTGTGTATGTGTTAATACAGTTCGTGAGTGATTCCGAACTTGTATTCCCCTTGATATGAGTGGTATGGGGTTTGGATAGTAGAAGTATGCATGCACCATAATTTTATGAGGGGTGCTGTTATTTTATATATATTATACGAGTAGTTAATATATATATGAGATTTTGAAATTTGAAACTGCCTACTGTGATTTGATAAGTAGGACATGGTTGATGACTCTTATAGTAAATACTTGTTTGTGAAAAATAATATGTCACTGAGGAACTTTATAATTTGATAAAAGCTAAAACGAGAGTTGCGCTTCTAATTGGAAGTATTCTTTGTAAAAAAAAAATATTGTTCGATTTCGAAATCTTACGAGTAAGAAGATACGCTAAATTATTGGGAAGGTTAGTATAATAAAATGATAAGATAAACCGTTGGGAAGGTTAGTGCGATAGGTGTGCACATTAGAAGAGAGGTGAGTATTTCTCAAGAGAGTGACGCACTTATATGTTGTTGCATTGCCTGTATCAATTTAAATACTTGCTAAACGTATTTTAAAATCAAACACACTTTCGGGCTCTGACCCGTTTCTCTCTCTCTCTCTCTCTTGTATATATATGTATATATTTCAAGTGCCCAGCCACAGGGGCGTCTTGCTTAGGATCCCTTGAGAGGAACGTGCTGCAGCTTAGGTGGGAGTTGCAGGTCACTTGCGTAGACGGCTTCTTTTATTGACTCCACTTCTAGCATTCTCATTTATTGGGCACGTGTCGCCCTTTCCATTATTTCATTTGTATTGGGACATTTATATTTCAGTTGTTTCCAGTATTGTTCTATGGGATTTATTCAGTTTGGATTTGTGACTTTAATTTTTATATGTTGTCATTCGATTGACGAATGTATTATATTATCTGGTTTATTGTGGTGTGATTCTTAATTGTAGAAATGTTGTTTTTAAATAAATAAATCTTTTTCTTTAATTAAAATTTGGAAAGTATATATGAAAATGGTTTTGACACTTAGCTTAATTATTTAGGGTGTTAAATTGGAAAAATTATTTTTATCGACAGTGATGCTGAGAATGAACCAACTGTTTACCTTGATTTAATTTAATAATGGAGTGATCGCCCGGTATTTAATTAGGCGGGGTGTGACATGAGTTGTAACCACACCCAAAATTATCTCACTTCAAGTATCAGTCACACAAAGCATATACATGGAGCTATGACCTGGGTCGATACTTAGCCTGCTGTGTTTGGCCAGGGAAGCTCACCCACATCGTGCAACCTCCATCGATAGCACTATAAGGGTATGTTTCACGCAAATATCATGCACACGTAATTATTCTTATTCATATATATATATCGTCCCTTTATATATATATATATATATATATATATATATATATATATATATATATATATATATATATATATATATTCACAAAATGCCTCTAACCATCCCTATGTCACTTATGGCACCAACCCATAATCCCTGAGTCAAAACCCGACTCTCGAATGCATAAGTAGTCACTTAATTAATTCATAAATATCGTTATTATTCTGGACACTAAGATATTCTTCTCTAGATGTAACCTAACTCTTTTTTAAATCCCAACCCAATTTCATAGGTGTGTAAAATTCCTTTTCTTGTGTCGAAGACTAGGAAGATGAATAATCCCTCTTAGACACTTTCCAAGTGTGATTTCTATGTTATGTATGGTTGTTCCTAAGGGCATATAGGTTGAAGTAGATTCTTCTTTTTGATCAATCAAAACACCTTCCCAAACTGTACAAGCTTCTTCCAGTACCCATTTTGGGAAATCATAGCCCGAGTGTTGTTCACCTTAAAACACTTGTGCATCCATACCCAAATTTGATTTTCAACTCAAGATTTTGGTCTCGGACACCCCTTCGTACTAACTTAAAAAAATAAGAAAAATACAAAACTGGTGGCCACACGCTCATATAAAAAATATCTAGCTTCATGACTTGGTCTAAGTAGGGTAACCAAACTAGTTTTGCCAGGGGAAAACCAGTTCGCCACTGGAATTATATTAAAATGGACCTGTTATAATTTTAACATGAGTTTCTCCAAATTCCCACCCCAAAACGAATCCAAACTTCATCCCAAAGATATATAATTTCACCCCATCAATTAGTAACATGAACATATGCATTTTATTGTCTCAAATCATCAAAAACTAAATTAAATCATGGGATTTACATCATTCTTTTTCCGACATAAATTATTTCATAACTTCTAATGAAATTTCTAAATTTACCATCCCGATTTCATCTTTTTTATTCAAGTTCGTCTCTTTCCTTATAAGATCAACATATACCATTCTCATTCTTATCTTTCTCTAACAATAACTAATTTCCATGTAGGATTTTTATCTAATGAAGATCATAAGAACATCATAATTTTCCTCTTTTAAGAATCCCATTTTTCAATATAAATCCCACCCCGAAATTTGTTTCTTTGTCTACCAATTTTGATATGGATCATAAACTTAAAAAAATAAAAATTAAGTTTAAACACTTGGCTTGAATGAGGAAAGGAAGTGAATCTTCTTATCTTTAGGGTCGACTTAATCCAAGAACTCCCAAGAATTGCCTCCAATTAGCCTCCCCTTGTATTCCCTTATGTTTTCTCCTTCTTTTCTCACTAATGAAGCCCTCAATTTTGTTTATGTGTAAAGTGGTTTCCTTCCAACCCTTAACCTCTTATTTATATCCCTAATCCCGAAATTAGATTAACCCTATACTGTAAAATGATCTGTATGCCCCCACGTGGAACCCACTAGTCTAAAAAGCCCTAGGTGCCCAATTACAACCTCGAAGTACCTAATTTTTCCTATCCCAACCCATCCCAGATCATCCTTGCACTCGAAATCACCATATGAGTCACCTATCATCAATTTACTACCTTATTCCCAATACGACCCCACACATGCATCTCGAATAAGATCTTGTTGCTCTGTCCCTTTTACCCACTTACGACATAATATTAAATAATATAATTTGATTTACTTATCACGCAAGTAAATATATTATCACATAAATATTAATCCATTTCTCGTTAATTAATAAATATTTAAATTCACTGTATTTCTGAAATTAATTAAATTACCGTGACACGTGAAATTTAGATATTCTCATAAATACGGGGTGTTACATATTATATCATGGTGAGAAGATGTGATTCTTTCTATCTCTAAGGTGTTGATATGTAAGGCAAGTGAAATTGTATCCAACTTCCAATCTTCTGAAGTTTTTCTCCTGGAGGTGGCGTAAGTTTAGCCCTTTTTGGATTTAGAGGAAAATCATTTTGATTTTCCATATAACTCTTTTCAATAATTTGTGACTTATTCCTTTCCTCACTTGTTCACCATTTCATGGAAATAATGTTGCATTTCTTTTCATTTTTAAAATTTCCCTTTTGGTTATTAATGGAAGGAAAATTTTGGATAACTGTTTGGGGTTATTGATTAAATAAATTACATTTACAATTTCACTCGTATAATTGTGGAATTAACCAATTTTAATTTAGTTTGTCATAATATGAATTTCATCTAATTCAAACCTAGAACCAAATATAATACACTAATTTGTGGTAATATTTTAAAATTTTAAAAATCCTTAAACTGTTAAAATTCAAGAATTCTTGACATGCATGTTTTTTTTATTGGCAGTAGGACTGCCAAATCTCATAGCACGTTGAAACATCCAAATGATGACATTTAGTTGTCAAATGGAATAATTAATTTAAATCAAGGAAACTTTTGTCCTTTTCTTTTTCCAACTTGATTGACTTGTCTTGGAATTTTCACCATTTGATCTTTGAGTTATTTTTAGTCACTATAACACTAAAAATCAATCATGAGAAAATTTTGGAACTAGATAGGAACCAAAAGTGATGCATTTTCCTCCACTTCCCCATAACTCTACTTTTTGGAAGGAACTTTTGGAAATCCACGTGTTACGGCCTACTTGGTTCAGTTTTGCATTTCAAATAGTGTGATTGAGCTATTTAAGGATATTCCTTTTCATATTCTCTTTTTACCATTCACTTTTCCTTCAAACAAACCCTTATCTTTCGAATACACTCTCTATTTTTCTTTAAAACCCTTCACTAACAGTTGCGTCCAGTTTAATAGTAGTTAAGGATTTCTTGCATCTAAAGAGACTATTAATAGGCTTTTAGATAATGATGGTATTGTTATTGAGAATATCATTTTCCCCATCAAAGCTTATAATAGGATAGAACCCACAATTTTTGTCCATTACTTTCCAAAATAACTTCCATTATTAGTGTCTCGTGACTATCAAAGGTCTGGAGACCAAAATCTCCTTGTTTAAGAGATGGACACTCTCCAAGTACCTTACTAACTCAGATTTAGATTTTGTCCCAAAAAGTTGTATAACAATGATGGGACCAAATTGGTGGTGAGGTTGGTGGATCTCAACGCCAATGATTTTAACAGATTAGATATTTTTTATGATATTGAACTCTGTCAGAAAGACACAAAGTCTAATCACTTTGCCATTTATAGTGCCATTTGTTTTTGTAGCTCTTCTTTTAATTGCTTTGAGTTCCACTTTAGGATGGAAAGCCCCACTATCTTGGATATTTGACAATTGAGTGTATTTAAGTCCATGATGGATGAAATTTACCCATTTATGTCAAAGATTGATTTCCAATGTTCACTACTGAATTCCAATCCAAAGTTGGCATATCCCACATTAATGAATGCTCATATGAAAAGTGTCCCTGGGTGAGCAAGAAAGAGTACTTTTGTTTCCTCTTATTTTGGAGGTCGGGGCAGAGTACTTTTGTTTCCTCTTATTTTGGAGGTTGGGGCATGTGTTTTGTGTTAAATCCCAAAGGATGATGCTAGAGTATTCTTTCTTAGAGTATCAACTTATGGTGGGTAAGGAGGTTTCACTATCACCTTATGTTTTATGATATCTTTACAAAACTTTTTTTGATCTTGTTGAGGACCTATTTAATGCCATTCAAGATGCGACATGATATGTCCTGCAAATGTTCCTTCATGCTTATTTTTTTTAAATTGGTTATATTTAATATGAGTCTGAGTATATCCATTAATGTAGATATCATTTTCTTTAAAACCTCACTTAAGATCTCTGAAGAGCTTGTTATTATGTTTAGGATTTTGCCAACGGGCGAACCCATGCATTTTTTTTGCAATCTTTGTTGACACCCCACAGTTCGTCTCTTTGTTTAGTCCCCATTTTTTAGAAACCTCATACTGTAGAGCAAACTGATCTTTGTTGGGGGATTTTCCTAATCCTAAAATATTTATACTATGGAACCTCACCCTCTTTATACCCCGCTTCTAATTCTTATGGGGAGGTATACTTACATGCCCAATTTTTAAGGAAGTTTGGGTTTCACCAATACATTCCTATCCCAATGAGTAGTCATGCCAATCTCAATGTGCTTCCTAGTGCCTCACAAGTTTTAAAGGAAACCATCTTACGTTAGATATCTGAGTATTAGAGGATTCAAAGAGCCTTTCGCATGGCCAGGCCTATATTACATTGATGTGTGAGCCTAATTTTTTAAGATTGTTAGGCTAAGTACATCAATGTCTATTTGAATTATTTGCCACCCCAGAAAGAACCTTTAAATCCTTCTTCTTTAATTAAGAATTTGATTGTTTCTTTTAGTTTTTTGCTATTGATTGAGTTGGCTTAACTCATCCATTTTAAATCTCCCCAAAACTCCTCTGACTGAGGATTTTCAATATTATAATAAGAGGAAACTCACCCCTGAAGTTAAGGAAACTTTGAAGGTGGAGGTTTTGAGAGATGTTAGAGAGGAGGGGGAAAAGAGAATGTTCATCTTGTTAGATTAAAGAGATAAAAATCCCCTTCGATAGCCAAACAAGTATTTCTTCAAGCACGGATGTGCCTCCTATTGTTGTTGTGTTTGTTAGTCCAAATGGAAAACACATTAAAATAATAACAAGGAAGGTTATTCATACATTACCAAGGTTGTTCATCCAGTATCATTTGCAGGTAAGCCGGTCTTTTACTCTTGTAACATTTTTAATGTCCTTTGGTATTAATAACACCATTAGTCTTGCTTCAAATTACCTTTTCTTTTTATTATAGGCATTATTGGTGACTTGACAAAGGAGGGTGACTCAATCCAACCTAGAGATACCAGGATATAGCCTCCATCATCCCCAATTGATGAGCCCATGGCTGACCCAATTAATGTTCCTGCCTTACCACCTTGGATTTATTTAACGCATTTATTTACCGCGTTTTTATCATGCTTTCTAGCTAATTTAGTATAGGTTTTATTTGAATGGAACTCACTCGGGTTGACATGTTGCTTTGCTTTGGTGATGGTGTTTACGGGTCTATTTCAGGTGCGTTGTCCTAGTTATTACGCCTAGGGGATTTGACGGGGCATATCATGTATGCTCTGTGCTTACGACCTTGCGTGAGTAATTTCTGGGGTATTTGCTGATGCCAAAGTAGTATTAGGCTTTTATGTGAATTTAGGGGTGTGACAACCCTTGATTTAATTAACTGTCAAAACGAGATGCATTTCTAAATAACTCGTCGACCCATGTAACCATTTTATACTAATTAACTCGGGTGAGGGATATTCAACGGCGATGCAACCTATATTTTTTATCGCTTTGTTAATCTAGTTTTATTTACACTTGCCTAGATTAATATTTCCCTTTTATGCATCTTTTCCCTTTTTGTGTATAATCGTCTTTTACACTTTTATTTAGGAGTATTGAATCCTATAAATTCTAGCAACTCGTCTCTATGGCTTTTCGATACCCGACTTACCGCTATTCTCACTTGTTGAGTGTAGTCGTAATTTAGGTTGTTTGCATTGAGGCGGTGAACAGAAAACAACGATCGGTGATTGACGCACGTTGCTTTTCACCCTTAATCAAAATGGTGTCGTTGTCGGGGATGAGTTTGTTTAAGACTTTATTTGATTTAGTATTTTGTAGTATTTTCTTTCTATTTGTATTTTTTGGCTAACTGTTTTGCATGACTTCCACATTTGAGCACGTAGAAACGTTTGAATTTTTTGCGCGTGCATATACATTGTGGAATTATCCACTTTGAGCCATTTTGGGGGGTAATCATGTCTTATTCCAATTCTTTCATTAATCATTATGATAATTCTCAAAATTCTTGCAAACCTTTGACTTTTGGTCAATACTTAGAATCCCAAAAAATTGCAACATCTAAAATGACTTTGGGCGAGTATTACAAAAGTCAAGCTTTGGAGTGCGTGTATTTTGATGATGATGATAATGATTTTGGGCATTTACCTCCTTATAATAGGAATTTTTAAACGAATTGCAATAGTTTTCAAAATTCCTATAATAATGAGATTTCGTTTAAGTCCGATGGTAATTTTCGAAGTTCCCATTTTCAAGTATCCGCACCTCGACTTATGACATTCGGTGAGGGCTTTCTTATGATTGAGAATGAGAAAATTAAATATCTTTATCGGGAAGAAAATCGTCTATGGGAACATGAACTGGATTTATTATTTGAGTCCAACAATAATTTTGCTTCCGAGACTTCGAAGTCGAGGAATGTTTTGAACCAAATGAGGACTATGTGCCTACTTTGGAACAAACCATTCTAGACGTTGCCCATTGCATAATAGATATTGAAAGTGTGGATGAAAATGACGTAATATCTATTTGCAATGAAATGATTTCTTCTTTGGCCCCCAAAGAAGAGCATTTCATTGAAAATGATCTTATTTCCTTCGAAATTCAATCTTCATGCGATGATGATTCATCTCGTGAGTTTGAATTTCTTTCCTCCCCATTTTCATTTTCTGTTATCACGCCGTCACAAGTACCCGATGAATCGGTTTCAAACTTTAATGTTTTAAACCTTGTCTCCAATGAGGATTACTTGCTTGAGTCACCTTCCACGATCGCATCTTTGCCTTCTTGTCCGCCACCTCCCATTCCAATTTCAAAATCTTTGGGAGGATTTTCTGCTTTTCTCAATCCCAACATGTTTTTGTCACCCGTTCAATCCAAATCCCCCGTCGTCCCTCCAAAACTTTTAATTGATGATGGTTCCTTTCTTACGTCTTACACATGCCTTCCGTTGTTCAAACGGAATTCCTATTTTTTGGAAGGTATTCTTGAGAGTGAGGGTACACCAGTTATCCTCCAAAGTCAAATCGTTTTTGCGGTGGACCCTCGGCTATTTAGACTTCTAGTGTACAGTTAGTGTGAAGCCTAAATAGTAGGTTGTATATAGTTAGCTTTTTATTATTTCTTTCTTTAGTTTTTCTTTCCTTTTTAATTTAGTCTAATGTAATTAGTTAACTTTTTGATATTTGTTTTTGTTATGCTCGGTACTAACTTGTTTTGTAGATTCTTTGGACTTGTTCTTATGGGGATCGCTCCAATTTTGGGTAATATCGCTCTTTTCCTCTCTTTAACTTGGTTTTTAATTCACATTGAGGACAATGTCAGGTTTTAAGTTAGGGGGTGTGGGATATTCTATCCGTTTTTGTTTTTAGTCCATGTTTTTGCTCACATGTTAGTTACTTAGTATATTTTTCTTAGAAAATTCAAAAATTTCAAAAAGATTTTCTTTCTTTTTTCTCCTTTTTGGTCTTTTTTACTTTGTTTCCGATGATAAATTTCAATAATTGCTCGATCCAACAGAAAACCCAACGATGCATGTTCTCTATTTTAGAAGTTATTATACTTTAGTCCTCACTTATTGATATTGTGAATAACTTCATGAATTAAACTTTAATCCCATTAGCACGTGCGCCTTTCTTGTTCTATTAATTTGGTTTAAGATTTTTATAACTCGAAAATCTTTTGTTGCATTGTATATACTTACACTGAGTAAGCTTTGTACCTTTCATTGTTTGTGAGTGTTATAAACTATTCTTTCCTCTTTGAAAATGTTACATTCGTCGGTAATCTCTCTATTCTTTCATTGATCATTCTTAATTGAGTTCATATATGAAGTGTGTTACTTGAGCATGATTTTCATATATTGTTTTGACTCGAGAATTGCGTAAACTTTATGAAATGATCATAGGCCATCTTTGTTATATCATCCATATTAGCCTTGACCTAACCATTTATGTCTACCCTCGTCAACCCCTTTGAGCCTTAATATAGCCCTTCGTTTCATAACCCAAATCTAATACCAACTCCAAATTGGAGTTTTATACACCACATATACACCTTCCATACCTTTGTTTGGAATGTTACTTGGGATTGAATGATGTTGTTATTGTGTGGTTGCAATTTAGACATGTGAGAGTGAGAAAATTAAAGAAAAGAAAGAGATGTGAAAAAAGATGAAAAAGAGAAAGCAAAAATAAAAAGAAATCAAAAGAAAACATGAAAAAAAGAAGAAAAGAAAAGAAAGAGAAAGTTGTAAATGTTATGTATATAGTTCAATAAGCTTTGATTACACTCCAATTGTTATATCCAATGCTTGTTGGAACTTGTTTTCAAATTTTTCTATTGCTCGCATTCTTCCCATTATTCCAAGTTTTCATTTTCGAACACTTTGAACCCGTACATATATTCCATTCATTTCGTACCCTAGCCTAGCCTACATTACAACCCTTTTAAAGTACTATGTGATCTTAACTAAATGTAATTCAAAAGTTAAAATAGTTTTGATAATCTTTGAAAATGCATTTCGCCTCCTTTAGTGTGCGGTATCTTTCATTGAGATTACGGTTTTTCATTTTATATATAGCGTTCTTCATATGTGACATGTATGCGGCCTAGTTTCCATTTACATTTACTCTTTATGCCCGCATGTCCCTTGTGTTAGCTCCCTGTTTCGAGTGAATTCACTTGATAAGTGTAATGCCCGTGAGGATTGAATTTATGCTTTCTTTATTTAGTATTCGGTTTATATAAGTTTTTGCCAAATCACACTTTGCATGTGCTCGCTCCCCTCCCACATTTTAAGGTTTCAATTCTATGAGGTGCATTCTATAATGTTAATGATTCGAACTTTTGTTTGAATTCGTTCATTTTGCTAATAATGCGTATGAAATCTTGTTCTCTATTGTTGGGCTTGTCGCATGTTAGTTTGGGCATATTTTGAGGAAACAATGTGATGTTTATGGGTTTCATCCCTGAAAACCCTCACTAGACGACACTCGTCGACTAGGGTAACTGATCGAGTGCGAAATGCGTGCGCGTGTAAGTGCACGATCGTTATTTTTGTTTTGCCTACTCAATACAAACAAACCTAAATTACGACTACACTTGTGAGGCAAGCACAACAGTAAGTCGGGTATCGAAAATCCACAGAGATGAGTTGCTAAAATTTATAAGGTTTAATATTCCTAAATAAAAGTGTAAAAGATGATTATACAGAAAAAGGGAAAAGATGCAAAAAGGGAAATGTTTAGTCTAGGCAAGGGAAAATAAAGTTAGATTAAGAAAGCGAGTAAAAACTATAGGTTGCGTCTAATATCCATCACCCGAGTTAATTTGTATAAAATGGATACATGGGTCGACGAGTTATTTAGAATGCGTCTCGTTTCGACAGTTAATTGAACCAAGGGTTGTCACGCCCCTAAATCCATATAAAAGCCTAATATGATTTTTCTGTCAACAAATATCCCAGAAATTGCGCACGCAAGGTCGTAAGCACGGGACATACATGATATGCCCTGTTAAATCTCCTAGGTGCAATTACTAGAACAACGCACCCGAAATAGACCCGTAAACACCATCACTAAAGCCAAGCAACGCATCAACTCGAGTGAGTTCAATTCAAACACAACCTAATTTAAATTAACTAGAAAGCATGTTAAAAACGCGATGAAGAAAGCGGTAAATAAACACGATAAAACTACACTATAAAGCAAGTAAATCAAAGCATGTAAACTAATTATGAAATATTGTAAACCTAATTATCAAAGAAATAAAGAATGAAATACAAGTTAAATTAATGGAGAGGGTAATGAATAGTCAAACTTACAAACCCAAAAGGGTGTCGTCAACTTACAAACCCAAAAGGGTGTCAATCCAAGTAGAAATGAAGAAGAACTCTTCAAATACCCAAAACCTAAGCTAAATTATCTTCTAAAACTATCCTAAAACGATCATATTTGATTATTACAACAAACAATGGTATTTATAGTAAGTGGGAAAAGTAAAGAAAAGAAAAGGAAAAAGAAAATATAAGGCAAAATATCTCCTGGAAACAGGTGATCGATCGATCGACCCAAACTGTCGATCGATCGATCATGAACAAAATATCCCACTATCGCGAAGGATCAATCGATCGACCCCTTTGGTCGATCGATTGATCAAGTTGGTATCATCACAATGCATTGCTATTTTGGGTTGCTTGGATTTCCCGTCCGCTAAAACTCCCGTAACATCTTCATATGGACTCAGAATTGCGCACCATTCACGGCCACGCGAAGTCTGCGAGGAGGGATACAACTTTTGTGTAGATATTGCGCTAGGTTCCCAAGCTATGAAAAGACTAAAATTCCCTTGAACATGCGATTGCGTACGGAAATCGAGTGGAATGCGTCTGAACTTCACACTTAGCATCCAAATACCTATAAAAGCTCAATTAACCCTGCAAAACATGTTAACGTAGAAATACGAGGTTGTTTAGTTAACGAGCATAAATATAGGAAATAAGATACCCGAAGGGGGCTAAAATGTGTAGGTTCGGAGGATTAAATACGCAATATTTGCGTATCATCACACCCCCTAACTTACACATTGCTAGTCCCTAGCAATGAAATAGGATGCAATAAGAACTACAAGCAAACCAAAAGTAGGAGATAGTACAAAAGTATGTTATAAAAATAAAAGGCCCCTTTTGCGGGCGATTCGATTTCATCTAGCGTATGCAATAAGCCGTTAAACCCCTAGGTCACCCTAGTGGACGAGTGTACTATCGTGAGGGTTTTCTCGGATGATACCCACAAACATCACATGGTTTCCTCAAAATATGCCCAAATCAACATTCGACAAGTCTAACAATGGCGAAAAAGATTTCATACGCATTATTATCACATTGAATGAATTCAAACAAAAGTCCAAATAATTAACATTATATAATGCACCTCATATAATTGAAACCTTAAAATATGGGAGGGGGAGCAAGCACATGCAAAGTGTGATTTGGCGAAAAACTTATATAAACAGGATAAACATTAAAGCAAGCATATATTCAATCCTCACGGGCATTACACTCATTAAGTGAATTCACTCGAAACAGGGAGGTAACACACGGAACATGCGGGCATAAAGAGTAAATGTAAATGGAAACTAGGTTGCACACATGTCACAAATGAAGAACGCTATATATAAACTAAAAAATGTAATCTCAATGAAAGGATACCGCACACTAAAATAGGTGAAATGCATTTTCACAGATTATCAAAACTATTATGACTTTTGAATTATATCAACCAAAGATCATATAGGACTTTAATAGGGTTATAATGTAGGCTAGGCTAGGGTACGAAATGAAGGATATATATGTACGGATTCTAAGTGTTCGGGATGAAAACTCGAGATAACGGGAAAATGCAGGCAATATCAAAATTGGAAAACAAGTTCCAAAACAGCATTAGATATATTATCGGGGAGAGTAATCAAAGCTTATTGAACTATATACAGATATACAACTTTCTCTTTCTTTTTCTTTTCTTCTTTTTCTCATTTTTCCTTTTTTGTTTTCTTTTGCTTTTTGCTTTCTCTTTTTCTTCACTTTTTTCACTACTTTCTTTTCTTTACTTTTCAAACTCTCATATGCCTAAATTGCAACCGACATCAAAATAACAACATTCAATCCTAGGTAACAATCCAAACAAAGGCGTGGAAGGTTTATGTATGGGCTAAAATTCCAATGTAGAGTAGGTTATGGGAATTTTGGGTTATGAAACGAAAGGCTATATTTTGGCTCAAAGGGGTTAACGTGGGTAAACATATAAGGTGAGGTCAAGGCTAATATGGGTGATGTAACAAAGAGGGCCTATGATCATTTCACAAAGTTTACGCAATTCTCGAATCAAACAATATATGAAAATCATGATCAAGTAACACATTTCAAGTATGAACTCAATTAATGAATGATCAAATTAAAGAATAGTGAGATTATCGACGAATGTAATGATTTTATTCAGAAAAGAATAGTGTATAACACTCACAAACGATGAAAGGTACAAAGCTTACGCAGTTTAAGTATATACAATGCAACAAAAGAATACCGAGTTATAAAAATATTAAACCAAATCAATTGAACGATAAAAGTGCATGTGCTCATGGGGTTACAGTTTAATTCATGAAGTTGTTCATAATATTAATAAGTGATACTAAAGACTAATAACTTCTAAAATCGAGAACATGCATCATTGGGTTGTTTAATGGATCGGGCAATTATTGAAATTTATCATCGAAAACAAAGGCAAAATGCCCAAAAAAGGAGAAAAAAAAGAAAATACTTTTGAAAATTTCAATTTTTCTAAGAAAAACATACTAAGTAACTAACATGTGAGCAAAAACATGGACTAAAATAAGAAATGGATAGAATATCCCACACCCCCAAACTTAAAACTTGACATTGTCCTCAATGTGAAATAAGAACCAAGTCAAAGAGAGGAAAAGAGCGATATTACCCAAAAATGGAGCGATCCCCATAAGAACAAGTCCAAAGAATCAACAAAAAAAGTTAGTACCGAGCATAGCAAAAACAAATAACAAAAAATTAACTAATTACACTAAACTAAATTAAACAGGAAAGAAAAAATAAAAAGAAAGAAAGCTAACTATATACAACCTACTATTTAGGCTTCACACTAACTGTACACTAGAAGTCTAAATAACTGAGGGTCAACCGTAAAAACGATTTGACTTTGGAGGATGACTGGTGTACCCTCACATACAAGCATGCCCTCTGAAAAATATGGATTTCGTTTGAAAAATGGAAGGCATGTGTAAGGCGGAAGAAATGAACCATCGCCAATTAAAAGTTTTGGAGGGACGATAGGGAGTTTGGATTGAACGGACGACAAAAACAAGTGGGGACCAAGAAAAAATGAATATCATCCCAATGATTTTAAAATTGGAATGGGAGGCGGCGCACACGAAGGCACGAATGCGATCGTGGAAGGCGACTCGAGCAAGTACTACTCATCGATGAAAAAGTTTAAAACATTAAAGTTCGAAACCGAATCATCGGGTACTTGTGACGGTGTGATAATAGAGAATGAAAATGGGGATGAAAGAAATTCAAACTCATGAGATGAATCATCATCGCATGAATATTGAGTTTGGAAGGAAATAATATCATTTCCAATGAAATGTTCTTTTGGGGGGGCAAAGAAGAAATCATTTCATTGCAAATAGATATTATGTCATTTTGATCCTCACTTTCAATATCTATTATGCAGTGGCCAAAGTCTAGAATGGCTTGTTCCAAAGTAGGCACAAGTACCTCATTTGGTTCAAAACATCCATCGACTTCGAAAGTATTGGAAGCAAAATCGTCATCGGACTGAAATAATAAATCCAATTCATGTTTCCAACAACGATTTTCTTCCCGATAACGATTTTCAATTTTCTCATTTTCATACATACGCAAACCCTCACTGAATGTCATAGGTCAGGTGCGGATGCATAAAAATAGGAACTTTGAAAATTACCATCGGACTTAAACGAAAACTTATTATTATAGGAATTTTGAAAACTATTCGAATTCGTTTCAAAATTCCTATTATAAGGAGGTAAAGGACCAAAATCATTATCATCATCATCAAAATTCCAATAACATAAGTTTTGACTTTTGTTATACTCGCCCAAAGTCATATTTGAATTTGTTATACTTTGGAATTCTAAGTATTCACCGAAAGTCATAGGTTTGTAGGAATTTTGAGAATTATAACAATGATTACCGAAAGAATTGGAATAAGACATGATTACCCCCAAAATGGCTCAAGTGGCGAATTCCACAAATTAGGTGCGCGGGGGAAAAATTCGAGCGTTTCTAAGTGCTCAAATGTGGAAGTCCTGCAAAAAGGTTAGAAAATAATACAAATAGAAAGAAACTACTATGAAATACTAAATCAAATAAAGTCTAAAACAAACAAGTCCCCGGCAATGACATCGTTTTGATCGAGTGAGAAATGCATGCGCGAGTAAGTGCACGATTGTTATTTTCGTTTCGCCTACTCAATACAAAAAAACCTAAATTATGACTACACTTGCGAGGCAAGCACAGCGGTAAGTCGGGTATCGAAAATCCACAGAGACGACTTGCTAAAATTTATAAGGTTTAATATTCCTAAATAAAAGTGTAAAAGATGATTATACACAAAAAGGGAAAAGATGAAAAAAGGGAAATGTTTAATATAGGCGAGGGAAAATAAATCTAGATCAAGAAAGCGAGTAAAAACTATAGGTTGCGTCGAATATCCCTCACTAGAGTTTATTTTTATAAAATGGATACATGGGTCGACAAGTTATTTAGAATGCGTCTCGTTTCGACAGTTAATTGAACCAAGGGTTGTCACGCCCCTAAATCCTCATAAAAGCCTAATACGATTTTGGTGTCAACAAATATTCCGAAAATTACGCACGCAAGGTCATAAGCACGGGACATACATGATATACCCCGTCAAATCTCCTAGGTGCAATAACTAGGACAACGCACCCGAAATAGATCCGTAAACACCATCACCAAAGTCAAGCAACGCGTCAACTCGAGTGAGTTCAATTCAAACACAACCTAAAGTAATACCCCGTAATTTTATCGATATTTATTTAAGGGATTAATTAAATTAAATGGGAATTAATTGGGAATTAATCAGGATATAAATGCTAACGAGATGTGAGTTGGTAATTAATTATGATGTTAAAAATTTATTATTTCCGAGTATGTATGGTAATACATGAGTATTGATGATATTTAAATTAATTTGGGAGATTTAGTTGGGACGAGCGTGTCAGTCGCGTCAGGGACGTAATTAATTGAATTAAACAGTGGATTTTATTTTTATCAACTGAATGGTCATTTTGAGTGCGACAATGTGTCCAGAAGGGTCAAAATAGTCAGAAAACACTAGCCGGGGGTTTAGTTTGGGTCCCGGGGCATTTTTAGGCCATACCGGCAACCCAAAAGGGTTGTTTGGTAATTTTAAAAATAAAGGAATTAAAACCCACGAATTTTAGAGGTTATTTTTATATTACGAAAGAACCCACTAAGACCATTTTCAGCATTTGGTAAGTTAGAGGACTACGGGAGTTATAGGGGGAGTTTGAAGAGGTTCCAAAAGAAACCCCTAGCCACCATCACCATCTTTGGAAGAAATCTGTAGAGAGGAAGAGGAGAATCAACCTTCAATCCTTCAACATCAAGTCATAACATAAGGCAAGTGGTTTAATTACATTAATTTCAAGCGAATGTTTCTTCCATGCTTAGAATTGAATATTTGGCTTATATTGGAAGTTTGATGAAAACCCATGAAATTGGAGGTAGAATTCATAATATGATATAGGGATTGCATGTTGAATGTTATTGGATGAATGTCATATACAAAATATATCTTTTGAGGATGTGAAAACGGATTGTTAAGGAGAAATTGTAGACATTAAATTATGGGTTCATGTTTATAGGGTTTGGGGCAAGGTTTGGGAATTTTGATGATTACATGTTGATTTAGGAAGCATTGACCTCAAATATATGTTAAAGAGTGACCTAGGAGGACTTAGAGTAGTTTAATAGCGTTAAAACCTGATTGGTATGATCTTAGTAGGGATTTAGAGAAGAGAAATTTGAAGAAAAATGAATTGGGAAAATTTATGGGCACAATCTGCCATCTCGTTAGAAGACCTACCCAGGTCGTTCGAATGACCTCGTTCGAACGAGCTTCTAACGAGATGACAGTATCCCTTCTAATGAGTTGGTAGTTCATTCGAAGCCTTTTGTTCGAACGAACTCGTTCGAACGAGACTTCTAATGAGTTGATAGAATGGCCTTTTTGGCCTGATTTCATTTCAAACGTTCCGTAGACTTATTTAATTGGAGTATTAACCTTCCCTTATTGATTAGTGGTTATAATTGTGAGAATTGGGGTACGTTGAGGAGTAGAACTTAGAACCTTATAATAAAATCGAATGTCAATTATGGAGTGGGAAACGAGTACCTAATTACGACGTGAGAAGGGTTGATAACGTTAATATACAAATCGGGGGCTTGTAATCACTTAACATTAAATGACGGTATAAGAACGAGATGTATACCTACATTTATAATACGAGATATCTAAGATGTGCGAATGCTTAGTATATATGATTTTATGTGTATAACATACCTACCATACTTGCTATCATAGGAGGTTTGCGTTTGATTAGAGCCATCTAATCTTTGTGTACCTACGAGGGGATTTAGATTGGTACCTCGAGGACATTGGTCAGAGAAGGACTGATTGAGAAGTTAATAAGTCTGCTGATCATGGGAGCGTAGGTATGTGCGTGACCCATGCGATGTGAACTATGTTCGCCTCCATTTTGTGTGATTGTTATTATCTGAAAACGATTCCTGAGAGATTCGGAATGCGTGGTCCTTATGTACATGATGTATCGGGATTGGATAGCAGAGTATGTGTGCACCGTAGCTTAGTCTCGGGGTGCTAGTAATGTATATTTATGATGAGAATAATATACTGTTAATTGAAATGAACTGTCATGTTTAATTGTGAGTATAATAATAACAACATTCTGTTAAGATAAAATGGATGATCTCTAGTAATTAGTATTACTAATAATGGGAAACCGAGTATAAATGTAAAGCTCTCTATTTAAATGAAGATGTTGGAATTAAAGCGTGAATCATATAGTAATGTTAGGTATTATGATTGGACTAGTTAAATATGGGAATAAGTAGAATTGGGTACGGGTACGTTAGGAGTGTACAAATAGTCGAGAGGTGAGTATTTCATGTGAGACCACGTCCTAACATGTATTTTGCATTCATTGTTTTAATGTCATTAAAACACTTGCTATATTTTAAACTGTTTTTCACTATCGGGCTCTGACCCATTTGCTTCCAAATATATTTTCTTGTAAAAACCTTTTAGGTGTCCAGCCACAAGGATACTAAGTATAGGAGTTCCATTCAGGTGACGTATTGTAGCTGCCGTGGAAGTTACAGAATCTTGACAGTAGACACCTTAATTTTCGATCTTGACTCATTATTATAAGTTTTTCTCATCTGTTGGGCATGTCACCCTATTTCCTTTTAGAGACACTTTCTTTATTCAGTTATTTCAGAATTCTGGGTTGTAATTAATTTAGTGATGCAGACTTAGTACTTGTTTATTTCAGCATTTGGATTATTGTGAGGAGTGTTCCTCTAGTCTCATTACTATTTTATGGCTACTCTATTGTCTTTATATTGTGGTGGTTGTGTTAGTATTTCATAATTTAATTATTGCATGTTAATCTGATTTAATTAAAATTGATAACTCACTTTTTAAGTATTAGGTGGCTAGTAATTGTTAAAACATTTTCGACAGTGATGCTACGAACTGAACCAACTTGGCATTTTTTATTAATTTAATAAAGGAGTAGCTACCCGATATTTAATTAGTCGGGGTGTCACACCTAATTTAATTTAACTAGAAAGCATGTTAAAAATGCGATAAAGAAAGCGATAAATAAATGCGATAAAACTACACTACAAAGCAAGTAAATCAAAGCATGTAAACTAATTATGAAAGATTGTAAACCTAATTATCAAAGCAAGAAAGAATGAAATACAAGTTAACTTAATGGAGAGGGTAATGAATAGTCAACTTACAAACCCAAAACGGTGTCGTCAACTTACAAACCCAAAAGGGTGTCAATCCAAGTAGAAATGAAGAAGAACTCTTCAAAAACCTAAACCCTAAGCTGAACTATCTCCTAAAACTATCCTAAAACGTTCATATTTGATTATTACAACAAAAAATGGTATTTATAGGAAGTTGGAAAAGTAAAGAAAAGAAAAGGAAAAAGAAAATATAAGGCAAAATGTCTCCTGGAAATAGGGGATCGATCGATCGACCCAAACCGTAGATCGATCGTCCATGAACAAAATATCCCACTGTCGCGAAGGATCGATCGATCGACCCCTTTGGTCGATCGATCGATCAAGTTGGTATCAGCACACTGCATTGCTGTTTCGGGCTTCTTGGATTTCCCGTCAGCTAAAACTCCCGTAACTTCTTCATATGGACTCAGAATCGCGCACCGTTCATGGCTACGCGAAGCTTGCAAGGAGGGATACAACATCCATGTAGATGTTGGGCCAGGTGACCAAGATATGAAAAGACTAAAATGCCCTTGAACGTATGATCGCGTACAAAAATTGAGCGGAATACGTCCGAACTTCACACTTAGCATCCAAATACCTATAAAAGCTCAATTAACCCTGTAAAACATGTTAACGTAGAAATATGAGGTTGTCTAGTTAAATATCATAAATATAGGGAATAAGATACCCGAGGGGGCTAAAATGCGTAGGTTCGGAGGATGAAATACGCAATATTTGCGTATCATCAGTAACCTATGGGTTTGACGGCTTATTGAATATGCTAAATGCAATCGTGTTCCCTACAAAAGTGGCATTTATATTTTGATGCATATATACATATTGTACTACCTTCTGTGGACTGGTTTTGTTTGTTTCATCACCAGGGACTAGTGATGTTTAAGTTAGGGGGTGTGATTCGTATCAAATATTGCATATTTCCACCTTGTATCTTCATACATTCTAGCACTTTTACGGTCGTTAATGCCTATATTTATGCTCATTAACAAGACAACCTTGGATTTGGATATATACATGTTTTGCAGGGGTTAAATGTGCCTTTGTAGGTATTGGAACGTTAAAGTGAGGATCCGTTGCATTTCGGAGAAGTTCCGTCATTGGACACTACTTCAAGGGCATTTTAGTCAATTAACATTTCATCTTCAGCTCATGGAATTCCTACGGATGCGTATTTCATCGAGAAATTTTCATGTGGCCGCAAACGGTGCGCGATTTTGAGTCCGGACGATGAAGTTATGGTTGTTTCCGTAATAGACCTTTTCCCCCTCTTCATGGACAAAAGGATTGCAGAAAATATAGGCCCGGTCGACCGCGGTTTGAGTCCCGGTCGCCCGCTTATACCAAATATATGTTGCTTCGATCCTTTTCTTTTCTTTTCCCTTTTCTTTCCTAATTTTATTCCACTTACTATATAAACTCATTTTTTGTGTAAATATCATATATAATTCGTTTTAGGTTAGTTTTATCTCAGGGTTTGGGGATTTGAGAGCTTCTTCTTCATTTTTTCTTGGTTTGACACCCAATTGGGTTTGTAATTGGTACTTTCATATTCCCTCTCCATTAATATAGTTTGTATTTACTTAATTCTTGCTTTCTAGTTAATTTACATGCTTTGTTAATTATATTCACACGCTTTCTTTCCTTGCTTTCTAGTGTAGGTTTATTGCGTTTATTTAACGTGTTTATTTACCGCATTTTTATCATACTTTCTAGCTAATTTAGTCTAGGTTGTATTTTAATGGAACTCACTCGGATTGATGTGTTGCTCTTCTTTGGTGATGGTGTTTACGAGTCTATTTCGGGTGTGTTGTCCTAGTTATTACACCTAGGGGATTTGATGGGGCATATCATGTATGCTCTGTGCTAACGACCTTGCGTGCGTAATTTTTGGGCTATTTGATGACGCCAAAGTCGTATTAGGCTTTTATACAAATTTAGGAGTGTGACAACCCTTGATTTAATTAACTGTCAAAACGAGACGCATTTCTAAATAACTCATTGACCCATGTAACCATTTTATACTAATTAACTCGGGTGAGGGATATTCGACGCAACCTATAGTTTTTATCGCTTTGTTAATCTAGTTTTATTTACACTTGCCTAGATTAATATTTTCCTTTTATGCATCTTTTCCCTTTTTGTGTATAGTCATCTTTTACACTTTTATTTAGGAGTATTAAATCCTATAAATTCTAGAAACTCGTCTCTATGGATTTTTGATACCCTACTTACCGCTATTCTCACTTGTTGAGTGTAGTCGTAATTTAGGTTGTTTGCATTGAGGCGG